>OY728143.1:1582258782-1583508782 GCA_963277665.1 Viscum album | reverse complement strand
AAATGGATCATACCATCACGACTCACCCTAGTTTGGATAATTTTTCACAATAGTATTCCCACATATTGCAATATTCAGATGTGTGGTATACAACTTTGTTATAAATGTTTTATATGTAATCAGCATAGAGAAGATACTAATCACCTATTTTTAGCTTGTGCTAATACTTTTTCTTTATGGAATAACATTTTTGACATTTTTGATCTCTTATGGATAGGCTATACTCTATTTGTTTATAGATTCAAAGATCCACTACTATAGATGCCTCTCCCCAAATTCATCAACTCCTCACTACTGCTGTGGAAAAACTGATTCATCTTATTTGGTATGAAAGAAATTTAATTAAGAACAATAATAATACTTTTGATTTTTTTAGTGAAAATAAAAATCCACACTACGTTCAAGGAAGCTGAAATCATGGAAACTTGGACTTTCCACAACTCAGTCAAAGATTTATATATCCTGGTACATATTGGGATCAAAGGAAGATACATACCGACGAGAGGTTTATTGGAAGTTTTCTGGAAACCATCGATTCCTAGATGGATAAAAATTAATGTGGATGGTGCATCAAATGGAAACTGAGGGCCTACTGGCTATGACATCATATGCATAAATCATAATGTGAACATTCTTGGATGCTTCTTTGGTTCATGTGGTCATGCATCCTCTATTGAGGCTAAGATGGACAACATCATTAATGCAGTTGATTTGATAAGTGAAAAAATATGGAACAATGTTTGGATTGAATGTGACTCAACTACCATTGTTCAAGCTCTCAAATATGGAACTTTTCACCTGGTATGGAACCTCACTACTAAATGGATCGTTTTCCTTCAATACCTATCAAGACTAATCATATAATAACGCACACCTATAGAGAGGCGAACAAGGTGCTGGATGGTCATGCCAATAAGGGTGTCGACAAAAATAGTATGTATATGGAGAATATTCCTGATGATCTCACCCCTCTTTAGAGGAATGATTATAATAAAACCCCCACCTTTCGAATTTTAAATGATTTTATTTTATATATTTTAAGTGCCTTTAAAAAACCTATGATTGAATGGAATTCTTAATACCTTCCTCAAAGTGTTCCTTCTTAGACAACTCATTAGCAAGATAAATAGGTGCAAAGAACTAAATCTTAATAAAGCGAGCTGATTACTCTATAACAATCATCACACCCTACTCTAGACTCATAAAATCAATGACCCATTCAGATCTCAGAGACTTAGGAAAAAATTATCCATAAAAACTAGATTTTAAATCCATCCAAACCATATATTGATTTTGGGATTTCTGGTTTAGGACATCTCACCAATTCTTTGTGGATCCTCGAATCATATATATCAGTAGCTTGAATCTCCACTTAGCAGGAGCCTCCAAGTACTCGAAGATCAATAATATAGACTCAAACCAAAACTCAATAGCCTTTGTACCACCATACCCAAAGAAAGTGGGTAGATGGTACCACTAGAACACAATCATAAGCTATACCATTGACAAGGAAGGCATGGGATCCCTTAATGTTATACTTAAAGTGCAAGAAAATATCTTCGAACTAGGAATCGACACCCATATCAGGAATAACATGAAGTGCTTCAAGGGGAACAACTGGAGGTTCTATTGGCGACTCAAGGAACACCACCCCTAGGGTGTGGTCATTTCCATTCTCATGGCCCTTGGATAGAGGATTTTATAGTGGAATATCTCTACATATTCCAAACACACACCTAAAAAATAATTAGCATCCAAGTCATATATATAAACACAATATAGTTAAAATCCGTCATATAACTAAACCATACCCCTACTCCGACTCCTAAATCTAGGATTGGGTAATATGGGAAATCATAAAGAACACTGGATACATTTCGTACTCCAACTAATAAGGTGGGTTCTAGGTCAAGATCACTGTTACAAGTTGAAGGTCCTGATATACAGAGATTCAATTTCACTTTATAGGGGAAACACCCTTTAATTTTCAATAGGAATCCCTATTTAACAAAGACCATTTCATTTATAATCCACTTTATTTTAAGTTCATTTTCATTTATATAGAAATTTTCATAAAAAGTTTAGACTATTTTGGATTGCCACTACCAATTTATAAGGGCACGTACACCTTATAAATTGAGGTGTGGTGTCCATTTAATCCCAACCACCCATTTATTAAGTCCCTTCATGAAGACTTAGCTGAATAAAAATAAAATCATTCAAAGAAGATATAAAAAATTCATGAAACCATGTAATGAATCCTATATAGCATGGAATATTCTTGTAATATGAATTTCCTATGTGCCTAAAATGATGTATGGTCATTTCTTAGTTTCCACATTAGGATAAGGATAAAGTCGTGCCCTCAGTCATAAAAATAAGAACATCACATATCAAGTTCATCACTCAATGGTGAAATTAAATTAACTATAATAGTCAAAAATAATTACATCATATTCCATACCAAGTAATTTCGATTTTTCCTATACACGGGTTAGCTACTCTCAAGAACAACTCATTAGCAAATCCCAACACATTCCTATTTCACCTTTCTACCATCCACAAATTATAATACCAAAGAAAAGAAATAACTCTGAAACCAATTTGTAACACCCCAACTCAGAAGCCACTAAATGGTGTCTGAGCTATGGATCACATAGCCTCATGCGTGCCTCCCCATATTCCATAGGTTGTTGACTAGAAACTAGGGTCTATAAAAGTATACTTGGGAGACTATAACCCTATGATCAGTGTAACACAGATGTACTGTAAGTAAATAAATAAGCAGAAGAATAATATAAATCAATGACAGAATATATGATAGTATTAGTAACCAATTATAAGGGAAATATCATATAAAAAATGATGAATATTTCCTAAGTCTAAAAAAATATAATCAATACATGGAAATATGCCTCAAGTATAATACATATATCAATAATAAAAAAAAGAACTATATCTGGATATCATCACGAGCAATATCTCTTTCCTGGTATCCCCTGCTCCTATACCATAATCAATCAAGAATCATAAAGACGACGCTTTCTCAGTTTCTTATCAGCATCCATGAATTATGTTTGGGTACAAAATGGTGGACCGAACAGGGTTTGAGATAACACTCAATAGTTCACCACTAACGATGTATGTAACATGTATAGTCTTGTATATATAAGCTGAGAAGTGTGTAATATATAACCATAATATAAATGAATAAGAAGGAGTGATACTATCCATCAAACAAAGATCACTGTAAATAAGGAACCATAAACACAAGCTATTTTTAATGCATAATAAAACATCCCTTGCGACCTATGTAGAGTAATCCAGTGTCATACCCAGTGGGCCCAATCCAAAGGATAAAAAGAACAAGGAATTATCAACAATATATTTTGTGTAATCAAGTATCAAGCCTTAATGGGATGGATCCAAGGTATAAGATTACCAAGGCATCCCCATAGAGTCTATAGTGCATCTCTATAGAAAACTTTGTAATGAATCAGGTGGAGCTCAAGGAGAATGTCCATGGAGCATGTCCAAGGTGGTCTAAGAAATCTAGATTTAGGGACTAGAATTATCTTTTACATCAAAATTAATCTATATCCATGGAGTAGAAATATCTATGGCATCCAATATAATTACAACTATTTAATTAATTATTTCATAACTCATTTAATAATCATATACAATCCATGAGTTCATCAAAATCATTCCATATTTTAGATTAATCTCATTTAATCATTCTAATAACATGTAATCACCTGAAAAATGAGGAATAAACCCTATCCTAATAGCTCATTTAATTCATTAAGGATCCCACTATAATGGAGATATCACACACACACCCAAAAAGGTGGTAACTCATGGGGAAGAAATGTAAACAAACCTCTTGGGTGGTCTAGTTTGAGGTTGACAACATCCAACCATCACATGGAGCTAAGTGGGCAACCTATTAAGGTTTCAATAATTTAATCATGGTATTTAATTAATTTAAAAGAAATTATCGGAAGTTCTGACATGTAGAAAAATGAAATCTAGATATAAAACAACTAGACTCTATGGTAAATGGTATAGACCACCTTCATTATGGCCATGGTAGAACACTAATCCAATACTGAATCCAAACTCTACCCAGATTGGAAAAAAATGGAAGAAAACATAAATAGACTAGAAATCTAGAATATTATCTTGCACCAAAATAGAATCATTTATATAAAGAATAATTACAAAAGGATTCTAATGTGTTGATAACTTACTGGTGGCTATCCAATGTGATAGGTGATTCTCCAGATTCTTGATCAGATATATATGAAAAATCTTAGGTTTAAGCTTCAATGGAGATCCTCTATAGGTCCTCCCATGTGACAGAAATAGAGAGGGTTTGGATTCTTTCAAAAAAGGAGTCCCTACTTATTATTTTATAAACAGACTCTAGATGAATTATAAAATCTAGAACTCCTGGCTATGAGTGTTCTAAAAATTTTACAAAGTGTATCATGATAATTTTTTCGACTGTAACTGAAGGATGAACTACCGTGAAGATAATTTCAAGTGAATATTGAATCAATTCCATAAACCACGACTAAATAATTATATATTAAGTATTAAATGTAATAATAACCACTGAAAATTACATTTGTTTTTATTAAATGTAAGGATGTGGAGAAAGGATTAAGGATACCCAACTTATAAATACATGGAAAATAGTTATTAAAGATCAAAAAATATTTTATTATATGAAAAATTATATATATAATTAGGACTATAATAATAAATATAACACAAACTATTTAACTTCTAGATACAATCTAAAGAAGAACTTTTATAATACTTTATTTAAAAAAATTAAATGAAGGATCTTTAACTCAAAGATCAATAGTAAGTTTTATTTTCTAGTGAATAGATATATATTAGGCTGAATCAAACTTTATCCAAAACCACATAATAATCAAGAATTTAAATCTTTATAAAAAATCCTCTTTTTTATTTCTCACTTTTCATTTCATGTTTTATATATGTATAGTGATTTTTGTTATTTTTACTAAATAAATTTTCCATCTTATTCTATAATGGAGAGTTTCTATACTCTCATTCATCTTTTTATCTTGTTTTTTTATTCCATTGGTTTATAGAAATGGTTCTAGTGAGTGGAACTGAGCAAAACAAGTCTTCATTGTGAACTCACCCCCGATGTTTAAAAATGATCTTTGATTAGACTATTCTTGGTTTGGTTTTCTTATAAGTAGAGGTGATTAGGGTATACCTTATACCTGAACAACTTTTTAAATCCATTGTGAAATTTATTAATTATTATTTGTCTCTGATTTGCTTCTTAAGTGTTTAGTTGGATACTTATAACCTCCTTATTTCTTCTTTCTATTTTAATGAGTAATGAAAAATAGATAAAATAATATTTTGTAAAGTGTTTTTTCAAAATAATAATCTTATTGTTATTATTTGTAACTTATATCATGAATTTAGTTTTCTAAGTGAGTAATTTGTTTAAAAAGTTATATTATATATTAAAGATAGCTAAATTGAGTATTTTCTGGTCCTCTAAGTAATTTTTTTTTTAAATTTCAAATATTTATTTCCCTATGTTTTTACAATTATATATTCTAATTCAAGGTATTTTTTTAACATGATTTTAAATTATTTATTCCTATTTTAAATTGATATTACTCAATTCACCCCTGATAAGGGTATATGGAATAATATTAGGTATTAGGGCACTTCCAGTCTCTATATTTACTTTTTATTATTATTAAATTTTTGACCTTGATCAAGTTCAAAAGGGATAGACATTTTAATGGTAACTTTGGTTTCTTCTAAACAAAAGGTTCATTCAACCAAAATATCACCATACATCAATATAACCAACTATGTATAATAAAAAATCAAAATGAAAATATATTTTTAAAGCTTATTCTTGGACATGTAGAATAACATTAAAGATAGTAAAGATAAAAATAAAGCTACTAGAAAATATTGGAGTGACACCACTCCAAATACTAATGATGATAACATTAAATATATGAATGGAAGTATTTAGGCCTTAGGTGTAGTTGAATTTAATGAAGTATATTCATGTGAAATTGAATATGAAATGTGGGAAACCTTATATATTTTAGTGATCTTCCAGAATTTTTAAGAATCAACTTATTTTTTTTAGATTCATTCTCCTTCATCATGGATATTTTATCCTTTTCAAGTTTATATATTTATTTAAAACTTACAAAATACTTCATCCTTAATTATAATACTTTTGGTGCCTAATATATTCAATTACCTCATTAATAGTCCTTTATTCACCACTACCTTATTCTTTTATAGAGGGTTCCTTTATAATGTTTTGATTTTATTATAAGGGTTTTTATTCCATTATCCTTAAAATATTTCTCAACCATTATAGTTTTGAACCACCTAAAATTCTAAAGTAAGAATATTTTATTCAATAGAGTGTATGACACAAAAAACTAAGATTAGAAATAAATATTAAACCTAACGAATTTAATATATATTTACTATTTTTAATTAAATATATTCTATAGATTTCAATGCACACAATTATGAATTAGATTTCATTGTACACAATAAAAACTTTCTTTAATAGCTTGCATTACAAGCAAGCCTGAGTATTAATGAATAATATTAATATTATTAGTTTAATTGAAAATTATTTACTAGATGTTAAATTGGTGGTTATAAATAGAATTAACTAAATTATGAAAATATATTACTGAATTCATTGGTTACCAATTAATTATAAATTAATTTAAAACCCAATTGAATATAGAGGAAATAGTTTTATAAAAAAAAATATTTTAATGGGCCCAAAGGAAATTTAGCCTAATAGATTAAATTAATTAATATTTTGGAATTATATTAATGATATTTATATATTATATATTCAATTTTTTTTAAATTTATCCAATGTAATTTATGGTCATGAGATAAGAACAAATATAATTTTATGTATAAGAAAACTATATTTTTCTAAAGGCATTTTTGCTGCCTTTTAATGGTGAACTTATTTTGAAACCAAATTTTGAAACATTTATAAATTTTATTTGTAAAAATAAGAATAATTATTGAAATTTAAATTTAAAAATTATCTTATGGTTATTTTTTACTATTTTTTAAGGATAGTTTTATTTTTTAATTAATAGTGAAAAAGACCAACTTTTAATTGAAAACTGACTTTTCATCAAAATAATTTATAATGTTAAATTATATTTTGAATCAATATTAAATTAAAAATAGTTAAATTATAAATTTATTAATCCAATTTATGTAATTATAATCATATTTATATTAAATTTATATATATAAACTTTGTAAACTTTTGAACATTTTCACTTTAAAAACTCATTTTCTAGTTTTATCTCCAGGATTAATTTTAAATTAATTTCTGCCACTTCTATGATTTTAATTTGAAAAAATAGATTACATATTTTTAATATTCATAATATATAATTTATAATATCTTAAAATTAAATTTTTACCAAAATGATTTGTGAAAATAGTTAATATTAATTATAGTGATTAAGAGAAAATTCAGTTTATCAAGGGACTAAAATTTAAACTTAAGGGGGAAATGACATTGAGACTTGTAAAAAAATAAATTTTATAGAAATATTTATACCCAATTAATTATTTTATCTAAAAATTTTCAATATTTTAGTAATATTAGTTAATGAATACCTCCCAATACAACTTACTCTTTGGTATTTACAAGAATATCACGCCATCCCCATTATAAAAGGGAACTCACTCCCCTCTCTTATTCACACCTACGAAGCCATTTGGATCACCCAAAACATGAATAATTCTCTTTAAAAATTAACTTCACTCATTATATAATATTTATAGTGGTTATAAATCCAACATAGGAAGGAATTAGTGAAAACCGAAAGAGGATAACCGAAGAAGAGGTAATGTTTTTCAAAAAGAATTTTTATTTTATTTCCTTCTCCACCTACCAAAATTATTATTATTATAGAATTATTATGTAATAATATAATTATATTAAATATAATAATATGTTTTTATGTTATGGTTACAACCTATAACCACACCCACTTCCATAAGGTGGGATACATAATCATCGTTCGTGTGTATGATATACTACTGTCTCACAAAGTGATGTTGTTCGTTCTTGCATTACCACCTTTCAAGGTTGGTAATAATGATTTATTTATTATTTATATATGATATATATAATATTTATAATGTATTTATGATTATGAAATTATTATATGACACATACCATCATGATTTCCATTTTGTGAGAATCTGATAACATCCTTCGTGTATATAGTGGACTACCACCTCACGAACCGATGTGATTCTATAAAATGTTACAAAGAATGTATTAAGGATGGGTTTAATAAACACATGTGATATATATAAAATAAACATTATAATGTAATATTAAAATACATATGAACAAAAAAATAAAAAAACATACTCGAAAAACAAAATAGGTATTACCCGAAACATTGAAAATAATGAAATATTATTTATTAATGGGTAATAATATGTTTTAAAAGGATCATATATGTTATAATAAATATTAATAAGGTTATTTTATAAATTAATAACATGTTTAAAACTGATATAATTATTGTAAAGCAATTATGACCAAAAGAAAAGCATGAGGTAAGGGATTTTGTCTCAATTTCATTTCATTGGGACATATTATAATATTATCCACCTGATTAATTTTATATTGTGAATATATTGATCATTTACATTTAATATCATGAATAATTCATTATGATTGGTATTTTTAGTTTTAATTTGAATTATTTCATGTGAGGATATTTGAATTAAAATTTACCAAGTTTTAAATAATTTTATAACCCAATTACTTTTTATATGAATATATTACTTCTTCATTGTATTTAATATTATAAGATTACATGTGTATGGAATATTTAATTTATATTGCTGTATTTTCAATTTTTTTTATGTATATTTATAGTTGATACACATAATCGATACTTTGGTTTATTCTAACTTCAATGTTATGATCTATGTAAGGGTTTACATCAAAATTTCATTTTATACAATATTTTTTACCCTTGACTTTCCATTGAATGAAATTATTTGATAATTGATTAATAAAACCTTTAATTTTATTATAATATGTTTATTCATGTATATTTTCAAGTAATAGCACTAATTTTCCACTCTTTGTTTCTTAAAGTGTTTTTAAAATTCGACTACATTTCTCTCTTTGGTCAGAAATCAATTTTCATACAAAATAATTTATTATAGAAATGTTTTCAATGTTTTTTATTTAACCTTTTATAAATTATTTATGAAAATAAATTTTTACAATTTTTTCTTTTTACAAAAAAAATCAAAGGAATCTTCTTTATCGCTTTCCAAACAAGGAACTCTTATAACCTTTTTACAACTCAAAAGGAATGTTTTTTACATTGTAAGACATGTATGGAATTACCCACTGGTTTTTATTTGAAAATTCCTTTGAAATTTTATGAAGATATTTTTTAATATTTTTTTAAAAATTTATTTTCAAAGAAAAATATTTTCAATGTGTATTTTCCAAATAAAAATTATATTTTCCACAAGAATTATTTTAAATATATTTATATTTCATTAACAACAACAACCCTTATTCTGAATCTAATTGGTATACATCATATTGTTACAACCCTTATTCTTCATTTGGATGTATTATGAATATTTTGATATAGGATAATATTTACATTTAATTACTTGAATCATTTTCTTAGTCATTAAATTCTCCTTGAATTATTCACTTTCTATTGATCATTGAACATTAAATTTCCCCAAAATATCCACCTTATTTATCATTGATATGATTATTTCTTAAACCATATACCATTTTTAAATATGGTGTGGATATTTAAAGTCATTTAATTATATGGGGAAATAATGATAAATTTTTTTTCTTTAAAAAATATAGATATTTGATAAGGAACATTTTTATGAATTAAATTAATGTTTTGATATATGAGGATTGATTTTGATTGGTACGGCCCGGATGTGAATGATTATAGATAGGCTCTAGATGTATCGATATTCTCATGGGTTGAATTAGTTGTCAAGCCTTAGTTAAGTGGGTTTTTACCTAGTATGTTTTAAATAATATTATGAATGGTATTAATAGTAAAGCTTTCATGTGGTTAGAAATCAATGCATCCAATAATTAATCATTTCCTTCATTCAGATTCAATTTTTATTATTCATGATATTTTCACTTTGAAAATAATCTATAGATGTATATCATTATTATTTTGTTGATTAAATGTCATGTTTTTTAGTTATTTACCTTTCTATATTGGTTATTCCTTATCCAGTTATTTAAACGACATGTTTTTTCATTTATTTACCTTTCCATATTGATTATTCCTTATCAATTTATTTAAATGGAAAGTTATTTTAGTTATTTACCTTTACATTTTGATTATGTCTTATCATGTTATATAAATGGTATGCGTTTTTAGTTATTTAGATTCCCATATTGATTATTCGTTTTTGATTCATGATAGCTTCACTGTACATAAACCTTACTGAGCATTTGAGCTCACCCTTTTTGTTTTCCTTTAAATAGTTTCTATGAAGTTTAATATTACTGATATACATGGACATGAAAGACAGAAAAAAGTTATTCTTGAAAAATAAAATTAATGTTTCTTTTAAAAAAAATTATGTTGTATGTTTTTTATTCAAATATAATGTAAGACTCTTGTATGTATCTAGTTTACCAATAATACAGAAATATTGGTTCATCAGGCTATGTTTCCCTATATCTTATCCCATTTTAATAACAATAGGCACCAACTCAGTAATTTTTGGATCTGATTCACTATAATATTCCTCATCAAAATATGTTTCATCATTTTTTGAGAGAAAATTTATTTGATTTAAATAAATTTCATTTTCATTTATAAAAGTTTCCTCCACTTCAACCACTTAAAATTGTGCTGCTATTTAAGGATCTATGATATTTATTATCACATTCAACTTCATTATTCATACAATTGAAAATAGATAAAATTTTCCAATCCTATAAAAATTGAAACACTTGAAATTAATTTTACCCCTATATTAACCCTTTCCTAATTTCTTACCATTTGAAAAAAATGATAGAAATTTTTTAAAATTCACGGAATCGTCCTTGAAATTACTTTCCTCCTCATGAGTCCTTTTATATTCAATATGTTTCAAACCTTTAAAAGATTTCAACATAGTATTATATTTTTATTTTATCCTTAAGGATGACCCTCTCCTCATATTATAAGATATCATGACATTTTTTGACCTATATATTTTACACCCATCCAATTATTGACCCTCTAGGATAGAAATATATGTGTTGAATTTATTTAGGAGAATATAAATTTCTTTACCACTATAGAATCTTCAAAAACTTCTTTATAAATTTGAATCAAGAGAATAGTTCTTTTCACCTTATTGAAAAAAGAAATCCACCAACTCATCTTCCCTTACTTGAATATCCTAAAATTTATCTTAACATTTTTGTCATCATGAATCATTTACCATTTAACTCTTACATACATCATGGAGTTTCCACCAAATTATATTCACTATTTTAGTTCCCATGAATCACGTCAACTCATTCACCTTGATAGATGAGAGTAAAACATTAAATTCTCTCACACTAACCTCACTATCCTTCTTTGCAATAAAAATATATTTTTACCAATTTTAGTAATATTCACTTCACTCTTGGTGATTTTAATAATTTTCAATCTTAGATAAAGAAGATATGGAACCATTTTATCATTACATAGAATGAATCCCTTCCCATAAAACATGGGAACTACTTTTTTGTTGATGGTACTCATGCTTCCCATAGATATTATTGAGAAAAAATATGTTATAAATAAATAAAAATATCTAAACCTAGATAAAATACCCAAAATCACTATGATAGGTTCTAGAAAATTAACTTTCTTAGATACCAAGTTGAAAAAATCATAGTTTATATAATACAAAATGATAATCCTAGGATGGAGTAGATCACCACTAGTGGTGGGGGATGAATTAGTGGTCATAAAACACTAACTCTTTAATTTTTTTCCCATAATCATTTTTTATAAAGGATCAAGAAGAAACAAAGTAATGATTTGAGATATAGAAATAAATAACACAAACATAACACATGGTTCTTTACAAGTTTCATTCACTCAGTTTATAAAGTTGTTAATCCTTGGGGTACAATGTTTGAAATCATTTTTTCTATATTATTATATTGTTATCAACAAGAGAAAGGAGTAGAAAAAATATGGTCTATAACTACAATCATGATAAATATCAATATGAGAGTCAACAAGTCAATCAACCATCTTTTACCACTTATAGTGCCTCAGGAATTTGGATCAAGTTTTTTCCCTTGCTATTCTCCTCAATCAGTGTCAAAATCTCATTAGAATTCTCTTTTTATGGTATGGATATTTTTCTCAATGTTTCCTCACACATGGATGTGATAAACACATCATTTTTTTGAGAGAACACCTCTATAGAATAAGGATATACATCAATGTATGGTCAGGATGACATCATCTAGATCCAATATTTTTTTTATAGATATCCTCATATATCTATATTTTAGAAATCTAATTATGCATTCCATTTATATCTTTAATTAAAACATGATGGAATAATACTTTCTTCCACCCCATTTATCTCAATATCTTAAACAAAAAGTGGTCACCATTACATGTGTTTTCTCTATGGGAATGACTCACAGGGATTTTTATATTCTACTGTGTGATTATCCACACCATACTTACCTCAAATCCCTATGGATAGTTCTCCCATATCTCTATAGATTTCCAAAACCCCATGAATAACTTGACAATGGGTGTTTTCAATACCATCTATGGAACAAGGGTGTCCTAAAACACTTCATTTTTTCCTTCGCCTAGAATACTGCTGGGAAATGAAGAGATAAAAATTGTAACATCCCGGTTCTGGGTGCCACCCAGAAGTGCCCCATACCTGGTTGGTTACATGGCCTCAAGCGCATTTCACCAAATGCCAGTGGCTTCTAACTAGCAGTGAAGTCCTTAGGTGTGATAGTGGGGAAACTATACCCTCATTGGCATAGTAATAAATGGAAGTAAAACATATAACAATAGTAGAAGCAATAATAATACCATACACAAGTAAATAGAAGAAGACTGGTAGTAATAAAATAGAGCACATATATAATGATTCATGAAAGATTTGTCTAGGAAAACATCCAAAACAATCACAATGTTAAAATACAGTGTTAAACCAAAGTACAAAAGAAAGCATGTAAACAGCTCCATAGCATCACAAGCCTCAGCTTGGTCCCATACTCCCCAGATCCACAATAATCAAGTACTTGAAGTAGAAGGGAGTTTTCTGTTATTTATAACTGCAATAATATAATCTGTTTGGTCCCAAAAGAATTACCCAAATAGGGTGTGAGACTAATCCTAGTAGGCAACCACCCAAATATCTGTGCTTAACAGTCAATGAATATATATGGTAGACAATAAGCAAAAATAAGCAGTGAACATAGAAGTACTCAAAAGTAAAAATTGCTACAACTTCATTTACAAACATTTACTTTTAAGTATTTAATCAACTAAAATAATACATGAAACCCTCTGGGTAGTTATCACAACATAACCCCTCTGGTTTACAATACAAGATAAGATTTGACAAAGGCTCTCTGAGAAAGCACTTACTGTCAATTCCCCTTATAGTCATATGTGACCAAAGACAATATGAGGAAGCACTCACTGTCAATTCCTCCTATGGCCTCATATAGTAACTATAAACAATCTGAGGGATCACCCAACATCAATCCTCCCTATGGTCTCACAATGTGATAACTATAACAAACACTCTAGGAAAGACCTCAACATCAATTTCCCTTATGGTCTCACTACACCAGGTTCCCGTAGCCCCGTGTAAAGAAATCATACAAAAATGATAATTAGTAGCCAAAGTAAACCTCAAGAACTACTTGGATAGACAAACTTCAGAAAATCATAGCATGTCAGATAATAATCACTCCACTCTAACAATACTAGGCATGGAAAGTAAGCAGTAGTCTAAGAGGCATGGCTAGACCAAATTGTCAAAAACAAGAAAACATGTGCAAAACATCCATTGCTTGGCAAAGATAACCCTATTCTCAAACAATTAACCTCTCTCCAATCAAACAAGGCATATCAGGTAAATAAAAGGTCTAAAATCATAAACACACAGTACCCCGGATGAGGGTATTGGTCACTTTTGCACATATAACTCAAAGACTAACTATGGAAAGGAAAAAACCACCTAACTTGGCATTATACGATCTATATATGTGAAACTTTGGCCTTGAATTTCCCTATAACATGTTAAATCTACAAAAAAGCTAAAAATTTTCAACCGAGGATAACTCATGAAATGGGATAAATCGGGAGATGAGGTTCGAGAAGATAGGAGAACTCACCGATGTATTTCCAACCCAATCGACAGTGGTTGATTTGGAGAATGGACAACAAGTCAGGGACTTAGAGAAGATCTGTGGCCGTACAGATGCTCCTGGATGAAATAGGTCGAGAATAAGTGTGTTTTGTCTTTCAGATGTGACCCCAGTCTATTTAATGAAAAAAATAAAGTACACGAAGTCTATTTTAAAAGTACCCGGCATGTACTTGCCTTTATGGCCTCTTCTTTAGGCGGTCTCTAGGTCACCACACACGGCCAGGTACTCTGCCGTTACACAGCCAACACATGGTTACCCATGGAAACCAAGTACATGGTGTGTACTTAGAAGTACATGGTGTGTACTCCTTGAATTTCCAAAAACACCTCCTTTTCTAAAAAACAACCAGAAATGAAAAACATCCCTGAAAAGAAGATTCGGGTTCATAGAAACTTACTCCCTTAAAGAAAATTTTGTCCCTGAATTTCCCTAGCAAGGCGGTGTAGAAGAATAATCCTCAAACAGCTCTGGACACTATGATTTTACATCAACCTCCCTCTCCCAGGTCTCATCCTGTACTTTCTCGTACTTCCATTGCACTCATACCAGAGGAACAGAACGACCGTGGAGAACCTTTACACTCCGATCAAAAATTTGGATAGGATGCTCCTCGAACAAGGCATCCACCTCTAAGTCAACCACTTCGGGTTGAAAAATATGAGACATGTATGAGAAGTAATGTCATATCTGAGAAACTTAGAATGCATCGTGAAAATACCGGTACCTATGAGGTAACTGCAGTCGATAGGCAATCGGCCCAACCATTTCCAAAACCTCAAATGGTATGATGTATCTTGGAGAAAGATTGCCTTGTCTCCTAATCCTCCTGTGTCCCAAACTCAGTGTGACACGTAAAAAAATCCGATCTCTGACCTCGAACTCCAGAGGTCATCTCCATCGACCATCATAAGAATTCTACCGTGACTGTGTAGTAGCCATCCTCTTCCGAATCAACTCTATCTACTCTGTGGTCTCCTGGACAAGATGAGGTCCCAGCATAGCTGCCTCTTCTGCTTCCTGCCAACATAAGGGAAATCATCATGGCCTACCGTACAAAGCCTCACAAGGTTCCATCTAAATAGTTTTTGAAAACTAATATTGTAGGCAAAATCCACAAGAGGTATGTGCTTCTCCCAAGAACCTCCAAAATCCAGAATGCTTGCTCGAAGAACGTCCTCAAGCACCTGAATGATATGCTCAAACTGGCCATCTTTCTGGGGATGGTATGTTGTACTCATATTTACATAGGTACCCAAATCCCTCTGTAGTCCCTGTCATACCCGAGAAGTAAAACAAGCGTCTCTTTCTGAAACTATGGAGTGTGGAACCCCATGTAAATGCACAATCTCTCAGATGTACATCCTTCCCATCTCATCAATGATGAAAGTATCCTTGATCAAAAAGAAGTGACAAACCTTCATGAGTCTGTCAATGACAACCCATACAACATCATTCCCTCAAGGTGACCTCAAAAAACCTATCAAGAAATCCATCGCGACATCATTCTACTTCCACTCGAGAATGGGTAACTGCTAAAAAATCCATGTTGGTCGCTGATGCTCCGCCATCACCTACTGACAGGTGGAACACCTCATGAGAAAACCAGCAACATATCTCTTCATACATAGCCACCAATACTGATGGTCTAGATCACGATAAATCTTTGTGGTGCCAGGACGAACTGCCCAAACTGAGGAATGAAAGTCCCGTATCAGCTCCTCACGTATGGCTGCCGACACCCATACCCGCCCATGAAAATTGAAGATATCATCCTCACATTTGGTCCATCCCGGAATAGGGTCCTCTCCTGAAACACTCTCCTGTAGGTCTAGGCCTTAATAATATGATAGATGCCTCATTCTCACTCGATCAAGAAGAGTAGAGTTAACAGCTACAAAAGATTGAAAAGTTTTCCCCTGTCTGTCATGCACCTCCAAATGCATCTTAAAGAACAGAGTCATAAGCTGCCACTCACTACTAGCCACCTGAACTGCCTGTATCTGAGTTCTCCTCCTCTGCGCATCAACCACACCATTGCCCTTCTGAGGTGTGTAGGTAAGCTCAAAGTCAAAAGACTGAGGGTACTCAACCCACCTTCACTGTCTCAAAATTAGGTATTGCTGAGTGAAGATATACTTGAGACTTTTGTGGTCAGTGAAAACCACAAAATTATCTCCCAGAAGATAATTTCTCTAACAGTGTAAAGCATGTACAACCGTATCCAACTTGAGATCGTGCGTTTGATAGTTCCTCTCATGTAGCCTCAACTACCGATACCCTTACACAATGACCCCTTCTCTATGCATAAGCACTACACCCAACCTGATACCTGATGGATCGTTGTACACAATATTGCTCTTTCCAGAATCTAGAAATAATAGAATAGGAGCTGAAGTCAACCTCCCTTTTAGCTCTTGAAAAGCGGACTTGTAGGAATATGACCACACATACTTTTTCACCCTTCTTAGTTAGACCCGTCAGTGGTGCTGCTGAGCCTGAAAAGTCTTGTATGAAACGTCTGTAGTATCCAACCATCCCTAGAGAACTCCGTACCTCAAAGGCATTCTTCGGCTGCTCCCAAGAAACTACTGCTCGCACTTTCTCTAGGTCTACTGATACTCCTATCTCCAAGATAACATGACCCATGAAATGAATTTGGTCCATCCAAAAGTGTCATTTTGAGAGCTTAGCATATAACAGATGCTCTCTCAGTGTACTCAAAATGATATCAAGATGGGTATCATGGTCGTGTCTATTGGGAGAGTAAACCAAGATATTGTCCATGAAGACCACCATGAAAGAATCCAAGAATGGATGGAGCACTTCGTTAATCAGTTCCCTGAAAACTGAAGGCGTGTTTCTGAGACTGAATGGTATAACCACATACTCATATAGACCATACCTACTTTGAAAGGCTGTAAGAGGTATATCTGATGGTCAAACATGCAACTGATGATAACTGGATCTCAAGCCAATCTTCGAGAACACCCAAGATCCTTGAAGCTGATCAAAGAGATCATCAATCCTCAGCAAGGGATATCGATTCTTAACCTTCTACTGGTTCAACTTCCGATAACTCACTCAAAGTCTGAGGGTACCATCGACCTTCTTCACAAACAGGATGGGAAAACCCCAAGGATAAGTACTGGGTTAGATGAAACCCTTTTTTTATAATGCCTCCAACTGCTTCTGAGCTCCTGAAACTCTGGTGTAGCCGTCCTATAAGGAGTAATGGACACCAGTGCTGCTCCGGGAACATGCTCAATAAAAATTCCACCTCTCACTCTGAAGGAAAACCTAAAAATTCCTCTGGAAAGATGTCCCTAAAACGATCCACCACTAGATGAAGGTCCATTTGTGAAGTACCTTGGTCTTCCAGATATAGATTAGCAATTTGGGCTATAACTCCTCCCAACCATTGACGCTCGGGTCCTAATCTTCTCGCCTAGACATCCCACTCACCCTTATGAAGAAATGATCTACCCTTTGGTGATGTGAAACTCACCCTATGGTGATAGAAGTAGACAAATTCATGGAAGGGAACTAACCAGTCCATTCTGAGAATGAAGTCATAGTATGTCATCTCTAAGACATAGAGTTACCAAAACAAGTGACACCCACCAATCTCAAGAGGTCACTCCTTGCACTGACGTACACTAGCTGTTTTTGTCCCCAACAGAGTGTCGATTGTTAAGATATCAGTATAAGAAAATATACAGAGCCCAAGGCTCTCCACAAGAGCAATAGATATAAAGCTATGGAAAGCCCCTATATCGAAAAGAGAAGAAGTTAAAACTGAGGTAACTAGGATCATACCTCGAACTGTAGAGGGTCTGGGATCCTACTCATGATGCGTTTGCTCCACCACAAAAGTCTGACCTGAACCACAAACCTGTGACCCTTTCTGAACAACCTAATCTGATCCACCCTGCTATCACTGAAAGCCTAGTGACTGACTACCACAGCCGTGACCCCCACCTCGGCCTAAACAGCCGAAAGAACTCTAGTTTCTTGACTGATGAGAAACCGGTGGTGATTCTCTTGAACGCAGAGTCATAGAAGAACCCCTGTCACCAGTTACTGGTGAGAAGATATGACAAAAGTGCTGAAGATGACCCATCTTACCGCAAGATCGGCACTCCACCGCGTCTCTCAGGCAATGTGGACTCATATGCCCGACCTTTATGCACTGGTAGCATACCACCTGACTACCTAAAGGTGTATCCCACCTACTCAAATCTCCACGTGTAGTCTCCCGGCGGCGCTTCCTACAACCAGCTGGAGAATTACCAACTCTGGATGATGAGCCGCCCTGGCCCACAACTCCATAATCTCTCAGTTTGCGCTCCATGATTAGAGCCTGTTTGAAAATAGAAGTGGTGGAAGTCAACCTGAAGATGTTCAACTGAGATCAGATATCCTTCCTGAGACCATCCTCAAAATTCCATTCAAGGAATAACTCATATCCTTCTAGAAAGGGTTTAAAGTGCTGAAACTCTATGAAGTGAGAAGAATACTCCCTGACTGAAAGAGTACCCTACTCCAAACTCATTAACTCTCAGGTTCAATCGGCCTTCAATGTATCTAGGTATAAGTAATCGTAGAAGGTACACTGAAACTCATCCCATTCCATAACCTGATGGTGTTCCGCCTGTGAGATCACATCCCACCATCTCTTGGAGGAGTCCCAAATCATATAAGTAGCGAGATTGACCATCCTCTCTGAAGGTGTCTCCAGATGCTCAAAGATTGTCAACATGGCTTCTAGCCATGACTCTACAGCTTGGGGTCCTCCATCCCCTGAGAAAGTGGGAGGATGCTGCTGCTGAAAGGCCTGCATCAATTCTTCCATCGATGGGGAAAGAGGTGGTGCTCCTCGAAAGGTCTTCATGAACCTCATGAATTCCACTCGGAACTGTGCATTGGAACATGTATTCAGGATAAAAATTGGTGCCAAGACTGGCACAATTGGAGGATCTGCTGGTAGTCCTTGATCAACCATGTCCGACATCTGATCACAACCCTGAATCTGGTGTACAACCAGAGGGCGTCTCGGCGGCATGACTCTGCAAGGTCAAGTGCACACCCTAGATAAATATTATCAAAGACTGAAAACTAGAAGTGTTGGAAGGGAACAAGAGAAAAAAAGTGTTCATGTTTTTCAAAACATGGATGCATGACATGTATAATGCCTACATGACATGTTCCCCTTAAAACTTCACATGGGTGTGTACTTTCGCCAACCCAGGTCATGTAACACCCCATACACATGACGTGTTGTCCTAACACACGACATGTACTTGAATCCTTTTCCCCTACCCGAGTCTCCTTACATGTCTAAGCCACACGGTTCTCCTAGAACAAGACTACACGATGTGTTAGTGATAGACACAACATGTACTAGATGAACTTCACCGAATCGTGTTTTTAGTCACACGGTCTATTACACGGCTCACTCTACACGGTGTGTTCCAGATAGACACAACGTGTACTTGAAGGATTTCGCGGACCCGTGTTGTTAGTTACACGTCCAGAATCAAGGGTTACACTACGTGACGTGTTCAAGCTTGACATGGCGTGTAAATCCTAAGTTTTATCCATCCGTGTCATTAGTCACATGGGAAGACAGAAGGTTTACACAACACGGCATGTACAACCAGTACACGACATGTTTCCCCAAATATTTCCCAACCCCTTGTGTCTGCCACATAGCTAGTGACATAGTTAGAGACTACATGGTGTGTACATACAATTCACAATGTGTACTCAAGAAAAATAGTTTTTTTCCCGAACAGAAGGACACATAGCGTGTATTTATAATTACACACCGTGTATTCAGGGTTTTTTCCGGAGAGTAACCCTAAGAAACTACTCCGGAAACCCTGAAGAACACCAAAACAAACATTAAAGTGCCAAATTATGATCCGTGAGGTCCCATACTCCTCACGAATCAAAGTTTGGCATCTTATACAAGTTATATATAAATATAACAAAGTAATGATTCACCAAATTCCGATCCATGAGGGCCCATTACACCTGCAGAACCAAAGTTTGGCATCCATTCAAGAAAGACTTACACAATCCAATACCCTATCAAAAAGTAGGTATTATATCAAGGCATCTATCACAATAACATGCATATCTACCACACCATCTATCACAATAACATACAATCGGTAATGCAACCAAAATGACATGGCAAGAATGCATGGCATGTGATCTCCAGCAAGTGCCCATATGATGTATGAGATGGCATACCCTCATCTCATCGGGTTTCAACAGAAACAGAACCTCAATAATATCAATGATAAGAGCACAATACATGTGGATCACCCAACGGTGAGATCAAATCAACTTTAATAATTGAAAAACCATAAAATTTGCAATAACGAGGTAAATCGGCTTTTCCCTGTACACGGGTTAGCTACTCCCGGGCACAACTTATTACCAAGTACATATTCCTTCCTATCCCTGGCTATAGGCTCAAAACAGTAAGTCAAGAAGAAAAGAATCCTCTTATACCACTTTGTGACGCCCCGGTTCCGAGTGTCACCCAGAGATGCCGATACTCGGTTAGTCACATGGCCTCAAGCGCATTTCCCCAAACGCCAGAGGCTGCCAACTAGCAGCGAGGGCCTTGGGTGTGATAGTGGGAAAACTATGCCCTCATTGGCACAGTAACACAGTAGAAGTAAAACATATAACAATAGCAGAAGCAGTAATAATACCATACACAAGTAAATAGCAGAAGACATGTAGTAATAAACTGGAGCACATATATAATGATGTGTGATCCATATGTTTAGGAAATCATCCAAACAAATCAAAATGTTGGAATATAGTGCTAAACCAAAGTTCAAAAGAAAGCATATAAACAGCTCCACAACATTGCAAGCCTCATTTTGGTCTCATGCTCCCCAGCTCCATAACAATCAAGTACCTGAAGTAGAAGGGCGCTTGCCCTTATCTATACCTACAACGATATACTCTATTGGGGCCCAAAAGCAAGACCCAAACACGGTGTGGGACTAATCTCAGTAGGTAACGAACCAAAGATCTATGCCTAATAGTGAGTGAATATATATGGAAGGCAACACTACGGGAACACCGCTATTTGGGATGGGTTATTTGCGACGAGAATAGGCGTTCCGTCGCAAAAACTTACACGCGGAATGCGCGCCAAACCGCGTGAAAAGGTATTTGCGATGAGTAGGCACCGCCCATCGCAAATGTCATGAGGCGGTAAGACCTAGTTGCGATAGGGGATCCCCTGTCGCAACTAGTTTGACCCCCAGAGGGTATTTGCGAAGGAACCCATTGCAAATAGTCCGTCGAAGAGGTTATTTGCGACGGGTTAGTCAACCCATCGCAAATACCCAATTATTTGCAATGAAAATAGGTGCCCCATCGCAAAAAAAAACTTACATGCAGATTGACGCGGTTTGCACCCCAAACTGCATGAAAGAGTATTTTTGACAGGTAGGCACCACCCGTTGCAAATGCCATGCGGCAGTAAAAACCTATTTGTGACGGGATGTTGTCCCGTCGCAAATAGTGTGTCATGAGGTTTCTTTTTGCGACGTGCCCTGTCACAAATAACCTTTTAACCACTGACCATAATTAATGCGGCCAAAGGTATTTGCGACCCGACCGGTCGAAAAAAGTGCTATTATCGACGAGAATCCCGTCACTAATAGTCACGTCGCAACTAATCTAACCTATATATACCCCCTCCATTTTCCCTCCTGAATTCCTTCTTCCTGTACTTCTGTAAACTCTAATTTTAATGTCAAATTTTTTCAGAGTTAGTTTTTTTTACGAAAAAGTTGTAAAGCTGCCTACAATTATAAGAGATCAAGTTTAAAGGTATTTATGTTTTATTTAATTTAGTATTTATTTCATTTCTGTATATTAATTTTAATTATTGTTGATTAGTTGAAATTAAGTTAGATTTAAATTGTTTTATCTTCAATACTTATTTGTAATAATAAAATTAAATTATTAGTACCAATTCTTAGTAATTAGTAATAACTAATAATTATTAACGATAATTAGTAATGTATATTAATAATTAGTGGTAATTAGTAATTAGTAGTAGTATTTAGTAGTAATTAATAGTAATTAACACTAATTAGCAATAATTAGAAATAAATAGTAATAATTAGAAAAAAATAATAAATATCAACAATTAGTATTAACTAGTAATAATTAGTTATAAACACTAATAAACAGTAATAAATACTAATAAATAGTAATAAATCGTAATAAATAGTAATAAATACTAATAATTAGTAATAATTAGTAATAATTAGTAATAAATATGAATTAATAGTAATAAATACTAATAAATAGTAATAAATAGTAATAAATACTAATAAATGGTAATAAATACTAATCATTTGTAATAAATAGTAATAATTTGTAATAATTACTAATAAATAGTAATAAATACTAATAAATAGTAATAAATACTAATAAATAGTAATAAATAGTAATAAATACTAATAAATAGTAATAAATAGTAATATATAAAAATAAATACTAATAAAAAGTAATAAATAGTAATAAATAGATATAAATAGAAATAAATAGTAATAAATAGAAATAAATACTAATAAATAGAAATAAATACTGATGAATAGAAATAAATGCTAATAAATAGTAATAAATACTAATAAATACTAATAAATAGTAATAAACACTAATAAATAATAATAAATACTCATAAATAGTAATAAATAGTAACAAATTGTAATACATACTAATAAATAGTAATAAATAGTATAATTAATAAAAAAAAATAAAAAATATTAATAAATAGTAATAATTATTAAAAATTAGTAATAATTAGTAATAATTAATAATAATTAGAAATAATTAGTAATAATTAGTAATAATTAGTAATAATTAGTAATAATTAGTAATAATTAGTAAGAATTAGTAATAATTATTAAAAATTAGTAATAATTAGTAATAATTAGTAATAATTATTAATAAATAGTAATAAATAGTAATAAATAGTAATAAATTGTTACAAATAGTAATATATAGTAATAAAAAGAAATAAATAGTAATAAATAGAAATATATAGTAATAAATAGTAATAAATAGTAAATATACTAATAAATAGTAATAAATACCAATAAATACTAATAAATGCTAATAAATACTAATAAATACTATTAAATACTAATAAATAGTAATAAATACTAATAAATACTAATAAATAGTAATGAATAGTAATGAATAGTAATAAATAGTAATAAATGGTAATAAATAGCAATAAATAATTATAATTAGTAATAGTTAGTAATAATTAGTAATAATTAGTGATAAATACTAATAAATACTAATAAATAGTAATAAATAGTAATAAATAGTAATAAATAGTAATAAATTGTAAAAAATAGAAATAAATAGAAATAAATAGAAATAATTAGTAATAATTAGTAATAATTAGTAATAATGTAACACCCTAAGATTTCATAGTATGTTATCTCTTTAATGTAATTCAATAGTTTGCGCTACACCCAACATAGAGTTCGAGCGCACCACAACTTAACAAACTAGTCATTCGAAAAGCAGTTATGAATAGTATTATCTATATTTTGAATTTTATATAAATCCTATATAATTTAAACATTCATAATTTGTGTTTCTTAGACATAATATAAGAACAAATTCAATTTTTCAGATAAAAGAAATATTTTTCAAAAAATGCAATTTTACCGCCTATTTAATGGAGAATCCTTTTGAAAACAAATATTTGAAACTTTTATATATTCAATTTAATGAAATTAAAATCTTCTTTAGAATCAGGACATAGAAATTTAGTTTGGATAATTTTTGATACTTTTCTGATAACTTTCATATTTTGATGAATAGTGAAAAATGCTAAATTTTAATTGAAAACAACTTTTTCAATAGAAATAATTTATAGTGATAAATTATTCATTTGAATAGTTTGGAAGTATAATTATATTATATTTTTATCTTTTAATGCAATTTAGGTACTTATAAGTAATTTCACATTTAAATTTGACATAAACACATGTCAATCTTTTGATAGTTTTTACTTTTAAAAAACCCATTTTTTTGGTTTTGACAATGGGAATTAACTTTAAATTAATTAATGCAACCTCTATGTTTTGAATTTTTTAAAATAGAATTTAGTTTTGAATTCAAAATATCAAAATTATCTTAGGATGAAGTTTTGGTATTTTTCTGAAAACATTCAATTTTTTGATGAATAGTGAAAGACATTGTGTTATTGTTTAAAACCAACTTTTTATTTAAGTAATTATTTAATTTATTTAATTTTTTTAAGTAAATATATATATATATATAATACCTATATAATTTCAATGTAATTAATTGGAGTTGTTTTATAATAAAATTAGATGTATAATTGTTTATTGAACTTTTTACTGTCTTTTACCCACCTTCTAGGAGCATTTGCAAATTTGCCTAAAACATAATTTTACTGTTTCTGTGAGTTGAATTTCAAAAATCCGAGAGAAATGGTTGATATCAGTAAGTAAAATGTGGTTCAATAAAATGAAAATAATTTTTGGTGAATAGTAAATTTTGGCTATTATTTACCACGGTTAAAAGTAAATAGGGCAATTAATGGTAAAATGATATTATAATTATCCTAACACATGTTCTAATTCTATTGGATAAGTGTATTTCGACCCAAAAAACAATAGGAAAAAAAATATGATCCTTTAGGTCCACTTGGATTAGTTCAGTAAATTTATTATTATTTTATTAAAAGAAGAGTGAAAAGTGTTAAATTCATAGTTTAATAACTAAACCATTTTTAATATTTGGTTACACATAAGATAAATTCGACTATAAATATTCATTGGAAATCTAAAACTACTTCCTACATATTGGTATTTTATTTATAATGTTTAGAACATAAATAATTAAATTTATTTAGGACACAATGATGATGCTGTAATTACCTTATTAATGAAAGAATCAAATAAATGGTACTATAACTTTTAAAATAAATATAATTTAAAAGTTTTTATGACATACACGAAATTTATAGGTGAATATGACATGTTAGGGCTGATTCAATGTATCTTGTTCAAAGTAATAAAGTTTTGATGACTTTTACAAAAACCAAATACTAAATAGTGTCAAAATTGATATTAATGAGTTTTTAGAACAAATATTATATTATTAAATGATATAATATTCCTAAAAATCTAAGGTTAGGGAAAATTACTTTGATAAGGTTATATATATTAATAATGAATGACTTGGGGTTATCTTGGATTGTTATATTAAGTTTATTTTCCATATAATATAAAAATACAAAGAGACATGGTAAATGTCAAACTATTTAACTAAGAGTTAAATATAAAAGATATGTTTAATATGGTGACCCAAACCTGTCTAAAATCAATTGGTTGAGAGGTTTTAGACCCATACCCACCTTATCCTCGAAATAAATCATTTTTAAGCCATTAGAAACTGAAAATGATTTTATTATAAAATAATTTTTCAATCTTTTCCTAAAATGACCATCACCTCTCTTATAAAAGATTACTTTCCCTTCTCTTAATTTCACACCTCCAAAGCCATTTGGTTCAGCCAAACCCCACCCAAATATCCTCCAAACTATCCTAACTTCAATCTAGAGGCATTAATTTGATCATTAAGCCAAACAAAGGGGCCCTTTTGATCAACTCAAAAAGAAACTCCGGAAGAAGAGGTAATAATTTCACCATCGTCTTTCAAGTTCTTTTCTTTTTCCACTTCCTTTTTATTTGTTGTTTCCATACCAAAATAATAATTACATTACCTTATACATACTGTGATGCAATTATAAATATGGTACAACCATATTCGTTATTCTATCCATCCTATGAATGACAAAGTCACCATACGTGCGTACGTACGGATTACCGTCTCCACGAACACGATAAGATTTATTCTCAATCGTAATCATTCAAGAATAATTTTAATTTTATGATTAAAAATAATGTTTAAAAACTTAATATAATTCTGGATATGAATCAAATAAATCCTATCCATAACAAAAATGGCTTATGTAACCAAGAATACAAAGGGAAATGGATCAGTTAACACCCGAAACGATGATACCATTAAAATATTATTAACAAAGCAATATTAGAAGATCATATATGATATCAAATTTATGTATGTGGTTATTGTATAATTTAATAACAATGATTTAACTATTATACAAGAGGTTAACGTACACTCAACCAAGGATAAGTAGAAGGTGAGGGTTAATTCTACAATATCTTCATTATCCGAGGTTGTTTATACGTGAGTATCTACTAAGACATCTTTATTATCCACATCCGTGTTTCTTAAAAATGTATTTCAAAACATTTTTACTATTTCCTAGACTATGGGTTAAAGTAATTTATACCCTTGTTTGAACATTTATAAAATGTTATTAAATAAATCTTTTCATCGTTTTCCAAACAAGGGCATTTACGACCTTTTCGACAAAATTAAGGAAAGAATGTTTTTTAACTTATACAGCGAGTGCAGCTATTTTCCGCTGTTATAAAACCTTCAAAACATCCCTTACCATCTTAAAAGAATATTTTCGAAATAAATGTTTTCCTTCATAATTATGTGACTTTTAAATGATTTCAAAATAGAAAGAGATACTTCCCTCAAATAGTTTTGATTTCATCTATGTCAACATCCTTTGATGGATTTTAAACTTGTTTGAAGTTGATTTATTATGATACAAATCTTCCATATTGTATTGAAGGTTTTATGATATGTTTGACTGTGGATGTGTGATTTTTATACCATTCTTGGTTTATGGATAAAGTGTTGACATTTCGTATGCTAGTTTTAATACGATTGTTTATGTTAGGTTTAAACCTTTTCATATGAGGAATGCATTGAACTTAGTAAGTGACGGGTGGAGCCCGCTATAGCTCCTCGATGCATCAGTAGGGATCATGAGACAAACTAGTGTCTTGATACAAGACCTTGACAAAATCATATCGGTAGTCTTGGCACATGGTGTTGACTATGTGGTTATGAAGTCTGACATTATGCATTCCATCATTATGAAATTGGCTATTGATATTGAATGTGATTATTCGACTAGTAAAATATCAATGTGAATAAGTAAATGAGATTATTTGATTTATATTTTCCATATTATGTTGAAGTTTAAGTTTAAAAGACTTATGTTTTAGTCTTATACATTGCCTTAAATGTTTATGCTTATTTATGAAATTTTCCGCTATATTGTTATCGTTACTGAGCATATGAGCTCACACCTTTCTATGTTTTATTTTTCCTAGGACGCAAAGAAGTATATTATGTCTGACCTGCAGAAATAGTTTAAGAGGTATGAATGTGGTCAATGGAGAAAATGTTGTTGTCATTGCTTTTTTCATTTTATAATGTAATGTAAAACTTATTTATGTATCTAGCACTTCAAAGGCTACTAAATTGATCGGTCTTTTGGGATTTGATCCCTTGTGATCATGCCAATGTATTAAAATAATGCACCGACTCTAGGCTTCTAGGGTCGGGGCATTACAAATAATTAGTAATAATTAGTAATAAATACTAATAAATACTAATAAATGCTAATAAATACTAATAAATAGTAATAAATAATAATAAATAGTAATAATAGTAATAAATACTTATAAATAGTAATAATTAGTAATAATTAGCAATAAATAGTAATAATTAGTAATAATTAGTATTAAAAAGTAATAATTAGTTAAAATTAGTAATAATTATTTATAATTAGTAATAATTAGTAATAAATACTAATAAATACTAATAATTAGTAACAAATAGTAATAACTAGTAATTAGTAATAATTAGTAATAAATACTAAGAAATACTAATAAATAGTAATAATTAGTAATAAATAGTAATAAATAGTAATAAATAGAAATAAATAGAAATAAATAGAAATAATTAGTAATATTAAGTAATAATTAGTAATAAATACTAATAAATAATAATAAATACTAATAAATAGTAACAAATAGTAATAAATAGTAATAAATAGTAATAATTAGTAATAAATAGTAATAATTAGTAATAAATAGTAATAATTAACAATAACTACTAATAAAAACTAATAATTAGTAATAAATTGTAATAATAAGTAATTAAAAATAATTAGTAATAAATAGTAATATATACTAATAAGTACTAATAAATAGTAATAAATAGTAATAATTAGTAATAAATAGTAATAAATAGTAATAAATAGTAATAATTAGTAATAATCAGTAAAAATTAGTAATAAATAGTAATAATTAGTAATAATTACTAATAAATAGTAATAATTACTAATAAATACTAATAAATAGTAAGAAATTGTAATAATTACTAATAAATACTAATTATTAGTAATAATTACTAATAATCAGTAATAATTGGTAAAAATTAGTAAAAATTAGTAAAAATTAGCAATAATTAGTGACAATTAGTTATAATTAGTAAAAATTAGTAGTAATTGGTAATAAATACTTATAATAAGTAAAAAATAGTAAAAAATAGTTATAAATAGTAATAAATAAAAATAAATAGTAATAACTAGTAACAAATAGTAATAAATAGGAATAATTAGCAATAATTAACAATAATTATAAATAAATAGAAATAAATAGCAATAATTAGTAATAATTGGCAATAAATAGCAATAAATAGAAATAAATATCAACGAATAGTAACAAATAACAATAATAACAATAATTAGCAATAATTAGTAATAAATTGCAATAGTAATAATTACTAATAAATAGTAATAAATAGTAATAATTACTAATAAAAACTAATAAATACTAATAATTAGTAATAATTTGTAATAATTAATAATAAATACTAATAATTAGTAATAAATAGTAACCAATAGTAATAAATAGTAATAAATAGTAATAAATAGTAATAAATAGTAATAAATAGTAGTAAATAGTAATAATTAGTGATAAATACTAATAATTTTTAATAAATAGTAATAAATAGTAATAAATAGAAATAAATATTTATAAATAGAAATAAATAGTAATAAATAGAAATAAATTGTAATAAATAGAAATAAATAGTAATAAATACAAATAATTTGTAATAAATACTAATAATTAGTAATAAATAGTAATAAACCGAAATATATATGAATAAATTGAAATAAATAGGAATAAATAGGAATAAATAGGAATAAATAGGAATAAATAAGAATAATTAGCAATAATTAGCAATAATTAACAATAATTAGCAATAATTAGCAATAAATAGCAATAATTTGTAATAAATAGTAATAAATAGCAATAAATAATAATAAATAGCAACAAATAGCAATAAATAGCAATAAATAGCAGTAAATAACACTAATTATCAATAATTAACAATAAATAGAAATAAATAGAATTAAATAGTAATAAATAGGAATAAATAACAATTAGTTGCAATAAGTAGTTGTATTTATTTATCTCTTTTTGGATAGTGTTTTTCTAACTTCAAATTATTCAAAAATAGTATTGATTTTATATTTTGTAGAAAAATATGGAATAAGTCGACAATAGTCATTATTAGATGATTGTGCTTGGATAAATTAGCCCAGAAATCCAAACGGTTCTAGTTTAAATCCTATATATATTGAGGGTGTTGAAACTTTATTTTCATTTGCATCATCAAAACCAGAATTTGTTTCATAATTCATAATTAAGTTTCCTTGTATAAAATGTGCACTGAGAATATTTGACACATTTGAAAATGTTGGGGGACATCTCTTGCGGTTTGGTTTTCAACCAAATTATGTTTTTTGGTATCAACATGGTGAACATAGTTCCAGAGAAGTTACTAATAACTTGATTCCAGATTCATCAAAGTTTCAAAATTCAGTACATGATATTGTAGGTCCATCTATTTAACAAACTAAAACTCAGGATGCTATTGATTTTACTCCTTAGTTGGCACCATCCGATTTTTTTGAGTTTTTGAGGTCTGCTGAAGATGCATTATATCCTGGTTTCAAGATAAGAAAATTAGAAGTGGTTGAAAAATTTATGGCTATTAAATCAGATAATGAAATTTCAAACAACTATTTTGATCAGATATTTTCTTTGGTTAAAACACTGTTACCTAAAAGAAATGTGTTTACTGTAAATTACTATGAGAGAAAGTGGCTGGTTCATAATCTGAGCCTTAGTTATCGGAAGATTCATGCATGTGGAAATAATTGCATCTTATATTCTGGTGAAAATGAGTCTTTGGATAGTTTTCCCACATGTGGACAATTGAGGTATAAAGAAGATCATCTGGGAAATTCTAGATCGATTCCTGTGAAACAGTTGAGATATTTCCCCATTACACCCAGGTTGCAGTGTTTGTTTATGTCTCAGAACACACCGTCAATGATGTTATGACACAAAACCAAGAATTCAACCAATAAAAGATTGAATCATCCATATGATGGTGATTCATGGAAACATTTTGACCGACTACATCCATCTTTTGATTTAGAACCCTGAAACGTGCGATTGGGTCTTTCTACTAATGGTTTATGTCTGTTTGGTTCTTATGGTAGTCAGTATTCAGGTTGGCCTATCTTTATAAATCTATACAATTTACCTCCATGGATGTTCATAAAGGAGCCCTATATCTTTTTGACCTTATTAATCCCAGGACATCTGAAAAAAAATATTGATGTTTATTTGAAACCATTGATTGATGAGTTAAATTCATTGTGGAGTTATGGTGTTAGTACATATGATTTTACTGCGAAGCATGATTTCATATTAAAAGCTTCATTGATCTTGACGATTTGTGACTTCCTAACATATGTCATGTTATCTGGTTGGAGTATACAAGGTCTGAAATCATGTACTTACTATATAAAAGACAACAAAACCTTTATACTTATCAATGGAAAAACCCTTTCTATTTTGACTATCATCACATATTTCTTCCAACTAATCATCTTTTTTGGAAGAATAAATCTCATTTCAGAGAGGACACAATTGAAAGGGATGAACCTCTAAAAATGATCTCAGGTATAGAGTTAAAATCAGTTGTATTTTCATTACCTTCCATCTCATTTGGTCCAATAGTAAACCAACAAAAAATTCATTTTTTTGGGAAAGAGCATAATTAGATAAAACAAAGCATTTTTTGGGATTTTCTATATTTGTCTGATTTGTTGGTCAACCACATATTGGATGTTATGAATATTGAGAATAAATTTTTTGATAATTTATTTCATATAGTTTTGGATACCCCAGGTAAGACCAAAGATAATGTAAAGGCACAATTAGATCTTGCCCAAATTTTCAGACAACCAGACCTTAAACTATTTAAAAATGTCAGATCACAGATGTTAATGAAGACAAAATCAGATTATACACTATCCAAAGAGATTCACTTATTATTTTGTCCTTGGATTGTAGATTTGAGACTTCCAGATGGCTATACTTCCAATTTGGGAAGATGTGTTAAGAATGGTCATATTACCGGATGAAAAAGTCGTGATTGTCATGAAATAATGGAAATAATTATTCTGATTGGATTCAAAGGTTTGTTGAATTCTATGATTTGGGATTCGATAACAGACATATCATATTTTTGAGACATTTTTGCAGTGACAACATACTATGATGCACTAATTAAACTGGAAGAAGAAGTTGTTGTCATTATATGTAAACTGGAAAAAATCTTACCGCTGACTTTCTTTAACTCAATAGAACATATGATATTACATTTTCCACATGAATCTAAATGTGGAGGTCTAGTATAGTTTCAATGGATGTACCCATTCGAGAGATTCATGCATAAATTGAAGAAAAATGTACGTAACAAAGCATCAGTTGAATGCTCAATTGCTGAATATTATTTGGAAGAGGAAATTGATTTTTTATGATCTCATTATTTTGAATAAGAATTTCTATCAAAACCCAACTGCATGGGACAAAATTAGGGAAATTATGATGATGAAATGGACAATCAATTATCATTTTTTAATCAGCCAAAGGTTGGATTTGCAGTAGTCCACGAATGATGGCTTTTAGATGATTAACATCATAGAGCTCATTCATATGTTCTCCTCAACTGTGATGAAATGACATCATTTGTACTGTGAGTACTTCTATCACTTATTCTATAATATATTTTACAGTAAGTAAACTTATTTTATTTGTAGGTTATATGATAATCATATAAAGAAACAACTTCCACTAATTACATCAGCTGCTTTTGAAGAACACCGAGAGAAAACATTTTCTCAATGGTTTCAAAAACTGGTAACATAAATATTTGATGTTTTAACATATCAATTCAGTTTATTATATATTATATTGATAATTGTTTTACAAATTTTCAGGTGTCTCAACATGCTGATAAAATTGATAAGCAAATAAGTATATTGAGTAACCCACCATCTAAAATGGTTAAATCTTACAATAAATATTTGGTGAGTGGTTTTATATTTCTTACACGTGCATATGGGGAATCAAAAAAGAAATGAACAATAAAGTTTTATTCATAGGATTGCATCATAGAGAAATTGAAATTGACTTTTACGGTATGCTGGATGAAATTTTTGAACTTTGTTATACATGGAAAAATTACATAATAATGTTTAAATGACAATGGTTAGATACTGAGAGAGTATTGCGTGTTCATCTGATTCATGGAATTGTTGATATTAAATATAAAATTCTTATTGCAGTAAATGAATCATTTTTTCTGGCTTAATAGGCACATAAAATATATTACACAAAGTATTGTGCTACTTTAAGAGACCTGAGTGATTGGTGGAGCATAATAAAAATGAAATCTTGGGAAAATCAGTTTACTAAAACTGAATGTGGTTCCGATAAAGTACAAGGAATTGAAATTTTTCAAGAGGCTAATTAAAATCCAACCTTTTCACAAAGAGACATGAATATCGATGATGACACCCCATAATAAGGATCGATGGTGACGATGATGTTAATGATGTTACAAATGAATTTGAAATAGAAAGAGATGATGAAACTTAAACCCATATGGATATTGATGATGCCTATTATGAATATGAAGACATTAACATCGTCAGATATGAAGATGATGATGAAGGTGAAAAATGACACAGTTAATGCTGGTTATAATCATAACTAATATATATCTATATGTTATAGTTATTTTCAACTATCTCCTAAAAAAATTAGTTTTGTGTTTCAGATGGACCCTAATATATTTCGTGAGTTGGATGAGGCTGATCTACCTTTGGATGATGAGGATTTGGGATCATCTGACCCTCAGGCTACTGGTGGTTCAGGGGGTATGCAGAGGGGGAATGGTCTTGTGTGACTGATGATTCCCGACTCTATCCCTGAGCAGCATCCACATCTTGGTTTCAATCCACGCACGTGGAGGTATGATAACCTTTGCGTTTTAGTTAGCTTTCATTAATTTATTTATATAATAATTGTTTGATTATTGTTTTTTTCATAGTTTTACGCATGTAGGTATTGGATAGGGGAGTGTTATCCTGCGTAATTATTTTTCTCAGCCATGAATCACATGAGAACAAATTCCCATTGATGTGCGGCTTGGAATGTTCAATCATTGGCTGGTATATAAATAAATAATATTTATTTAGAAATTTATTTCGTTAATAACTTGATATTATGAATCATTTTTAGGTTTTATGGTATCCCATTGATGATATCATGCGTGGCGCTATCCACGAGGCATGGGAGGTGTGTATGCGTAAGCGTTTCCATCAGTTTTTTCACAATTAGAGAAGTAAAACCATTAAGGAAGCAATAGTGACAGTATTTGATGAGTCATGTAGAGCCCACCGACCAGATTACATTTCATCTCACATTTGGGATGGATTATGTTCACTCTGGTTGAGTGGTGGATTTCAGAGGAGATCTTCGTTGGGCCGGAAGAACTGAGGGAGATAGGAGATGACAATCGAGCTGGTAGCCATACATTCAGTACGCATAGAGAGAATCTAGAAAGTATCTTTTTTAAATATTTTATATAACATTACATATAAATATTTTATTTTATATTCATATAGGCAGTCGAGCATCCCGATATTACAGAGTACAAAATTTATCGGAGGATGTACAGTGATCCAACCACTGGAGAGATTAGAGGTGATCACCAACATCAGATTGTTGTCAATATTATTTCTTTTTCAGTTTAAAAATTAACTTCATATAATATTTTCACTATTTTTATTTCAAATTAAAACTGAAGGGGTCATTTGGGGCAACGACGTGTCAGACACGGGCTGAGAGTTAGGCCAAGATAGGTGATCAGACTAGTGCCTACAATTTCGATGAGGTGGCATGGATGCAGGAGACCCAATATGCCTTCGAGAAGGGCCGAGTAGTTAGTATCAGATCTCATTTGACTCTTGGGAGTTATTATCGTACTACTACGATGTCGGTGTCTCGCTCAAGAGGAGCTCTTGGAGAGGCATCATCTTCTAGCTCACAGTATTTTGAGCAGTTGCGAGCTCAAACTAAGCTTATAGTGAGTTTGCAGAAGCAGTAGGAAGATATGTGTCCACAGTAGCAACACGAGGAGGACATGTGTCGATGACAGAAGTAGCAACAACAACAATGTGAGGAAGACATGCGTTGATGGAAACAGTAATAGTAGTAGCAACACGAGGAGGACATGCATCGATGGCAGCAGTAGCAGCACGAGCAGATGGAGTACATGCGCCGTCTAACTCGTAGTTTGGGGAGGTAGTTTCCTCCACCATCTCCTCTAGCTCCTCCAGAAGACTATCCCCCAAATATTTTTTTGTTCTGTTAAAAACATTTGAATTGAACATGTATTGTAATATGAACGATTTACAGTTTTTATCTTTTATATTTGTGTAAATATTGCATATATATTTTTTAATATCTTAATATTTTATTATTTATTATTAGTATTATATTTTTTAATGTTTTTTTATTTTACTAATAATATTAATATTTTGTGATTTTTTTATTTTTTTTCTGAATACTGATAATTTTTATATTTTTATATTTTTATTTTATTTTTTAATAATATTAATATTATTTTTTTCATTAATCGTAATTTTATTATAATTATTATTTTATTATTTACTTTCAAAGATTGAGAATTTTAATATTTTTAATATTTTTATTATTTTAATAATATTAATCTTATTTTTTCATTAATCATAATTATATTATTATTTTTTAATTTATTATGTATTTGCGACGGGGGGCCCATCACAAATAGGTTATATATATTTTTTAAAAGTTTTTGTGATGAGTTACTTTACCGTCGCAATAACTTGGTTGCGACTGGCCTGTCACAACAGGTTTATAACATATAAGCTATTTGCGATGGGCTGACACCCCGTCGCAAATACTTTTTGTGATTGGCCCGTTGTGAAAGGTTCTTATATATATAATGTATTTAATCAAACATTTGTTTGTGATAGGACCGTCTCAGAAAATACTAGTTGTGATGCCGTTTTCTGCAATGGGATATTTACGACGGGACCCCGTCACAAAAGGGTTTTTGTGACGGGCTCCCTTCGCAAAACACCGAAATTATAGTAGTGCAATATGAAAAAAGAAGCATTGAACACAGAAGTACTCAAAATTAAACGGTCCTATAGTTTCATTTACAAACATTTACATTTAAGTTTTTAATCAACCAAAACAAATACAAGAAACCCTCTGGGTAGTTCTCACAGCTTAACCCCTCTGGTTCAAAATACAAGAGAAGATATAAAAAAGAATATATGAGGATTCACCCACCATTAATTCCCCCTATAGTCATGTTTGATCAAAGAATCTATGAGGAAACACTCACCATAAATTCCTCATGTGGCCTTGTAAGGAAACTATAGACATTATAAGGGAGCACTAAACATCAATCCCCACTATGGTCTCGAAGCGTGATAATTATAACAAACACTTTGGGAAAGACCTCAACGTCAATTTCCCTTATGGTATCACTATATCAGGTTCCCGCAACCCCGTGTAAAGTAATCATGCACAAACGATAATCAGCATCCAAAGTAAACCTCAAGAACTAATTGGATAAACAAACCACATAAAATCATAGCATGTCAGATAATAATCACTCCACCCTAACAATACTAGGCATGAAAGTCAAGCAGCAGTTTAATAGGCAAGGCTAGACCAAACGGTCAAAAACAAGAAAACGTGGGAAAAATATCCATAGATTGGAAAAGAAAACCCTATTTTCAAATAGTTAAACTCTATCCAATCAAACAAGGCATAAAAGTTAAATAAAAGCACTAAAACCATAAACACACAATACCCCAAAAGAGGGTATTGGGTAATTTTGCACATATAACTCAAAGAATAACTACGGAAAGGCACAAACCGCCTACCTCAACGTTGAATGATCAATATACGTGAACCTCAGGCCTTGAATCACCCTAGAATGCCATAGATATACAAAAAAAACTAAAAACATTCAACTGAGGATAACTCGTGAAAGAGGAGAAATCAGGAGATGAGGTTTAAGAAGAAAGGAGAACTCACCGATGCGATTCCAACACAATCGACGACTGTTGTTTCAGATAACGGACGAAAAGTCAGTGGCTTGAAGAAGATCCGATTCCGTATAGATGCTCTTGGACAAAATAGGTTGAGAATAAGTGTGTTCTATCCATCAGACGTGACCTTGTTCTGTTTAATGAAACAAAATAAAGTACACAAAGTGAATTTTAAATGTACATGGCATGTACTTGCCTTTTTCATCCTATGCTTTAGGCTGTCTCTGGTTCACCACACATAGCCATGTACTCGGCCATTACACGGCCAACACATGGCTACCCGCGACATCCAAGTACACGGCGTGTACTCCTTGAATTTCCGGAAACTCCCCTTTTTCTTAAAAACAACCAGAAAAGAAAAATGTACTTGAAAAAAATATCCGGGTTCTTACAAAAACCTATACAATGAATACTGTACCTTGATTTATTCTTAATCCATTTTTGGTATTTTATAATTACATGTTTATGGGGTCACTATGAAATGAAATTGTGGGACTCATACTATTTTAATTACTTTTCTATGAACTAAACTCTAAATGGCCCCTCATACATCAATGTGCATGTTATTAATAAATACAACTCAAAATTTTCTTTAATAATCATGAATAATTTTTTCATGAAAAAATTTATAGTAAACATATAACTTCAATGTTATCTAAACCCCACATTATAGGATATAATGATGTTTTTTTGTGAGTTATATTAGTCTTAGTGTTAATACCAATGTTATATTGATCATGTTTCAATTGATATCAAAGCACAACCCCATATCAATTCCCTTCATTTGGGATGTTCTATTGTTGTCACTAATATACCCCCATAAACCAAAAATGTCTCTTCATAGACATTGCAAAACTAAAGTATACATCACAATTCAAAATATAAAATATTTATATTTATGAATAAAACATTGAATAAAATAAATAAATGATCATTTCATAAACATAAACCTGAGATAAAAAATGAAAAATAATTCATAAATAAATAAATTATAAATACTTTATAATTTAACCATGAATTATAGACATTCCATAATTAAATAAATATAATCACTTTATATTTATTTCTAACATGAACTACTTTATATTTTTATTCAGTGTGGAATTTATTCAAATATATGAGCCGCAATCATATTAGTGATCAAACCTCATTTTGATATAGTTCAAATATGAAGCCTTTAATTTTAATATTTAAAATTAGTAATTATCTATAATTTATAATCCAAATAAAACTCTTTTATATTTTAACTTGTTTTTTTAATTTATAAATATTTTATAAATTACATTAAATTTTTTATATAAATACTTTATATCAAAAACTATACATCATGTTATATATATCAAAATTATTTTATAACAATAATTAATATTAAAGATACTTATTTATCAAATGTTTGAAAAACTTTTAATAGTTTATTATAAATTATTTATAATTAATTAATTTATAAACTATTTATAAATTAAATAAATATTTTAAAATACCTTTTTTAATAATTTATTTATTATCAAAATTTATTCATAATTGGAAAATGGTAAAAACTAGTTTCTATCACTCACCAATCACTGCTACATTTTTAAAAACATCTACATAGTTTCTTATAGTCCTCACTATTGTGTCATATCACCCTTATCCAAAACTAACCACGTCAAAGCTCACATCCCACATCCTCTTTTCATCAAACACATCACCCCTTATTTCCATTGAACACCACTAGGGATAATAGTTATTCATTCATATGTGATAGGGAATATAAATAGAGGGGATAGATAGATATGAACAAAGACATAGAGATACTAAATAGAGGATAATTTCTAATATCACTCTTCATGGTTCCCCCATTGAAATGAAATACTAGAATAGAAAAAGTTTTATATTAATCTACCTATTGAAGAAAAACCCACTGTACAAAGTTAGGTAATTTTAGAACAAAAAATCAAAAACTGTAATGATTATCTACGATGGATTAATTAATAAACCATACCACACCAAATCATGGTGATCTAAGATCTTAAAAAAATATATATTTTCAAACATATAATTCAAAAAGAACAAAATGATATTAATAAAAAATACCTTAATTGAAAACTAGATTACACATTGGAAATGATTTCATTCACATTTGTTATCATTGTCAAGCCCAATGAAAATTACTTAAATTCCAAAGTTTCTCCATCTTATCCACTCGCAAAACTTTGGGTTGCGACTAACCCTAAGATTTAGTGACAAGGTTAATTAAATAAACATAATTCCTTGGTTAAATAGATTTAATTACCATGAATGAATGAATTAATTATAATTACAGTTACCCTTTTTAATTTTACTTAATCTATCAATGATGACCAATCCCCGGGGTCACTAATGTGAATAAAATTTATACCACCCATAGATTAAAACCCATGTTTTTGACAAAACTGTTGTTCCATAATTCACTTCCAATGCCTTTTTTAAGAGTAAAATAATTTTCCCAATAAGGAACATACACGAGGTAAAAATAATATATTATACTGAATATATATTTATCAAGGTGTAAGATTCCATATTTTTTTGGGAACATTCTTATTTAGTTTCCAACTTTGTTTATTTTAATTTGGACCTTGTTAAAGGTTCTTTCATATAATTTTGGGGTGTTTATATGAGGGAAAAAATTTATAGAGAAGTTTCAATAGAATTTTAGCAATAGAAACAATTATGACGAAAATTAGTGTTTTCCCTAATTTTTGGTCATTTTATGTCATGCGTTGTTTTGTTGCATGTTGGTACTCCCATGCGTTTCCTTAAAAATGATAATTTCTTACTTATATTGTTATCCATTATTAGTAGAACATCTATAGACCTTGGAATTATAGAAGGTTTTATACCATGTCTAATACCCCTGTGTGTCTTTTATTGAATGTCTTAAGATTTTCATATGTATACATTGTGTACAAAACACTGTATAAATATATTTGTCTTAATAAAAAATTGAAATAGATTAATTGAATTATATGAAAAGTTTGTGGAATGAATTTTTCATGTGAATCTTATATAAAATATTGATTATTCTCTTTACTAAATGAAATATAAAATGGTTGAGAACCATTTATTTTATTATGTTAAATAAGTATATACAAATTTATTATTATTAATATTCAACCATTTAATTTGGTCATTGTGACATGTTCAAGGAAAGTGTTGGACATGACACTTCACACTTACCTGATGTCTGGTGTTGGACATGATGTTTCACATCCTTTATTAGACAATGGATATGAAATTTAACATCATTTATTTAGATATTGGATATGATGCTTCATGTTACCTTGTATAGGATGTTGTACCTGGTGTTTCACATCATTGGTTGCATTTGATCGGTATGATGACATCTATATTCTCAGACCGAGCATGTTATGAAAATGTCTATTTTTGAGTATTTGACTCTTAGGGTTTTGCATGGATTTTTTTGTTTCATGACCTAGGTCCTGGCTAGAACATCATGTATATATATATATATATATATGTGTGTGTGTGTGTGTGTATAGTATATATATATACACATATATACATATACATATACATACATATATATACATGGTGACATATGTATAGATATAGTCCATCTTATTCCAAAGAAGGTAGAGTCAAGTGGGTGTCCATTAGGAACCCAAGATGACTTAGTTACAATATACATCACTGATTTTATATTTTTTATACCTACACACCATTCATTTTATATACACTTTCTTGATTATTCTAGACATGGTTGTTAGTGGCCTACAAAATTTTACTCACACTATGTTTAGGCCACTGATTCATACCTGATAAAATCTCTTGCATGCAGCTAGGGATAAAGGGAAGTATTCAACTATAGATGCTTGATTTTCTTTACCGTGATGGATTATGAGATAAGAGGACAGGTCTGGTTCTCATGATGATATCGATGATAGATTTTGGTTTTTTTGTTCAATTTTTTATAGCATGTTTTGTATTCCTACAAATATGTCTACCATTTATTACCATTTTTTTATAGCATACATACTTGACATCAATTTGTATATGACACTGGTTATTACTTTTATCTATTTATTATTATCTAGATGGTATGTCTTCCATTATTACTTATTATTATTTTTTGTTGTTTATCTTTTGCTCCACCATTGTGTTTCACTTTGAACATGAGGGTATAATCTCCCCACCATACTACCATAGACCCTAATTGCTAGTTGGATACCTCTGAAATATGTGGAGGCATGCTTGAGAACATTAAGCCAATAAAGTCGGGTCACATATTTATGAACCAATATTGAGATATCCAAAATTGGTATGAAAGGATTATTTTATTTTTTTACTATTTTGGGATGGTAAAAAAGAGACTATGATGTTTCAGAATTTAGTAATGGGATTGTTCCTGAGATTAACTACCCCTATTGAAGGAAAAATACAAGTGGAATAGGATGGGACCCATTGTTATAGTTTTATCCTATTATAGTTTTATAAATTTCACCATTAGATGATGAACATGTTTTTTTGTGTTTTTTATTATTACTATAGATTTTCTTATTACCCTTGGCCGGTATGAAAAGGAGGTGTTGATTACGAATAATTATAGGGACATGATGATTTATCTATCATGCATATGTCATGTCATGTTTATTTTACTACGTGAATTACTTGTAGAATATTGTAGATCATTAACTAATATATCTATTATCTGACAAATGTTTCTTATAGGAAAGATTAAATTATTGGTTAATTAATGTTCCTGCATTAACCTAAATTTTGTTTTACTATATATATTGATGGTGGAACCTTAAGTAACGAATTATGTCATGTGTGAGAAAGGAACCATTGTTCATATGGGATGAAATGTTAGTGGTTAAAATTAAATGGATTACAATTTCAATTTATAATGTTTGTATGGATGTAAATTATTAGTGAATGGTTATCTATATAATTAAACCATAATGAAAGGTTGGTTGTATTTATAAGTAGTAACAATTGAAACTAAAAAATAATAGGAATTTATATTTTGGGAATGGAATATTCATTTAAGTGGACAAATATATATATATATATATAAACTTATGAACTAAAATTTTTAAAATAAAATTGGTTTCCATTAAATGGGGATGCCAATTGCAACTTAAATAGTGTTTTTTTCTATAACTTGAAATTAGGAATGCATACACCGGTGCACATGAGGCTCAGTCCAGTTGGTGAGGACTCTTAAGTGCATCCAGGCGACCCGAGATCAAATCCAGGCGGAGGGATAGTTTCCAGGGTACTGTAGTAGTACTGTAGCAGGAATTGTGCTGTACTGTTCCAGGCACTATAGCGGGAACTGTAGCACGCACTGTTTGGCACTGTAGCAGCAGGGAATTTGCCCCTGTTTGGGCCTTTGGGCCACCGATTTGGTTCTCAAGTCCTTTAAGGCCTTCGAGCCACCCAAGCCTTTGGATCAGTAAGGCCTTTGGGCCACCTCAAGGCCTTTTGTCCACTTTAAGTGCAGATGCAAACCAGAAAACCTACAAGGAACAAGCTCTATAGGAGGATAATAAAGGAGCTTTCACCATAGAAGAATTACAAAGATTGCAAGAATGAGAGGGTATGGGACCTGTCATCGGGACAAGCCTGTGTATGCATGAGATAGCCTTGCTGAATAGATACGTGAAGGTGGAGAGCTGATTCACGATGAAGTTGCTGGGGAGGAGCAGCTCCTAGTATTTAGTCTGGGTTGTATGTAATGGTTGAAGCCTACGGGTAGTGAATTCCTCTAATGCCTACGGAACATGTAATACTTACACCTATGGGCCTTGTAAGGGTTCCACCTCACCCCTTTAAAGGTGGATTATCAATAAATCAATAAAAAATGAAGGCCTTCGGGCTATTGGATGGGGAATGCATACACCGGGACCTATGCTATGATATATGAGACATTGACCCTGACCAAACTTAGTAGTGAGTGTAATGGAGTGTTTCTCATGATCCATTATGATCATATATATCACCTATAATTAGATTTAAGAATAGGAAATGGGGTGTTGACACTTACATATAAAGACTCATAACTGCCATAATCATTTATCTGCCACTGTTTTAGTTATAAAATCATATTTTGAGGAATTAATTTGGAATTATAGCACAATTCCACCATGAATTCCCTAATTTGTGTGCTAGGAATGTGGAAAATACCATGATCTAGAGGTGGTGGTCACTAGGACACCAATATTACCTTCTATAGTGCCACTTGAGAAACCAGCTGTTATTTCTGATCTGGGTGCACATGCTCAGTTAAGAGAGGGTTTACTATGAACAATTCCATACATGAAGAGAGATAAATGACCTTCCCCGACAATAGAAAATTCTATATTAGTGTTCTAGTAGTATAATCCACCAAATTTATTTTGGGATGGTGACCCTCGTGCTACTGAGTTATGGATCAAGGATATGATATCTATATTTGATAATTTGGAGATGCCTCAAGAATGGAGGGAAAAGGTTACAAAATATTTTATTTAGGTTCTTCCATGAGTTATAAGGATGTTATTACCTAGGTAGATTGTCATCAGGATATGCTCTATATGGTCTCACAGAAGGTCTTTTATGATTACTTCTTTCTGCTGATGTTTAGGGTTAAACGAGAAAGATATTTTATGAATTTTCCGTAGGAATATATGTCTATGATGTATTATTTAACTCATTTCACTAAGATCAAACATTTTTAGTGACACATAGTAGTTATAGAATCCTTCTTTTTTATTAAATAAACATTTCATGACATTGTAAAAGAAAAAAGATCTTTTACTGTTCAGTTTCTTGGAAAATTATTACTTAATATATGAAGACATAAAAAATTATTCTAATCCACTTGAAAAGATTCATCATAGGTTCATCAGAAGTAAAATTACTACGTATTATAACTTAGGGATGCATATCAATTAAAAGGGTGAGCATAAGGCCTAGTAATGGAAAGTAAGGGAAACAACTTACATGTGATATTGAGGAAAAACAATGAGAACATAGGGAATATCATTATGGAATGAACAAGATAACATGAGGCACATCATAAATAAAATAACATGAATAATTACATATAAATTTGGATAAAAAATTTAAATAATACATTCATAAAAATATTACCATGTTTTTTTCACCGAGGTGTCATAAAAATTACCAAGCTTATTCACCAAGGTATCTTAAACATGTCATCTATAGAGATTAAATTCATTACCCAATGCATTGGAGCGCTGTCAGGGTGAAACCTTCATATGTATAAATTTTCATTTGAGATACATAGATCATAATAAATCATTTTATAAATAACCCGTGGAGAATAAAATAAAATTGGTTTCATATCAAAATCATGGCGTTTTAAAAGTTCTTTAAAACATGATCATTATATCATTTTGAACCCATGGAAAGTGAATGTGGATCTTATGTATGTTAATAGAAGTATAAAATAAATCATTTTTAAATCATATAAAATACCCCTATTAAAGAAAGAGTTTTGGGTATTCACAAAAATAAAATAAAATTTAATTTCTTGAGGAGAAGAGAGAAATTTTAAGAAGTAAAATCGGTAACATAACATGTTTAAAACATGGTTTTAGAAAAGGGAAAAGAGAGAGGGTACATGGATCTAAAATTCATAAAATACTATTAATAAATTAAATGTATAAAATAAATTATAAATAAGAACATATTTTGTAAATTTTAAAGACATTCCACATAAAGAGGAAACTTGAATGGAAAAGAAAAGTGGATATTTCCCTTACCTTGTAGAGTAGTTCCTAAAACATGAGAATCAGGACCTTGGGGGATTGAGTAAAGCTTGGAAGTACTCTTTAGGAGGTAAGAATATTATAGATTCATAGTGGAATAATTTTGAGTGAAAGGAAATGGATAAATGGGTGGATATTTATAGAAAGGGGGGGGGGATTTGTTTATTAATTTCTAAATAAAGTCTTTGGACACCTATATAGTGGTAAATGAAAAACCATGGGCTTTCCCATGGTACTGGAAACTTGGGACACAATTTATGTTATCTTATTCCATATTATTCAACCATAATTTTATATTAGTTATTTTGGCATAGAAAATTAAATTTTTCATAAGATAACATTTTAGACTTAAAGTTTCTATTTTAAAATTTGGAAAGTAAATTATATATTTGAAATTTGATTAGAATATATTAGAATTCTTGTTATTAATAAAACAACACATTATATGTCATTTATTGTGGTTAATTATTTATTACATCAATATTACATAATTACGATGTCATTAATCAGACCAAAAAATTCAAACTATATTTTTACTATTCATGAAAAAATAAATTATTTTAGAAAATTCTCATAAATTCACCCTAACCTAATTTCAATGTGCTGATTTCAAAAGTGGAATTAATTTTATCATAATAATTATCTAAATATTAGAATTCAAAATTTTAAATAAAAAAATCCATATTTATTAAAAATAATAGCGGATTGAAACTGTATAGTAAAATTTCTAACACTTGAAAAAATAAAATTATTCTATCATTTATTTTTAAATAATAGTGTTTTAATCATACCATTTAATTAAAATACACATTATTCATAATACCAAAAATTATTATAAATATTCATAATACCATAAATTAACCCTCATATCACCCACATAAAACTTAAGGGTATGGTGTGTGATGGTGATAGATTCATGAGGTGGCTCAGCTGGCATCACCTGAGTAGTAATTTACACTAACTTGAATCTATCCCATACGCGATTTCATTCATGCTTCACCTGTTAAAGCATGGTTTGGGCTTGGTCAAGTGTAAAGGCTAGGGAATCTACCTCCCTCCTAAGCTTCAAAAAATGGGCTTCATATGTAATGACTCTACTGTTTGAGGCCATCAACTCTTCTTTCTATATTAATTGTCATTTCTAAAATTTTACATAGAATCATTAATTATAATGTTAAAATTATTATCGATATTATAGTTATCAACGGTCATATTGACCAATGATAATATAATGATCGAAACAAAAAGGTCAAATTTCACTTTATATTCAATTCATTATTAAATAGAACTGGGTTTTTTTGAGTATACAATAATATAACACACATTTTTAAGAAACAATTATAATTCAAAAAGTTTGGGTTGTTACATTCTCCCTCTCTTAGGTAATTTTGTCTCTGAAATTTCAACTCATTCTCTCAGTTGATAAAATATATCAGTACTTCTTCCTCATTGTCTCCTCTAGTTCCCACATCATTTATTAATATTTTTGGTTCCTCCATAACACTTTGACGATATGGGTAGTCTTGTTGCCTAGAACTTTGGCTCTACGGTCCATGATCTATACCAGTTGCTCTTCATAAGGGAGGTCAGGTTCAATTTGTACAACCTCAAGACTCAGAACGTGTGAAGGTTCAGGTATATACTTCCTCAAGTGGGTACATGAAATAAATCATGAACTTCAGCTTGATTTGTATGAAGTGAAATCATATAGTCAACTACTCATATGCGATCAAGGATTTCATAGGGGCCAATGTACTTGTGGATGATATTCTGTTTCTTCCCAAACCTCATGACTCTCTTCCAAGGTGAAATTATAAGGAATAATTTGTCTCCAAAATCAAACTCCAAATCCCTTATATGGTTGTTATCCAAACTCTTCTACTAACTTTGAGCAGCGTTAATGTGTTGTTGGATGGAATGAACCATTTCTGTCACCTCTTTCAAATGATTAGGCCCAAGAATATTTCTCTTACCAACATCATCGCAAAAAATTGGTGTTCTACATAGTTTACCATATGTAGCATCATTGGGTGCCATTTAAATACTCAAATGTATGGTTTTGTTATATGAGAACTCATATAAATAGAGATGTTGATCCCATCCACCTTTAAATTATATTGTTCATGTTCTTAGTATATCCTCGAGTGATTTAATAGTCTATTCAGATTCTCCATAATTTCCGGGGTAAAAGGCCATAATGAAATTCTAGTCATTACTCCAAGCATGTTGAAGAATTCTCTAGAACTTTGACATTTACCTTGGATCATGATCAGAAATTATAGAAAGTTTCACTCGATAAAGCCTCACCACTTACTTTATGTATATCTTGGAAACTTGATCAAGAGATAAGTCTTCCCGAATATAGACGAAATGACCAAGCTTGGTGAGATGATCCAATATAACCCATATCACATAATTTCCTTTGTATGTTCTCAGGAGACCAGTGACAAAGTCCATAGTGATATTGTACTACTTCCATGTTGGTGTGGGTAGTGGTTGCAATACACCTTTAGGAAGTTGTCTCTCTACCTTTAGTTGTTCCCACATGAGGGACCTTGTAGTATAGTCTGCCATCTCTCTTTTCATGTTATCCCACAAAAAATGATCATTTAGGTCGTTATACATTTTCATGATTTCTATATGTTTAGAGAGTATAGTGATATGAGTTTTATCCATCATATCCTTCTTTATTTTTGTAATATATGGAACACGTAGTATTGTATGAAATTTTAGTACACCTCATTCATCAATATTGAACTCATAAAACTTCCCATTATTTAGAGCCTCTAACTTTTTCTATAAAAATGGATGTTCTCTTTTAGATTTCATGACCTTATCTCATAGTAATTGTTGATAAAACATTTGGTATAAGTTTGATAATGTCCCTTTAATTTTGATTCCCTTCCCCATTTTTACTAGGTCTTTGATTAAAGGATCTCCTTGATTCCTCATCATTTCCAACAGAACAGGGTATTTCCAAATAAATACATTAATAACTTTGTTTTCAATTCTATAGTGATAATTAATTGAAAAAAATAGTCTTTAATAAGTTCCAACCATATCCTATGTCTCATGTTTAGTATCTTTTTTATGAATATATACTTCAAACTTTGGTGGTATGTGTGTATATCACATTTTTATGATAAATATAGTTCTTCCACATCTTCAGATAAAAAACAACCATAGCTAGATCAATGTCATGCGTAGGATAATTCTGCTCATGAGAGTTTAATTTTATTAATTCATAAGAAATAACCTTGCCATTTTTCATGATGATTCACCCAATTTCTTTCATATATGAATTGGTAAAAATAATTAATCCTTATATGATAGACGATAGAGTTAAAATTGGTGCAGTAACCAATCTCTTCTTCTGCTCTTAGAAACATTATTCACGCTTATTTGTCTAGAAGAAATTAGCCCCTATTTGAGTTAACTTGGTCAGTGGATTATAAGGTTGTGAAAAGTTTTTCACAAACCTCTAATAATATTCTACTAAACCAAGGAAACTATGAATCTTAATTACTATTGTAGGATGAGCCCACTAATCCAGAATTTTTTCCTTGTTAGGGCCACTTGATACTCTTTCATTGGTTATAATGTTCCCAAATAAAGAAACTTGTTATAACCAAAATTCACTTTTTTTAACTTCCCAAATATCCTCTCCATCTTCATAGTTTACAGTATAAACCTTAGATTAACCTCATTCACCTCAAGACTTTTATAATATATCATAATATCATCAATAAAAACTACTAAAAAATTATCGTGGAAGTCTTATTCATAAAATCCATAAAAATAGAAGGTGAATTGGTCAAGATAAAGGGAATAACAACAAAATAATAATTCCCATATCTTGATAAGAAGTCAGTCTTTGGAATATCTTCTTTATTCACCCTCAATTGATGATAACTAGACCGAAGATGAATCTTGGAGAAGAAATTACCCCAATGAAGCTGGTCAAAAAAATCATCAATTCTTGGGAGATGGTACTTGTTCTTCACTATGATCCTTTTAATTTCTCTATAATCATTGAATATACACATTGATTCATCCTTAATCTTTATAAACAGAATAGGTTCTCTTAGAGGAGAAACACATGGTCAGAGAAATCCCTTATCCAAATGGTCTTGAAGCTGTTTCATTAATTTATCTTGGCCCACATTTTCCATTCTATATAGGGTATGTGATATCATCTAGGATCCAATAATGAGTTCAATGGAGAAATATACCTCTCATTCTGGGGGTGGTCTCGGTAACTCCTCAGGAAATACTTCAATGTATTTCTGAATGATGGGGATATTTTGTATTTGTATTCTTTAATTTCCTCCTTCATTATCACCAATTATTTCCATAAATAAGGCTATAGGAGGTTCTTATAGACAAATTTCAGGTTGAGATATCACCCCATTGAAAAAAATTATAGATTGTACATTCACGACTACTGAAATTTCCTTACTTATGAAATTGATATCAGTATTATACTTTGAGATCCAATCCATCTCTAGTATAATGTCAAATTATGGTATGGAAATGAATACTAAATTTTGGATGAGATTTTTCTCACCAAAGTGAATACTAGAGTTTCTATACACTTTTGATTCTTGAATAATCCCTCCAGGAGACTTTATAGGTAAATCTTCTTTTATAAGTTCAGGTATTGATTCTATATTCTTTATGAACTTCAAGGAAATAAATGAATGATTAGAACCCAAATCAAACAAATTACTTGCTATCTTTGAGAGAATAACTAGTGTACCTACCACCAAATCAATTGGGGAAACTACTCCATCCATTGTGATAGAAAAAATTGACCTTTATCTCTTCTATTATACTGAAGTCGATGGTAATTCCCCTCCAATGCCTTTGAATTTGTTGAATGATAGAAAATGTTAAAAAGCTATCCATACATGAAGCATTGAACTTTCGGATGGGACTGCACTATATTCCCTTTGTTTTTTGTTCATATAATTTGAGGCTTCACCTCACTATGATAGTTTTGAACTATATTTACTTCATAATTTTAACATTTCTAACTTTGAAGAAAGAAATTCTTTGAATTATTCATCCCAAATTTGTTGCATGAGGGAACTTTCACTTGCTTTCTACCTTTTCTATGATCAAATTTGCACCCAAATCTTACTTCTATTGAACTCTTTTTTTCATTTGATCTATGAGATAACTGTGTCTCTCTGAGATCTATTTCAACCTTCATAGAACTTCACACTATCACCTCATAGATATCATAGTCTTGATTGGCTAGATTATTCCATAGATGAGATCTTATTCCATTAAAGAACCTATCAAAGTTTCCATTAGGATCACTGAAAGAGCTGGAGGTGTAAGGAGGAATTCTTGTAAATTTCATCTCATAACTTCCAATATAATCATTTTACTTCCACTTTAGATCTAGGAATTCATTACTAATTTTTTGTCCACCTCAAACGGTGGAAATAGTTTTTGAAAATGGTTCCCCTGAACTCTTCTCACACCATAACTTCAATGTCCCCTCTTGGATTTGTGTTTTTAACCAGTTTCCACCACCGATCACCCTATTATTATAAGATGTAAACTACCAGGGAGACATTATATTATTATGAACAATATAGTATTGATAATATATTTTCGGTAGATATTATCCATTGTTCGTCAATCAATGGGTTGGTAGACCCACTGAAAGAAGGTGACTGTTGATAAATAAAGGGCACAATGGAATGTTTCTCCCTTTGAGGCGAATCTGATATCTCGGCTTGAATCATGTTATTGTCCATAAATCGAGTTAGGGGATTCATCATTCTCCGAATGTTTTCTATTCGGGATTCCATTAGAGGTCCATTAGTGCATAGTCTATTGCGCTCACTATTTACATGGTTCCTCCTATTTCCCTATATTTTCTAAAAGAAGAAAACATTAGTGAGAAACATGTTTCTTTTAAAAATATTATAACTCTAAAGGATTTTTATGTCTTAAAACATCATTCTTAAATATGTTATTCTTTAACAACAATTACATTTTGTATAAATCCATCATAATTTCTCATAAAAAGAATGTGATTAACCAAATATATCCCTCAGGAGTCTCAAACCAAGAGTGCATCAAGGCCCGATTTCATGCACCAGTTCCCATTTGAGTCTATATACAAGTGTAGTTTTAATGTTTTACCCCTAGATACATATTTTCTAGAGCCACATTAAGTTGTTAATATCCACATAGGGATTTATTTTCTCAGAAACCACTTCCATAATAATTGACCAAAATACCATGATGTTTTCATTTATTTTAAATTGTCCCTAGGGTTCATACTAATATTTTTAATTCATAATTTCTATAAATATCTAAACTATACTTTGATACCAAAAATGGAGTCCCTCCTTTTTATAACATAAAATTTTTATTACATTGTACGAAACATAAGATCTTATAAAGTTTAGTTTCTTGGGAAAAAAGGCAGATAATACATGAAAACTTAAAACATTATTCTAATCCACTTGAAAGGATTCATCATAGGTTCATCCTATATAAAATTACTATATCTCATAACCTGGGGACATAAATCAATGTAATGGGTGATAATAAGGCCCAGTAAAGGAAAGTAAGGGAAACAATTTACATGTGATCTTGAGGAAAATCAATGAGAACATGCAGAAAATCATTAGGGCATGAAAAAGAGAACCTGAGGAACATAATAAACAAAATAACATGAATCAGGACATATAAATGTGGCTAAAACATTTAAATGAGACATTCATAAGCATATCAACAAGGTTTTTCACCGAGGTTTCATAAACATTACTGAGGTTATTCCCCATGGTATCATAAACATGTTATTTATAGAGATTAAATTCCTTACCCAATGCATTAGAGGGCTATCCGGGCACACACTTTATATTTTTTATTTTTCATGTGAGCCACATATGTCATAATTAATCATTTCATATATAACCCAATGATAATAAAATAAAAGGAGTTTCATATAAAAATCATGGCTTTTCCAAATTTCTTTAAAAACATGATCATTATGTCATCTTTGACCCATAGAAAGGAAATGTGGGTTTTATGTATGTCAATAACATAATAAAATAAATAATTTATACATATTGATAAATACACCTAGAAAATAAATACTTTTGGGTATTCACAAAAATAAAATAAAATATAATTTATTTAGGAGAAGAGAGAAATTTTGAGAAGTAAAATCGACAATATAACAGGTATGAAACATGGTTTTCGAAAAGGGTAAAAAAATAGGTTACATGGGTATCCCATTTATAAAATACTCTTAATAAATTAAATGGATAAAATAAATTGTATATAATAACATAGTTAGAAAATTTAAAAGACATACCACATAAATTGGAAACTTTAATGGAAAAGAGAAGTGGGTATTTCCCTTACCTTGAAGAGTAGTTCCTAAAACATGAAGATCAGGACCATGGGGGCTTGAGTGAACCTTGGGTGAAATATTTTGGAGGTAAAAATATCATTGATTCATGGAGGAATAATCTTTAGTGAAAGTATATGGATAAATGGGTGGGCATTTATAGAAAAAGTGGGGGATTGTTTTATTAATTTCTAAATAAAGGCTTTGGACTCCTTGGTATTGGTAAATAAACAAACATGGGATTTCCCATGGTATTGGACACCTCAAACACATTTTATGTTATTTTAATCCACTAGATTCGACCATCATTTTATATTACATATTTTGATAAGGAAAATTAAAGTTTTCACAAAATAGCATTTTTAAAGTTAGAGTTGTCATTTTATAATTTGGAAAGTAAATTATATATTTGGAAATTGATTAAAATATATTAAAATAATTAATATTTATAAGATAAAACATTTTAAGCCTTTAATTTTGGTTAATTACTTATTAAATGATCATGAAATAATTATTATTTCATTAATCATAAAGAAAAATTTGTACTATATTTTTACTATTCATGAAAAAGTAAAGTATTTTTAAAAATTATCCTAAATTCACCTTAAAATAATTTTGATGTGATGATTTCAGAAATGATATTTATTTTATCATAATAATTATCTAAATATGATAATTATAAATTTTAAATATAAAAATACTTATTTATTAAAAAATAATAGTGGATTGAAAATGCAAAGTAAAATTTCTAACACTTGAAAAAAATAAAATTATTTTATTATATATTTTTAAATAAGAGAGTTTTAATCATAATATTTCATCCAAATAAATATTATTCATAATACCTTAGTTTATTTTAAAAATTTATATATGTTTTGGTAATTTCTATTTTTGTCTAAAAAATTAATTTATCAAATTCTATCTAAATTTTATTAAGAAAAACTATTCTTAAAATGGAATTGATGGGAAAAAAATTTATTTATAGAATTGAATTACACTTTAAGTAACTAAAGTCTCAACACATAACCCTTTATAACACCCACGTATGATCTAAGGGCAAGGTCTGTGATGGTGATAGATTCATGAGGTGGCTCGACTAACATAGCCTGAGTGGTAATTTACACTAACTTCAACTTATCCCATCAGTGATTTCATTAAAGATTCACTTATTGTAGCTCAACTTTCACTTGGTAAAGAGTGAAGCATAGTGACACTACATCACTCCCAAACTCCAACAAATGGGCTTTATATGATATGACTCTACAACTTGAGGCCATCAACTCTTCTTCTTATATCAATTTTAGTTTTTCAAATTTTACTTATAAACACTAATTATAATGTTAAAATTATTATTAATAGTATAGTTTCCAATGGTCATATTAACCACTGGTCAAATAATGGTCATAACAAAAAGTTAAAACTTCCCTTAAATTTCACTTCATTTTTAATGAGATGTAGTTTTATTATGTATAAAATAATATAACTCACATTTTTAGGCAACAATTATCATTCAAAAAGTTATGTTCATTACACTAGTGATGAGATAGAGACAATGAGATGGTTTATGGACAAAATATTTTATGCAATCCGATCTCAAGTTAACGTGTTTTGGTTTACTACCATTTCTGAGATAGTGAACTTGGGCCACATCACCGAGTGCAATATAAGCGAAGTCAAAGGTGTGATCCATGGTAGTTGAGTACTAAGATAGGGAAGTGGTTCATCTGGAATTAGGAAGCCACAATTAGAGTATGGTCATAGGGGTAGTGGCAGTTATATGACATGCATAGAAAGTTACAAGCTATTTCATCAGTGTGGGAATTCAGGAGACACAAAACCCCAGTAAAAAAAGACCCAGTTGAGTTTCAAGTCTATGGTAGGATGAGAAATATTCAATATTTCTATAGAATCATTCTTCTAGTGCCTAGTGATAGAGGATCTGTAATGAATCCATTTTTAGAAGAATGGTTGGTTGCTCTTATCCAGGTAGAAAATTGGAGTACTATAGGTCGTTCTAGATGAGGAGGTGGTCATGGATGAGGAATCTAGACATAGTATTTATAGTGACAACTGAGTGGAGTTACTCCAAGTAGTTAGGATATATACCAGAGCTATGGATCAGGCTAGATATATGCAGTGAAACTAAAACATGAGGATCAGAGTGATGAGTCTTTAACTATATGATGTACTATTTTAGTGCCCTTTATTTTTGTTTCTTCCTGATTTGTTACAGGTGCTTCCCATTCGTTTACACCCATGAAAATTATGGAAAGTATTGTCCTTGAGATATAGTACCTCTATGGTTTAATTACCCTGGATACTCCATTGGGGATCCAATTCGAGAGTATTTTCTAGTGTAAGGAATCCCCCCTTGATATTGACCGTTATCTTTTCACATAGAACCTATTTTTCCTTGAGATGACATGTTTCTATATCATCCTTAGGATGTATTGGTTGGTTCCTTATAATTACAATGTTGACCGTTATCACTATAGAGTGTGTTTGATATCCCTAGAGGGAGATAATTATATACATAATGGAAAATGGGATTCATAGGCGAGTTGATATGGACCAAAGCAGTGTGGGGTGGGTGGAGTGTCAACCAAAATTTCTATCCTTTTAATGAATGATAAGAGAAAATGTCAGATAGAATTATATCATGTATTGGAGTATTTATGGATTTATTTTTTGATGATTTTTTGGGTCACCTTCTAAGATAGATGTTGAGTTTACTATTTAGTTGGTGGTAGGAGTGGTACCGGTTTCCATTCCTCCTTAGAAGATGGCTCCTATTAAGCTTCAGGAACTTAGGAGATAGTTGAAGGGGCTGAAAGCTAACTGTTTTATAAGACCGGGTATCTCACCTTGGTATTAAATAATGATTTTTTTCTAATAAGAGGGACAAAAACCTTAGGATTGACATGGATTGTTGAAAATTGAATCATCTTATGGTTAAGAAACTATATCATTTACCTCATATAGAATTCCTCTTTAACCATATATGAGGATCTCGTGTCTTCTCAAAATTTAATTTGAGATTAGGTTATCATCAGGTGTGAGTTAGACCTTTAAATATACCATGTACAAAATTCCATAATTGGTATAGATTTTACGATTTTTTTTAATGCTATTAGGTCTAATGATTGTGCTAATAGTTTTCGTGGCTCTAATGAATCAGCGTTTCCACCCATATCTAGATCCTTTCATTGTGGTTTTCTTTGATAATATCTTGGTGGATTCTCATACTTGATGGAATCATACCAAACAAATTGATTCCCGATAAATTACACTTATGGAGCATAGGTTATATGCCAAGATCACAAAATGACACATCTGGATTGATAAGATTCACTTTCTCTATCACTTTATATCATAAGAAGGAGTGTATATGGACTTATAGAAAGTGAGAGTTGTGGTTCCCAGGGAATAAACCAAGAATATCATTAATATTCATAGTTTCTTATGGTTTTTTTGATATTAAATGTTCTTCATATATAACGTTTCATGACTGATTATAAAGGTTTTCATGTTTATGTGGTCCGAATCATGTGACAAAGGCTTCTAAGAGTTTAAAGGAAGGTTGACTTCATTACCGATCATGATTCTTCTAGAGTTGGAAAAAAGTTAGGTAGTCGATTGGGAAGCATTAGGCATTGATCTTGGAGTAGTTTTGATATAAGACAAGTGAGTCATACTGTATAATTATCTTTAATTGAGATCCCATGAACCAAATTACCCAAAATAGAATCTTGAGTTTACAACTGTGGTTCATCAATTACATTATCGAAGGGAATAATTTTTGAAAGAAGGTTTTATTGTATACATGGACCATTAAATCTAAAAAACATATTTACATGGTGTGATTTTAATATCATATAGTGAAGATGGGTAGAATACCTATAGTCCTCTTATTTTGTGCTTGTTTATGTACCCAGAAAAGAAAATGTAGTGGCTGATACTCTGAGTAGGAAGACTCAAATACAAGCAGTTCAGGAGGCTAGTAGTGAGGGGAAACAAATGACCTTGTTTTCTGAGATGCATTTACAGTTTCATGAACACCCTGGGGGGCATGTACTCAGAACTTTATTCAGGACCTCTTCAATTATGGATATATTGAAGTTGAGGAAGCTTTAATTCCATGATGGATTATTCTTAAGGTATGTGTTTCATATGGGGACACACCACCTAGTTGGGACATTGACAAGAACAAGATCTTGCGCATTATTGGGTATGTTTAGGTTCCTATATAAATCCTTGGGGAGTTGATGTGAGAGTATAATGCCACTATTTGGGTAGTGAATCTTTTTCTTACCAACATGTATCATAACTTATGCTGCTAGTATTGGTGGCCTTGTATGAAGAGAGAGACATATAGAGTTGTTACTCAGTGTTACATCTGTCAACTGGTGAAGGTGGAACACCAGTGACCATCATGGATTTTTCAAATATTTCCCATTATTTAGTATAAATGGAATGAAACCACTATGGATTTTGTGATAAGTTTTTCTGGGTCACCTTGAAGTTGTGACATTTTATGGGTTAATGTTGACCTAATGATGGAGGTCACCCACTTACTACATATTCGAGAGACCTCTTCAGTAGATGATATATAGGGGTTATATGTTAGAGAGATAATATTAATTCTTGGGGTTGCACATACCAGAATATCATATAGGGATTCTGGATTCACATTGTGGTTCAAGAAGGAGTTACAGAAGGCACTAGGATTATAGGTACTGCTGAGTACAACCTATTTCCCACAAACTTATGGTCAATTTAAGCATATAACACAGGTGTTGGAGGATATGCTTTGAGCATGTTTGTTTTATTTTTGAGGTTATTGGTAGAAAAAAGACCTATATATGAGTTTTAATATAATAATATCATTCAGTCGACTATATAGATGGCTCTTTATGAGGCCTTGTATGGTAAGTTATTCCGTTCACACCTATGATGGTCAATGGCAGGAGAGGCAGTGGTAGTGGGACCTCATCTCATCCATGACACTTCAGATCAGGTATAGTTTATCAGGAAGCATATGGATATTTCTCAGTCTATGAATAATAATTATACCGATTTCCATCAATAACCTCTATATTTTTTGTCATAGATCGGGTCTTGTTGTGGGTTTTTCCAAGATTAGGGAACCAATGGATTCAGAAACAAGGGAAACTGGTGCTAAGGTTCATTGGACCCTTTGAGATTTTTGAGGGTGTTGGGATGGTAGCCTATAGGTTGTAGTTACCTCAGAGGTAATGATCCATTCTAAATGTCTTCCATATCTGACAAATTTACCACTACTATTCATACACATCTCATGTTCTTCAGGATAATGATGTGGACTTAGATATTGATTATTCATTTGAGGAGTATCATATATTTATTGTTGGTCATAGCATGAAGTATATACATGAATGTTTAGTTCCTATAGTTCTAGTTCTATGGTAGAACGATTGTGTATAGGATGAGACCTCAGAGTGAGAGGCCTACGTATGTGCTCAGTGGATGAAACTATTCTTTGATAATGATCTACCACACTTAGAAGAAACTCAGGGATGATATGTTTTAAGAATGGGAGGTTGTAAGATCCTAACCTTTTTCAGGAACAATATTATTTAGTTTAATGTTTCTTTTTCTCCCATGTATTCCCATTTTTGGTATAAATTACATACTTGGAATCATTTTATATATGTAACTAGTTATTTATTCTATCTATTTAATACTATCTGGATGGGTTATCTTCCATTTTTTCTCATTATTTTTTGATTATTTATCTATTGTCCCACTTCTATGTTTAACTCCGATCATGAGGGTATAGTCTCCCCACCATACCACCATAGAATCTTGATGCTATTCATTAGCCTCTAGAATATGGAGAGGCACACATGAGTCCATGATTCCAACTATGTTTGGTTAATTATTTATAAACTGGGCTTGGGATATCACACAAGGACCCATCAAGCCTATAATTTTTTTCTAACTCAGTCCATGGGTAAAAACCACACCCCGAAATAAAAAACTACAATATAGTTTTTATGAGGCCTTATGGTAGGATACATTTACCATTTAACACTTGGAAATATATTTAGACTAATAAAATCAAAATTGATCTACATCTTGAGGGAGAAAATTAGATTTGATACTGTATATTGGCGTTATCATAGGCTATAATTGACTATATCCAATGTTTCTATATATAAAAAATGAAAGGATTTATATTGGATCAAATATTATGATATCTCATACCATACCTCTTAAAACAATTCTAGCTTATGATATTTTATTGAGGAATTTCCATATGAATGATGAAATTATATTTATATTTTTCTAATAATCCAACATAGTTGGTGACTCTGATGTCATTTCCCAATGTTTATTAATATTGTACTCAATGACTTCAAAAATAATTGTATACATGTAAAATTGAGGATTTTGTGTGATTATTTGTATGTATGAAAAGATATTCATTGTTAAGAATAAAGGTAGTTAATACTAGAGAGATATAGTCGATGTATCCTATCATTATTCAACTGATATATTTTACCCTCATCTTATTTTTTTTAAGTTATGTGAATCAATTCCTTCACAATATAAGTTCACATGTTTCCCAAATATAGTCACCAACACACCAACACCACAAATATATGGTCATTATTTATTCTTATTCAAGTAGTGGTTATCGTACCTCAATAGAGTGAACAAAGACTTATCCACCCTACTAAGTCAAGCTTGAACTAAGAGAGAGCTCTAATGAACTTGGAAAAAAATCATGAGGTCACTCCAAAATTCATAGACTATATCCATTGTATGTTGAATTTTATAATTAGGAGAAGCATTTAAAGAACATAATATGATGAGAATAAGAATAAATTATTCCGGAAGAAGGAATACCAAAACATCAATGCTATTTAATTACACACTACTAAAATACAAAAAAAGGAAAGAAAATGACATTGGAAACTCAAAGCCACATCCTTAATTTTTTACCCTTGGATAAACCCCATGGTTGGTTCTCTATTGAAATAGAGTAGTGAGATTATAGCAGAATAAAAAATGAATAAAATGAAAAAGATACAAAATAAAAATAATTTAGTAATGTGTTGAGTTCTAGAATCCCCATAATTATGGTATAATTATTCTCCAAGGGAACTCTTATCATTATATCCTTCCTCCACCCTTCTATGCTACTTTGATCATTCCACATGGAATTGATTCTTTATGGATATGCTTCTTCTATAGTGGGGTTTAGAGGTTATGGTAATCTCATACTTCTCTTTCATTTATCATCATCATTGTAGAAATTTTATTATAATTATTCTTGATTTTGTTATCCAAGTTCAAATGAACCAATATATTGTCTCATTGAGCTCAAGCATGGATGCTTTGTGGAGTTATTATTATCTTTAGGGATTTAACTTACACCTCTAAACATTTCTTTATTGTTCATATAGCTTTCACTTATGATTAATTATATTTTCTTATATGATAATGGACAAGAATAGTTTATTCTTTAATGATATGTAAGTTTCTTATATAAACTATTGAAAACTTTTTAAATTCTTACATAGATTCCAAGTATTCATGTACATGTTTTCATTTTTCATACATAGATCTTAGAATTATAAATTTAATCTTATATGGGAAGTATCATCTTTTAATTTCCTCAGCTAAACACAAATAATTTTATGGAATGAACGATAACTTATTTCTTCTTACACAGGTACCCTCTACTTTTATTTGAGCCACATTTAATCTGGAATGTCCCTGTTAATTTTTAATTTAATCATATGCAACTAGGATGATCTTCTATTTTAATAGTAATTTATAATAACTTATATAGTAATTATGTGGTTGGGGTTTCTCTTTCATAGATTTATTATATTCCTCTGTACCTAGGAAAACTTCCTATTTATTCATATATAGCTAGAAAAAATGTTTTTTAAACATTCATATCCTTTTGAATAGAATATTTATCCTTTTGTTGACTGGATTGACTCGTCTTATTCCATATTTTCCTTAAAAACACCCAATTTAAAGTATAAACATGGCACTTAAATTCTATAATGTTATTAAAACCAATAAAATCACAATATTAGTCCATTTTATAGATAAACTAAAAAATAATCAAATATCATTAAAATATAGAGAATACCCATATTATCTGCAATTTAGTGGGATATTAACAATGAATTACTAGATAAGTATATGTAAAATTAGCGAATTTTCACTCCCCAATACTTATTTTTCACTCTATATAAAATACCTAATAATGAATTCAAGTGAATGATGTACCCAAATCAAGGTTAATTTCAATATGTTAGTATAACATACTTTTAAATACAAATCATCCTTATACTTATCATGCCTATTATATGTTATCAATTCCTTGATTTTTATATCTTCAAATCAAATTTATTCGAACCCTCAACTTCTACCCACACAGAATTTCACTTACTTTTTGGGAAATATTTTCCCTCATATATTTTTTAAGAATTGTTTTCCTCAATTTGATACTATAAAGAGGTAACCATAGGTATGTAGTGTCTCTAAATTCTATACTAAAATAGTTAAGAAATTCTAACAAGTATGAGGACTTGTAGGGAATTTTTGTGGTTGAAGGTTAGTAGGTGACTGTGTTAATTGTTCATCGAAAGAATGAGGGGGCTTGGATATTCAAAAATAAAAAGTAATGATTGATAGTTTAACACTCAATAAAGGTGAACCATTAATAACCATTTACAATTATTCACCAAAAAACACTTCAAAGATGCACTGGAGTTCAAAAAATTATACATTTTTAGTAAAAAATATATCTTCAACCTTCTCCTTACATTTTTTAAAAAATTTCATCATTAATATTTCATAGATTTATCTCTCTCTTAGAGATAGAGAGAAATAAGGGTATTTTAATTAGTAGTGTGATTTTCCAAGCCCATTAAATGGACATTTCCTCTTATCTCTTTATTAATATGGTAATTCACACCTTACCTACCCACACAACACTTGATTTTAGTTGTGATCATACATTTTACTTTTTGAGAAAGGTGGTTATAGATTTTTCATCTTGAAATGAGGATTATAAATAATATTTTTCATAGTTAACTTGATTTTATTGAAAGTTTTAGATGTTAGGTTAGATTTAAAGAGTGGCGATGAAAAAAATTCTTTTCAAAAGTTATGAATCAATAAATTTTAACATAAGTTCCTATCCTCAAAAATATTTGAAAACTATTTTAGAGAAAATTTTATTTATACAAACATGGGTTTAATCTATTATGAAATTGAGAATTATAAGAAGCTTTAAAAAAGGGTAAAATGCCTCTCATGACTATAATATTTCAAAATTAATCATTCTTATTGGATGAGTTTCATTTTTAGTGGAATTAAAACTATATTTATAACCTGAATTAAGAAATAAAATAGTTATCAATAATCCTATGATTATTTTTTAAAAATGAAAATTCCCCAACAAACTTCTATAAAGAAACTACATAGACTACAGTATTACCATAAACTGAATGTTTTTTTTTTATTTTCTAGTAAAGAAATCTAAAAATAAAAAATATAAACGAACACACCACCTATAAAAAAATTTAATAATAGACAATACATAAATATTACAATCCTCTATTACGTTCTAGAATGATTAGATAGATCGGATAATAAAATTGAATTAGATAGATGGATACAATTTAGTTATTTTCTAGTGAAAGCCCCAGAATACTTCTATCCACTGGATTTTCTATAGAAATATAATGGAAGTAGAAAAAATTAACAATTTATTTTTTAAGAAGAATAAATATAGAGAAATGGAATAAAAACTTGGCTTAACTCTCCTAAAAGATACTATGGTTTAGAAACCACAACAAGTAGCACTGAGTTCATCCCTAATCTGGGGGGTATCCCTTAATGAAATTATTTTATTACCCAACCCTAGTCTAGTTGAATGTTCATGATGTATAGTTGTAGGGAAGATGAATAATGGAGTATCCTTATTAACTTAAAATATGGGAAATATTTATTTCACTTGGTATTGACTCTAAATTCTGGGATATGAATTATTTTTCAGCTGATCATCTATAAATGATTCCTCATTTAATTTTATCATAATGGAATAAAACATAAATACTCTTATATTCTTACCTATGAAGTTATTTCATTCCCTTATATTCTTTACCATCTTGGGAATATGACAATTTTTCTGAATAAATATGGTTAAAACTAGGGAGATTGGAACATAATTCACATTTTATAAATTCAGAATGACATGAATTTAATGTTTAATCAACTCCCTTTTGTCTATCATCTTGAAACTATTAATACCTTTTAAAAACATATGAAAAACCACCCATGTTTGTTAGAGTTTGTAGGACTTTAATTCATTTTCAAATAATAACCCATCCATTGTGGTTTTGTGTTATTCATCTAGAAGAAAACACAACTACACTAAATCACATTTTTCAATAATGTGAGAATCATGTTGAAACATTTCTAAATGATATTCTGATCAATTTTAATTTAAATACTCATCTAACCCAACCTTATATCTCACAATTATCTCACATTGTTTATAATTATCAACTTTTGGTTTTTTAAATCAATTATATCTGGCATTGGATGGTATTCCAATTTCTTCTCATTTTCCTTGATATCTTTATTAATGTTTATGAGATGTTCACTTATTTTTTTTGCTCACATATATATTGCAATAATCATTCAAAAAATCCTATAAAATATTATAATAACTCAATATGTTTTATTTATAAATATTCTAAACATCGGTTCTTGAGATATTCATTGAGTTTTTTGACGAGATCTCAAAAAAATTTCTCCTTATAAGGAGACCTCTGAAACCCTCTCACTCTCCTGAAAAATAATGAAAAAGTTTCACTGATGGAATGAGGTGTGATTTAAATTCCATTTTCTATATTTATGTTTTATAACTAATAAATGTAAAAATCAATCATAAAGAAAACAATAAGATAAGAATCAATCACTCACTGACAATGGTATCAAATTTGATCAAGAACTTGTTATAAGGCCGATAAAATAAAATTTATATTATCTTAAGAGAACAATATAGTATCTGATCATAGGATTCATATCCCAATGAGGTCTTATATTATACTCAGTTAATCATCCTTTATTTTTATTTTTTTATTTTAAAAATAAAAGTAAATATGAAAATAGTGTGGTATTGTTTTGGTTATATACAAATATGGAATGAAAAAAAAGTCTATAAGAAAGGTAGTTAATCCGTAAGGGATATATTAGGTGTATTATTTCATTATTCTACAGATATATTTTACCCATATTTAATTTGTTTTTTATTACATAACTCAATAACATTCACCACATAACCTCACCTATTTTCCAACTTTGATTACCAATACACTGATAACTCAAATATATTGTTATCTTTTCTTCCTAATCTTGTAGTGGTCATAATTGTTTCATTAAGTGCATAAAGAATTATATACCCTCCTATGTTTGGCAAAACCTGTGAGATATTTCCATGAAACATGGCCCACAATTGTGAGACCACTATCCATTGTACAACCAAACTCTATTATTTGTTGAAAAATAAAATGAGGGAAATCATTGCAAGAAAAAAATACGATGAGAAGTGGAATAGAGTGTAAGGTAAGGAGGACCATATTTATATTCAATTATTTCAATGAAAAAATAATACATCTCAGTACAAAAAAATAGATTAATTTTAATAAAATAATAATTAAAAATAAAAGGCACATAATTACTTTATTCGACACCAAATCAACACCAAGATTTGTTATTCATTAAAATGGAGTAGAGTGATTACATTATAAGAACATAGTACACAAAATGAAAATTAAGCAGTATAAAACAAAAGGAATAAAATTCGTTGTTCTAGAAACCAAAAAATCTCAATAAGTTTTCACCTAGGGTTTCTCTTCTCATTCTAGAATTTATTCTCACTCTTGAGAAACTTGTATCATTCTATATTGTATGGATTACTTATATTTAGGTTTTGACTAATGTGATTTTAAGTTCCCATGATATTCTTGACCTTGTTTTTATTTTATAAAATTCCATGTGGAATTTTTTTTAAAAACATTCCCTTTTCGGTTAGATAAGTTTTTATGATGTATCATATCATCTTCTCGATCTCATGCATGGGTGATACATGGAATCAGGTTTACCTCCGTGAATTAAAGCTTTATCTCCTCATCCTTTATTCATTTTTCAGCTGGATTATGCTTTTGTTAAATTAAAGTATATTATATGTTAAAAAAAGAATATTTTATTCTTATATAGAACTGTAATCTTATAATTTAGTATCTTGAAAAATCTTTTTTATTATAACATAGCTTCTGAGTTATATTACACAAGTTCCAATAAATCTTACATATCCCTAAATTTTTTAAAATTAATACTATATGGGCATGGCCATCTTCTAATTTCCTCATCCAAGTAAAAAACCCTTATTTGGAATGCCTGTAATAAAATTTAATCTTATACAAGTCATATATACTCTTATAAGAGTCTCATTTAATTTTTCATGGCCTTTGAAAGTACTAATTTAATAATACACAACTAAAACTGGTATTCCATTTTCATAGAAAATTATAATATATTATGTAGATGTTGAATATCATCTGTCACTCTTTTATGACTTCATGTTATTCTTATGGTCCCAAGAAAACTCCCCATCTCTTCACATACATTTAGGAAGAAATCTACTTTAATAATTCTGGGAAAGACTAAAATCAATTTTATCTTTACATTTCTTAACCTGGATAGTATTCTTCATATTTTAACAAAAAAACTATTTAATGTTTTTATATGGCACTTAACAATATAATATTAATAAAATCGATTAATTGATAATATTTCTCCTTTTTTAAAATAAAATTCAAAGTAATATAATAAAATGAAAATGTAGTAAATTCCTTTGTAATGTACAATTTGGTGGATATAAACAAATAATTACAAGATAAAAATATGGTAATTTTTTTTTTAATATCCTATATCATAAAACTTACCACAGTTCAACAAAATATCACATTTTATGTTATCAAATAAGATATGCATTATTTTTTCATTTTAATCTTGATTTCACAAGTCAAATCACATGGAATTTATCTAATACCACTACTGGTTTTTTTATGATTGAATAAAACATATTCAAACATTAGAAGATATGAAGAAACCCTAACTAATTTTATCTTGGATTTGAAATAAAAACCTTGCATAATATAAAATTAGAGAACACTTTTCACCAAAAATAGTTGACCATTCGGTCATTAATCACATGTTTAATGAAAATCACTTAGAAGAAACCAAATTATTCCTACATCATATGCCATCTATTGGTTTATGAACCTCTCCAATTGGTAAATATTCTCCTTTCAATCATGGTATGTTAATACCTCTCAATGGTAAAGGAAAAATGATAAGATAGCTTTTTCTAAAGAGAATCAATGAATATTACACACAAAATTAGAAACCATTTTTTTGGCCTTGGCCTATTTATATAGGTCTCAAATATTCCCCCAAACCTTTCATACATTTACTCAAAATATTATAGAACATTTGATTAAATTTATTTGGTTACAACACTTTTGTAATCGTTATCCAAATTTATATTCATTTTTCATTCGAATCCATCATTGATATCTTTTTACTGTTTATCATAGGAATCATAATAATCAATTTTAGCTATATGTAAAAGATGGAATATTTTAATAGTTTATTTTCATATACCTTTTATAATCATAAATTATGATTAAACCATGACATAATAATTACAATATCACTATATCATACACTGGGATATATTTAAAGGTAGTGGTTTGAGATCACTATATTATGCCCTAAGATATAAAATCCCAAGGCGTATAATATGTCTTGATTCCATGGATATCATATCGTATGATATCTTTATATACTATAATAAGATATAGGATAATGTATATCATATATACATTTTTATTTAGGCCATATATCCATTATTAATATTGTGGGAGATTAAGTAATTTACATAAATGAAAATTTTATTAATTTTACCATTGAACCTACCTTGTTAAGGAAGTTTTAGATATTAATTTCAAGTATGGATGATTTAAATCAATATATATTGGATCTCAAAAAATACCATTAATATCGTTCATTTGGATATGTTGGTTGTTAATAGAGAAATAAGTAAAAAAATTCATGATGCTTGTAGACCAACATTTATACATACCAATGATGTTGATCCTTTGAGAAAAACTATTATTGAGGATAATTGGGATAAAATACCCATTAGCATAAACACTTACACAACAATTTCCTTGCGTGGGTTTGATTTTATCTAGCTAAAACATGATATTTGAGATGTGGTTACTAATGTATATTCACTAAAACCAGACCAATATTATTATATGATTGGTATATGTCGTAATCCTAAACATGCATGCGATGCATATAGTAGGATAAAGTTAGGAGAAATTGTAAAAGGCTAGGATATGCCTCTATGGTAGTGTATGATTAGCTAATGATCAGTGGTCTAACATATGGGCTAATACAAGATATTTCAAAATGGTTAACCTTTATCTATGTATCATTAATATGATTCATTTAAATCATTGTGAACATATAATAATTATTTTAAATGTTCAAAAAATTATATTTTTTAATGGGAATGTGTTATGAGTGACCCCTTTAAGATTCCAATCATTGGTGTCTTATAATCAAATTACATCAAAAAATGAAGTAAGACTATATAATGGGATTCTATATCATCCTCTTATAGTAAGATAATATATTTCCATAGTATAATATCTCTTTATACCCAGTTATCCATTTTTATTCACTAAATAGGGTGATATGACACTGTTAGAGAATGTAGGATCCTCTCATAATGTACATGAATTCTATTAGATGGTGTAATACTTATGGAGGGAAAATTAATTATGTTATTTCTAAGTGATCTCCAAAAAATTGATATTATATAGGGGATAAAACTCATTGGATGAGGGGAACTCCACTTTATTAATGGTCTTCATACTCTTATTATTTCAATAATGATAGATCAAGAATTCAAATTGGTTTCTTCCACTGTATTGGACATGAAATGGTCCTAAAAAACCCATTAATGGTTTAATATCCACCTTCACTTTAAATAAATATGTTCTTATACAAGTTTCCTAAAGAAAATATATATCATAATTGTAACAATCTAAAAAAAATTACTAATCAATATGCTGGATAAAGTTCTAAAAGACCTTAGGTGTTCCTCCCCATATGCCAGAGGTTATAGACTAGTGGTGAGTTCCAAAATCATGTATTGGGGAGACTATAAACTAGTTATCGTAACCCTAAATTACAAATAAATAACCAATATTTGTTCATAATAAATAATTAGAGTATTCATAATCAATAATACAACATGCTATAATAGATGAAATATAGTTACATAATCATAAATCTCAACTTATCACCCATAGTGATTATTATATATAAATAAATTAAATAAATAAATACACATGGAGTCAATAATAACATCATAGGGCCCTACATCTATCCAATATCAAAATCCCTATTAGGCTACCCTAACTCAATACACTACACATCTTGTGCTTAGACCTATATAACAGACATAAGTTTTGTATGTGCACACAATCTCCCTTGTAGAGTGTGAGAAATATATATTAGTAGGGTCACAGTATATTACTATAATACACACCATTATTTATCTATATATTCTTGAGAAAAATAAATAATTTAAATGAATATGAAAATTAGGTCACCATATTCTAACCAAGTTACCATGATACCAGACCCTACTTTCTTCAGCTATCACCAAAAATGAATCTACCACGTGCCATAAACCATAAAACATACTATATAAATCATGGTTGGGAATCATTCCATACCTTATACCATACATGAAGATGAAGATTACGATGTCATCCAAATCTCAACCCGTACTCACAGATACTGGGCGGGGTGTCTCACCGAGTCCTAACACATACCTCAAGAAATAGAGTAGGGTCACACCATTTGATCATATCTAATAAGTTATCTAAGGAGGGAATATCAATATATAATATATCACACAATAAAAATTATACCATTTGGGTAAGGATCCATGTTAATGTCTAGCATTCAATGAGCCACATACAATAAGAAATTTGAAGAAAGAATAAAAAAACATCACTTTCCTTTTTAAAAAAACCACACTCTCAAAACCATCTATAAATTTTTTTGAAAGTAAACCAAATTAATAGTCATATAAAATTCATAAATATGAAAATATCAATATATCAAATGAAAAAAATGAAACAAACCACAATCAATCCATGTTTATATGTATCTAAATCGAAATAAATGGGATAAAAACAATTTATTTGTATTGTGATCCCCTAAATCATAATTAGATAGATTTAAGAATCATGAGAAACTCACTAGGATATAATATGAATGATTCTAGACCTGTTTAATTAGGTCACACTATCTGGGACACCAAGGTGAAACTAAAACATCAATCTCAGCACCCTTTCAAGTCCCGAAAAAAATAAAACCCTAGGTGCACATAAATTTCCTAGGTAACTAGCCATCTTATCCAAACCATGATAGCATAACATGAATCCAAAACTTAAAACCTAGCTACCTAGGGATCATTGATATCAACAAATAAAAGGTTATCAATCATAATAATCACAATCTCATTGAAAAATTTAATATTTAAAATAAAATCAATGAAACTCATCTCTCCTCCAACACCCTCTCATGAAAAATACCCTTTTAGTACATTATTAAGAATAATTAGTAAACAATATGAAAAATACCCCTCAGGTCTACAATACATTAAAATCATAATCTAAAAAAATGGGGCTCAATAATTAGGTAAATCACAATTTAAAATCAATTATTTTTAACAAATCTCCAAACTTGCCTTTGAAAAAATACTTACAATTCCAAGCCACTATATATCATTGAAAATAAAACATTTAACTATCATTTAAAAATCACGAGGAATGATGAACATACCTATGAAAACATTTCATAATTACCCTAAGATAGAATGACCTCAAAACAATTTAAATAAGGAACAATTCCATCCTTTTTATAAAACATTTATTTGAATCACCAGACATCTCCCTTAAAAATGAAACCATTTACCTGAACCCCTTTAAAAACACTTTAAATCCATTGAAAGAGCCATTAATGTAACAAAATAGATAGTAAATCTTTTAATAATTTTTTATTTAATGATTTATTCGATAATTAGAATAAAAGAAAGTGTAATTTAACCTGAAATTAAATGTTTTCCTTAATAAAATTTTGTTTTAGATAAAATATTCCCTTTATTTTGTTTCATAATATGTAAGTATATATTGATTTTTTATAATTTAAAACTAATTGAGAAATAATTTAATAATATATTTTATAAATTTATATGGTAAAATTATAGTTGAAATATATAATTTAAAAAATATAAAATTTTAATTAATGGTGAATATAACCTTATAAATAATAAATATAAACAAAAGTACTAGGATTTGAAAAATATATATGTTATGGAATATGAACTGAAATTAATAATTACAGAATGTATAAATAAATAATGTTATAAAAATAATATATGTATAAAATTATATAAATAATATTATAACTTATACAATATGAAGGTTAAGATGTTGTTATATTCAACGACCAAAATTAAATCTGATAGCGATACATAAAATGTTATTTTTGAAACTAAAATAATTGGACCAATATAAATAATATAATAATTAAAACAATAAATTAAATAATAAGTTATATGCACAAAATTATATATTTATACAAACCAAGTATTAAAAATTATGGTTAGTGTTAAATTCACAAAAAAAATGATTAATCAAACGTGGAAAATAATAATAATCATAATAATCATGTTTGATTGAACAAAAATAGATTAAATTATTTAAGGATATTAAAATAATAATTAAATTATAAATATAACATAATAAAAATATTTTATAATCTAGGGATATAATATTAATCATGAAAATGAGTAATGAAAAAATGGCAAGAATTATATATTAAGGAATATGAAATATATATCTAAAATAGAATATTTGTATATATATAGTATATATAATATGAAAATAATAAAGGGATAAAAAATGAAATGAAACAAAAAAAAAGATAACTTGATCAGTGTCCTCTTCTTCCCTTCATTTACACTAAACTAGAAATGGGGCTTCCGCACACTACCATGGCCACGCGGTCGAGTACCAATTTCTCCATAAACCACATCCACCACAAAGGCATGCCTAAACTATCTAATCTCCCTCACTATTTTGTCTCCACTCAAGATACCTTATCTGATTTGAATGCATCCTTCATATTCTCAAGCATTTAAATGATCCAAACCCTCACTATATACACATCTTCACCCACAAGCTACAATGAAGAGGAAAATCACTACCTCATACCTTCTCAAGAAGTCCTCCAGACCACGACAAAAAAAGTACCTACACCTATTATTTTATTAACTCCAAAAAATGGGATGTAATTCAATGATATCTAAAGATTTATATATATGTGGCACTTATTGGGATAAACCCCATCTCCTCTATTGAAAAAAACTGAATCCTCTCCGTCTGTTTCCTTCCTTCTTAATTTTATCTGGTTCGATCCAACTCAAATAAGGTAGAAGGCTACTGCCAACCCCTGGGTCGACTTCTACCAAGGATTCAGAAGCCTCATTTCAGTTTCTAGTATCTGGTAAGGGAATTTTTTTTTATATGTGTATATATATTAATATACAAGTATAAGTAATATATTCAATTTCATCAATTATACATATTCATACATGTATTAATTTCAAATTACAATTAGTATTCTTCTATTAAAAAAACATAGTATTCTTTTTTAGGGTGTATTATATTTTTATTTCAAACCTTGCATTACCCAAGTACATGAATACATATAAACATATATATTAATTATAATTACATGATTTCAACCATATATGTATATTATATGCATATATTGTTTCCAATTTTTTAAATTTATTTTTTTGAATTTGAATCTATGATTTATATATACACACACACATGTAATTATATGTTTATCAACAATATATATGTAAGTACTTATGAGAATATACCTCATGTGATATAACAATTTTTCATACTTATGTTTAATCAATTTAGGAGTGCATGTGATAAATTATTTAAAAAATCTTCCATTTTTATATTTTTTAATTCTTGATTGACATACATATTTAATTAAGGTTTTTCATACAATATATTTAATTATTTACAAATAATGTAAGTACTGTTTTTATGGGTGTATTAAATATATGTATATATTATTAAAACATATATATATATATGTTTATTTTATTATTCCAATGTTTATGATTATTTAATTCTAAGACTTATAGATTTAGGTTAAGACACACACACACACACATATGTCTGTCCGTCATTACATGTTTTTAAATGAATAGGTAATTCATTTCAAAACATGACATCGTACAATTTAGTATTTTTAAATTAAGCAATGAAAAATTATTTACTTTAAATATGTTTCCCCTATAACTTTTATGTGTGTTATATAATTTTTATTTCAAAATTATAAGTTGTGGGTATATTTGTGTTTTCTTATAATTGTTCATGAAAGTAAAATTATATATATATGGATATATTTTTAAGGGAATTATTTTTTGAAAATAATAATTTTAGAATTACTATTTTGTATTCTATTTTTTAATGTTCCTAAATTTTATGTGCTTGTGATAATTCGAAGAAAGAAAAATTACATGTCTATTATTTTATGTGAATTTCAATCTACTATTGCTAATATTTTATAACTATTCCCTTGGTTATTATAGGGAAGTAAAAATTGATACCTATTATTTTATGTGACTTGAAATTTATAATTTCTATCATTTATGTGAAATATTTATATATTATAATGTGTCAAAACATAAAACTGTGGTTAAAAAAAAGTTTATTTAATATATTTATTTATGGATGAGTTTTAAAAGATAAAGTTTAACGTTTTAATGAAAAATAATTTATGTGAAGTCTTAAATACAAGGATTTTAAATATTTTTATTCACAGATCATGGAAAAGCTAAATGTAATGAGATTTGGTAGTACCAAATATAAAAAGTTACTTCCTAAGAAATTTAATATTTATATATTTATGTATAAATATAATTCTTCCTGTGTATATAATGTATTGTTATATTCTAAAATCAAAAACCCCAGTGGGAAATGTATATATATGTAAGGAAAGCTAAAATTGTTTTTGTAAAATTGCCACTTTGACGTTGTAAAGAAAGGGATTGGGGAGTGAACCCAATCATTAGGACAAGTGGGTTGGCACAAAACATCCTTCAATGTTTAAAGTGGCCCTATTATTTTGTTTTCAAGATCTTTCGTAATATTTCCTAAAACCCCACTGGATTATTTGAAATTGTTTTCAAATAATAATTATTTTCAAAAGATATATAATGTTTTCTAATGTGTAAGTATTTTCACTCGCATTAAAGCATTTCCAAAAGAGTAATTATTTTCAAAAGAGCGTATTTATATGTTTTCAAAGGCATAAGTATTTTCAAAGGTATTTTGTAAATCATATTTTCAAAAGATTTTCAAATGAAGATTCAAAAAGCTATTATATTTTGAAAAGTGTTTTCAAAATTATGTTTTAAAATTTATAATTATTTTCAATGGATTTCTAAAGTGTTTTACAAAGATATTTTTAAATTTATTTATTAAATATATTTTCAAATCTATATTTTTAAAATTATTTCAAAAAGTATATTTCAAAAGGTATGATACTTTTTCAAAATGGGTTTTGACTGGCTTTTCCAAAACCCCTCTTTGAGAATTTTTTCTCACCCTAAATTCTTATAAAATGTTTTCAGGTTCATATAGAGATTTCATGGAGTTTAGCCTCAATAAGGATCTAGAATAAGCAAAGTCTTACAATTGTCTTTTTATTTATTATTTTAACTTTTATTATATGTTAGAATTTTCTTTTTCATCCAAAGACTAAACAAGAAAAGATCCTCATATTTAAATGTCTGTATATTTTTTAATTAATTTTTATAAAAAAATATATACAACATTTTTATGTACTAGATCTGGAAGCGCGGGTTTGGGGATTTATAATTCTGGAATTTCATAAATGATTGGAATGTGAAAAGTCTATTCCAATTAGGAAAAACCTTTGAAAAACACTTCAAACCCCTCTTGGAAATCCATATAGATATAACTATGAAAGAAAATATTTTTTAGGAATCCTAGAATTTTTCATATTGTAATATAAATGAATGATGGGAATCAACAAACTACTTTAAAAAATGATTTTAAATGCATCCATTTTAATATATAATTTCAAAACAAGAAATAAAAGAACTTTTTAAAGACCTATACACAAAAATTCTCAGGATTAGAACTTACCCGGACTCTAAAATCATACACTTTGGGCATTAGGGTTCTCATGAGAAAGGAAAACCATATAGAAATTAGTAATGGAGGAGATGGAATATTTAAGGAAGTGATTAACTAAATAAAATCACTTGAAATCTAGAGATAAGAGCCTATAATCAAAGGTTAAGGGTAGGAGAGCTCCTAATGTGACCCCGATGCTAACTGAATGAGAGGAATAAGATAAGGATGTAAAATGCCTTAAAATCAAGTAGGGTAATTTTAAAAATTTCATCTTTTTATGAACTTGGAAGCTTTCACGGTCAAGTTGCACTATATGGTAAACTGTGTGATAAACATACTGGTGTAATTAAATAATGACTGGGGACTTTAATGGTTTAGATAAATGGTTTCCTCTATCCATGTTATAACCGTGTAGGTCATCCAAAAACTAAAAACTATCAACATGATCCTCCCTAGAATCCAACATGATTTAATAAACCATGCACCAATTATAAAAAACCATAAAACCAAATCTAAAGTGTTGTCATATGGACACTCTAACGGTTTTCCCTAACCATGTAAAATCTTGCACCAACAACCCAAGCCAAAAAGGGATTGCATTTTTTACTATTTATCACATATGGTTTGGATTCGACCATACACTACCCTTACATCTGAACCGTGCAAGAAAAAAATTAAATAAAAATACATATTCTATTGGGATTTTGTATCATTTCCTCTAAACCATGTATACCAACCATTAAAAAGCATAAAATTTCATTATTTCACAAATTTTAAACCAAAATTCGAAATTTTTAAAATTACTTGGATTAACATAAAAATTAATAATGAAACAGTGATATGAGGGTTCCATATGGTAGGTCCCATGTATGATCATATATCTCAACATCATTTGAAGTGATCTGATTAGTTCACCACAATAATCAAAATATCATAGGATTCAAACCACACCATCATTATTTTTTCCCCATGGATTATCACACATCATAGTAATATTAGGTGGGTGTCACAACATAAAACATTTTTCAAAATCTGAACATAGCATCCCTAGATAGTCCCCATGGATAGGTTTCATTTCACATCACAAGAAACAAGTAATTTAAGTATAGAATCTCAATATGCAACCTCTCATATGATTTAAACCACATAATCAATAGGAGGGCCCCATGGATGTTCATAGGTCTACTAAACCAAGTTCATATAGAATCCTAGGTCCTTATCCAGTCTGATTATAGATACTAAAAGTGGTCATCTGTATTTCCACATTAAAAAAATCTACTCAAAATTATAATAGTTAAATATTAAAAATTTGTAGAGATCACTTGTTATCTTATATTACCAAAAGGGGATCTATTATATTATCCAAAATTAACCCAATATTTAATGATAGATACCAATATGCACTCATTACCGTACGCTGACCTCCTGTTCGGAAGGGTTGACTAGACCCTTGCCTCAATGGGATGGTAACTTTCTTCTTTCAAATATGTATTATAACTTAGCCCAACTAACCAGAGACCATCCCAAGCTAACTCAAACTAGGACTCTGGGAATCCCCTTGCAAATCCATTTAGAAAAAATCTTCATATCCTATACTTGGGTTCCATCTCACATCTTTCCATGGAGATCTCTCAAGAATTTCATTTGGAGAAAACCCACCACATCACACCTCATCTAGCTCAGAAGAACTTATCCCACTCATGGTGCACACCGATCCTTCAATCCACTCTTAATAGGGTGTTCTATATCATGTGTTGGATGTATAACTGTCTCACAAATCATGCTAAGACTTATCCTTTCACGTCTACCTAACTAGCCCTAGAAATCCAACCAAGACTATATACATCTCATCTCAAGCCTAAGGTCCTTTACCTACCCTATTTACCTCAGCTAGTGTTTTCTTTCCTTTGTAGACATTTTTTCTAGGCAATTTTATATCATATAAAGTTCTATAGGGAACTTAATCCATACTTAAGAGGCACGACTACATTCTATCTCTTTACCTAGGGAACTCTCATTCTATATCCATCTTAATCAGATACATATATATCAAGTATCAATACACACTCATGAATAAAAAAGTATGTTATTTTATATTATGAGGACCACCTACCTAAACCATTGATTTTCCAACCTTTTTAATCTATGTATATCCTTAACCAAGTGCACCCATGCCTCATCCAAGATCATACCAACCCCCAGGTTCTTATCTCAAGCCACAACATCCCAATAATTAATTATAACAATATATAATTAATTAATCAGTTTAATTATATATTTAATAATCACCTAAAAACTTACTAAAAAAATTCTGTCACTAAAACCACACAAAACCTTATGCCTTCATCCTCCTAATACATCCTCAAGATAATCTGAGAAAAAGTATTATAATATTTGATGAATTACAACATTCTTTATTGTAATTTACATCCAAACCCTAACATGGATAGTCATAAATTATAAGGATAAAACAAAAATAATAAAATAGGGATGGAATAGAAGATATCACCTTAAATCTACAATAAAAACATATAAGAATATTTCCTCACCAGAGGGAATCAATTAAGGAATGAGTGGTTGGAAACTGGCTAAAATAACCCTCTCCTGATTCCCCTCTTATCAATGTCATGAAGGGATGGCTAGGAAAAGATTTTACTGCTCACTATTTTTAAATATTATAATATGTACATATTGTGGCATGACCTATTCAGGTCATGGAGCAATTCCCTCTTGAGGTCACCCATCATGGCCAGGCCCCATGGGCTAGGGTATGGTATAAATCCCTTAACTACAACCAAAATATAAAGTCCCAAACTTCATAGTTTAGACTCCCTCCTTTATGGTGTGACCGTTCTCTTGGGTAACTCTTCATTGCATTATCCCTCTAGTCATGGTATGATACCTTTAGGTAGAACCCATATTCTTTTGGATAGGTCTTGATTAAATGACCTAATGGTCACAGTGTGACAAGCCTTTCTCAAAGATAAATTACAATGGCATGTGAATAATTTACAACCCCTTATATATAATCACAATCATAGTGACTTAACTTAGGCCATTATATAGTCCACATATGTAAGGTTTTTTCCTTGAGAAAATATCATGTGAAAATATTTCATTCCATGAAACCCACTGGCCATGGTGTAACCCCTTGACTCCATGTCTTGGTGCATACCTAGAATTTTTGTGTTACCTTGACCATCACCTCATCAAGGCATCACCCTAACCTAACATGGAAGGATGATCCATTAACATCATAATTTTATCTCCAAAACTTAATATTTCCTTTCAATTTCAAAACATGCAATGATTATGTTCATTACAAAACCCCCAACATAAGTCTTCCCATCCATGGGAAGAATTTGGTAATGTATCCAAACTTATAATACATCCATCTAAATCTAATAGTGATATTTGTTTTTGTTTAGAACTAATCTGAACATGTTTCAATCACACTTTCACTAAGACCAAATACACCAGTATTTACCCAAAAGCATCAGTTAGATTACTAAAACACACATTTTATACCCAATATGATGGAACCAATGTAGTTTCTTCCTCGACACATACAATAATATGAAAAAAATAAGTTTATCCTCTATTTTAATTCTGTAAAAACATTTAGCCACGCCTGCAGATACACCATCACATCTCCTTACAAGATCATGATACCTTAATTCCCAAAGGCATCATGAAATCACCCAAACAAATACACTTAATTCCAAACCCAAAAATTAGTGCAGTATAAATGTGATGTATTATAGAAATGAAATCCACAGTCATACTCCACCCATGAGCACCGGTACATCCTCAATCAGACTCACTATTTAATCACACCAAATTCCATGTTGTGCTTGATGCTGACATTCTAAGTCAACCCAGCAGTACTCCCAATTCCTAAATATATTATTATCCTAAGAGAATAATAACCATATATGCATTGGTATCCTGGTGTCATATAGATAGTCCGCCATCTGGTCTCACTGCACCCATGACCCTACTAAAATGAGGGCCATATATATATGATTGATTCATTTCCCCCACGATAGTATCATCCACATCACCACCATGATAAAACCAAATAATTTATATCCACAAACCATGATTATCAATAATCAAATACAATTATTGGGTATGAATATATCACTCTTACCAGAGCACCAACACTGAAAACCGATTGGTACCCATTTCTGGATCCTTAGGAATGAAATCCTTGACATTCACTAAAATCTAACTATAATGAGGGTCACAAACTCCTACAACAAATGGTAAAATCCCCACCTTATTATTTCCCATACACTATTATTCAAGCATAACAACCAATAAGTTACATTATCATATGCATGCCTTTATTCCCGAGCCACACTCATCCCATCCCTAGAAACCCTTCTATGAAATAAACTTGGATCGACCGTACCATGGTACCCAAATCCATTTATAATGTATTATATCTCTATAGAGTTAAAACTCTCCTTATTATAAAAATATTGGGCCTCTATCCCCATATGTTTTCCATAAAATTCATCAGTCCTTATCCCATACAAGACAACTCACTTATCCATAACCCAATGTCATCACACATAACCAACACATGCTTCTCCTAAAATATTTATAATTTCCAAAAGAATACCCATGAAATCCCTCATTATTCTAATCCCAAGTAGAGGAACATTTATAAACATTCACACTGGTTCTCCCATGTGTTGTACATTGTCAAACTGAGGACCACATACCTAAAAATAGACCATGATTCCCTCTAATTTCATTCTCATCTAGTTTAAATCAACCCCCAATGCTTTATTCCCAAAATGTTGAAGGAATCTAACTCATTCCAAGGCTAACCACAAGGTCACCTACCACTCAAGAATTATTCTAAAAATAAAATCATTTACCCATAGTCTATCCATTCTAGATCTATCCATCTTGGACCACAATATGCTATCTCATTAAAACCAAACCCAAAATCAGTAGAGATTAGAATCCAAATGATTCAACACTTTAAACCTAAACTCAATACCAAAAGAATTCATATTTTACTTCATATAAAAAATACCAATCATTCCTCACACATTTCTAAAACCTCTCAAGGTAACCTCATCCAAAAGGAAATTTATACCCATCCCAAATCATCTCTCAATCATAACTCTCTTATACCAAACCCACTAGGGTCCATCATTAAGGAATACAATTCCTAATCCTACTCACTAAACATAACTATACAACCCTTATAGATAGCGACTATATAGATATCATTAAAGAACATGTCACCAAATTATCTACAAGAATTTCCATCAGAAAAAATGATATCGTGGTTCTACTGAGTAGAATAATAATAAAAATATATATAGATAAATTTTATATAATCTATTATTAATAATTTAATCAAATATTCCTTTTTTATATATGAAATAAATCACTCACAAGAACATGTATATTGTGTGAATCATACATTCCAGGAATGATTCATATACACAAGATTATTTTTAATAATGGCGAATACAAAAAACAATAAATATCATTCTCAAATACACACATCATAATTCAATAAATATGTCAATGGTGAAACTAAAAACATAGAACAAGAATCATGTAACCCTTGTAACTTGGACATCCCACCAAAAAGGTTTTTATTAATCACCCATTTAAGGTCCATTTTAGTATCTAAAACATCAATATTTCCTATATATACTATCCCAAATAATAAGATAAAATAAATGATACCCAAATAACAGTTTTTAATTAATTTTCTAAAATCATTCATCCGTATCCTAGAAAGAGTTCCACATTGACTCAAGAGTTCCTGCTTGTATGTTAGAGGCTTCTTACAAGTGATGAGGGTCTAAATAATATGTTGTGGAGAATATACCCTAGATATCATAACCATTAATAAAAAATAAATATCCAAACATCATCCAAAAAAATAATTAGAGTAATCATAATCAATAATACAACATGCACTAATAGGTAAAATATAGTCATATAATCATATATCTCAACTTATCACCCATTGATATGATCACATGCACAAATAAAAAATGAATTAAATGCACATGGTGGCTCTAATTCCATCACATTACCTCCCTTATATCACATATCCAAATATATGTTGAGTTTCCCAACCTTATCGACTACACATAATATGATCAAACCTTTATAATTGATAAAATTTCTACAAAATCCCCATAGTTCCCACATAGGGTTTGAGAAATAAATCTCAGTATGGTGTCACTAAATTTTCCCAATTTTTTCTATCATATACATGTGTACGCATGAGGGGAAAAAATAATAGAAATAAACAATCATGTTTGGTCACTGTGTGTTAATGAAGACACCATGATACCTAACACTACCTGCTTCAGATATCCTTTGAAATAAATTCCCCTCATTCCACAAATTGTGAACCATATCCAGAGAATCTTGGTAAGTAATTGTAAAATTACTCAAACTATACAAAAATACATGGAGTAGGTTTCCTTCCATATATCGACCCATACTTGTATATGTAGGGTAGAGTATTTAACCAAGTAATGACCCATAACTAAAGATTTTGGGTAGTGTCACACTAACACATTATATCCAACAAGTGACTTAAGAAAGGAATCTCAATAAGAAAACTGTGACACAAGCCAAACCATAACCTTGGGTAATTTCCCAAGAAAATTTATCATATTCAATAACCAACATAAAACAATTGATCTTAGGAGGGAATCTCAATATCTAACCTCTCAAACAAGCTGAAGCACACCATCTATAGGTTGGTCCTATGGATAATTTTATATTTTCAACATCACAAGAAGAAATATATGGATGGAATCATAGTATCCAACCTCTCACAAAAGTCGAACCACATCATCACTTGGCGGGTTCCATGATTAATCACACATCATAATGATCTAAGGAAGTAATCACTTTGACAACCTCTTTTCAAAGAAAAATTACACCATAATAAGGACGATCTTATAGAGAAATCTCATTTCACATAACATGAAATATGATATCTGAGTAGGGAATCATAATATATAACCTCTCACATGTGGCAGACATCATCACTATATAAGTCCCATGTATAGTCACAGTTCTACTAAGATAAGGCCAAATTTCATCTCAAAATATTAGATGGTCAGACCATAGATAGTAAATATCATCATTTATTTAGATTAGTATAATAATCTTTTCAAGATCATATTAGTCACCTAAATAAAACATGTTGAGTTCATTAAAATTCTCATCTCACCCATAAAGGCTTCCACTGGGTTACCTAAATACAACAAGGTATCTTCTCATCAATACCAACATGTAATCATCCCGACATGATGACCTTCCAACCTGAAAACCTAACTAGAATATATCCTCAAGATGAAAGTCTGTCTCCTATTCTAATTATAAATCAAAACTTGGTCCTTCTAACTAGGGACTTCCCCCAGATAACTTTCACTTAGGTTCTTAGAATTCCCATGATAATCCATTTAAACAATCCCCATGACCTATACTTGGGTCCCATATCAAGTCTCTCATAGGTGATCTCTCATGTAATTTATCCATATAAAACCATCCAAATCACACCTCATCTATCCCCAAGGGACTTATCCAAATCATGGTATACACCAAGCCTCTAGTCCACATTCATGAGGGTGTATTCGTGTGTGAGATATATAACTATTTCACCCATCAAACTAGGCATAAGCCATTCATTCCTACATAAATTGACCTATAAAACCAATGTAGGCTATCCATATATAATCTCAATCCCAGGGACCAATCTCATACATCTCATAACATCAAATGATATCATCTCCTCCTTGGTGACATTCTCTCCATAAAATTTTAAATTATCTAAAGTGATAAAGAGAAGTAATTCTATGTCTAGGTGACTCAATTTCATACTATCTCTTCCCCAATGGTGCTCTCCGTCTACACCCATATCACCCAAACACATTCATCTCATTTAGCCATTCACACTCATGCATGAAAAATAATATGATTTTATATTATAGGGATCATCTTCCTCAACCAAAGAGTTACCATCCTTGAAAAGATCCATTCATCCTTAGCATAGCTTGTCCATGTCTCATCTAAGTTTTTACCAACTGTTAAGCATCAATATCGTGCCAAATATTAAAATAATGAGTTATAAAAATTTTAATTAAATATTAAATTTAATTCAAAAAGGAATATTCACCTAAAAAATAAGAATGAAACATCACCTAAAAAAACCAAAAAACCCCCTTGAGTTTATCCACTAAGAATGTATTCTAGATATAAGAGAAAAATCCCCATCACATTAGCTTAATTACACAATGTTTTAGTTGAATTATTATCAAAACCCCAATAACAATTGTCACAAATCGGAGGGATGCAGTGGAAACATTTAAGAATTTCCCCTCACAAAAGGGGATCAAACGGAGAATGAGTAGTGGGAGAGATGGTTAAAATATCCCTCTCCTGATAAACCCTTTAAATTGGGATGGGAAGACCAAGAAAATATGGTTTCACCCCTAATGTTTAAAAATTAGAATAGGGATCCATTATAAAATGACCTATATAGTCACAGAGTGATGCCATCCTGAGTCACCTATCCTGTCATGGCCCCTTGGGGAACGGTATAGTGAAACCCACTTATCCATAACCAAAATCTTAAGGCCCATTACTTTATGTAGTATCCTATGTCCCTCATTATATTACCCTCCAATTTGGATGGATCATCATGATATCATCCCTTTGTTTATAGTGTGACACCTTACCTTCAAGAAGATTGAAAACTCTCATAGATAGACCTTCATAGTGTGACTTCAGGGTCATTGTGCAACTAATCTTTACCTATGAAAACCCACAAAGTAATAAATAATGTTTTCCAACCCAATTCATAGAATCATCATCATAATGTGGAACCCTAGACCATTAAGTGATATCCATAGAAAAGTTTTTTGACTTCTAAAAATTCCACATGAAAATTATCCTTGTTGTGAAAACCACTGGTCATGTCGTGACATGATTCTTCCACAACATGTTGACTCCCTTGAAATGATGTGTCCCCTCAACCAGACATGCATGGTATTTCTTATTATATGCTCGTACTTAATCACAAATTATTATTGGTAATTCTTATATTAATCCTAAAATATGGTATAGGTTAAAAGATGAGAAAAATATTCATTATACAAAAGTTATTCCATTATATAAAATATTTTTACAAGATAAGTGTTATGTGTTATAAATGGAATATTTTTATGCCTAAATAAAATATGAAATTATCATATTGATATCTCATGTGTGTGAAATAATAAAATCATTATTTATTTATTTATTGAATTAAATATTAAGGTTTATAAAAGGTTGGTATAATGTGAATATTATTATAAATATGTGATGAATTTCTTCAAATAAAATTTTCAAGCTATAATAGGTATGAAAACAAAATATTTAGTATTCATATAACTTTTATTCAGTTTTTGTTATGTTTTGAGGTTAAAATTAGTGTTTGAATACAGTTTATACAAATTAGGTATTAGAGTTATAATGGAATCTAATGACACAAACCACTAGGGCCCACCTGTCCGGTGAAAGGCTGATCTGTCACCTCCCCAAGACCACCTTCAATAGGATATGCTATGGTTACAAGAACAGAGAATACATAATATAAATGGGAGGCATTTTCTTAATGTAATTGCAGACGAACACCCAACCAACTCCATGCAACAATGTAGAGGAATAATAAAAGGTGTTATAACATCAAGAGTAAAACCATGCATGTGAAAACCTATAGGAAATAAATTAGAGTAAAATTGAATAAAACCAAAGCGTTAAGGAGAAAAATATAAGACCAACTAGAAAATAAGTCCCAACCTGATAGCAAACGAAATAAAGGAAATCTTGGAGATGTTGATACCTAATCTCCACACCCGACCAACATATGCAGTCTATAAACCTGAGTATCCCTATGCTAAACCGAAATCACAAATAATATATCCATAAATTTCAAAAGACAAAACACATGTAGAAAAGACCATGTATGGGTGAGTATATACATACCAAGTAGGACGCCCTAAAAATCGAAGTGGGAGAAATAGAAGATAATATAGAATTATTCAGTTCAACCCAAATTAAGAGTGAAATAAAATCCAACAATATATATAAATAAATAAATAAATAAATAAATAAATAAATATATATCATAAGAATTCCTAGACAAGAGAGAAAGGGGATCTACATATCATATCCCAAACCAGGATGATGAATCTTCCTACAGCTCCAAAGGTTCACCATCGATGCCCAACATCTCATGTGTCTGTCTGAAGAAGTCAGGAGGAGGAAACAAACTTCACCAATAATCCATATATTGAGGAGGCATAATATACAATAAAAATTGGATTTTATCCCTAGTAATATAGAATTATTCTGCTCAGTAGACATGTAGAGGTCCCACACCCTGATGTAATAGGGGTATGACACTCAGTAGAAAGATAGTGGAACCACACCCTAGTGCATCAAAGGGATGCCACTCAAAGTATAAGGATCACACACCCTAACAAGATAAGGGGTCCCACTTAGTAGGTATTGATAGAGGACCCTCTACCATATGACATCGGTGGGATACACTTGGTAAGTTAAATAGAGGACCCTCTCCCTATTATGATAGGCGGATGTCTACTCTATACCTGGAGGACCCACATGCTAGTACGAGGGTCAAATCCACTCAGTATGTATAGGAACTTCACCATTATACTATAGGGGGGTTTCTAACCCCAAACTCTCTCTAAAAATACTTCATAATCACTTTTATCATAAAGGGCCTCTTAAAGAGGCATCAAGCTCAGAACATTCCACATCGTATCCCAGAAGCCAATAAAAATGATACCATTTCATTATATGAGGAAATATTCTTAGTATAGGATACTCACAGGAACAAATCAATGTACATATGAGGGATATATAAAAGGTATAAGTGTCTCATAGGGTTATATAGTGTGTATGGTAGTCTACATAGTGTGTGGTCCCGCTCCTCTACAAAATTGTGTTCACTTATGGAGACAGATCAGAGGCCATGGATCTATAAAAAAGTGCAAGGGGGACACACAACATGTATCATCTAGGAAAAGACTACTTGTATTCTCTTGGCCATGCCCATGTTCATTGATCCATACTCGTATACCTAGTCGGGTACCTGGTCATGCTCGGATATCGTCCCGTGCCTGTATACTCTAAGAGTACACGATGTGTCCTCCCGTATAAGGTCTTGGACATTTATAGATATCACAAGGCTTAGCCACCTAGGGTGTCACATAGTGTGTGGACCCAACACACAAGCTGTGATCCTTAACTTCCCTTAAACCCTAGCTGTCACAACTGGGTGGGGTAATATGGTGTGTGTTGTTTGATTATACACTATGTAGTTGACTTTTCTATAGAAAGTTAAGATCATTTTATAGATAAAATATCTACATATTATTCCATGATTTCAGCTATTTGAACACTTCAAATCATTGGGGGTCACCTCCATATATCTTTTTCGAGCCATTGAACATATGAAAACTAATTTGGTTTATTCACATGAAGACCACACATCGCCTGAGTTGCCTCCCATCATTTGCTACTCGATCCTATCACCGCTCTGGATCCCATATCCATGGAGGATCACCTGAACCCTATTTTCCATCCTATTCCATAATTTATTTTACAATATGTATGTTATACACACAACCTACATGAATATGTGGGTTAAATTTCACTTGAACCTACCCCGGTAATCTCAAACAGTGACCTCATAGTTTAATGGTGAAGAACATTGTAAATAGATAGGATAAAATCAAAAGAAATAAATTGAATCAATCATTGGGAAATATTTCTTCGAAAAAAGAAAAGATTAAGGATTTTTATGGGTGATTAAATGTGCATCATGGAGAGAAATATTAAATAAACAATATAATAGGAAACATGGATCACATAATAGAATAGATTAATCACATAACAAGAATGGAAGATAAAATCCACGCTCAAAATTTTAATTAATGATGGAAATAAAAATTGGTGAGGCCTACATAAATTATGCATTGATTTTTGGGGATGATCATGTTATCCAACATCGGAGAAGACCCACTGCAATTTTTTCCTCTCAATCTAAATCTGTCTGATCATTGTTCCTCGTCTAATTTAAATTTTATAATGAGGAATTCCCAATTATCCTCTCAAGGCTCCCAGGTTTATGCGGATAACCCTAGGGAATTTATATCCCAAAAATTATATATAGGCGATCAGGTTTAGGTTATTAAATAAATTAAATATATAATTTAATTAATTAATCAAATTAATGTAATCACCAACAGTATCCTCATATGGATGTCCGGTGGTAATCGTTTTTTGGTCTAGCTTCAGGTAAACCCTGAGTTCTAGAATCAAGTACAGTCTTAGATTTATGATCCCAATATCTATTTGGTATTTAAGACATTATTTTTGAATAACTACATGTGTGTGATATTAATATATATAATATTTTTATAATATCACTTCCATGCTCACTAAATTTTAGAATCTCATGTCATCTTAACAGTTGGCTCTGAAAAAATTTCTTAATATATTTAAAATCCTTATAAGGGAAAAACATGTTTAATAAATTATTCCCCCATTCAAGGGGTTTCACCAATGAAAATTAAAATTTAAAAAAATGTGGGGATACTGAGCCCACATATGATTCTCCCACTCTCAGGGGTTCTTCTATAAGATCTTGTACTACCACAACATACGAAACATGGTAATGGTCCATACTCATAAGACACTCTCCTACTAATCCACGATCTCCACTGAGTACTCCATAAAGGTGACTCCATCCTCGATGTCCAACTCTCTACAGTTAATGACATGTGTAGGATCATGCATATCCTCAACTACAACACATAGAATATTTCATTCACACACACCAATTGTGGGGGTAAGGCTCAGTGGTAAGAAACCTCACTAACCCTCTATAAGATATCTAAAGTCCTGATGAACTTCATGGATTTATTTCCTTCCAAACAAAATTTCTGCAATCCTCATAATTGAGAGACAATAGAAAATTATGGTCTCACTTATTAAACTCCAATGACCTTTTATGTTGATATTTATACAATTTACATCAACTCTAGACTATCCTCATCCACTCATTGATCACCAAGACCTTCTCCTTAATTGATTGCACCATCTCTATGCCAATAATATATTTCTCACAAATCTAATTCAACATAAGAGTGATCTTCGGGGTCTCCCATAAAGGACATATAAAGGTTTAATACTGATCGTAGGGTGATGGATATTATTTAAAGTGAACTCTACTAATTTTTAGTGATCCATAAAGATTCAAAAAAAGTGTTAAAAACAATATTTTAGAATATCTTCCATCACATGGATAGTCTGCTCGGATGGCCCATCCGTTTGGGGGTATAATTTTTTACTCATCCTCAATAGGGTCCAAAATTCCTCTTGCAAGACTCACCACAACCATTATGTGAATAGTATCTCATAGTTGGAGATGATAATTGAGGGAATACCAGGGAGTTATATGATCTCCCACACATACAACTATCCCAGACTCTTTATCGAACTTCAATTCCTAATGAAAACTAATTTCACACAAATCTTGAGTCATTCAACAATCACCATTATAACATCATGTCCTCTTAATATCCATTTAATACATTCCACAAATTTCATGGATATGCCATTAAATTTACACTATGGTATCTCAATATGTCGTGTAAAACCATATGAAACCTGGTTCTTAGACTTAACATACTGAAATGTTAGACACCGAGAGACAAACTCAGCTACGATGAACCTCATGCCAGACCAAAACAACTACCATTGAAGGTCCTTGTACATATTCTCCACTCCAAGATGAAAAACCAAATGGGATGTTTGAAACTACCTCATCACCTCCTCTCACATTACAAATGGAACCACCATCCATCCTTGAAAAAGGAGGAAATGTTTCTCTCCTTCATAAAATTCATCTAGTTAAACTTTTTAAGATATATGATCACAAAGAATCTCAAAATTTATGTCTCTTAACTAATTCTATCTCATATTCTGGAAAAGAAGAGGTGTCGACACCATTGAATGAAGATAAGTTTCACCTCACTCCTTCAACAAGGTCTGCTTTATAGAATCCAACTAGTCAGATTCCTCCTTTACCAAGAGAGAATGAGTCATCTTGCTAAGGTAATCATTGTCCATGTTTCCCTTACCATAATTATAGACTATCTCAAAGTCATAGTCCTACAGGAACTCCAACTATCACCTCTATATTAGGTTCAAATCTATCCGTGTGAAGATAAACCAGAGACTCTGATACTCTGATTGAATAAAAAAGTTCTCCGCTAGAAGATTGTGTTTCCTCATATTCAGATTGAAGACTATCACTACAAACTATTGGTCATGAGTCGCGTAGTTCTTCTTATACTGTATCAACAATATTTACCCTTATGTGATCACTACCAACCTGTGTATCAACACCTAGTTGACCCTATCTTCAAAGGCCCCGCAATACACAATGAATTTCACACACTCCTCTGGTAGTCTCAACATAAGAGCACTGGTCAACATCAGCCTCAATTTCTTAAAGGATCTCTGACACTTCTTGGTCCAGGTAATTGGATACCCTTTCCATATTAGAGCATTAAAAGGTTCCATAATCCTATAGAATTCACCCATTAATCTCCTTCAGTACCCCACCAAGATATCCACACCACCAACATGCTCTTTAGTGGATCCCAATCAAGAACCACAACAATATTCACTGGGTCCACTACTAAATCTTGAATGGAAATTTCTTTCCACTAAATGTGAAGCTCATGAATCCATAACAGGTACTTTGAGAGATTACCATAATGTCGGTGCTCACGTTGTAACTCTTTGACCATCCTCAGATGCTCTGCATGATCCTCCTCTAATGTAGAGTATATGAGTATGTTAATAATGAAGATAACAAAAAATCCTTAAAATTATGGATGACATATCTATTTCATCAAATCTATAAACATAGTTATGGAATTGGCCACAGGAATCACCAAGAACACATAGTGTATGTTGAAACATCATAATTCCACCTTTAAAATATCATCCTCATGAACCCTAAATTGATGGGAGCCAAACATGGGATTTATCTTTGAGAACCAAATCATGCTTCTCAACTGATCAAATATGTCATTAATCCTAATAAGGGGTAATTTTTATTGATCACATCATGGTTCATGTAATGGTTGTCAACATAAATATTCCAGCACCCATATAAAATTTTCCCAAATAAAACCAGATATTCTTAGGGGGACACACTAGGACTGAAAAGACATTATCTTGATGGTCTTACAAATGCACCCTCATCGCTAGGATCTTATTAGTTCCCATATGATATTTCGAAAAAGATATCAGTGTGGTCCTGGGGTGTAATTTAATGCAAAAATCCATCTCTCTTTTCATAAGTAGTCCCATAACATCCTAGGGGAAGTTTGCCAAAAATTCCTCCACTATCAAAGGATTCTAGATGCCTAGATAGCGCATTGAGCCAAGGATAAACACAAGTCTCACTTTCTCTACCATGAGATCTCTCTCACCCGTAAAGGATAATCTCATCCCATATGTCCACAGGCATCTAACCCATATGTGATGAAATTAAATATGGGATCAAAACATGGACAATCATTCCATACCCAGGATGATGTCATAAAGTTTCATCATGATGAACATGAGGTCCCATTTGAAACTCTCTCCACCAAGTGATATCTCAATCTACTGACAAATAAGTGAGATCGAATAATCACACCCAGTTAGAACCTCAAGGAAGATATGTTATGCTAAGGTCTCAATGGGGAGTTATAGATATTACACAAGGAATTGGGAAATGAAAGAGTGACTCAAAATATGTCTCTATAAGTACTAAATAAAGTGTATAATAAAAAGATATCAAACCTTGTATAATATCATGAACTATCAGGCCATAATCATCTATGGCCTACAACTACTCAGAGACCCATTTTCAAACACCCTATGCCTGGAGTGGGCTCTCTGTGGTGGTGGTGAAAGTATCCCAATGTTTCACACTCTACCAATATATTCTCCCCTAGATAACCACTTACTCCTATATCATCGCTGCCACCCTAGGGGCCTCCCTAGACATTCTTGGGAGAATCCCTATCATGATGATTCCTCTTTCGTGGTGGTCCATCCATTTCCTGCCTTCCCTCCTTGAAACTTAAGGTCTAGAAATCATGTACCATGTGACCATGTCAATCATTAGCATTACATCACCCATATATGGGATGACTTGTTCCTCTTCACAACCCATGCGATGTATATCTGCATGAATGAGACCAGTCATGAGGAGGTATCATACACTGAGATCCCACCAACTAGAGCCTTCTAGTCTTTGAAGATGACTCAGCGTCATGAAACCCACTATCAGCTCCAACTACATGGAATATCTCAGATAGTAATCTATCCTTCAAAAATTTCTTTTCTAACACTCTAACATAGTTGGTAATGCATAAGGTGACCAAATTAACATGGATGTCTCTTTAGAGATCCTACACAAACTTCTGTACCCAGAAGTAACCATCTCGCATTATGTTAATGGAGTAATGTGTAATGTGAGTAAACCACATAAAATACTTATAAATCAATATACTACCATGTTTCATCTCTATAATCTCCACAATATAATTTTTGTACAAGAAGAAGGGGTAATACTACTCATGAAGACGCTGCTAGAAGTTCGATCATGAGAGTGTCATCTCATCATGAGTCTTCTTAACTACACTCTTCCAGTTCCCAACTACTCTATAGGAAAGACTAGATACCAGAAAAACCATCTGATCAGTTGGGTTTTCATGATCCAAAAAACTTTTCTAATTGAATCAAGTTAATCCTCCTCTACTTGGGGTTTTGGCTCACCATGGAACTTCAATGGCCTCAAGCACTGGTACTCATGTATTGTGATAGGACTACATGCATAATTGGAATTATCTACTAGTACTAACAAATTATTGACATGTGGGGGAACTACTACCTTCCCACATAGAGGAAACACATCATGAGATGACCCCAAAACTGAGGCCTCTCACTCATTGGATCATCATCACAATCTTGAATCGATATCCTAGCTTGTTTTCTTCATGAAGGTATCCTATAAGTGATAAAGATATACCATGGTTAGATGATCATATATATATGTGGAGATTAATTAAGAATGATAGTCAAAGGACTCACTCTTATATGACACATTTACCATTTTTTCCTACAACCAATGTCTCAATATGCTGATTCGAAAAGAAGGTATCTAGAGTCCTGGTGTATGGATATGTTAGACACCAAACCAAAACAAGGTTCTCTACCTTGAATGCCACACTAAATACTCTTTGAATTTTTCCCCTAAGTCCCAAACATAATCCTCACCATGGTTATAACACTAAATCTAACCTAAGGATGAGTCACCTTTAATACCACTCTTTAACGAACCAACCAACCGGGGACCACCTAGCCCGTGGAAGGTCGAGCATCATAACCCTTGGCCCATCTCTATTCGGAAAGGGTCTAGCAATAAGTTACAAGAAGGAATAATATAAATGGGATTCAATTGCCACATTTACTTTTACACACACACCCAACCATCTCTGTGCAAGAGTTTAGAGGAATAATTAAAAGGGTAATAAAATATAGAGTAAAACCATGGATGCAATAAACTAGAAGGAATAAATCCATGTATGAAAGAATAAAACCAAAGTGTTAAGGGAAAAAATACACCCCCAACCAGAAATGAAGTACCGAGCATGTATCCAAATATCCAAGCCTGAAAACTGAATGCAGTCTATGCACCCGAGTATCCCTATGCTCTACTGAAATAAAAACCGATCTATCCAACATTTTAATGAGACATAACACATGTGGGTGAATCCCATATAGAGGTGAGTATATACATACCCATTAAGACACCATAAAAACCAAAGGGGAGGGGGGATAAAATATATGATAGAAATACTCAACTAAACCCAAAGTAAGAGGTAAATGAAACCCAATAATATATATTTATATATATACATAGCTCATAAAGAAACCCAGATGAGAGAGAAAGTGTATCTCCATCTCACCAACCATCCTAGGATGACGAGTCTTCTTAAAACTCAAAAGGTCTATTATTGATGCCTAATATCTCGTGTTTTTTTTTCTGAAGAGGTCATGAGGTGGACCCAAAACTTTCATTTGCTCAATATCCTGAGATGGAACAATATACAGTAGAAAGATGACCCACTCACTAGTAAGATTTTGGTATTCAACTTAGTTTATAGGCTAAAGACCCCTACCCTAATGCGATAGTGGGATTCCACTCAGTAGATGGATAGAAAACCCCATCCGTAGTGTGTCAGGGAAATTCTAATCAAATTATGGGGGGTTCCACTTAGTAGATATCAATAGAGCACCCACACCCTCTTTACATGGGGGGTTCCACTCGGTATATATAAGTAATTGAATCGTTCCCTAGTATTATAGGGGGATATCAAATCTGTACTTGGAGGACCTATTCCCTAGTACAATAGGGGGTCCCACTCAGTGTGTACGGGACTCAAACCCTAGTTCCATATGGGGGTGAAACTCAAACTAGTTCGAGGAGTATGTGAAATTCACACCTGGGTATGAAATGGGAGTTTCTAACCCCATCCTCTCCCTGATGATCCATCCCGATCACTATCATCATCAAGAATCTCCTAAAGAAGAATCAAATGGATAACATTTCACCTCATATCTCAAAATCCACTATGAAATCTTCTATCATGTTCTACATGGAAATTTTCTCAGGATAGGCTACTTACGGGCTAAAAGTTGATTCCAAATGAAGGAGATATGAAAGGCGGAAGTTTCTTTTAAGGGTACACATCATGTATGCGGTTGAAACAGCTTTTGGTCTCATTCCTATACTTGGTCATGTTCTACTATTGAAATAGATCGATGTCTATTTATATATACATGGAATGTTAGGGGTCCACATGACATGTATTTTCCACTTGGGGACTTCCTGTGTGCTCTTGGTCATGCCTATGTTGATCAGGCCATACCCAAGTACCTGGTTGTATACCTGGCCATAACCAGGTACTAGAAAATTCCCATTTAACCCCAGAGTACATGGTGTTTCCTCCCATACAGGGTTCTGGTTGTGTATAGTTTCATGTAGCTTATCCACTCGAATAGGTTCATACATTTTTTGGGACCACCACACATCATGTGATCCTTATCTTTCCAAAAACCCCAGCCATATCAGCTTGGTGGGGCTTCACGGTGTGCGTTCTTCGTCTACATGATGTGTAGTCAACTTTTCCATATAAAGTATAGATCTTCACACAGATCCTAGATCTATTTCTTAGATTGTGTTTTCCACCATTTAACCACTAAAAATCATATCAGGGCACCTAGAGAAGTTGTTTCCCAACCTCAGGTGGCCAAAAAATGGATTTTGTTCATTTTCACAGACCACACATGCTACCCAATGTGCCTCCCATCATCTTTGACTATATCCCATTGTCGTTTCAGATCCTAGATCCATGGAGTATCACTAAAAACCTACTATACATCCTATTAAATCCATGATTTTCCAATCCATTCATCATACATGAATCTTCCATGAATCTAGGGGTTCTACCACCCTCAAACGTTTAAATGGAAATTTTGAACTGTGTCCCCATAGGCTAACAGTGAAGAACATGGAGAACATAATGGGTAATGGTAGAAGAATAAAGTGAATCAATCATTATAAAATTTTTCTTGTCCAATGATCATAGATCAGGGATTTTCAAGGTTGATAACATTTCTAACATGGAGAGAAATATTTAATTGACAATTTAATAGGCAACATGGATCATACAAAAGAATATATAAATTTAATAACAATAAGTAGAGATAAAATCCATGCTCAAAATTTTAATCAGGGGTGGAAAGCTATATTAATGAGACCTACCTAGATTATGGATAAATCATTGTTGAAGAACACATTCTTCAACAATGGAGAAAACCCGTCGTGTTCACTACCTATTGATCTATGTCAATCCGATCATTTTTCTTTGTCCAATTCCAATTCACCAACAAAGAACCCCCAATTCACCTATCCAGGATCCTTGGGTTATGAATCCATCCATGAAGAATTTATATAGCTTCAATTATATATTAGAGATTAATTTAAGGTAATTAAAATAATTAATTAAATAATTTAATTAATTAATCCACTTAACGTACCCACCATCAACTTCCTCATCTAACTATCCACCACCGACCAACTTTAGGTTTCTCCTAGGGTAAATCCAACATTATGAGTCCAAATATGGTCTTAGATTTATAATCTGAAGCTCTATTGGGATTTAATACATTATTTATGAAAAATCCTTACATACATGATATTAATATATTTAATATTTTTATAATATTAATTCTGGGATCATTGTGCCTCATAATATTGCTCCGTCTTAGCACCTGGGTCTAAAAATATTTATTAATATAATTAAAAGTATTAAAAATAAAAACTAGGGTAAATACTTTTAATTTGAATCTCTTTTTGGTGTGAAGTGACATTTGGAAGAGGGTCTTTGAGTCATATTGCTCACTATCTTGGAGGATTATTCCTTGTGTAGAAAAGTAGGTGTTGAAAATATATAGATAGAAGTATACTCTTTTGGTTTTTATTGATTTTATATAATTCTAAACCTTTACATGAAATTCTTTTATATACCTCATGAATGGGATGTATTTTGATATGTGTAAATATTTTTTATTTCATTTTTTTGGTGATTTTCACAAACTGTGAGTTGTGTAAAAAGTTATAAATCAATATGTTTTGATCATATTAATTTGGTTGATGGAATATAGATTCCAAAACTAAATCATTAAAATAGTTTATACACTACCCCAATATATTTTTTTGATCTTTGAATAATGAAACATTAATTTTTTTAGTTTGAACCCTCATTAACTCACGACTTGGAAAAAATCACTAGAAATACACAATCCAAAATAGCCAAAAGGTACCGGAAAACCACTAGATATTTAATAAATAACTTGATTTATATTTCTAGAAAGATATATCTCTGAAATTGGAGGGGGATTAGATATATTTGGGTGGAGGTAATGTAAGAAATGTCAAGGTTCCCCACTAATAGTACCCAATATCAGTGAAGAAGATCCCCTTCCTCGGCCATATAGAGCATTATTTTATTCAACCATAGATTATACTAAAGTGTTAATATTCAAAGAACACATAACAACTTTATTATCAAGAACATATTCATATACATTGCACATCCTCTTCAATGAGCTCAAGGTAGGATACTTCAGTTGACTTTCCGAACCCTCAGAACTATACAACCCACATTACTCCTAGGGTGAAATACCTTTGGTTACCTTTCTTAAATGTCAATAAAATCCACTGAGGATCAATTTGGGTTCATTATCAGTATAAATAACCACTACCAAATATAGAGTACCCCTTCCTGTTGATCACAAATAAATTTTCTTAATTAAAATATACTAGTCTTTTGATGGTGAAAATTATTAACTTTTGTGAGATTACTGTATCATTTTCTAAGGGAGTTTTATCCTTATGACTGTCATAACATGTAAAATTCCTAAAACAAAAGGGTAAGGAATCCAAAAATAAATTACCATACACAATAGTGACTTTCCTAGAATTATCCCCAAATGAGTGAACATCACAAGAAATAACTATAAATTATTCTTTATTAAATATTTGAAACTAGATAGGCTTTAAGTTTCCCTTTACCATTCTAAAGTATTCAATTACCAAACACAAGATTGGGAGTGAAACGAATAACCCCCTATATACTAATACAGGCTGATTATACTACTCCCACACTTAATAAAGGTACCACGAAATCTACAAGTAGGAAATGATAGTAAGTTGAAAATTTGTGGATAATATATGTTTTCATTATTGGATTAGTTCTGTGAACTCCCACATTAGAAGTAAGGATCCTTTCGATTAGTCATAAATTAGGCTCCCCCACATCATCAAGTACTCTAGACACACCCACTTCAGCCAAACCATGGGGGGTTTAGACATCATCACATGGTGGTGGTGCATCATGACCAATATTGACATCCATTACATTGGCCTTCATACAATACCTTTGGAAATTTGAAACAAAATAACCTTGAATATCATAGTATAAATAGAAATCAACCATATTTTTATAATTTTTTTTCATGTAACTAAATCCATGATGAAAAAAATGAATATTTTTTGATAAATCAAACTTCATACATTGTTTCACATGATTAGGATGTTTACATGTATTCCTATTCTAGTCCTCTAATAAAAAATGACCAATATAATTACCACATACTAGAAGAATCAGATGATTCTAAAATGGTAGAGAAAAATCCATAAACCTGATATAAATTGCCTAAAGAGGGGAGTTTTACCATTATGAAGATTAATTAAAAATCTAAAAAGGATAAATTTATATGATTAAAAGCTTCACTATGGGAAATAAAAAGGTCACAGGAGATCCTCATCATTCTCAAACTAGATTAATATATTACATAGATTGATTAAGATAATTATAGCTGGATAATTCATTCCATATCCATTGTTGATGTTCCTATCAAACACAATAACCAAATGACTAATTTACTAAATTTTTTAACCAATGAAATATTATGATTAGATGAGTCTTAAATTAATTCCAAGGGTTTCATATTATCCCCTATGAGCCCATAAAATAAACTTGACACCCTTTGATGTAATAGAAAAACCCAGGAGCTCATTAAGAGAAGAATACTTGGTGAATGGCATAAAAAAATTATTCAGAGAATTAGAAGATGTATGGGAAGTTTCAACAAACATAGAAATATTCAAGGGATTGAGCATCCAGCTAGGTAGGACAAATTATGCTAGAACCCAACCCACCTAGAACTCCTCTCCCCTATACAAAAGAGTAACCTATGAGATAATGAATATTTCGTGTGATATAATATTTATATATTTAATGTTCCTATTATGTATATAAAATTAGTTAGACTATGAAAGAAAGCCCCTCAAATACAAAGTGTGACATTTCTCTCTAATAAAAAACATGTCAGTTCCTCAATCTTCCAACAGGGTAGCTCAGGTCAATGGTGGGTACCTTTATATTATCTTTTGTATGGGATTATAGATATGGGTGACCCTAATTGGTTTAGGTTCCTATTTTAAATTATAGTATTTTAGTTATAATTTTTCAAGAAACCCAAATAGGACTTGGATATTGGAGGATTAGATTTGATATTATATTCGTATGATGTATTTTGAAAAAGAATTATCCACTCAACTATTGGAGATTCATATGTGACCTAATTGGAATTGTGGCCTACCAAAACAAATAAGTTATGGGGAAACTCCAAATAAGACTAATTACTATGTGAAATATAGATATTGTCCCCCTAAAGGTTATAATGTATGGGGTTATCATATTAGCAGAGGTAATTTAATTAAAATTAATTGAGGAAAAATATAACACATCATAATCACCTATAGAAATTTCTTTGTTGTAGATTATAACATGTATCATGATTATAATTTTGAGGTATCTTATTCTTATGATCTATGAAATAATTCAAGATTGGTATGTAATGCTAGGAAGTGTTCTCAAAGGGAAGAATTATAAGAATATGAATGTTGATGTTATAAAAAATAATTTCTAAAACTATAAATAATGGTTATTAGATATTTGGAGTGCATTAAACATTTATAATGATAAAAAATGAAATAGATATAAAGGATAACTAAACAAAGTTTAAGTAGTTCAACATGTTGATAGTGGGGAAATATTTTCCACATTTATGTTTGAAACTTATGATATAAACCTACCTAGTGGATTTGTTCTGGAATTAGAAAACTATTATTATGTTATTTATATGAATGTAAATTTTATTTTTGTATGTTTTATAGATAATATAAGATTTTAATATATATTTAAGAAGAAGAGTTTAATGAAAATTACATATTTTTATTTTTTGATAATCCCACTTTTTTAACTTTTGTTCAGAGGAAACCTTTACATGACTTGAAGGCCCAAATAATTACATGACCTAGATTCCAAGATGAATGAGAATCAGTACATGACCTGATGACCCAAATACATGAAAATACTAAAAATATACCTATCCATCGTCTTCTTTATTCATAGTGCCTATCTCCCCACCTCATGTGGCTAATCATCCTGCATTACCCCATGTATAACAACATGGTGCCCAGTCCTAGTGGCGTAGTTATTGAAGTTCTACACTTCATTCCCAATATGATTAACTCTACTATAGAAGATTCTAATTAATCAGATTCCTCCTCTAGAGAATGATCCTTTTTGGTTTAACCTAACTGTTCCATGGGATAAAGGCCTTGTAGCCCCATGCCTCATTGATGGTCTGAAATCCCCGGCAGACAAGTCTATAGTGGCCTAGAGGCCGTATGTCTCAAAGGCCATTGGTGACCCAAATTACAAAATATTTGGTCTTTAGGCCTATTTCAGGTGAATAGGTATAACCTATAGTTACAATTTTAGAAATTACAATAGTATCTTCTATAGTACTTATAAAATAACTCAAAAAATACACCCACTTGGATTTAAAACTGGAAAATTTTAGACGCCAAGTAGGATCATGAATGAAATATATATTTTTTAAATTGGGAATATGAAAAATGGTTATATTTTTTACATGGATATTTTAATCTATAACATTTAAATGAAGAAATTAAATGTTGATTATAACCACACTTTCCTTTGGAGCTGTCTCCTCATATATATTACTGAGAAGCACATTCAATGACTCTATAGATATATATTAACAAAGGAATTATATTATGAATCTTTTGACACATAGAAATCATGTTTTCTTGGAAAAATGGATAAAAAAAATTTATTTTAAAAGATAAAAGGGATAGTGGATTATTAGATCTAATACATAGTGTTGTATGTAGGACAATGAGTACTCAATCTGGTGATGATTATAGGTACTTTAAAACCTTTTTTAATTAATATAATCAATATGGTCATGTGATTTTTTTGAAACAAATTTTTAAAAGTTTTTTAAAAGTTCAATGTATTTTAGATCAAATTATAGAATCAAATAGAAAAAATTATTAGGATTATTCAATCAGATTGGGGTGGTGGAAACTTGAACTAGGAATTAATTGGTTATTTTAAATATTTATGAATTGTTTCACTACTCACCCCTCATAGAACAATATAATGGAATAGTGTGTTTTAGAGGAGGAATCATACCCTGTTACTCATGGTTTGACCGATGATGCATTATTTGGATATTCCTATATCATTATAGGGATATGATCTGAAACTATAACATTCCTACTTAATTGTGTTTCATATAAGGTAGTAATAAATAAACTATATGATATATAGACTAGGTAGTCATCCAATATTCCATTTAAGAAATTTTTTAGTTTTTAAGCGTATGTATAATTTTTTAGATTCTAAAAAACATGACCCTAATTAAGTTAAAAGGTTATTTTTTTGTCATCATAGAGAAATAAAGAGATATTATATCTGTAGTCGTACAAATAATATAGTGTTTATAAAAAAAACTAGTATATTTCTTGAGAATAATTATCCTAGTTTTGGAGTTAGTGGGGGGAAAATTGAACTTAGAGAAGTACAAGACCAATAAATATGAAATAATCTTAACATGGAAGTTGAGTTAGATTCACAAATAGTTATGGAAGAATAAATTAGTATTGTTGTATAAGAACCACACAAGTTTAGTAGGATTCATTAAAATCCAGAGAGATATGGATTTCTTATAAAAATGATGATGAATTAATGGTCATATATGATAAACCTGCTACACATCGAGAGGTTAATGAGATTTGATATTCTAAAAAATGGCCATGTGCCATGAATTCGGATATAGGTTCCATGTACACCAACTAATTTTGGATCTTGGTGGATGCACTTAAATAGGAGAGACCCATTGGGAGAATGTAGGGTTTCTAAAAGAAAATTATCCTGGATGGTATAATATTATCCTCTAAATCTTACCTTGTTGAAAATGGTTACAAAAAAATCAAATAATTGGCTACGTAGAAACCATTTTTTCAGTTTCAGTGATAAAGTCCTTTTAGGTATTTATTTCTATACATACTCATACTTAATATGAGATTTATCACATGAATTTCAAAACATCTTGGCTTTATCAAAAAAATTCAAGGATGTGTATATAATATAGATCATAGGTTTAAAGTTTAATATGAGTATTCTAAGGTTTACAAGATGAAATAGTCTAACTATGGATTGAAGTAATCTGACAGAGTTGAAATATATGGTTTGATGATGTAATAATTTTTTTTGGTTTCATAAAACATTCAGATGATCCTTTTGTATATAAGAGGATTAGTTAGATTTTTTTGGTATTTTCTATGTTGTATATTGATTAAATACTACTTATCATAAATGATATCATGACTTTTCATTCACTAAATGATTGTTTTAATAAAATTATTCTTGATACAAGGTATGGGTGAAGTTGCCTACATACTAGGTATAAAGATCTATTGGGATAAATGAAATAGGTATATTGGACTAATTATAAACACATATATTGATAAATTTATACAATGGTTTAGCATAGAGAAATTCAAGAAGGGGAATTTTAAATTTTTTGATGGCCTAAATCTTAGGAAGGTAGTAGATCCTTCTAAACAGTTAGAAAGGATGGATACGATTCCTTATGTGTCCACCATATGATATTTCATGTATTAAATTCTATGTATTTTACTTGATATTACCTATAATTTATGAATATAAAGTAGATACTAATCCATTCTTAGTGAAATTCACATAACTATTGTTAAAAATATCTTTAAGTACTTAAAAAGAATTAAGGATATGTTCTTGATGTTTGGAGCCAAGGATGAGCTCTATTTAAGGGGTTACACTGATACTAGTTTTCAATATAACAAATATTTTATGATATATTGATCTATATTTTTATGAAATAGTTGATGAATATGTTGGAATGGTTCTAAAAAACCACTTCATTGCACCCAATAATAGAGGCAGTGTGAAAGAATACATTAGATGTTACGAAGAAAATTATTTAGATCAAGAAGTTCATTACTAAACATAAGTTTGTTCCTAGAATCTAGGGAGATATTGAGATTTAATTTAATAAAATGGAGGTATTTCTCAAGAAAATTTACCTAATTCTCACCAAAATACCATACATTTCTATCGAAAATACCATTTTATTCAAGGGATATCATTAAGAGGGGAAAGTAAAATATCTATTGGTTGGCTTAAAATGTTATGTAGTAGATCCTTTGAAAAAGTATTAATGCAACAAAATTTTGAGTGTAATTTAATATCTATTGGTGTTATATACATGGGATATTGGATATAATGGTTTTATAATGTATTATGTTTTTATAATAATGGAAATATCAATTTATCATTGATTCATGTGCATTGTATTTATTACATTAAGGAGAAGATGGCTCAAGCGGAACCGGGTGAAAACCCTAAGCCTGATGATGAAGATGATTCCTCGAATCCCTATAAGGGGATGTACGCAGATGATGCTGGTGATGAGAGGCCATGTGTTGAGCCGATCAGTCAGAGGGATATGTTCTTGATTGCAAAGAAGGGTGGGACCTGTCAATGTGGTCTCTTCGAAGGAACCTGCGAGGATTAAGAGGAATTTTGGGGAAGTGGTGCGCAATGTGGCAGGACCATCCATCTCAGACTTCGAAGAACCCCCAACTGGGATAGTGATAAGGAAGGGGAGGATTGCCCATGTTGCGGCCAATCAAGAAGTAATTGAGGAATGAGTAAATCTATGTCTCTATTCAATTATCGTGAGAGTCATTACTCTGAAGGGTGAGCATCTATGGAAATTTCAAGATCTGACTAAGAGGGTTGCAGAGGTTTGGGGATTTGATGATTGGACAATGATTGCGATTGGAATGTGATATTACCATATGGTCTTCCCCACAGATGAAGGTAAACATAATTCATGGAGCAAGGGCACAGTCTCTTTGATCCCCGAGTTTCTGAATGTGTAGGAATTGGATCGGAATTTTGACCCCATGAATGTTCGAAACACTCATACGCAATTATGGATCCGAATGTACAAGATAAATTAGATGTATTGGCACCCAAGTATCCTCTAAGACATTTATTCCTCTGTAAGAAATCCCATTCGCATAGACCGACAGACAGATAAACCTAGGATTTGACACTATGTGAGAATCCTAGTGGAAATTGACATGTCGAGCAAGCTGGTTGACGAGGTAGTTCTTACAACAAGGGATGATTGCATGAAGCTTGATATATTTTATGAAAGGAAACCAAAGTTTTGTATGAGATGCTTATTCTTCAGGAATATGACGTCTGAGTGTAAACAGGACAAGGAATGCAATGTTTGTAAGATGAATGGTTATGAAGGGATCATGTGTAGAAGAAGGAAGGGGAAGGAGAAATATCCTCTGGAGCCCTTTGAGAATAAGGATGATGGCCAAGGAATTGGCCCTGGGTAGTATGTAGCTCTGAATATAGGGGGTTCTTCATTTGCTGCCAGGGAGAATGATCTGCCTAGAAATGGGGAAGAAGTTTGAACTGCATTTGATGGGGAGGGTAGAGTTGGGGAGAATCAGACGGCACATCCTCGCTGTAGTGGTCAGGTGGTGGTCGGGCCGGCCACCTTACCTCAGTGTGCTACTACAGAGATGGGTGCACCTGACGGGTTGGGTGATAAATCCCCCAATCTAGCAGAATCTGAAGGAGTTGACAGAGGTTCGAGCTGCTACCCAGCTTCTGATCCAGGAGGGAGTTTCATCCCAATCTCCCCCTCCAAGGCTCCCCAAAGAAGGATTTCGGTTGGCAGTGACCCCCCTCTCAAATATGGGAATACTTTCATGCCCCTGGGTGGCCGTTTATGGGATGATGAGGTGTATGGTCTTAATAAATATACTGTGCCCATTACAGGGGGTGACATTGCATCCTCGAGTGGTGGATCGGATGGGCGACTGGTTGATGACAACGATGCTAGTCATAAGGAAGACACGACATGCCCAGAAGTGAATTCTGTTTCATCTAGTGGTTGTGGAAATGATGAACTGATTGGTAAGGTGAATGATGGCAGCAAGGACAAGCTGGTGAAGGGGAACCAAGGTGCAGATCAGGTTTCAGCTGGCCCAGGTTTGGAGTAGAATGCTACTACTATCCCACCAAAGAATGGGGAAAGGGGGGCATGCCAGACGGCCAATGACACTCATAGCATTACTACCTCTAGACAGCAAGGGCAGAGTGGTCGAGGGAAGAAAAATCAGAAACAGATACTGCTAGAATGAAAAGGGGTGCCTCTGACAAGAGGCATGGCTGGTAAAAAATGAAGATCCTATATTGTAATTTTCAAGGGCTGGGAAACTCCCGCACGGTCAGGGCCCTTCGACATTATCTCATAACCTACAAACCGATGTTTGTTAGCATTGCTGAGCCAAAAGTCCTCTTTGAAAACTAGAAAGGATTCAAAGGGGACTCTCTAGGATACAGATTTGTCTCTAATAATCAGCATGCATCTCATATTGATCCCTTATGGGTGTTAAGGCATGATGACATTAAGATCATTTCCTGTGCTAATGGGACTCAAAGTGTCCTGGTTAACTACATCTTTGCTGGGTAGGATTTATTAGTCTCTTTTGTTTATGCCTCCAACTCTTATATCAAGAGGAGAGAATTATGGGAGGAACTTAAAGCCACTTCTAGGAAGATAGAGAAAAAATGGATAATCATTGGTGAATTCAATACAATGCTGAAGCCTGAGGAGAAAAATGGAACAAACTTCAATAGGGTTGCTGCTACTGAATTTTCTGAATGCATTGTCTATTGTAATCTAGAACAAGTTTCCATAGATGTTTCAGATTTCACATGGTGTAGGTACACGTGGGAGGGGAAGCAAGAAAGTAAGATTGATAGATGTTTCGTCTGTATTGGTGATCATGATACAGTTCATGGGGTTTTTGGATTCACGCTCCCTAAGCATCATTCTGACCACAACCCGATGGTTAATGCTATCAATACCCAGTTCACAAGGTCAGCCCCTATTCTCTTCGAATTAAACAATGGATGGATTGTTACTCCAGGATGTAGGGAGATTGTCTTGGTGGCATGGGATTCTGAAGTCATTGGGAGTCCTCTTCATAGACTTGTCATGAAACTCAAACACCTTAAGGGGATACTGAGAGAATGGAGTAAAAAAACTTTTTCAAAAATTCATGAGGTCATCAGGAAGTCATAGGAGGAGCTGGACAGGATTCAGATTTGTCATGATCAGCATCCTACCTTATCCAGAGAGGAAATAACTATCCATAAGAGGCTGGATGATCTCTTAATGGTAAAGGAAAGGCTGGTTAGAAATCAACTAAATGTGAAATGGTTAACAGATGCGGATAGGAACTCCAAGATTTTCAACAGATTACATAAGGAAAAGAGGGTGTGTGTAGGGAATAGGGTGGTCATCATTGATGGACACCTCTACAGTGAAGAAAATGAGATCTCCTTGGCTATTTTTGATCAGTTTAATAGAATATATTCTGATAATGGGCAGTCTGACATTCACCGCATGGTTGATAACATTACTCATTGTATTGATGATCAATCGAATCAGCTTCTACGTGCTCCCCCAGGCAAAGTGGAGATCAGATCTTCCCTTTTATCTCTCAATCTTGAGAGTGCCCCAGGTCCTGATGGGTTCACAAATAACATTTTCATGTTCTATTGGGACATCTTGCAGAATGACATTGTGCATGGAATTAAGGATTTATTCTCACACTAATATATGCCCCATGGAATAAATTCCTATTTCATTTCTCTTATCCCCATGAAAGAGAATTCTCTTGACATAAAGGACTTCAGACCGGTTGCTCTTGGGAACACAATACCCAAACATATTAGCAAGGGTTTGGTGAAAAGGATGAGTGGGTTGGTTAATGGCATAATCATTGCGAATCAATTTGGATTTTTCCCTGGGAGGAGCATCCAAAAGTGCCTTTTTATGGCCTCTTAGAGTGTCAATCTTAGGAGAAGGAAGACAAAGGATGGGAACTTTGCCATAAAAATTGATATATCCAAGGCTTTCGACACACTTAAATGGAGATTTCTTCTTGATGTTATTAGAAGGTATGGCTTCTCAAATGGCTTTGTGAATCTGATCCGTATCATTCTTGAGTCTTTGAGGTTATCAGTTCTTGTCAATGGTGTCCCGAGGGGCTTCTTCCCTTACACTAGGGGGTGCAGCAAGGTGATCCACTTTTTGGTCTCCTTTTTGCCCTGTCAGAGGACTACCATGAGTAGGTGTATTAATGACCTTGCCCAAATGGGTCTTTATAAACATATTAGGGATGGTGTGAGTAAGCATGCCCCATATCATTTATTGTATGCTGATGACATCTTTCTTTTTGTTCAGGCGTCAAGGAAAACTATCTCCTCTATTAAATCCCTTTTCATTCATTATGAGGAGGTGTCTGGACAAGCCATTAGTTGGGAAAAATCTTCCATTATTTTTGGGAATGGAATTCCAGTTGGGAAACAAAACAGAATTGTCAGACTTCTTGGGGCGAGGAGGGGTTCACTACCCTTCCAATACCTTAGGGTACCATTGTTTTAGGGAAAAGTGAAAAGACAGTACTTGGAAGGAATCTCTGCTGTAATTGTAAATCAGATGTCCAGATGGAAAGGGACAGCTATGTCCCTGGCTAGGAGGGTATGCCTTGTAAACTCAGTAATCACAACGAAGTTTTTCTATTCCTTCTCCATCAATCGATGGCTGAGGGGACTTCTCAAAAAACTTCAGAGCATGGTATGAAATTTCATATGGACAGGGTCACCACATGAGAGGAAGCTAATTAAAGTTTCATGGAAGGAGTGCATCAAGCCTATGGAGCTGGGGGTCTAGGACTCAAGGATCTCCTTACCTTTAATGATGGATTGATTGGGAAGTTCACTTGGAACTTGCTTTCTCATGAAGCTGACGATGATTTTTTTTTCAAACAGAATCACAAGGAGGCTCTTAAATGGATACAAATGGTACCTTGCCTCATCGGGTTGGGCCTCTATCAGGCAGGCATATGTCTGAATTATGCACGATACCCGATGGCTGGTTTGCAGGGATTCCACACTGAATTGCTGGAACACAAAGTGGCTCACACAGACTCTTTGTGATTTAAATGTTCCACCTGAGGCAGTGAGTTTTTCAATTTTGAGCTTTCTATCACAGATACAATCTGCTTCTTATAGTGTTCCTGTGTAGGTGGAGAATGAAATCACAAATTATGTCTTTATGGAGCATGATATTTTGATATGGATACATATAAGAACCAAGAAATTCAATAGTAGGGATTACTACACCACCCTATGTGGGGGTCAATCCCCTACACCTTATTGGATGATTAAATTCAGAGTGCAATTCATTATAACCTCCATATTTTCTTTGATCTAGAGGATCTGGAAAAACCGACTCCCCACAACTGATGCTCTCAAGAGGGCCAGGTTTCAGATGGCCTCCATGTACTCCATGTGCAAAGCCGATGAGGATTCTGTTCAGCATATTTTTATGGGCTATTGTCATTCCCAACAACTATGGGCATATATTGGTTCTGTGTTTGGTGTGGCTGTTAACACCTGTGGATCGGTTATACAACTGCTATCTGCTGTTTCTCATGGCCTATTTAGTGAACAGATTTATAACCTATTTTTGGCTGCTATTTCTGCTGCTATTGCAGTCCTCCGGAAAGCCCGGAACACTGCTGTTTTCACTGGTGTGCACTCCACAGTTCAGTAAGGAATGATCGAGATTCATAGAGATGTTTATGCTGCTTCTCTTGTGCAGGATGGCGCCATATCTAATACTGTTGCTGATATTCAAATTCTGAGAACTCTTGGTGTTTCGGGGCAGCCACGCAAGCCTCAGATGCTAAATTATATTCGATGGATCCCACCCATTGGGCCTTGCCTCAAGGTAAATGTTGATGGGGATGAATTGGGTGCTCTAGGCCCGTCGGGTTGTGGGGGAGTGTTCCGCACCTACCGTGGGTTTTTAAAAGGATTATTTAACAACGCCATTAGAACTGGCACTGCTTTTGAAGCCGATCTTTGGGCAATTATCTATGCCATCAGGTATGCTATCCGATTTAATTGGAAATATATATGGATTGAGTCTGACTCTCAGACCACAATTCATTCCTTGAGCACCAAGACGCGCCAGGTCCCTTGGTGTGTGCTGCCGTAGTGGGTTGGTTGGCTTAGTGATATTGCTCAGATGCGTGTGGACGTTTCACATGTCTACAGAGAAGCTAATCAGGTCGCAGATGCGTTGGTAAAGTGGGCGCTCACTGATACTGGAGAGATGTGGTCTTTCATGACCCCGGATTATTGTGCCTCACTGGTGGAGGCAGATAGGTGTGGTGTGATTCACACCCGTTTATGTAATAATCCCTTGTATGCTTGACTCTTTTCATTTTCATTATTTAATTTAATTAGGACTGGATTCCACCAGCTCTTGGATTTTCTGGTATTTATTACATCAACACTATAATTATAATATCTCATTAGAGGAGGAATTTGATTTTTTATTTTAATCAATGCTCATCCTAAAGTATTATGGGTTTTTAAGATATGTTAATATTATCATGAGTATACTTATTGACTCAATTAAAAGAGTTTTATATGATATAATGAATAGAATCACGATGTAATGAGTCAAGTCTCATTACTTGGACTAACCCACTAAATCATATCACACATAATTATATAAAATAATTGATATACTTGGGGGTGTATACTTATTATTATTCATCATTTCCTGATATTGGAAATCTACTTAACATTATAACATTCATACTTTGATACCTTTATTATCCAACTGTTTTAGATTATCTATTCAGGGGTTGTTAGTTGTGTTGTTTATCATGTCATCAACTGGAGTTTAACCAAGTTGTGATTTTTCCACTTATATGATAATAAAATACATTTGGGAAATACATTAAATTAGACTCATGAAATTAATGTCTATTATTATTTGAGTGATATGTGACGTTCATAATACTTGGATAAATGACATGTGATGTATTCATTTTAACTGGTCAGTCCATTTTAGAGAATAATGAATATATGAAGTGACCTATACTAAATTGATATGTTCCATGTCTAGTGTTCACTTGATGTCCTAAAGATAGGTATTATAAAAGCTTACCTACTATATTTATGATAAATCCTATGGTATACATGCTTGTATAAAGATATGATTATGTTTGATCAAGATCATTCCATACCCATTTTTAGTTTCAGTAACACTAACATTTTTCCAAAGGCCACATAAGGAATTTATTTATTTTTCAATGCCAGAAAGGCCCATAGAGTAACAAAGTTAGGTCTTAATAAAAGGATCAAATTTTGGAAAAGAATTTATTCTAAAATAAATGTAGTTTGATAAACCATATCCAAATGAGTTTGGATATATTTACAAATAGTTTTGATGTTTTGTGTAATATTTTGATAGAAATTTAGTGTAAGTGAGTGATTGATAGATATAAAATAGAACAATACCAAAATTATTATACAATTGGTATATGTTTTAAGGTTAGACATGAATATGAATCATATCATTTTCTACATTTATCCCATTTCTCAAAAGGCAAGTATATTTATCTATCATAGTGAATGATAGCCCAATGATATGTATTTAGGTTCATGGGCTACTGTCAGATCTTTCAAAATGGTTTACCATCAGATGTGGGTCATTGAAATGATTAATTTAAGTAATGATGAAAACATAATAAATTTTACAATTTTAAAAACATTAGACTCTTGAATGGAAAGGAATTATGAGTAATTCATATTGGCTATCAGGAATTGGTAGCTCAAAATCAACTTCCTTAATTAAATGAAGGATGTCTGTATAGTTTGATTATATCACTTCCAATTTAGGTTTATTACTATTTAACTTTAGTTAAGGATCTCTTCCTGAATAGTTATCCATTTTTATTTACTAAATAAAGTACTAAAAAACCTTTTTAGATCAATATATCATCTCCTAATTTTTAGGGACTATAGTCATTGGTGTACTACTTGTGGAGGTGAGATCCCCTGGTTGTCACTTATTAATCTTCTTTAAAAAACTAAATGGGGATATGAAATTCAATTAATGGGAAGTATGCCTATTTTTTCTTATTCTTCATACTCATATTGATTATATGATAATATATAAATATTTAAAATTAGTTTCTTCCACTACATTGGACATGGAATGATCCTACAAAACCTATTAGTTTCCACACCAATCAAGTAATTAAAATCTTCTCAAACTATTTAATCATTATTTAGATATGAAGTGAGGAAATTTTTATAGGGATTTCTCAATGAAAATAATGTAATTTTCACTAGTGATTATAGAAAATTTTATGAGATAATGGTGAATTATTTTGATAGATAGGTTTCCATATTTCATACTTACTCACAAAATATTACTTTCATAGAGAAATTGGTAACTTAAATAAGTAAAACTTCAATATAAAAGAAAATATTAGGAGCTATTTAAATTTATTAGACCATGACATGAATACGTCTATTGTTTGAACTCAATTCAAGTGGGAAGTGAATAACATTACAAATATAGGTTATTTTGTATAAATTCGCTATTCCCTGAAATAGTTTGAAAGTGTTGTTAATTATGGATCAAACAAATTCAAATATTTTAGGATTAATCTTATATTATTTAGGTACAAAATAAAATTGATGTAGGATTCTGATCTTTATAATCTTCCAGGACTACCACCCATGATATTTACATTTCCATCATGGTTTCTTATTGTATCATATTCATATATAAGTTATTTATAAGTAAGTCCCTCTACTCAAATGGATCCACCACCCATTTATATTACCAATTTTGAATCTAAAAAACATGAAAATATAGTTTTGAGAGATAAAATAGATGGAACTTCATTTAATAAATATATTTTAGAGGATAATAAAGAATAAGGTTTTTTGATTTTATCAATTTCCATTATTTTATAATTAATGGTGTCATTGTACCAATTTTCCTTATTTTTATGAAATCAAATTTTTTCACCGATTTATCTACTCTATATGTTATTAAATTATTTTAGAAATCTTCTCTACACATATGAGAATATAATAAAATTATCGCAAAATTGAATTACTTTATTTTCCACCACCTTTGTGTTTCTTTACTGTCAATGACCATATTTTTTTAATGTTCATGAAGTGGTATTAATGTATTAGATAATAATGTGTGATATATAGTTTTTGTTGAAGGGTGTATTACCACAATATTTATACTTCTCTTTTTCACAAAAAAATTACTTATACTTAAACTTATATGATTTTTGATCATTTAAATTAGAAAATCTACAGGAAAAGTTCAATAATCCCATTATTTTGATAATAAATAAATATTACTTAATTAATGTTTAATATTTATAATGTTTGTGAAGTAATTAATTTTTATAGTCTTAGAATATTCAATTTTATTCAAAAAAATTGGTCATGTGTTTCTTGGCCAGTTCAACTAACCATAGTAGAATAACCAACTAGCTGTGTCTAAATTATTTATTTATTCATGGATAATTGAACTGACTATGTTATATGTACCATCTTACAATGACTATCATCCATAATTATCATAAAGTCTTTCATAGTTGGTTGGAATAACCATAATATTATGACCAACTAACCATGTGTGTTCTCATAATTTTTAAAAGTGTTTTATGGTAAGTTGAAACCATCATGATAAAAGGATAATCCTACCATGATGATAATGTCCAAATAAAGCTATCTCGGTTCACCAAAGATGGAATAAATACTTATTTATAATTTATTAATATTACAATGGCCACTTATAAATAAATTTAATGCTTTTAAATCACGTATTTGTAGAGATGAATACAGATACCTACCATGTCATTCTGGGGATAATAATCATTGTTGATAAATGTGTATTTTCTAAATGGTAAAAGTATATATATGGGGAAAACCCTTGTTATGATGAGAATAAAGAATCTTTGGATTTAATATTAACTCAGAGTAATAAATTTTATGATCCTCTATTTTAATTTAGGAATAAATGCATGGAACTACAACTCTAATCTAATTAATATATCTACATTTAAAGTTATTGGAGATCCCTTTCATTGAATCTCACTTGATATAACACTACCTAATACTAAAGATTAAAAATTTATATAAAATATACACATGATCATTTATTTATATGTTTTATTTTCCTACGGGTTTATGGAATATGTTTTATGGAGTTGACTTGAGTAAACCGAGTCCATGTTATAACTCACCCATTAGGTATAAAACCAATCATTAGATGGAGTGTGATTAGTTTTATTTTCAGCCTAGAGGCGGTGATTGGGGTATTTCTTTGATCTAAACCCCTTCTTAATTCATTTATAAAATTTATTTCTTAATATTTACCCCTATTTAACTACTTAGGTGTTTGGTTGTATCATTGGTACAACCTTTATTCTTCTTTCTATTTTAATGAGTAATGTAATTTAAACTAAATATAATTTTATCAGTTTATTTGTTATTTATTATGATAATAATACTTTAATTATTTATAACTTCTAGTGTGGATTTATTTTTTTACAGGAAGTAATTTTTTTCAACGTTTATACTATTTTTTAAATATATTTTAACTGAGTATTGATCAATATTTTTCTGAAACTTTTTAAAATTTTAAAATATTTCATCTCACTATTTTTATAAATATATGTATTTAAATTGAGGGGATTTATAAAATATATTAAAATTTCAATATGTCTATTTTAAATTTATATTTCTTGTTTTATCAACCCTCTTCAACATATTTGGGACACACACACAATTATAAAATATCTATATATACAAAATAAATATTTTTATTTACATATATCATAACCTTAAATAATGGAATCCCGATCCACATGCCAATAATTATTGGATGGTTTAATGAGTAAAATAAAATATCAATGATAGTTTTAAAATACACTACGGAGGAATGATGTGCATGATTTTTGAGAGTAAAGAAGAAACAATTTTCTGGTGAAGGTTTAAGTTATAAGGAATATTACATTTCTCAATTTTATAAGAAAAATAACTAAGAAAAGTATCCATTCTATGTTCTTATACAAAAATAAGAAAGGTCCTTAATTTTTTTTGATTATATAGAAGTGTGATATTCACTAAATTGGAAATATTAGTTTTTTATAGGATAAAAAATGTGATTGTAATACTTAACTCTTTTCAACTTAGTATCACCACCATTTATACATGAAGGCACAACTCAATACCAACTATACATTTTTTTATAGAGGAAAATTTTGATTACATAAAGGGTACTTTCAATATAGAAACATAAATAGATATAGTTATAATGAATTGGAATTAAAATTAAAATAGTATAACTCTAAAATAATGTAATCAATTTAAAATCATGGAAACATAAAAAGGATTTTCAAAATAAAACAAATCATAGAAATCATGATACAATTCATAGTATCTTGATCAATACCCCCTTTCTCATTTTATATATGCTTCGTTACTAAATATGAGCTTCCATTTTTATCCTTTAAGTTTCCTTATTTATATTTTTTCAATTTAGATCACATTGATCATGGTTTTTATGATTATTATTTAATTATCTATGTTTTCTAATAGTTTATCACAACCAACGTTATCCTATATCATATTATGTTATACCATTATTCCACTATATGGGATACTATGATATCATATATCAAAAATTTTGGGTTTACTTTACAATTATGGTTTCACTATTACATTGTTTCATATTTTATTATATATGTTGTTTAGATTATATTGTTGACCTAATCCATCACAAAAAATAATCATGAAATAGAAAAAATCACATTAAATTATAAAAAAATCATATAGAAAAATTTAATTACATAATGTAATATAATTTAATTTTTGGGACCACTAAAGTTAAATTGTATTTGTTGTTAATAATGTTAAAATATGTGGACTAGAATATAATATCATATGATGTTGATAAGTTTAGAGAGTTACTATTCTCTATATAATTGTGAGGATTGTTAGATAGATCTTAATATCCAAGATATGTGTCAATAAGGATGAAATATTGTTTAAAACAAATTATAATAATGAAAATAAGACCATGAAAAAGATTATTTTTAATAAGTATTTGATAAAGTCTTGGTTTTATTAATTCTATAAATGGAATTATTTTAAGTGTTTTTGGAAAGACTTAGATAAAAAAATGGACAATCATGGAATTCACATAGACTAAATCAACCCCACAAATGTGTGAGGAAACCTCTACCACATGGTAGATTCAATACAAGAATATCACATGGTGGATGGTGTGTGGATATGATTTCATTAATCCCAATTGGATGCATAGGTGTGTGCACGCACATGCAGTTGGGAAGAAAGGGAAGGCTGACCAGTGCATGGAGGTATAAACTATGTAATCTAGAGTGTTTATAGTGTTGTGGGTGTCAAATTCCCATACTGTATTTATTAAATTTTTTCACAAATTATATTATATGGTAGAGAAAGAATGATGCAATATTCAATGTGATACAAGGGAACGCGATGCACTGTCCTCCATCATTAAAAGATACAGATATAACATCAGTTGTCTGGTCCATTTTATATGAACCCTTTAATTGATATATAATAATCCTTAATCTTATATATAACTTTAGAATTCTTGATGATACTAGTTTATGTCACAAGTGACACCTGATATAAATCTATCTTGGATGATTGATTCCATCTAAAAAATAGAGAGAATGAGCCATCATGATATCATGCATGAAATATCCATCTTGCATGAATAAATCCATTTCAATTAATTGATACTATTGGGGAAAATATGAAGAAACATTCATTTGTTCCTACAGGATGAGTTCTATGATATAAAATTGGAGAATGTGATCACTATCACATGCAGGTGAGAAGATCACTATGAAGGAAGAAGCATCCATCATGAAGATACCGTGAATTTAGTTGTATATTTGATATTCCCCAAAAGACTTGGGTATGTTAATATATTAACTGATATTAAATATTTATTATATCCATGATGTGTCTTGAAACATGAAAATTGAGTTAGTGAAAGGTAGATAAGCTTTTCTTATAAATATCGAGTTTTAGGGCTAAGAATAAGTATATGTTGATTATCGATATTTTATCATTTTTATGAAGAAAAAAGTGGATTATTAATCATTATATTTCCTGAAAATAATCCCCAAATATTACTACTTTCATGAATAAGAATGATTATGTGGCCTCTTTACTTGTGACGCTCTCACTGAAGAGTTTTGAAAAGAAGTTGAGATCAAGCACACCACTAGTTTGTGTGAAACTCCTTTCCTAATGAGAAAAAGATAAACAACGCTTCCTCTTTCAAATAATCTCATGAAGTATTATTTTTCCTGAATGTATACTAAAAAAATATATCATTACTGAAGAAATATTGCAGCTTGCGTGATTTATTAGAGTTTATGAGGAAAGGTAGACGGTGGGTTGAGAGAAGAAGGTAGTGCATGCATAATTTCACTCGTGAATGAATAAACCATTGAGATATACGAGCCTTATTCACTAAAGTAATGAGGAGAATGAAGTAATATAGTGAAAATAACATATAAAATAATAATAAAATAATATTTTTTATAGGGTTTTGGATGATAATCCCAGGAAAGTCGTTATCCATTCATAAAGTGTACTTGGAATAATTGAGGCGAATTGTGCAATATTATTATTGCATAAAATATAGAAGAACTTGTGTGAAAAACTTCTACACATTACTTGAGGCTAGTAATTTATCAATCAAAAGGAATAATATCCTGATAATTGTTGAATTGATTCAACTGGTCATACATAGGTAGTTGTAATTAGTTTAGCAATATCCAGAAGTTGTAAAGGTACTTGAACAGGTACATGAGAAAGTGTGATTTAGAGAGATCAGTGAGTAATATAAAAATATCATCCTATAGAGGATCTTTATTTGAGGAAGATAAGACTGTGTGATGCATTATAAATACCTTCCTATGAGGATTCAGGAGTTGAAGGCATGTTCGGATTTGGGTAACACTATGTGATGCAGTATAAAGTTTATCTTGTTTTATTCAAGAGTGGGAAGGCATGTGTGGACTCTGATGTCACTGTTTGTGGTGCTAAAAAGATCCTCCTATGTGGATTCAAGAGTTAATATATGGTTTTATTCCATCTCAATCATTTTAATTGATAAAAATATTATATTAGAGGACCCATGTTGGGGGGGGGGGGTATAACTAACATGCCAAGGAGTAGGTCATTCATCTGAACCTTTTAAATCATCATGGTCATAGTGTCCAAGTACTACATCATTCAAAGAGAGTTTGAGAGTAACAAGAATAGTGGATCGATGATTTAACCATCCATATAGTGTCATGACCCATCCTCGGGGCCTGTGACGTGACTACCCCAAGACCGCCTTCCATAGGCCAGGGGCTGGAGACTGGCACCAAAGGTGTAAATCCTGATAAAAGGGAAGGCATTGCCTTTATATAAGTAAAGAAACACAACAGAGTACGCAAGATGAAGTAAACACTAAGTAAACTGAGTACAAAAGTAAGTGATGGAAAGTAAATGGGCTATAATACAAACCCAACTGAAAGTACAATACAATAGTAAAGAAAGAATAGTTGCAGTAAAGTAAACCAGCAACCACTGAGTCATCCTCTGGATATCCCACCTGAAGGGTGGGTACAAATGGTCTCTTCAGCTCCTCAGGTCCGGTCGTCTGCTCCGTGTACGTCCCGCCAAGTGGTCCACCTCCAGGTACCGTCCCACTGCACAAGACTCTACCTCGATCAATGTTGTCTGTTGTCTACATCCAACACAACATAGTGCGGGCATAACCCATGCAGGGGTGAGTATACGATACTAATTAGGGACCCTGAGACCCCCGAAGGTTTCCCAGAATCCACAAAGGATAAACCAAAAAGGAAAGATACAAACAAAAAGGTTCAACCAACTCTGTTTAGGTATATGCCCATGTACAACCCAGTCCACATAGGAAAGCACAACCCAGTCCACAAAGGAAAGCACAACACAGTCCACACATGAAAGAACAACCCAGTCCACACATGAAAGTAAGTCAATCACATCGATGATAATTACTAAAACTAAAGACTCGGATCACACATGTATACTATTCATGAAGAGGGGTGGAGATGATAGATGTATCCTCTGAATCATCTCCCCTTCCGAACCCACGTAGGATCCAAGTACAGAAGTCATCGTTGCCGAACCCACGTAGGATCCAAGTACAGTAACCATCGCTGCCGAACCCACGGAGGATCGTAGTACATTCGTCTTTGCTTCCTTGTACAGTTGTCCTCACCGTTGAACCCACATAGGATCCATGTACAATAGTCATCGTCGTCGCAGCCGTAGCTAGCTCTAGGGTTCCTGCACACATCTTGCTCGATTTCCGGAGGGTCCACTCCTCGATTCAAAGATCAATACATCAACTATTACGAAGTCGAGAGTTGATGTATCCTGTAGTTCCATCCCACGTCATAGGGGAAAAACCAAAAAAATCATGCCCATGTCATAGAGAAAAAATGACCAAGCCATTTCCCCAAAGTACACGGAATATAGGTAAGCGACACACGTCGTGTCATCAGTCACCAGGTACTGCCCGTGTGAAACGGCCCGTGTCGCAGTGCTGGTCATGTAGATAAGTAAGTACACAGTGTGTGGTATGGTTACACACCGTGTCCAAACCTCTAGGGTCGATTCCATGTGCGCGGGCCATGCCTGGCCGTGTGGTGGAGTACATGCCCGTGTACTCCACCCCGTGTCCATGTATTCCTGGAATACACGCCGAGTCCTCCCGAAGCCACTTCTTCCATGGTGAAGGTAGTACATGCTGTGCCTCTTAGCTGTGTGGTTCTGCCCATGTCCATGTATCTCCCAGATTACACGCCGAGCCTCGCGAAGCTGCTTCTGCCTTACTATGAAGAGAATACACACCGTGTTACTTGGCTATGTATTTCTATCCGTGTCCGTGTACTTTCCCTAAATACACGCCATGTCCATCGAAGTATCCTCTGAAAAACAGTGTGGAGAGTACACGCCATGTGTCTAGAGTCACACACCGTGTACTACTTTTCTAACATCCGAAACTGAAGCCATAGTACGCTTGTACTACACGGCGTGTGCTCCTGGAGTATACACCATGTATTCTGGAATTTTCCAGAAATGACCCCTCTGGCCAGCACTTCTCCCGAGGTGTCCGTTCTTCATTCCGATGATCTGATTTCTACGAACCTTCCACTTTTAGGTCACCCGGAAACTCTGAGGCCATTTACGATGTTTTCGGGCTTCATATTGGCTCCGAAAACATAGCTTGATTCACCGCTCAAGAACGGCTGAGGAACTCCACATATTCACAAGAACGGCGGAGGAATCAGACCGTGTTAGTTTGTTCCGGTCCCTTCTGCATTAGTCCGATAGCAAGCGGTTTAAGCGGAACAAAAACATGGAAGGAAAACAAATCATTACTCAATCCAAACACACCCCTAACTCAACAAAATTTATCGAACGTCAGGCGTCGCGCTCGACGGCAAGGTGCGTAGACATCGATGGAGAGCGTTCGAGGAGGAAGCGGTGTCTCCCCTTTTGTCACGGAGAACAAGAAGAGGATTGCGCGCCATTGTTCTTTGTGGAGTCGGTGCTCTATGTCGAAGAGGTTTCATTCTTCGGAGAGAGGATGACATTCTTCAACAAAGAAGGAGCTTCCTTCTTCTTTCACACAAAGTCTCTCTCCAAATCCCTCACACAACAAGCCAACCCCAAAATAAAATATGGCCACCCATTATTTTAATTAAACAAGCCAAGCCTTTAAAAAATACAAATTCAAACACTTAATTAATTAATTAATGAGTTTCAATTAATTAATTAAGGTGTGTGTGTTGGAAAGTTTTAATGAGGGAGAGAGGGGAGAGGAAGAGTCCTCATTAAAGACCAGTTAACAATTTTTAAGGGGGAGGTTTAAGGAGTTTTAGAGAATGTGAAGGGTTGGGGCTCCTGTGGGCCCCACCTCACATTTATCCTCACATGGGTAGTTAGGAACTAGCGGGTCCTACCCCAACTCCCTCATTTAGGATTTAACCACTTAGATATAAATAAAAATTGTTCCACAATTTTTTATTCACTTCTAATTTAATCCACAAAATTTAACTTCCCCTCTCGTGAAAACGCGGTTATGGTAAGGGTCCCCCAAAGAAATTACAGGGGCTGGGAGTTCATAGGTTCCCTAATATTTAAATTCTGATCACCAGTTCAAAAGATAGAAAAACCCGCTCGTTCGTTCACTGAACATACCCGAGCTAAACTTCGTAAAATTATTCCCGGCACACCGGGCCTCGAAATCAGGTGCCGTCAGAAACTACGTACTCGTAAAATTATAAAGTATTTAAGAAAAAACCTTCCTTGAAATTTTCAGGTCTTTAAATATAGGTTGAATTTAAAATAGAATGATTCATCAAAAGAAAATGGATCACTGATTCAACCCTTCCCCTCTCTGTGATCTCACACTGATCTAGGCTCTATACACTTTACTATCATTAAATCACTATTCCACTATTTCTTGATTTTTTTAAAGATGTTGTTTATATTATATAGTATACCTAATCCATCACAAAAGTCATCATGAAATATAATATTATTTTTAACCAAAAGTTATATTGGAATATCATATAGCGCAACATAAATTGTATCAAGTGATATACTTTAGTCATTATTCAAGGTAAGTGTGTAAAATAATAACAAAACTAAATTTTCATATGAGATATTAAAAAATTCCATTTTATAGAGCTTTCTATTAAGTGTTATAATATTCGAGTTTTAATTTTAACTAATTTAATACTTATAATGTAGATTCTGGGGTTTCTCATAGTCCTTCACATTATGAGTTTGAGGTGTTGTGGGTGTTAGGAGGAATTTTAGAGGAAGTTGGTAGAAGAAAGAAGGGATTTAAGATAAATTTTTTGTTGGAAGTATTAATTTCACAATGATTCTAGTAGTTGTAGTGTGATAGGATATGATGTGTCATGAGACTCTTGCTATAGTTATTTTATGTTCCTCCTATTAAAGATGGAAATTTTGTTGTGTTGTGATAAGAGGAACTACATCATGGAGTTTTTCTAGGGTTAATTGGATTTGAGGTGGGGGTGAAAGATTTGTGTCACGAATCCTAAGTCTCTAAGTATTATTAGTTATTCCATAATCATATTTTTTTTATGAAATTTAAATGCGATTTACCATGTTATTTAGTGGGATTGGACCCTAATTTCGGATCGGGCCACTATTATGGAATGACCATATCCCTCATTTCATAATCTTATGTGTTATAGTTTTTAATAAAAATTCATGTGCCTAATAGTATTATCTTCAATTACTCTAACCTCTTCCAAACCCTTTCAATATTTGGTTCATCTTTGGTTCTCTTTGGTTGTCCTTTGTAATCCTTTGGTTTTTGGATTCTCGTGATCAAGATCCTTCAATATGAGGTGTGATTCTCTGTGGTTCTTCTCTTTACCTTCTTTCTTGAAGAGGATGTGGAAGAGGTATTGTTTTGGTTTTAGTGATTTTTGGTTTTTTCCAACATTGGAAATGGTTATTCATAGGTTTTTTGTGTGGAACCTTACGAGGTTATGTGTGTTTGTTTGGCATTCCTTCATCAATTTTATATAATTTTTTTTGAAGCTCCATTAGAGGTGGGGGATTTTCCATCTCTCTTATTTCATTTATGTGTGAATGTGAAATTAGCAGGCTTATATTTTAATTGGGTATACAATTATAGTTTACCTAAAAAGTTTAATAAAATCATATTAAATAAATTCAATGAGGAAGTTGTAATTCAGATGTGTTTTATGAAATTTCATATTATTTTTTGAGAATTGATGCCTTGTTGATTGATATATGATATTTGGATAATATTTTTTCCTATTTTTTATATGTTTTTCACCTTCATTGTTAGATAATCCATTAAATAAAGTAATTAAAGGGGATATATGAAATTATTGAATTTAATATTTATTTTTTTATGTTTATACTGTTGAGTAAATATTGAGGTATGAATAAATAATATTATTTTATGGTACTTGTCATGGTATTTTATTTTGATGATTTCCATGTTATGTGTTTATTCCTTCTATGGTTGTTTTTGGGTTGAAATTATGATTTTTTTTATGATTATGGTTTTTAATGGGTGATGTGAGGAGTGGGAAATGTTTTGAAAGAGTCATAACTGATGTTGTGGATGTTAACATGTGATGGTGTGGTGGTGTACGCAATTTTGAGTACAAGTTGTTTTGGTTTATATCGTAATTTCCTAGAAATAAGGATGCTAATGAATAAATGGAATTTTTAATGGGTATGAGATATAATGAACTAAATTATGGGATAAATATGATGAATTTATAGGTGTTTAATGATATGTGGAATTGAAAATTGAAATATAATAAAATTGAAATTGATGGTTTAAACTATTAGTAGTTGAAATAAACATGGTATAACAAATGTAATGTGTGTAGTGAATGAAAAATATAATAAAAATGATAATGATGTGATAAAATGGGAGGTTGATGTGTTTGTGTAGCTTTTATATTTGTTTGGTGGTTATTTTATGTTTTGGTTAGTCGTGGAAGAGGTTGAAGGTGTATGATAGTGGTGATAAAGTCATTGTTACTGAACATGGTAATAAATAAAATTCATTTATGAGTAATACTTTAAGATAGGTTTTAATTTCATATTATATAATCCTTTTATTATTAGTATATTTCTTTAACACCACTGCCTAAGTTGGGAAACATTACTGATTCCCATATGAGGTTTTGGGTTTCTGGTGTTTTTCCCAACATATTGGTTATAAAGGATACATATGTCCGACTACTCCTCTTTCCCTAATCTCTCTTCTAGACTTATTATGGACTATAATAGATTAGAGGTATGATATATATATATATATATATTATGTCTATTATATTGAATTTATTATATATATATATAGGTTGTGATGCTTATGTGGTTATGATGCATCAGTTGAAATAGGTTAAGGTTGTTGTGCTTGTGTGATGAGGCTATGACATGGGTGTGGGTGTACATAGAAGGAAGAGGAAGTAAGGTTGATTTTATTCATTTTTATGTTACCCTATATTTATGTGGTTATGAAATGTGGATGTGTGGTATGTGTCTTTGGATATGTGGTATGTGGTTGTGGTAGTGATGTGGACATATGTTTTTTGTTATGTGGTTATAATTCTTATGAAAGGGATGATAACACCAGGACATTATTCATTGGTATGTAATGGTGAATAGTTTATTGGGGAATTGGCTATAGGGTTCCCTTATGATATATTCTCTTGATATTATATTACTATATATTCTTGAGATATTGGGTTAGAGAGACTTGAAAATATTCGGCGGTAGATGACCTGGTATAGGTGATGGTTTGGTTATACTATAGATTCATTGGGGTATTAGTATACCTTTTCCAAATTTTGACATGATATTTTGGGGAGGCTCCCATATATTATAATTGTATTAGTAGTCATATATATTTTATTTATAGACTTATAGGAGGGATTTGGATATCGTGTTTTACCTTAGTAGCTTTTGGAAAATGTGGTATCCTGGGAGACATTTTTGTAAGAGTTGTTTTTTGGAAGGATTACTCCTCCTTACCTCCTCCTTTGGAGACTCATTCTGCTAAAAAGGTTAATGACAAGAAGACACACACTGAACTTATTTGCCACCAGAATTTAGGGGACTAGGGTGTTCCCGCCTTGGACTTGTTACTATGTTCTAAATATGAAGTTGCTAAATAGGTCTTACTACTTAATGCAACTAATGAGGAAGCGACCAATATGATGGGGAGACCTCTAAATGTGACTCTGAATGAGGAGAAATTCTCGTGGATTGATAATCAAGACCTAATTGTGGTTAAAGGCTTCAATATAGGGAATATTATCATTGAGGAATACATATGGTCCTGGGACCGGCTGGCGTCTGGGATTGAAATGCTAATGATGGAGTCACCAGGCATCTAGGTATCATCCTTATCCTGCAAATTGTTTCGGGAATCCAATTTTGGGAATCATAAATTTCTTTTTAATGACCCCTTTTAATGGTGGGTTTCTGTTGTTCGGTATGGGGAAGATGGGTTTGTGTTGTGTCCGCTATCGCTTCTACTTTAGCTTTATGTTTGGATGAGATATCATGTTGAGGGGCTAAAATGATAGCACTCTACTTGGATCTACCTCAGATGATGTTCCGAGCACAAAACCTTCACCGAGGCATGCCATTTGGATTTGGATGATTGAGAGGGTATGGATTTTCCATCGGTTCTGTGCCTGTGCATTCCTGTACGGGACTTCTTGCCGAACGGTCATGCTTTGGTGGATGCTTCTTCATGGCGCAATTGCTAGGGAGCAGTAGATCTTGTAGTTTGTTTTGGGTTATTCTCTATTTTATTTTTTTGTGCTTGTTTTGATGGAACTCTTGGTTTGTCACTTTTTTCTTAAAAGTGCTTTGATAATAAATAAAAGTAAATTTTCAGTCGGTGTGTGTTATACCCTAGGTGCCAGTTGTCAAATTGTGGCCTATTGGAGACAAGAGTTTAGGGTCATAATTGTCTTTTTTATAACCAAGGAGGGTTAAAATGTAGTAATTTAATGATATATTTGTATTTTATATATAAATGAGAGTTAATATAGAGCTTTTAGATAGTCATATGTGAGAACTACAAGGATTTTTTATGGAATTATTATCAATTAAAGTGATCGTGTGATGTAGAAAGGGATGGAAACTAGAAAACATGTGTTTAGGGTACCCCTATGATATATTGTAAGGAATATAATCCTAAAAACATACTAAGTGTGATGATGTTGATTACATGGTATTGACCTTTCTGCGATATGAATATTCTTCTTTTTTTTGAATTATCGTGATTTCAGTGAAGTTAAGATGAATTAAATTTTACAAGATTAAATGAATTATATATTATGGGATTAGGAGTACCTAGATTTATTGTAGATATTCCTAGTTGTAATCATCCATGTTAATTCATATTTTATAAGTAGAAAAATATATATTTTTTTAACAAAGAAGGGTTGACCTGGTAGATAAGGATGCTTCTTTGAGAAAGTCACTACATGAGTTCTAGTGTCATATCATGGAATAGTATGAAGGAAAAATTTCAAAATCAATATAAATATCAATAGTTGTTTGGGATAGATATAAAATTCAATTTGATATTTATGTATAAGAATAATTGGATCCCATTAGCTATAGTCTATTTATGATAGCTTCTTGTATATGCTGGATAATATTCTATGGTGACTGAGGGGAGTCAATGGTCACATGGTAGGAGTTCCAAAAGAAGTTCCATAGAGAGTTCCTTTCTTCGATGTTGAAGGTGGAAATGTAGTAGGATTTTATCTATCTTTGGTAAGGGAGATTTATTTTTTGGAAGCATATAACATGATTTAAAAATATTCTTTATTTTTATCCTGATATTCTATGGAATTAGGAGGATAGGGAGAAACATTTTAAAGAGGTATTGTACGTAGTGATCCATTATCAAGCAATCCACTTTATATTTATAACATATATCAAGATGATATTTAAGGAATAGGTTTTTGAATATATTCATGTTAAGGATGGTTTATTCTGAGTGTGAAGTCATTATAAATTTTTGAGGATCAAGGTTGTGGTTATAAGTTATTAGTTTTCTGGGAATTGGAGGTCTCAACATGCGTGGAGTTAGTCATAGAATTATTCTTCTCACTTTTATGGATCTTATAGTTCTTTGTAATATTTTGATATTTCTATTATAATTTGTTTTCTTATAGAAGTTTTTTACATTGATAGTTCTAGTGGTCGACCATTTCTAGTGGTCAGTGTGGGATAATTGGTAATATTTTTATGAAACCTCGAAATAAGTTGCCTATGATGCATTATCAATAGTAGTGGCAGGTTCTACAAGCTTATGGGTAATAAATTGGAAATAGAGATGGTATTGGGAAACCCTATGATTTTAATCAACCACATGGACATAAGTATTAGCACAATCCTAATGGTATTCTTCATTAGTTCTAGTATAGTTGAGGAGTAGGGAATGAATTGCTATATTCTTGGGTGATCTCAACACTAAGTGGGATAGAGGTTTTCCATGGTTCAATTTTCTTATCTTTCCCATTTTCTTATTCATTTTTTGATTCTGGATATTCACAATCATTAATTGTTCCTACGTTATTATGAGCTATATGAATTGAGGTAGATATGACTTTGTCATCATTAGGGTTTTCTTCTTCAGTTGGAGATTAGATAATCTTGTTGGAGGTGTGTTAGGGCTGTGAAATGATGATGGGAAAAAACAATCTATTGAGGGAATTCTTCTTTTTGTGGATACAACAATATGATATCATCCTCAACATGGACTAGTTCTATTTTTTATATTCTTTCACTGATTTTTTATGAGTTTTTTTCTTTGATATATATGTCCAATGTACAATGTTCATTGGCAAGTAAGATCATCATATATATCATAGGTGTATGGTTCCCTTATCTTCTTACTTGGAGATATTGATGTTAGGATCTGTATAATTATATGATTTAATTATCCTTACCGTTATGGTGGGGTCCCCTAATGTATTTTATAATGAATATATTACACTATCCATAAATAATATATTGATCTTGGGATACCATTGTAACCAGATGTATCTCTAATTTCAATATATCCTTATCAGATGGAACATTATCAGGTCAATAACTACATATTTAAATTGATGATCTATTATATAAAGGTTTTATCTAGACTAGTGTGTCATATTAGGGAGAAGTAGTTTTATTCACTAATAAGTTGGATGGTAGTATGAGGCAGTTCATTAAACGTAGGATGTTGAACCATTTTACTATGAATAACATACATACTGGCCCAACTATTAAAGAAAATCAATTACTTGACTGGAGCTAGTTGGTTTTGGAAGATCAACCTACTGTTTGGGTATCATTAGATGCAGATGAAAGAGTAAGATATCCCAAAGACTATCTTCAGATGTTGTTATTCATACTTTGATTATTTGGTAAATCCTTTAATCATCTTGAACACCATAACTATTTCCATGGGACTAATGAATTCCGTGTTTCCTGAGTTCACGGATCAGTTTTTGGTTGTGTTTATTGACATTGTTCTTTTATATTATAGGTATGGGGAGGATCATACTAAACATTTTATGGACATTTTAGAGATTCTTCAATGACATTAAACATATGGGATGTTTCAGGTTCAATTTTTTGATACAATAGGTTAATTTTCTTAGGCATATTGTATCTCAGTAGGGAATAATGGTTGATCATTTAAAGACTATGGATATTGTTTCTTTGGCATCCCCTAAATTTTTTTGAGAGGTTTTACACTTCCTTAATTTTACAGGAAATTATAGAAGGTTTTTATATAATTTATCATTGATTATGGTCCATTTTAAAGTTTTTAGCTAATAAGTACCAGACCTTCATATTGAATTATTAGTTGTAGACATCATTTGAGTACCTGATGGAGAAATTGATCAGTGCTCATTTTTTTCATTTTATTAAAGGGGGAGTCATGTTTTAGGTTTTCTATGATGTTTCCTACCTCATTTTATTGGATTCATAATAAAAAAGAAGTGATATCTTAATGGTATCAATAATTAGGTCCCCATTAACATAATTATGATACCCATAATCTTGAGTTGGCTATAGTGGTGTCCACTCTTATGTTGTGTTAGCATTATCTCATGGAGGAGTGTCTATGGGCTTCATTGATTATAAGATATTGAGGTGTATTTTTTAATGAGATTTGATTATACATTAGTGGATGTTGATATAGTTCTTGTGGAATATTGTATTTGAGAATTATAATAACCTTGGGAAAGGGAATTTGGTAGCTGATTCTTTGAGTAAGAAGTCTCATGGTGGTATTTTATATGAGTCTATAGATGCATAGAGGGTGATAGAGGAGTCTACCACCTAATATCTTGATATGTAGAGAGTTAATGGTTAAGTTCTCCTTTATATAATGAACTTTAAACAATTCTTGATGTATCAAGTGGAGAAATCTTTTTTGGTAGATATTAAGGTGGTGGTTTGGTATGATCATATGATTTATGGAGATGATTTTGAGTTATGGCTAGAGGACAATCAATATAAGGTGTTCTATGGGAAACATTTTTTCCCTTAAATGATGTGATTGGTGGTTATTCAGGAGTTTTATAGCTTAAATTTAGTAATGAATCTGGGTATATCTAAGATGTATCATATTTTAAGGAGTTAGTTTTTGTGATAAGGTACACATAGGTTGGTGGTAGAGGATGCGTCTTGATGTTTGGTGTGTTAGTATGTGAATATTGAGTATTGTGTTCATGGTGTTTTATTATAGCCATTAAATTTTCCTAATTTGAAGTGGAAGAAAATCTCAAAGGAATTTCTCACCTATCTTCCCTAATCTCGGGAAGGATGTGATGCGATTTGGGTGATCATAGATGTGTTGATAAAGTCAATTCATTTTTTAGTGATCAAGAAGTCGAGTTTGGAAGATTCTTTGGTGAGGTTGTTTGTAGAGTAAATTGTGAAAATTCATGGGGGTTGATGATGATTATATATGATCATGATACTAATTTTATTAAATGAGTGTGGAAGGTTCTAAAATATTATTTTAACTATTAGCTGAAATTTTTTACAATATTTCATCCCACAAAAAACATCTACGATTAGTGGATTATCAAGAAGATAGAGTATTTTTTTAGTTTTTTTATTTTATAGGTTTATGGGAAAGGAATTATCCCTTGGTAGAGTATTTTTATAGTAATATATATAACTCTTCCATTGGTATGTCTCAATTTGAGGTGTTTTGTGTGCAGCCTTACAGATCACTATTTTACTAGAAAAAGGATAGAAAGATAACAATTATTGGTCCATATTTTGTGTAGATAATGATAGATAATTTTTATGTGATTTGTGATTGGATGAAGGATACTCAGGGCCATTAGAATACTTATATTGATTGAGGGAGGGGGACTCTAGAGTTTGACTTCAGTGATCATTTTTCATTTTTGGTTTCTCCTCAGCATGGGAAATGGAATTTTGGTCAAGGTATTAGGATTTATCCTTAGTTTTTTTAGACCTTTAAGGTATTAAAGAATATAGGTGAAGTGGTATATGAGTGAGTGATTACTCTATAAATTGATCATATTAATGATGTATTCTATGTGTCACAACTTTATCTATATGTTCATGATAACCCACATGTTATTGATATTTTGGATTTAAATATTCAATAAGATTTGAAATTCATAGAAAAACCCATCAAGATTTACACTACTGGAAAAAAGGCCTATACCCACGGTTCAAAACCGTGGGTATAGCCCCCAAAACCGTGGGCTGGAACGCCATCGGTATAGGTCCCCAACCTATACCCACGGTTTTCCAAAACCGTGGGTATAGGTGTTCTGCCACCGTGTCAACAAAACATTCCCAATTGCCACGGTGTCAATGTCTTTTATCCACGGTTTCAAAACCGTGGGTATAGATCCTAAAATAAAGCTGCAGGCGGGTTTCGATCCCACGACCTCTTCGTTGCAAAGTACCACGTCTACCACTACCCTACTATGAATTATGTGTATATATATATATATAGTTAAATATAGTTATATAAACCGTGGGTATATAGGGAAGAACCGTAGGTATAGGACTCCCGCCAAAAAAATAATCTTTCCCGCGGAATTTTTTTTTTCCCACGCACACATGGGAAACCTATACCCACAGTTTTTCAAAACCGTGGGTATAGGTTTTTTATCCTATACCTATCCCCACGGTTCTCCTCAAAACCGTGGGGATAGGTACCCCTATACCCACGGTTCTTGAAAACCGTGGGTATAGGTCAATTTTCAAGACCTATCCCCACGGTTTTGGAAAACCGTGGGGATAGACCCCCCTATGCCCACGGTTTTTGAAAACCGTGGGTACAGGTCTTGAAAATAGACCTATACCCACGGTTTTCCAAAACCGTGGGTATAGGGGGTACCTATCCCCACTGTTTTGAGGAAAACCGTGGGGATAGGTCCATTTTCCAGTAGTGTTAGGATTATTAGAGGATGGTTCTATGGGTGCATGTCTGTTTCCTCTAGAAATGGGGATTACCTTGTTTGTTTAAGGTTCAAACATTCAAATTGGTTTCTAACAGGTTTTTTCATAGAACCAGAAAAATCCAAGGATTATATATCTATTTGGAACTAATTTCCAAAGGTAGGTGCTCATTAGTTGAGAACCGAGGCGGCTTAATAATTTTCATTGGTCGAGAGGATGGGAGGTCGGACTCATCACAAATATTTGCTTGTTATTATTGTTTACTCTGGGACTCTCTTTATATATTTGAGTTATGTTCGTGAATCCTTATTAAATTACCAAGTATGAAAATGAGCTTTCCTTTAGATATTACAATGAATTATTGATATTTATGAGATTTATAGAATCTTTTATATTTAATTGAGGTTATCCATCGATAGAGAATCATCTGTATTTGTTAGAGATTCTTAGTCAATGGTATCCTTCAACACATTATATAGAAATCTCTTGGTCATTATGATAACCATACTGTTTTTAAAGCCACTCAGTGGGGCACTTGAAGTTTATTGTCATTCATAAGGACATGGATTATTTCAGAGTTAGGATCATACCCGCAGATGGGCTACCTACGTTTCCTAATTTAGAAAAGGAATTAGAACCCACGTAGTTCGAGTAAATAATTATGAGGTTTATGCATGATTGATGGTCTACAGAAACATGTCATAATTAATTTTAAGCTCTACGCTCAAGCGAGTCATGCTCGGTGTGAGAAACAAGAGGTATCAGTAAAACCTAACGATTGTGCCACGAAAGATGCAATCATAAGAAATAATGTGGGGATTATGTATGTATGACTGCCCAGATAGATAAGGATTGGGATTTACTTCAGGGAAGAAACCCAGGAACAATGTCCATAAAGGTATATGTGCTTTATGGAGGATTGGATACTTAACTTAGGGCTTACTCTTGGGAAGGATGCCCAAATTAGAGGAGAATTATGATTAGGTTTTACCCAAGAGAAGGAAGCCCAAATCAAAAGTAAATTAAGACTGGGGCTTACTCCTAAAGAGGAGGCCCGTGTTAAGGGGAATTATGACTGGGGCTTACTTCTGAAAAGGAGTCCCAGGTTAAGAAGACTTGAGACTTTGGGGCTTACTCCTTAGAAGGAGTCCCAAATTGGGGAACTTGGGGCTTACTTCTGAGAAGGAGGATTCCCATATTAAATGAATTTGAGATTGGGGCTTACTTATGATGATGATGCCCAAGTTTGAGGAAAATTATGATTGGGGCTTACTCTTGAGGAGGATGCCCATAATAAGGGAACTTGGAATGGGGATAACTTCTGAAAAGGAAGCCCAGGTTAGGGAACTTGGGGCTTACTACTAAGGAAGATGCCCCGATTAATGATATTCTCATCTTTAAAGGATGAGGTTGAATGAATGAAATCTCTAACCTTAGTGACAGAAAGATATGTAAGTCACTAGTTGTTGAGAGATGTTCCACATAATTCCTTTCAGATAAGGAATCCAACAAAGGAACCATTCCAAAAATGGCCTTGAAGAGGGTTTTGAAGGCTAAATCATGAAGAGGAGAGGTGTATTTGAAGAAATGAATTGAATAAGCAAGAGGGCCACTCAAAAAGAGGTAGGCGCACAAGTCCTGTTGGGGCGTGCAAGTACTAGTCACGCAAGTATACTTGCGCAACACATGTGTACTTGCGCGACGATTAACCCATAAGGTAATACTTGGGAGATACTTGGCTCAATCCCTTAGTATTATCCCTAAAGGATTCCAAAAGTGTGGCATGCAAGCTTTGTTGAAGGAATAAGGGGGAATGAAAGTGTCTTCATTTTCCTTAAGGGTTAGACACTTAAGCGCGCAAGTTTTGGTGAATTTCAACCCTTAGTCCTTGTTCCCCCTCTTTATATATCCCATTCTAGGTAAGAAATTACCTTAGAAGTGTTCAGAAGACTTCAAGTAGAGATTAGGGCGCCTGGAGATGAAATCTGAGTTCTGGAATTTTTCATCCTCGAAATGGGGGGCCCACAAGGGGTATTTATAGGCTACTAAAGACCTTGGGTGAAAATCAAATTGGGTGCGCAAGTCAGCTGCGCGCCCAATATGTGGCGCGCATGTATACATGTGTGACCATGATGAAAATTTCATAACCCATGTGTAAACAAATCCTTGTTCATGACTTTGTCAATTTTTAATGTTTCTTCAAAGGATGAATCTCTTTATGCTAAGGTATTTACCCTTTTCAGTAGTTAAACTCTGTGATGGAAAGGGGAGTCAACAAAATTTCCCCCACTTGAAGAGCTGTCATCGAAGAGCCCCCGACTGTCATCCCTGTTCATCATGTTGGGAATTGGCAGTTTTTGATATCAATAGATCCATTCCACGGTGAAACAAGTCATCTAAAGAAGGGAGCAAGAGCAGAGGTACCGTCAAGAACTGACCAGAGTAATACTATCAGCCAATATCAGCGAAGTTGAGGCAGCAGCGTCTCGAGCTGATGTTGATAATGCTGCCAAGTTGAAGGAGCTGAAGCATAAGATCAAGGAGAAAGTTGTCTAGCTGAGGCACCTTCAGCAACAGTTAGATGCTGTTACTGGAGAACTTGACCTGCTTAACAATTCACTGGAAGGAGTTCAAACAAATGGTATGAAATCCATCGCTGAAGCCATGAAATCACTCCATCAAGCTGAAAAGAGTGAAGCTGGTCGAGTGCATGAACTTCAAGTGGCTACTGATGAAGCTCGGGATGTCGTAAATCAAATGATGATTTATGTTGAAAGTATCTTGTAATCCCTGAAAAAAGAGAACAGACTCCAGTCTGTGGATGTCCTTCTATCTTTTGTGCATCAAATGAAAAACACTTTCATCTTCAATCATTTTTTCATGCCTTCTTTTACTACCTGCTTTAAATTTTTACCTATTCCAATTGGCCTAGTAAGCATAGATTTATTTTTGATAGGATTATAAAAAATACCCAAAAAACTTTGAATCTTTTTATTTCTCAATATTACCTAAATCATACAAAATGTATGTGTAGTGAGTTGGGAATTGATTTTTTTTAGAGTTCCCTTGTCTTTTCTGGGCAGTTTAATGTCATGCACGTCGAACATAAAAAGGCTAATGTTTAAGGTCGAAATAGCTTTGACCGAATGGAGAATGGATTAAAATGGACATAATTCCACAATAATTTATCTGAAAACACATTACCATATTCATGTATGGGGGAAAACATGTAAACTATAAAATAATTTTTTTTGAATCTAAGTAATGATATGGAAAAAGGTCTAAAAGCCATTATATAAAGTACTTCTTAAGAATGAAGTTACCATTATTTAACAAACCAGTTAGGGGGTTGAATTATGAAGGGCCACTTATGGGCATTGGATACATAGTCAAATAATAGCATCTTTTGGCTAACAGGTCTGTTTTGTAGACTACTTATTCAAGGCCGCCTAAGGGAATGTGCTGCATAGTCACGAATAAGAACTCAGAAATTTTACTTTTCTATTGCTAAAAAACCAGTGAAAGTTTATGAAGATTCAAAATTTTCAAAGCATAGAGTTTGCTGTGTAGAGAGAGGTACTTGAATATGGAGTGGATATTTCCAATCAATATTGTCAAAGAATTGGATGAATGTCACTCCTGTGAAGGTCGGACCCAAACGTAGGGAAGTGAAATATAAACCATAAACTTAAATACTTTTAGATCATGAAAAAGTGCATGGGGAAAATATTTTAAGGATGGATATTTTTGCGGATCCCTACATATTGTCGTTAAGACAACTAAGGACAAAAGTGGTTTTCTTCCCAAGAATGAAGTTACCATTTTCTAAAAAACCCGTGAGGGGGTTGAATTTTGTAGGGCCACCTAAGGGAATTGGTTGCATAGTCAAATAATAGCATCTTTTGGTTTATAGGTCCATTATGTAAACTACTTATGCAGGGCCGCCTAAGGGCACATGAAGCTTAGTTAAACAAAATAATTCCCGAGTATCAAACATTTTGTGACCAGAAGTCAAGAAAAGGGTTATGGAGATCTGGAAGTATTTAAGGTTAGGAGTATGACACTACAAAATGGGCATTGTTCAATGCATGTAGAGATACACAGACCAATTCTAACCATAATCTTGTAGTGGCTGGGTCCTGAATTGATATGTTGGACTTCACCTTATATCTAATTTGATTGAAAATAAAGCCAAATTTTGTTCTTGAAATATAGTTTAGCGTCATGTGGGACAAGAGTATAAGAGATCTTAGTTTAGGGTCATAGAGCTCGAACCATAATAATGAATACACAGTGTGTGTTTTATAAACCTGATGTGAATTAAAACCATGGTTTTCATACCACATTCATGTTTTCACAGGGGGACTTTTCATCCAAGGGACTGAAAGTGAAATTTTGGGTTAGGTTGGCTTGGGGATGGATTTGAGAGATGCTCGAGCGTTCCTACATATCCCATAAGGATGGGAATCAAGCCACACATAATTCTTGAAATACCCTATGTACGGATTTGGTTCATACATATGAAGGGTGAAAGGGGACTTTAGTGCAATGATGGTTTGACCCAAGATTAAATTTTAGAGCATTTCCATGTATGCACATAGTCTTTCGAATATAACATGGTTGGAGATCAATGTAAATAATGATTTCCTATCAGGTGAGGGTGTCAAAGAATGTTGTAGTTTATTGTTGTATAGGACAAAAGTGCTAATAATTTAACGTCATATAGCAAGGACGATGGTGAACCAATAAAAACAAATATTGGTTCTGTGGGCGGCTTTACGAATCAACATCCTATGAGAAGGAGGTAAACTGATGTGAAGAGATTGGTTTTGGGCTTGAACCTTGGGAGGTTGCCCACGTACCCAGCCTGGAAGGCAAGGATCAAAGTACGCGTAGTTCAATTGAAGAGTGAATTGATGATCAAGTTGTTCTTGAGGACAACAACCTAAAAATGGTGTTGGGACTTATGCATGGTTAGCGGCCGAGAGAGGGTGTTATGGTTGATGTTTATTCTAAGCTCACATGAGCCATACTCGGTGTGAGAAACAAAAGGTAGCAACAACCCCAACGATGCACAATTAAATGTCATGTTGGACGTATAAGGGACTGAACACAGTTTAACATCATGTTGGAAAATGGATGACTATGTAGTTTAAAGTCATGCAGTATGGACAAAAGAGGGGACTTTATGGTTTAACGTCATATAGATAGGACAAAAGAGAATATTATGCAGTTTAAAGTCTTGTAGTAAGGACTTTGGGGACTGTGCAGTTTAGTGTCATGTAGTAAGGACAACACAGTTTAACGTCATGCTGGACGAAAGGGGGACGATACAGTTTAACGTCATGTGGGACGATGAGGTGCATAATTTAATGTCATATAGCTAGGATGATGGTTATGAAGTTTAACATCTATCCGGACGCGGACTGTATAGTTTAACATAATATAGCAAGTTCGACACAGGTTAACATCATGTTGGATGTTGGAGGGTATTTTTGTTACACAAAATACTTCTTCAAGAATCTTGTATTGGTTGTAGTCATGATGAGTTCTCCATCCATTTAGATGAAAGAATAAGCTCCATTGGAGTAGACCTTATGTATTGAGTAAGGTCCTTCCCACTTTGGCTCAGTCTTGGGAGGTTTCTTTCCTGGTATCACTGGAGTTCTAAGAACCAATACCAATACTCCTTGAATGATTGATCAAAGATAAACTTGTTTGTTTAAATCTTGTGCTATTCGATTCTGATAGACTTCCAAGTGATGTTGGGTGCACAATATTTTCTCATCTAAGCATTCCGATTCATCCAATCAATTTTGAGATTGTTCATATGTAGATGAATGATCAAAAATGGATACTCTGAGCAAAGGTAATTGAACTTCAATGGGCAAGACTACTTCTTTTCCATATATCAATGAATATGGAGTTGACCACATTGCAGTGCGTGTGGTGGTTCGATAAACCCATAAAGCATGAAACAATTTATTAGGACATGATTTATTATCTTTACCCACCATATTTTGCAGTATATTATAAAGAGTATTATTGAAGGCTTCTATCTAGACATTGGCCGCTTCATGATACTGAGATGAATGGTTGTATTTGATGTTGCATTATTGATACAACTTCATTACCTCTGATGAACAGAAGTTGGTGCCATTGCCTGTCAGTATGGTATGAGGGACACCAAATCGGGTAATGATGTTAAACTTGATGAAGCTAACAATGATTTTATAACTAACTTCTTTGAGAGGTATTGCCTCTTCCCATTTGGAAAAGAGTTTAGTAGCAGTAAGAATATACTTAAACTGCATGGATGTAGCTGAAGGATAATGTCCTACTACATCCATTCCCTATGTGGAAAATGGCCATGAGTATTTAGCTGTATGAAGCAACTATGGGGGATGATGAATGATGTTGGAACATACTCTACATGAATGACACTTCTTAGTGAAATCAACACAATCTTGTATCATTGAAGGCCAAAAGTATCCAAGCCATCGAATTTGACCAGACAGTCTATGTCCAGACTGGTGGGCATCACAGACTCCTGCATGTACTTCTTTCATAAAAGCCATTGTCTCTTCACCATCTATCCATCTTAAGAGAATTCCATCAAAAACACTTTTGTAGATAATTTTTTCTAGGTGACCAGGGCTATCATAAAGAGTAAAATTGACCACACGTCGCCGAATTTGTTCATTCCCAGCTCTATCAGGTGGAAGTGTTCCATTTTGAAGGTATTACCTGATAGGTGTCATTCATCCTATAGTATGACCATATGGTTCAGAAATGGGACTAATTTCATTTATTTCCTCTATTATTATTTGAACATAAGGAGAAATTTTACGACGATGACCAATACTGATGATTGTTTCATCCCGATTTGGATCTTCTAGAGCTGTGGCTATATTAGCAAGTGCATCATCTTGGGAATTTTGTGATCTCAGGACATAAGAAAATGCCGGTTCTGAAGGAAATTCCGCCATTAACTCTCTGACGTAACCATAGAATGGTATTAACTCTTATTTTATGATGGCATAATCCCCATTGACTTTTTTGATTACCAGGTCTGAATCACCTTCTCCCTTTAAGTGATTCACTTGTGCCTGAAGCGCCAACTCCAATCCTATGATGGGAGCTTGATATTCTGCTTCATTATTTATACCGCCTTCCTGAAATAAGAAGGAATAGGGTAGCACTTACTTTTCCGGGGAAATAAGCATGATTCCTAACCCAAATTTGTTGAATTTAGGAGCATCTATTTTCTTCCCTGTTGGAATTTTGGAATCACCATCAATGTACATTTCCCATGTTTGAAGATTATCTTGAATAAAAAAGACTTCCTTGTTAGGAAGTTCAATATCTAAAGATGTATCTTCTTCTGAAGGGTGTTTATCAAGGAAATCATCCAGATCTTGGCCCTTTATTGCCTTTTGAGACACATACTAGATAACAAATTGCTGCAAAATAACAGCCCACCTTTCCAGACGTCCGGTAAGCATTGGACGACTAAGGATGAATTTGAGCGGGTTATTGTGAGATACCAATTGGACCTCATGATGTTGCAAGTAGTGTCTCAATTTCTGAACTGCAAAGAATAATGCTAGATAGCAATTTTCAATACATGAATATCAGGTTTTCGCTTCAAGCATAGTCAGACTGAGATAATAAAGGCTGTTTTTATTCCCAGCATCATTCTTCTGGGCAAGGAAGGCACCCAATGATCACTCTAAAACTGTCACATAAAGAATAATTGGTCTTTCTTCAATAGGTGGCATTAATACCATTGGACCCAAGAGATATTTCTTGAGAATATTTAATTCTTCTTGACATTCTTTAGTCCATTGGTAAGTGACTCCCTTCTTCATCAATTTGGTGAAGGGTAAACTTTTTCCTGCCAAATTGGTGATGAAATTACGAATATAGGCTAAGTGTACTTGAAGTCCTCTCAATTCCTTCTTATTTCGATGAAGTGACATATGAAGGATTGAATTTGTCTTCTTAGGATCGTCTTCGATACCATAGTATAATACAAAAAAGCCAATAAATTTTCCTGAGGTTACCCCAAAAGCACATTTTAAGGGGATTATCTTCAAATTGTGTTGTCGATGTTTGTGGAATATGATTTCCAAATCATCCAAGTGATTAGAGCATTGTCTGCATTTAACCACCAAATCGTCCACATAACATTCAACAAACTTCCCTAAAAAGGGTTTGAAGATATGATGCATGACACGATGATATGTTGTGCGTGCATTCTTCAAGCGAAAGGGCATTACCCAATAGAAAAAAACACCCTTAGGGGATATTAAGGCTATAGATTCTTCATCTTCTAGAGCCATTTGGATTTGATTATACCCGAAATATCCATCCATTAAGGAAAGTGCTTCATAGCTAGTTGTTACATCAATTAAGAGTTTTGTGACTGGAACTGGAAAATCGTCCATGAGAAATTGCTGATTAAGATCTCTGAAATCAATGAAAACACTAATTTTTCTCTTCTTCTTTTTCACAAGGACAATATTAGCCAACCACTTGGGATATTGAACATCTCTGAAAAAGTTAGCTTTGATAAGCTTATCCACTTCAGCTTCAATTTTGGAAGCATAAGTTGGGTGTGTTCTTCTTACAGTTTGCTTAAATCCTGGATGTTCTTCTGGAAAACCCAAATGATGAGTAGAAACATTAGGATCAAGGCCTGAAATATCTGTATAGTTCCAAGAAAATATATCTTGATTTTTCTTTAAAAATAAAATATAAATTTCTTGCTCTTGAAGATTCATGGCCACTCTAATTAAAGTGGGGCTGGATCGTCTTCTGTACCCAGATTTAATTCTCCGAATTCATCCAAAGTGGTAGAGATACCCTCTTAAAATGCTGGAGGAGCATCTCTAAGATCTTCCTCTTCTTCTTCAACACGGGTTATTTCTTTTGTTATTACTTGCATAGTAGATGATGAAACATAATTTCCATGATCAAGAGAGATGTTAAAATTTTAACATTCTGAAGAAGAAGCTTCCATTTCTGACCCTATTGATGATGAAAGGTCTTCCTTGGGTAATAAAGAGGAGATGATGGATTGAGAATCGACATAATAGTTCATCTATAACATTGCTATAACTTCTTCTGGCCTGGTTGGCAAAGTATAGACTTGCCAGATTTCAGTAGATGAAATGAAGACATCTCCATTTGAGCTTTCATCATTGCTTGGTGAATCACCAATTTCTCCCATGCTGTTTGTCTTGATTGTCGTAATTGACATAATGGAAGTTTCCATAACAGTATTTGGATTCACATCTATCATATAAATTTGACTGATAGGAAACACATAATCTGTACTCACATGTATGAATGGGTTTACTAGAATCTTTTCCAAACCATATGGAGGATTAACTTTGATAGCCTCCCTTGTTGTGGATTTCTCCTTACCCTCCATGTGATAGAATTTCGCCTCAATGTATTGAGATTCACATGTTTTGGAATGAGGATTTATCACCATACAATGTCCCAATTTGACCATTGAAACAATATTTGAGACATTGATGGTATGATGAAGGGATATCTGCATGTTGATGTAGCCAAGGTCTTCCAAGAAAAATGTTGAAATCTGTATCATGACAAACAACCGTGAAATCTGAATTGGATACAAGATCTCCAAACTAAGTTCTGAGTGTGATCTCGTCCCGAGGTTCTTGTTCCTTTTTATTATATCCTTACAACATCAAAGTAGAAGGAGATAAATTAGATTCAGTGAGGCCTAATCGATGAAGCGTACAAATGGGGATGAGGTTAACTTCGGAACCATTATCAATGAAAGCTCTTCAGATGTCTACATCATTGAACTTTCTAGATAAATAAAAATGTCTAATATGTCCATGCACAATAACATCTTCATCTTCATCCGTGAATGATATCACTGCATGGAATTATGCAGGATCATTCTTTACATAGAAGACTTTAGCTGAAAAAATGTTAGTTTCGAATTCCTGAGGACTTGACAAAGCCTCGGTGAGTGCCTGATGAAGATCCTTTGAGAGATAAAAGGCATCCAAAATTGATAACTTGGCCGGTACTTGGTCCAAATGCTTCAAGACATCATACTTTTGATCCAAAGGTCTGTGTTTCCCAATAGGAACATGTGGTTTCGCAGGTGCCTTAAATGTTTATTCTTTGGAAGTAGATTCTTCCTATATCGGGGTAGAAGTTGGAAATACTCCTGGAAATTGAAGATTAGACCAACTAGGTCTATTTATTTGCTAAGAAGAAGATTGTGTAACCTCCAACTGATACTCCAGAATAATTGCGCCAGGACTGAATCTGCCATGCATGGAAGAAATTTCTTGTTCTTCTTGAGCTCGCTGAAGGGCTCTGCCATGAGTTTCTCTAGCATACAAAGTTCTAGCAGGGGTAGAATTGGAATAGTGGCTTCAGGGATATCCACCTCTACCTCTGTATCCCAGACCTTTGGATATCTCTCTAATTCTTCTGTTTGATACAGGGAACTCAGGTTCATCATGATTGAAACTTTGAATGGAATAAGGATTTGTTAAGTGAATCATGTTAACAGAACCAAAGATCAACTCTTAATCTGATGAAGACTCTGCCTGATTAACCAATTTTGGTTGTTCCATTTAGTGGGATGGTGCCTGTAGCTTTGAAGTAGATGACATAAAATCTTCTAGATCCAAATACAACTTGGGCTTTGATACGACCTCATCTTCTTCTTACTATTCCTATTTCTTTGAATTATGACGTTTCTTTGAGGATTTTTATTTTGATGAAAGAGGTTTTGCTGTGGAATTCATAGCAGAAGACACAATTGGTTTCTTTAATTGTGTTCGTAAAATTACATGAGTTTCGTTGATCGTTTTTCTGACCATACAATCATCATATATCCTCACATTTTTGCTTTGGACTTCCTGCCACTCTCCTTATTCCTCTGGATCTGTAGCAGTAACACATGCTACCTGAGCTGAAGAACCTTTCAATTTGAATTCTCCCGAGTCCACCATTTTTTGCAGGAGGTCTTTGAAGACAAAAAACTCCTGAATGAGATGCCCCAAAATCCGATGAAATGTGAAATAGTTGGGACAATCTTCATCTCTTTCCTTGTTCGGCCTTTTGGGCCTTGGCTATTGAACCAAATTATTTTCCAAAACCGAAATGAATTAACCAGGAAATTGTTCATTAAGAAAAGAATAAATGTTTCTCTTTAACTCCTCAAATTGTATCCGCCTTTGATCTCTTTGTTCATCTTGACAAAACGGCCTTTGTTATTGACGCTCAGGAAGTGGATCCCTTCGATAAGTTGAAGGTTTTGAAGTAGAAGTAGGTACAAGTTCTTGTTTAACAGTAACTGTAGCAGTATCTGCTCTACCCATTCTCCTTCCTGGAGATTATGGAATTACATGAGTTTTATCCTTAGTCTTCGTAAGAGATTATTCAATCTGTTGTGCAATTGAAGTAAGGTCTTGAAAGCATCCTATGTATTTCACAGGGATCAACGGTGTGCGTAACTCATCTTGGAAATTTTCTACACAGATTGGCAACAATTTTTCTTGATGGAGTGCTAAGATCAGGGAATATGTTAATCCATTCCAGTGAGAAATGAAGTATGAAACCCTTTCATTCTCTCTTTGCTTACAATTTTTATGATAAAAAACTGTTGTCTTTGGAAATGTTGAGGTGAATTAAAGAAGAAATCGTTGGCAGAGATCTTCCCACCCGGTAATTGACCGGGATTGCAAGCTTGTATACCAGACAAAAGTAGGTCCTTGTAAAGACTGTAAAAAACACCTAAGCTTAACTGCTTCCTTTTACTAAGGGGTTCCCGTCATAGGATCACAATGAGAAACAAAATGTGTTAAGTGTAATGCCCTGACCCCAGTTACCAAGAGTCGGTGCATTATTTTAATAAATTGGCATGATTACAAGGAATCAAGTCCCGAAGGAATGATCGATTTAGTAGTCTTGGAAAATAGATTACATACATTAACATTACATTACAATTTAAAACATAAAACAGAGGGTAAATAGTTCTTTAAGAACAGCATTATTCTCATTATCTTAACCTTGCATATAAATCATAATATACTTCATGGAATCCTGGGAAAAATAAAACATAGAAAGGGTGAGCTGAAATGCTCAATAAGGGTAAGCAATACAACGGAAAATGACATAAATATTAAGCATGGTGAATAATTGAAACCACATTCCTTTACCAATAATAAAGATGAATACTTTTATGGCAAGAATATGAGTTGAGTAAATAATTCCACAATAAATCATAATCATGGGTATTATACTAGTCGAATAACCACATGAACCATCAATATTATTTCCATAATGAGGGAATGTATAATGTGAGACATTCTAAAACATTTTGTCAATGCCTCGGCCAAGATGTCTAAAAATGATTAAGGCATCAGCCAATTCCACATCTAGTTGTCTCATGAGACCTACCGATGCATCGAAGAGCTATAGAGGGCTCCACCCGTCACTTACTATGTCCAATACATTACTCATATGAAAAGGGTGAAACTTAACATAAACATTTGTATAAGAACTAGGATACGAAATGTCAATACTTTAACCATAAACCATGAATGGTATAAAAATAACAAATCCACAGTCAAACATATCACAAAACCTTCAATACAATATCAATGTTTTGTATCATAATAAATCAACTTCAAAACAAGTTTAAAATCCATTAAAGAATTTGACATATATAGAAATGATTTGTAAAACTCTTTTATAGAAATACACCTTTTCATGAAAACATTTAAAAGTTACACAATTTGAAAAAGAATTCATTTAAAGACACTTTTGAATCAAAGTGTCCCATACCACTCTGAAACTTTTAAAAGGAATTAACATTTTAAAAATATTAATGTCCATATAAATAAATCCTTAAAAACCATTTTGAAGACATGAACATTAATGAGAAAGATTTAGAAGAATAAATATTTAAAACATTTGAAATGTTGTTTTAGTAAAGTCCCTTAAAATGATCCCCTTGAAAACTCTTTCATAAAAGATGGACATGGGTAATAAATATGTCCCAATAGATACTTACGTAAAAACAACCTCAGATAATAAAGAGATTACGAAATTAACCCTTACCAATTTGGTAACTTACGAAACATACACCCCATGAAAGAGGTATCATACAATGAATATGTAAATACACATAAATTAAAGTGTATTACATTAATAATACAATTATGGGCAGTACATACACCATACAAAAGGTAATAGTGGCAATATGGCATGAATCTCACGGGAATAAGGAGTGAGATGAAAACCCCTTACCTTGTACTTTTCCTTTGTCGAGGGTAGGGTAATTTCCTGCATAATGGTTAAATGATTGTTATTAAATTATAAAAGAATAATATACATTAATATGATATCATATATGATCTTTTAACATTTCTTTTTTAATAATATCTTAGTATTATCGTCGTTTCAGGTGTTAACTTAGTTGTTTTATTTTATATGTTTTGTTACATAAGCCGTGTTTTTTGTGGATCATATATATCATATACATATACATAATGATATAAAGTCCTTAAACATTATCTTTAATCATAAAATGACAATTATACTTGAATAGATATGATGGGGAATGAATCTCAACGCGTTCGTGGAGACGGTAGTCCGTACGTATGCACGAATGCTACTTCCATTTCATTTTTCATTTTAAAAGGAATCAAAAAAAATAATACATAGGTATATTATTATTCTAGTATAATATAATATCTTATATTTGTTACTTATGTTCATTAATACCATCCTTTATATGTTCCATGTATGGTATAAATGAGTCATATCACTTTGAGGGGGCGGTAGTCCGCACTTCCTCAAATGAAATAATCGTATATACATACAACATGAAATGAATAATGGTTTGATATAAAATGGAATTACAGAAGCTTATATATAAAATAAATATAATTAATATCATATTTAATTATAGTTCTATCATAATGTACACCATGAGAGGTGGTAGGAGATAATTGAACAATCATCGCTTCGTGAGGCGTTTGGTTGCCATCCACAGAAAAATTATGTTCTTCACCCATTAGATGTTTGTGTATGTAAGTGTAGTTATAATAATTATAATAAAAATATCCTAGTATATATAGGATACTGTTTTTGTTACAAAATAAAATAATTAGAAGATTTTAGGGGTTGGAGAACTAAAATAAAACAAAAGAAGCTAAAATAAATCGTTACCTTTAATTTGGGTAACTCCCTTTGGTTTGAACCAAAAGGACTCTTGAAGTACCTTATTCCAAAGGTAAGGCTTCTAAGAGGAGTATAGGGATGTAGGGAGCTTAATTGGGAAAAGTTTGGATGAGCCAAAAGGCTTTAGAGGTGTGAGGAATTGGTTATAAGTGGTGTCCTTTAATAAGGGGAGGAGGGTCTCTTTAGGAAATTCTATAAATATTGTTTTATAATAAATTAATATTCGGTTTATAATGGCTCCAAAGTAGATTATTTAAAGGTTAATGTGGTGATGGGTCGAAAACCACTCAAAAAATATAATTTATACAGGTTTGGGTCATTATATTAACCTTATGTTTTAGTTTTAACTCTTAGTTAATTAGTTTGACACTTACCATGTCACTTTGTATTTTTATATTATATAGTTAATAAACATACTATATACCTCCATGAGACCCCCAAGTGGTCCATTAATGATACAAATATCATTATATAAGTCTCTTGGATGAACCTTATATTTATAGGAATAGAATATAAATTAATAATATAATATTTGTTTTAAAAACTCATTTATGTCAATTTTGACACTACTCAAAACATTATTTTTGTCAAAGTCTTAAAGACTTTATTAATTCGAAAAAAATTCCTTTAGGAAAAACTAACATGCCATATTAACAAATAAAATTCGTTTATGTCATCAAAAATTTCAAATTATATTTATTTTAACATTTATAATATCAATTATTTGATTCTTTCATTAATAAGGAAAATAATGCATCATTATTGTGTCATATATATTTTTACTTTTTCAATGTCTAAAAATTATAAATAAACTACCATTATGTAGGAAATCTTTTTATATTTCTAATGAATATTTATAATCTAAAATATAACATATATAACCCTATATAAAAATTGTTTTTCTAAAATATATAAGCTTATGTCATTTTTGTATTCAGTTTAACATAATTGATATAAAGTGTCCCTATCACCTACAAGTGGCTCCATGGGGTCCCAAAATTGATCCAAAGATTCCCATGGTCGGACATGTATCCAGCAATAATGTTAGGACACGTTTTAGGGTAATTTATTAATATTATAATATTATTTTTTAACCCTTATTTACCGGATTTACCCTTTAACCATGGTAAATAAAATATTTACAGAAGTAATTATTCAAAATTTATAAAAATAAACGTTACATATTTACACAATTTGGACATCCTGATTCCAAATATGGATTCCATTTTTTCAAATTCAAAACACAGAAGTGGAAGAAATTAATTTATAATTAATTCCCACTGTCAAAATAAAAAGCGTGTTTTTAAGATATAATAACTATCAAAAGATTGACAATTGTTTATGTCCGGTTTAATTGTGAAATTATGTCCAATGACCAAAATTGTATTAAATGGTAAAAATATATTCTAAATATACTTTAGAACCACACAAATTTATAATTTATCACTATTAATTATTTTTATTAAAAAACTAGTTTTTAATTAAAATTTAGTAATTTTCACTATTCATCAAAATATAAAAGTTATCAGAAAATTACCAAAAATTCAACCTAAGCTAATTTCAATATTCTGAATCAAAATATGAGTCCATTTTGAAAGTTAAATTCTATAAAATTTCAAAAAGTGGTCATTACTATTCATAATGGCTAGTTTGATTGGTTGTAGTGTGTGTTAGAACTTGAAGTTGCGTACAACACACGCTACTGTATTATTCAAAGTGAAGCATACCATGGAAGCTTGGGGTGTTATATTCTCCCCTCCTTCAATAAATTGCGTCCTCACAATTTAAAATTGTTATTCGAAAATAATAGTTTGAAAATAGAATGTATCTTTGTGGGAAAACCCACATTGGAAATTGGGTTAATAAAAATTAGTCTTAATAAGAGGAAAAGAGAAATGAAAGGGTCACCACCATATTATGATCTCGATTAGGAGCAAATTGGTGGCAATTAGAGACATATAATTGGGGGGAAAACGTAAATATTTATAGGTAGTGATTGAGGCCATCAATCACAAACAAGTGTATAATTGAGGTCCTTAAATTCATCAATCTATGATGATTTAAAATACTATCGGTTCAACAAAAAACAAGGTATTAAGATAACACATTTTTGGTTTTAAGATCCCTTCCCTAAAGTTTAATAATTAATTTATCCATAAAATAAGAGGATATATATATATATATATATATATGTATTTATATATACTTGACAAGTAGAGTTTCATCCTTCAACTAATTCCTAATACAAAATCAACTTTTTATCTAAAAGATTTAATATATATATATATATATATATATATATATATATTCTATTTATCCTAATATTATAGGGTTCCAAAAATAATGAATTTATAATTCACATATCAGACCCTTTAAAAAAAACTACATTATTCAATCCAGGACATCACGTGGGCTAGTGGTAGGTGATACACCGTTGTCACCCTTCGGTTGTGAGTTCAAGTCTCATGGCCTTGCCGGTCGCGACGGGTTGCCGCCCGACCTCCAGGTTGTCCTATTATGGCAATCCAAAATTAATCTCGAACTACAATTATCCAAAATACTTCTGTCCAAACTCACAGTACAAAATTTATAAGGAATGTAAACACAATGAAGATCCTTTTTGCCTCGTAATAACATGTGAACACCTTCATCATGTATTCTTTTAAAACACTACAACATCCTGAATTACCATAAAACCTTATTGATTACATTCATGTTCCCTTATTCCTTATAGAATAATAGATATACTCCTTCTATCCAAAAATGTTGTAATCTCCAACAATGATGGGAATAGAAATCATTAATTAGTTTCAAGGTAGTCAAGAATATCCAATATAATTTATTCAAATCAACCATCTCTTATTCCAAAATCACTACCTCATTATCAGAACCATATTATGTCTTATCCATCTCTCAACCATATATTTTCCAAACATTTAATCTTCTATTGAGCCACTTTTCTTGGTTCCACACAATCTCAATTCCTTAATGAAATAGTACCGCAGTACAATCCAAATATACTACATAATTTTTATAATAAGTACAATGTTGACACAACACTAAAATGACATAATTCTCTAATAAAAACATAAGAACTCTAGTCATTCCTCCCCATCTGTGGTAGTATCATAACTGGATTATTATCCAATAGCATCATTTGAGGAATACTATGATGATTTGGACATTGGTTCGTGTAGTGCCCCAACTCGTTGCAGATGAAGCATAGTACATTTGAAACCTTTTTCTTACCCTTGCAGTCACGTACATGGTGTCCTTTTTCTCCACACTTATAACAAACTCTCATTCCTTTCAGGCAAGTTCCAGAGTGTTTCTTCCCACAATTATCACATATGGGAAAATTATTCTTTTCCCTCTTCCCTTTAACCATCTTTCTCTCTTCCATCATTTTCTTCTCTTTCTTCCCTTTAAATCCATAGTACTCAGTAAACGCTTTACTTATCTTATCAACACATGATAAAATTTATTCATATGATGATAATACGTGGGAGAATATTTCCCTTCTAAATGATGGCTTAATACCATGAAAGATACGACCCTTCTTATTCTTTGGATCATGCGTATTGCTGGAGTTCTCATTCCTTCTACTGGGCACCATTTCTAAATAATGGCATAAACTAGATCAGTTTATGAATCAAAATACATAATTCCATACTTGTAAAACACTTAACATAAATTGAACAGTTTATGTATATAATCTATAATCATAAAAATGTTTTCTTTGAGAAATTATATACTTATAAACCCATCATAATGGTTCATAAAGAAAATTAGAATTATCCTAAGCATATCCCCCAGGAGTGTCGTAACCAAGAGTGCAGCAAGGCCCGTTGTCGTGCACCAGTTCCTGCTCGAGTCTAGCTCAAAGCGGTGTTTTTGGGTTTTACCCCTAGGAACATCTATGCCAGAGCCGCCTCTACCTGCTCGTTTCCAGACATGGATGTATTGCTCGGAAAACTCACAAAATCTCTACAATACCAAAATTCTAGGAAGTTCTTCTATACTAATCCTCAAAGTCCATCTTAGGGATATGTTCCCTAATCAGAGTTTATATAAATCTAGTTTCCAAGGTTATTTCTAAACTTCCTCTGATACCAATTGTAACGCCCCGACCCCAGTTACCCAGAGTCGGTTCATTATTTTAATAAATTGGCATGATTACAAGGAATCAAGTCCCGAAGGACCGATCCGTTTAGCAGTCTTGGAAAATAGATTACATACATTAACATTACATTACAATTTATAAAATAAAACACAGTGTAAATAGTTCTTTAAGAACACCATTATTATCTTTAGCTTAACCCTGCATATCAATCATAATACACTTCTTGGAATCCTAGGAAAAATAAAACATATAAAGGGTGAGCTCAAACGCTCAGTAAGGGTAAGAAATACAGTAGAAAATGACATAAATATTAAGCATGGTGAATAATTGAAACCACATGCCTTTACCAATAATAAACATGAATACTTTTATGGAAAGAATATGAGTTGAGTAAATAATTCCATAATAAAACATAATCATGGGTATTCTACTAGTCGAATAACCACATGAACCATCAATATTATTTCCATAATAAGGGAATGTATAATGCCAGACATTCTAAAACATTTTGTCAAGTCCTCGGCCAAGACGTCTAAAAATGATTAAGGCCTCGGCCAAAACCATATATCAAAATGGGAAAGGGCCTCAGCCAATTACATGTCTAGTTATCTCATGAGACCTACCGATGCCACAAGGAGCTATAGAGGCTCCACCCGTCACTTACTATGTCCAATACATTCCTCATATGAAAAGGGTGAAACTTAACATAAACATTCATATAAGAACTAGGATACAAAATGTCAATACTTTAACCATAAATCATGAATAGTATAAAAATAACACATCCAGAGTCAAAAATATCACAAAACCTTCAATAAAAAATGGAAGTTTTGTATCATAATAAATCAACTTCAAAACAAGTTTAAAATCTATTAAATGATTTGACATATATGGAAATGATTTGTAAAACTCTTTGATAGAAATACACCTTTTCATGAAAACATTTAAAATTCACACAATTTGGAGAATAAGTCATTTAAAGACATTTTTTAATCAATGTTTCACATACCACTTTGAAACTTTTGAATGGAATCAACATTTTAAAAATATTAATGTCCATATAAATAAATCCATAAAAACCATTTTGAGGACATGAACATTAGTGAGAAAGATTTAGAAGAATAAATATTTAAAACATTTTAAATGTTGTTTTAGTAAAAGTCCATTAAAATAATCCCCTTGAATACTCTTTCATAAAACATGGATATGGGTAATAAATATGTCCCAGTAGATACTTATGTAAAAACCACCTCCTATAATAAAGAGATTGCGAAATTAACCCTTACCAATTTGGTAACTTATGAATCATTCACCCCATGAAAGAGGTATCATACAATGAATATGTAAATACACATAACATAATGTGTATTACACAAAGAATACAATTATAGGCAGTACATACACCACACAAAAGGTAATAGTGGCAATATGGAATGAATCTCACGAGAATAAGGAGTGAGATGAAAACCACTTACCTTGTACATTTTCTTTGTCGAGGGTAGGGTAATTTCCTGTATAATGGTTAAATTATTTTTATTAAATTATAAAAGAATAATATATATTAATATGATATCATATATGATCTTTTAACATTGCTTTGTTAATAATATCTTAGTATTATCGTCGTTTCGGGTGTTAACTTACTCGATTTATTTTATATGTTTTGTTACATAAGCCGTGTTTATTATGGCTAGGTTTTATCTTATACATATCCAGAATGATATCAAGTCCTTAAAAGTTAATCATAAAATGATAATTAGACTTTAATGGATACGATGGGGAATGAATCTCATCGCGTTCGTGGAGACGGTAGTCCGTACGTACGCACGGACACTACTTCGATTTCATTTTTCATTTTAAAAGGAATAAAAACCAAATAATATATAGGTATATTATTATTTTAGTATAATATAATATCTTATATATGTTACTTAATTTCATTAATACCATCCTATATATGTTCCATGTATGGTATAAACGAGTCATATCACTTTGAGGGGGCGGTAGTCCGCACTTCCTCAAATAAAATTATCGTATATATATACAACATGAAACAAATAATGGTATGATATAAAATGGAATTAATGAAGATAATATATAAAATAAATATCATAAATATCATATTTAATTATAGTTCCATCATAATGGCCACCATGAGAGGTGGTAGAAGATAATTGAACACTCATCGCTTCGTGAGGTGTTTGGTTTCCATCCACAGAAACATTATGTTCCTCACCCATTAGACGGATATGTGTGTAAGTGATGTTCTAATACATATATTAACAATATCCTAGTATATTTAGGAAAATTGTTTTGTTACAAAAGAAAATAATAAGAAGAGTTTATGGGTTGTAGAACTAAAATAAAAGAAAAGAAGTTAAAAGAAATTGTTACCTTTAATTTGGGTAACTCCCTTTGGTTTGAACCAAAACGGACTCTTGAAGTGACTTCTGCCTAAGTTAAGGCTTCTAAGAGGAGGACAGGTATGTAGGGAGATTAATTGGGTAGAGGTTGGATGAGCCAAACGGCTTGAGAGGTGTGAGTAATTGGTTATAAGTGGTGTCCTTTTATAAGGGGGAGGAGGGGCGCTTTAGGAAAATCTTGAAATATTATTTAATAATAAATTCATATTCAGTGTCTAATGGCTCCAATGTATATTATTTAAAAGTTAAGGTGGGGATGGGTCGCAAACCACTCAAACAATATAATTTAGATAGGTTTGGGTCATTATATTAACCTTATCTTTTATTTTTAACTCTTAGATAATTAGTTTGACACTTACCATGTCACTTTTTATTTTATTTTTTATAGTTAATAAACTTACTATATACCTCAAAGAGACCCCAAGTGGTCCATTAATGATACACCTATCATTATATAAGTCTCGTGGCCAAACCTTATATTTTTAGGAATAGAATATAAATTAATAATATAATATTTGTTTTAAAAACTCATTTATGTCAATTTTGACACTACTCAATAATTGATTTTTGTTAAAGTCATAAAAACTTTATTAATTCAAAAAAAATTCATTTAATCAATCCTAACATGTCATATTAACCAATAAAATTTGTGTATGTCATCAAAACTTTCAAATTATATTTATTTTAACATTTATAATATCAATTATTTGATTCTTTCATTTATATGGAAAATACTGCATCATTATTGTGTCATATATATTTTTACTTTTAAAAGGTATAAAAATTATATATAAAATATAATTATTTAGGAAATTGTTTTATCTTTCTAATGAATATTTATAATTGAAAATATAACATATATAACCCTATGTAAAAATTGTTTTTCTAAAAGATATAAGCTTTTGTCATTTTTGTATTCACTTTAACTTAATTAATATAAAGTGTCCCTATCACCTACAAGTGGCTCCATGGGGTCCCAAAATCGACCCAAAGATGTCCATGGTCGGCCATGTATCCAACAATATGGTTAGGACATGTTTTAGGGTAATTTAGTATTATTATAATATTATTTTTTAACCCTTATTTATCGGATTTACCCTTTAACCATGGTAAATGAAATATTTACCGAAGTAATTATTCAAAATATCTAAAAATAAAATTTAACTATTTAAAAAATTTAGACATCTATATTCCAAATATGGAATCCATTTTTACAAATTCAAAACACAGAAGTGGCAGAAATTAATTTAAAATTAATTCCCGTTGTCAAAACAAAAAGCGTGTTTTTAAGATATAATAACTATCAAAAGATTGACATTTGTTATTTCCGGATTAATTGTGAAATTATGTCCAATGAACAACATTTTATTCAATGGTAAAAATATATTATAAATATACTTTAAAACCACTCAAATTCATAACTTATCACTCTTAATTATTTTGATTAAAAAAGTTGTTTTTAATTAAAATTTAGTAATTTTCACTATTCATCAAAATATAAAAGTTACCAGAAAAGTAACAAAAATTCACCCTAAGATAATTTCGATATATTGAATCCAAAAATGAGTCCATTTTAAAAGATAAATTCTATAAAATTTCAAAAAGTCCTTATTAATATTCATAACGACTAGTTTGATTTGTTGTAGTGTGTGTTAGAACTCGAAGTTGCGTACAACACATGCTACTGTTTTATTCAAAGTGAAGCGTACCGTGGAAGCTTGGGGTGTTACATTAAGTGTTGCTCTGGGTCTCCCGAACCATTAAATATTGGGAATTTGGTAGTTGCAAAATTTGATGGGGGAGGAATTGCATCAACCCATTCAGGGTAAGCTCTCTTTTCTGGTTGAGTTTGTGAAAGCTTTCCTTACCTAGCTTTCAACCGATATGTTAATGATTCAATAGTGGTTATTAACTATATAGAAACATTCGGTTCATCTTGGACCTGAATAGGTGCAATAACTGGAGCTTGGACAGGTGTTGTGGCCGATACTGCAAATGATGGTAGCACCGCCGATTGTTGCAGCGCATGACCCATAGGATTAGACCTGTGAGGGTGTACTGGTAAAGGAGGATATTTTTGATCCATCTCAGTAGCTGCAACAAATTCCCTTGGTTGACTAACATCATCACACTTAGGAAGAAGGCTTCCTTGATGTAGTTCTGCATTCAACCTCGTTAATTCTTTCATTTCTTCCTCCTATCGTGTAAATATCTGCTCTAGTGAGAGTGATTGGCCTTCTCCAGAGTAAGGGTGGAATGTAACCTGATTTTTTCTTTTCTCCTTTTTGGATGCCCTTTAGAGAGGGAGAAATTGGTTACTTGAACGAATACCTAGATTCTGGGTAAGCCTTTGATTTCGTGTATGCACACCTTCTTTATTTGCCTCTGTGTGTATAACCTCTTGAGCATGAAAATCTTCATCTAATCCATCTGAGTGAGCATCATGTTTTGGAGGATCAACAATGATGGAATTGATGACATTTATTGATTCATAACGCATTGCATCCCTTATATAGGCATTTCTTTGATACTGAATTTTTCCATGTCCCTGATGAGACACTACCTTCTGTTGAGTTAATCCCACAAGAACTTCTTGACGTACCATAATTTGGAGGGATTCTCTAGATAATTCAGCTCTTCGTTCATCTTGTGGATTCTTCCCTAATCGAGAGAATAGTGAATTTCTCTGAGGAATATATTGAGGATTTAAAAAAGTCCTCAGTCCGGTGGACTGTGGCTGTTCCTGCTATTCCTGATCAACTCCTCGAATCCCATTTTTTGATTCCAAGGGATGGGTTAAAAGAGTCCCCAGTATAGCAAGCTAGGGTGGTTCTTCAGCTACTACATCTGAGACTTTCTTAAAATATCTTTTCATCTTGTTTACTTTAGTCTGGAAATTGGATGGATGCATCAACCTACATCCACTCAAATAACCTGGCTCAAATGACTGTTGGATGATTTCTGACACTTCTCTCACCTGATGATGCGCCCTCTCTAAACGAGAAGCCTGTTCAATATTCTCATTTGCCTAATGAAAGAGTAATTCGAAAACTTGTTTTTTGTATGCCTGACATTGGGAAGAACGATTTGAGGCCTGTTCCTAAGAAAGCCTTTGATTACAAACAAAACCAATTGGTTTTGGCCGGCCATGGGCAATAACATTGCATGAGACCATTTTTGGTGGGCTTTGTTGACTAGAGAGTACAGTGAAATGCAGTGCTCCAGGAACACCCCATCCCCTGATATGAATACCAGATGAGGCATTAGTAATTAACTGATGCAATCCTTTTAGTGCGCCAAGGCATGAATGCTGAAGGGCTCTCTACTGCTTTTCAGCCTTCGGATATCGAGAAATTGAGAGGCCAAATCAATTTAGCATTGTAACCCTTCTATTATCTTGACATGATTATCATATTCATTATAAGACAATGTTTTCTTTTTCAATTGACAAAGAGTTTCCCCCATGTTGAGATGAATATCTTGAATACAATCTTCCATCAACATCTCTGGATTTTCATACTGAGAGTCAGCCAAAGGTCAAAACATAACTGGTACTTCACAATTCTCCAGTTGTTTTCTCATATTCAGCACTTCCGATTTATCATTCAATGAATATTCTTCTATCTGATTAGACCAGAGCTGGTACTTTCTTGTTGCTTAATTAGATTCAACAAGATTGGTAGAGAATTGATTTACCAGACTAGAAGATGAATCGACCAGGGGTAGTTCAGAGAATGACCTACACCCCAGGCTATCTTCTGATTGAGAAAGTAGTTCACCTGCTAGCGGTAAAGCTTCAGACATGACTGGCGTCACATTTGCAAGTGCCTCATGATAAGTGGGATTTATCGTTACTGCATTTCGCTTTGAATAATTTTCCAGGCAATGCGAATTACTACCGTGGAGAGGAATTTCACAGCTAAATTCATCATCAGCGGGAGGACCACCGTGGTGGGTTACAGGAAAAGATGAAACATTTTTCTCCTTGATCTTCTGGCCACACAGAGGGTTATTGTGGCTCTCATCTGAAGATGATACTTCGAGATCAACCAAACTATCATGAAGCAAGCCTTCATGAGGAAGTGTCTGATGAAGACCTTCGGAATTAATGTTCCCACTATTGGGAAATGAGATAGTAGAATATTGGGTTCTAACTGAGAATTGTATGAGGGCTTCAAGGACTCAAGCATCGAGAAAGGCCTTATTACATATTGGCCCTTGATTTCTTGGCTGTGCTAAACAACTATTTTTCTTAGACACCTTCTTAATCACTTTGGGAACCACTTGTTGACGAAAGTAGTTATTATGGGAAGGTGTATGTAGATGCTCAGGAGAAATATTCAGGTTAGGATGATTATCTCCATTCAAATCAGGTGTATGGGGCTGACTTGATTGTCCATATGACATGGAGGAGTATGCCCCACAACTCTCTTGGACTGGAACAGAGGTGTGTATCTGTTCCAAAGTGATATGTTGATGTGTCACTCCACTAGTAGGGACATATTTGCATTTCTTTCCCTGTGATGATGCTGAAGCTGTTATAATATTCTGACAGGCATCCAGAATACGAGTAGGGATTTTCTTCTACTCATTCACCACTATTAGACTGTGCTTAGTGACTTTAAATTCTATAATAGGAATATACATCCATTCCGTTATTAGAGTAGGTGTGTATTCCTGATCCTATCCTCCTTTTCCTGTTAGTGAATTCTGACAGTACTCATGTGTGGGGGAAGAGAGTTGAGTCTAATCCAAATTTTTTGTTGGAGCTTTCCGAATGACTTCTCCGAGTACTACCAAATGAGATTGTTGGCAGGATTGATTAACATTGGCAGGTGTATGTTCCTACTGTGTATTCTTTGTCAAGTATGGTTGACGACTTTCCTTCAATATTCGCAGACGAGACTTCTTATAGAATTGTTTATTGTAAAAAGGTGTATGTTCCTGCTTATTAGTTGCCACCATATCAGATTTGTGAGCTCCTATGGTTGTAGTTAGATGATCTTGCTGACTAACTCATGGGTCATAAAATGGTGTATATGCCTGCATATAATACACCACCGGAATTTCCTTGAGGGATTTTTGTGTTGCTGCCAAACTAGTCTATTAGGCAGTAACATCAGGACGAATGGGTGTATTTTCCGGCTCGTTTCTTTCCATCAAGTTGGCTTGAAGGACTTCTCCGGAGGGGGAAGAAGTAATTACCTACTCCCTGTTGACCAGATTTTTCCTCTGGCGGTTCATCTTGTGTGCTCGAGTATGAGGGACCCGAGCCAAACTCTTAAAGGCGATACCCTCATCATGTTGAGGGCGCACTGCCGCACGAGTCTGGCGGTTATTGTTGATGGAAGCTGTCGGGAAGGACTCCTATATCATTGAATTAATGCCTTGAGTGACCTTCTCATTCACCTCCCCATAATATGGCAGGGACTAGTGATTGCGTTCTGGGGATAACGACCCGAAACGGTTGGAGACGGTTGTTGGAACCACCTACTTCTTGATCATTGGTCGTCCCTGTCCGGACAACCAGGGTAAATTATTGAATTGGAGGGCTTGTTGAGCGGCCTGTAGAATCGGAATAGTACCATGTTGACGGTATTCCTTAACCAGTGCATTTGATACCTAGCATTGAAGACACTGAGTAGGTGATGCCATCCTCAGAGCGGATGAAGATCCAGCAAGAGTAGCGGTAGATTCATTCAAAGGTGTGAACTTTAGAGAATCCATTTCTGTAACGCAGAGAGATCTTGGAAACGAGTGCTTGTTAGATATAACAGACATTATCAAGATAAGTTTGGCCACTACATCTTTTAGATGACTACATATGTTATTGATTGTTTTTTGGCACTCTCAGTGAGTTTAAATAGGGGCCTAACAAATAAGTATAACATCATTTTAACATGGTTAAGGATTCACAATGGGTTCACCATTTTTTTGTTTCCTATGGAAATGGGGATGACCATGTTTGTTTAATGTTCAAACATTCCAATCGGTTTCTAACGGGTTTGTTCATAGAACCGAAAATATTAAATGATTCTATATCCACTTATAACCACTTTCCAAAAGTAGGTTCTCATTAGTTGTGAACCGATGAGGCTTAAGAATTTGCATTGGTTGAGTGGATGGGAGGTCGGACTCATTACACCATTTTTTGGGGAATTATTTTCTACTTAGGGACTCTCTTTATAGATTTGAGTTATGTTTGGGAATCCTTATTAAATTACCAAGTATGAAAATAAGATTTACATTAGATATAACAATCAATGATTGATACATATGAGATTTAGAGAATCTTTTATATGTATTTGAGGTTCTTCATCGATAGAGAATCATCTGTATTTATTAGAGATTCTTAGTCAATGGTATCCTTGAACACATTATATAGAAATATCTTCATCATTATGATAACCATAATGGTTTTAAAGCCACTCAGCGGGGAACTTGAAGTTTATTGTCGTTCAGAAGTACATGGAATATTTCAGAGCTGGGATCGTACCCACAGATGGGATACCTACGTATCCTTATTTAGAAAAGGAATCAGAACCCACATAGTTCGAGTAAAGATATATGAGGTTTATGCTTGATTGATGGTCCACAGAAAAATGTCATAATTACTTTTATTCTCTAAGCTCACATGAGTCATGATCGGTGTGAGAAACAATCAGTATCAGTAAAACCTGATGATTGTGCCACGAAAGATGCAATCATAAGAAATAATGTGGGGCTTATGTATGTATGACTACCCAGATAGATGAGGATTAGGATTTACTTCAGGTAAGAAACCCGGGAACAAGGTCCATAAAGGTATATGTGCTTTATGGAGGTTTGGATAATTAACATAGGGATTACTCTTGAGAAGGATTCACAAATTAGAGGAGACTTATGATTGGGTTTTACCCCTGAGAAGGAAGCCCAAACCAAAAGTAAATTAAGACTGGGGATTACTCCTAAATAGGGGGCCCATGATAAGAAGAATTATGACTGGGTCTTACTCCTGAAAAGGAGGCCCAGGTTAAGAGGACTTGAGACTTTGGGGCTTACTCCTGAGAAGGAGGCCCAAATTGGGGATCTTGGGGCTTACTCCTGAGAAGAAGCATGCACATATTAGAGGAATTTGTGATTGGGGATTACTCTTCAGGAGGATTCCCTAGTTTAAGGAAAATTATGATTGGGGCTTACTCCTGAGGAGGATTCCCATATTAATGGAACTTGGACTGGGGCTTACTCCTAAAAAAGAAGCCCAGGTTATGGAACTTGGGGCTTATTCCTAAGAAAGATTCCCAGATTAAATATCTTCTCATCATTAAAGTATGAGGTTGAATGAATGAAATCTCTAACCATAGTGACATAAATATATGTAAATCACTGGGTTTTGTGAGATGTTCCACAGAATTCCTTTCATATAAGAAATCCAACAAAGGAACCATGCCAAAAATAGCCTTGAAGAGGGTTTTGAAGGATAAATCTTGAAGAGGAAAGGTGGATTTGAAGAAAAGGGTTGAATAAGCAGGAGGGCCACTCAAAAATAGGTAGGCGCGCAAGAACTATTGGGGCGCGCAAGTACTGGTCGTGCAAGTATACTTGCGAGACACATGTGTACTTGCATGACGGTTAACCCATAAGGTAATAATTGGGTGATACTTGGCTCAAGACCTTAGTATTATCCTTAAAGGCTTCCAAAAGTGTGGCGCACAAGTTTTGATTAAGGAATATGGTGGCGAACAAGTGTCTTCATTTCCCTTAAGGGTTAGACACTTAGGCGCATAAGTGTTGGTGAATTTCAACACTTAGGCCTTGTTCCCCCTCTTTTGATCTTCCATTCTAGGTAATAAATTACCATAAAAGTGTTCGGAAGACTTCAAGTAGAGACTAGGGCGCCGGGAGCTTAAATCTGACTTTTGGAATTTTTGGTCCTCGAAATAGGGGGCCCACAAGGGATATTTATAGGTTACTGAAGACCTTGGGCAAAAATCAAATATGTAACGCAAGTCACATGAACCCCCAATATGTGGCGCACAAGTATACTTGAGTGACCATGATGAAACTTGCGCGACACATGTGTAAACAAATCCTTGTTCATGCCTTTGTCAATTTTTGATGTTTCTTTAAAGGATGAATCACTTTGTGTTAAGGTATTTCCCTTTTTTAGTCGTTAGAATCTGTGATGGAAAGCAGCGTCAACAATGTAATTACCTTGCTTCATGTTTTATAGAGGCATGGTGTATTGGAGGAGTGCATCTCAGAGTGAGAGTCATAAATGTGTTCTTAGTATCTATAGTGGTTTTGAACCATGATTTATTTTTTTATTATATTTGGATTCTTAATTTTATTCTAAAATGATTGATTTTGTTATATCCATTTGACATGTTTGATTTTTGTTGGTGGAAGGGTTCTTATTTGATCGGATTCTCATGAGGTTGTTTTGAATTTTATGATTTATATGTCTTTATCTGGGTTTGGTTTTGATTCTCAAGGATGATAATCTATTGCGATTCCACTAATTTAGAGTCTTGAGTTTCTTCTAGTCCACAACTTTTTGGGTTGGTGGTGTTTTGGGTGTCGAGAAGAATTTTAGAAGATATTGGTGTGGTTTTATTTTAAATTTCAATTTGAATCCTTCATTTCACCATGATTAAATTATTTATAGCATAAATGGGTGTGTTATAGGGTGAGGATTATGCCATAATTATTTATTGTTCCACTGGTTAAGAATGGGATATCTGTTTCACAATAATTATAGACACCACTCCATAGTCTTTATGTGGGGTGGAACTTGTTCAAGGTGGAGGCCCAATATTTTAACCCTAAATCCCATGTGTTCAGTTATTGTGGCATGTTGGTCCCTGTCACATCATAATATTCCTTATTAGTTTTGAATTTAAATAGTTTTGAACCTATGATATTTTAGGAGATCATGAGGGGTTTGTCAAATCGAGCCACCATTGTATCTTATCCATTAACACCACACAGTGAAGTTATATTTTCTAGTTTTTTATATAAAACTAGGGTACTAGTCATATTTCCTTCAATTCCTCTGTCCATATTCAAAACCTACGCACTTTTTGGTACAAATTGGGTTCTATTTGGTAGTTCTTTTGTACACTTGTTTCCTTAGCTCTGTGTAAATCAGATCATTTGATCTGATTTGATATTCTTTTCATCTTTCATTAATATTATCCTATTCATCTTTCTAAAGGATACTATGATATTTTTATTGGTTTATTTTTTGTCATGTTCAGTCATGATTTTGATGAGGGATGGTTGTGCATAGGTTTTGTGGAATATCCCTATGGATTCTTTTCCTTGATTAACATTCTCTAATTATTTTTGTGAAGTACCTTTTGAAGCTCCATTTTAGGTTGGGTATTCAATATTTATTATATTTCATTTATGTATGATTGTATAAAATAAATGTGTTCACCTTTGGTATATGTTTAGAATTAAGATAACAAAGATAATAGACCAGATTAAATAAATTGGAGGAAGAATATGTTATTCACATGTGTTTTTTGAGATTTCATGTAATTTCATGAGAATTAATGGATTTTTTATTGATATATGATACTATGATAATATTTCTTTCTATTTTTGATATATATTTAACCTTGAGAATTGGTTAATCACTTGAAGGGTGTAATAAAAATGGATATATGACATTATAAAATTTTGTATTTATGTTTTCATGAATATAGTTTTGATTATCTACGAAGGTATGAATAAATATTATTTTTCAGTATTTATTTTATTGTATTTGATATTGACGGATTTAGTAATTATACAGTTAATCTTGTTATAGTTGATTTTAAGGTGATGGTATGATGTTGCAGTTGTTGTAGTTTTTCATGGGTAATGTGGGAAGAAGTTGGTGATGTTTTGAAAGAGGTGAGATTGATATCTTGGTTATTAAATTGGATAGTGTGGCAGTTGATGTGGTTTTGAGTGTAGGTTGTTGTGTTATGCCTCATAGTTTCCTATAAATATGGATAGAAATGAATTGATGAAATTTTCAACAGGAAAAAGTTGTAATGGAATGAATGATTGGATAATTTTTAGGAATAGATGAGGGTTTAATGATACATGGAAACAAAAATAGAAATGTGGAAAAATTTTAATGAATGGTATGAAATATTAATGTTTTAAATAAACATGTTATAAAAAATGTAATGAAATTGGTAAATAAAAAATATATATGATTGAAAACAATACTGAGAAGTTTTAATGGCTTTGTAACTTTTATGTAGTGGATTTGTGGATATTTTTTGCTTTAGTTAGTTGTGGTAGTGGTTATCAATGAATGGTAGTGGTGATAAAGTGATTATTTTATGTGATAATAATAAATTCAATGCTTTTGAGAATGAATCCTCAGGATGGAATTATGTGGCTTGTAATATCTACCTTATATTTTTATTTTATTTCTTGTGAACTTGCACAAAAGTTGGGTAACCTTACCAAGACCTATATTATAGTATGGGTTCTATGAGTTTTCCCCAACATCCATGTTGTAGAGGATGTTGATGTATTATTACTCTCTCTTCATTTCTCTCTCTACCAAACATATTATGGTTTTTAATTGCTTAGGGTTATGAAATATATATATATATATATATATATATGACCTATAAATTATTGATGTTGTTAGTTTTGTGTGTGTGTATGGGCTATGAAGTCTTTGTGGTTATAATTCATGGGTTGTAATGGATTGAGGCCATTGTGCTTATATGATGAGTCATTGGTATGGGCATTGGGAGTACATTAAAGGAGTAGAGGGTGATTAGATGAATGGTGAAGTGTTTTGGGGGGTACACTTTTTATATATTATCTTTATATTGTGTTACTATTTTTTCCTAGGATATTAGGTGAGTGAGTGTTGGTTAGATTGAGTAGTTGATGACTTGGTATATGTGAAGAGTCAGTTTTATTGTTTATTCACTAGGACATGAGTATTTTTCATTCACATAGACATGAGAGGTTTTGGGGAGTATCCTACCAAGTATACTTATATTCTCACCCATATATACTTATATATATACATATATATATATACATATAGATATAGATATACATATAAATATATATTCTTCTTTAACAAATCTAAAAGAGGGAGTCGGTTATTTGGTTGGACCTTATTAGCTCACAGTTATCATGGCGTTCTTGAAGATTCTTTCATAGGAGTTGATTTTTTTATTTTCATTTTAGAGACCGTTATTTATGTATAATATTTATATGCATTGTGGGACAATTTTTTTATACTCTTAAAAAATGATTTCTGATACAAAGACTAGTGAAAATGTTTTTAGCAATAAGAAACGATGATTTAAGGTGTATGTGATCATGAAATTATACACAAGAGACGATGCAATACAATATAATCAATCATGTATTAATTCAGAAGTTATCATTAATATTGTATTAGGCTAGTCGAGTGCTAAATAAAAAAGGAATTCACTCTGAGATATTTTCTAAATAAATAAAGGATTCAATATGTGTTGATCACATTCAAATATAATGAGTGTAAATGGGTCCTTAAGATGAATAAATATCTCTCAAAAAATAGGGAAAAGGTGAATACTACCACTAATAACCCTGAGAACGTTTCCTAAAGGAAAGGAGAAGTATAATGTTATCAAAATATAAAAATGTTGAGGGTCAAAAAATCATGATGAAAAAGCATCTTTTTTTGTATTGATTAATTGAATATTTTTTACTACCAGGCTTTGATAAAGATAAACAAAGGAGTAAAACTAATTTCATGTTGACTTCTAGAATGACCTACATAATTGGGTGTTTTTCCCAACATGATTATAGTAGACTAATTTAGTGGAACATATCTATTTTTTGGTGTTTTAATGATATTTGGAATTAATTGGAAAGTTTTAAATGAATTTTTGGAATAATATTCCTGGATCTCAGATTGAGTAAAGATGATGTTGCTAAATAATTGACAAAGTAATAGATGCGTGAATTATAAATGGAAATTTTACTACATGAAAATAAAAAAACTTATGATTCTGATAAATATAGAAATAAAATTACTGATGTCATTTTATTGTGAATTAAAAATTAATTATACCACAAAAATCTTTTTTTTAAAAATATTAGTAGAGTTTTACCCAATATAGAATGAGTTGTTTGAATAAAAATGAGAATTATATCTGATGTGACGACTTGTGTGGAATAAGTGAAAGATAATGATGTGAAATGACATTAATAAATGACAAATCATGACACAACTTATTATACTCAATATAGAAATTTACCTATTAAAGTAATAAATTATCTAATCTATGGAAAATTAAAAACACAAACTGTGAGTTTTTATGATTTTCTACTCAAATCCCATAACCCAGACCCATTGAGATACCTCCCTTAATAAAAAAAATATTTAATGTGACAACCCAAAATTTTCTCTAATAGGACATGGTTTGGTATTAGAAACCAATGGTATAAAGACACAGATATGGGAGACACTTCCCTCATAATAAAGGACCAAGATGTAAAAAAAGAACGAGTGAGATAAATCTATAATCTAATGAAATATATAAACTAAATTGCATGGATATAATAAATTTATGTTTTTATTAAAACTATATAAAAATTAAATAACCACCAATGTCTAAATATGACAACATTATCTAAATAACTTGAAAACCAAAACATGTCTGGCATACCACAATTACGGTATATGACTACTCCAAATCCCACTATCAAGTTAACCACCAATCTCAATGATAATTCTACCTAAATCACCCAAAAAAATAATCTTGAATATTTAGAAATATATATATGATAATAAGAGGAATGAATAAATATACTGAATAGGTTTCCACTCAATCCTATTAATTTACTAATTTAAAAAAATATATACTAATACATCAGTGTTTGTAAATGAAAAATTATACAACTAACCCACTATCAAGTGATTTCCAGGACATATAGAGCTACCACAAAGTTCACCACAAGTACAATCCCAAAAATTAAGAGTTTATATATAGATTTTATAACATAAAACCTCAAAATATATCAAAATAAGGGTCCTTGTAAATCACATTCCCAACACTAGTATCTAAACCCCAAAATAACATGCCTTTCCACTAACCACCACCAATGTTTTCACAGTATAATAAAAAAAAAAGATAGAAAAACTATTGGTGGGGTGAGGAGAAAGGCAAGATCGTTTGATGATACAATATTCCACACACTGCATGGATTTTGGGACACACCGTACTTCCCTTACTTAGGTGGTGATTCAAATAGTTAATGAATATGTGTTATTGATAAAATTTCGTAATATACAATAAAGATACACAAAAATCCTTAATCCCAATTAATTATCCCCAAAACTATTGTATTACTTCCATGCCAATCGAGGGTATACAATTTCACCACATCTCTAACATCTCTTGAAAATGAGTCTATTGGGATATTATAATATCCCTATAACTTATCATACAAACCTATATCTAGTCATCCACTTTACCCCAAAGTGAAAACATTGGAAATCACAATCCCGAGAAAAACCATTGTAAGAACAGAATCAAAATAGAATGTAAGGATATTCCTTTTGAAACATACCATATGAACTATACTTGTTGGAATTACTGATAACAATCTTACCACATTTTATGCTCTAGATCTAGCAGTTATGTTACAAACTATATCTAGAATATGTATCCATATCACCAAATATGAATCACCACTCAAAATATGTAGTGGGGTCATGAAATCATCTTATAAAACAATATGCGAGGCATGTATCATTGATTATATATGTTATTTAGTTGTTATGACACCTAAAAATAATATATACAAACCATTATTATACACTATAAGTATCGTGGCAAAGGGTTGATCCATGGGTAAGGTGGAGTAAACTTAGGATTAAAAATAATTTTCAGGAATATAAATATAATAAAATAGTGAATATCTAGGATTTTGATGATAAAAAGAATGAAAAAAAAGTTGAACAGTGTAATAAAAAATAGTATGTTAATAGAATTAAAGAATGAGAGATGAATAATGATTATACAAAAGAAATATATGAGAAAGTTAAAATTTTATTGATATGGTTTAATAAAAGGATTAATATCTATTAAAATGTATTGGACATAATGTTATAAACTAATTACTAATTTTTTTGACAATATCTATTAGGTCCTGAAAAAATGATTACAAAATTAATCATCCTGCTATTTTGAGATAAAGGGTATCTCTATAAATAAAAAAAATGCGATTTAATCTCATTTATGAATCTAAATTCTCATTAATAATGAAAATATCTTCTTTACTAGTTATCATCAAACTCAATCCATCAATTTATTGTTAAATGAAAGAAAAATAAATTCAATTATAAAAATATTCTCCTATTGATACTTTGATAAATTTTAAAGAATATGTTCAAAAATAATATAAAATCCATTACACAATATTAACAATAATGAATAAAGTTAATAGAATGGTTTTTTGAGTTTTAAATTACATCAACTAAATGTGCTATTTTTTAGTTTATAATCATTGTTGAAAGAAAAAACAGTCATTCCAAATCTAATAAAACTATCATAATCTGAAATAGAATAATATAAAAGATGTAAAAAATATTGCCTTTTGAGTGTTTCCTTTTCTCTTCAGATTAATTCACATAAGATCTCCCAATTTCTCTCATAGACTCGCAAATCTTATCCCATTTTAGTCTGTTATAAAATCATGGGAATGTTTAGCCATGGCCATCTATCCATAATTCTAATTAATGAAATTTTCCTCTCTACCCATATTTGTTTTATTTTATAGAATCCATTTTTTCAATTTTTAGTCAAGATCTATACTTCAAAAACTATTTATTTTTCACTTATTTTAACTAAAATAACCATTTCCCATCTAAAACCCTTCTTACTCAACTTATATTTTCACTGGAAAGCTCTAAAGTACAATATCATGGCGTCTACTTTTTTATTTATTTGATTGATCTCAAATAAAATTGATTAATATATACTTCCCATCATCCCAGGTTTACTATAGTTGGAAAAAACCAACCTACAACCATAATAAGTTATTAATAGTATACCCTAATAAAATCAGATTCTTCTCTTACAAGGAAATTTCAGTGAATTCCTACTAAAATTCCATATCTTAATTGGAATATCTCCTCTAAATATATTTTATGATTCGGATCAAGTCAGATAGCTCTCGTAAACTGACCTCTAACCATTTTCTCCTTTAGGTTGTCAAGAAATCAAGGGGTTTTTTCTCACTCTGTTGAGTCATCCACTACTTTATTTTAATTTATTTAGTTCACTAAACCATAATCTACAATTTTCATAAAATATAAACTTTGTAAATGATTCCACCTTTCAACACTTACATTGTTTAATGATAGATTCTATTGAAAATTTTGTAGTCGAATACTATAAGTTAAATAATATTTCAAGTATGAAATAATTTACTATCCAAAATGGTTTAATCCACCCCGCTAATTTTTTTGTGTAGTCATGATAGAAATCTACCATGAGCATACTTCAATGTGATGAATATCGATGGAAAATAAAACCTTTGATCATTCCCAAACTACACTAGTTGAAAATGTTAGAATGAAATTTAAATATATAAAAGAATGATTTTAAAAAGTAGTTAATAATGGTATGATAAATCCCTTATATATAAGATTTTAAATTGAATAAATCATAGTGATTCATCAAAATGATCCATTATTTCATTGAAACAACACAATGAATATAAATTTCATAAAATATTTCTAACTATAGAACTTTTGATTTTCAAAAATCCTAAAATCCAACTGACCTAAATTATACTGATTTGTTTTGAATTATATTTTTTGTGTGTATATATATGATATAAAAATATTTTAATAAAATATATATTCTAAATACAATTTTAAAAGAATTTATCCAAACATTTTTTTAAATACAATTCCCAATACCTCAATTTTTTGGAGAGGTGACTTGGGAATTTGTATGCCACTTTTCTTGTGGGACTCCTCACTATTAAGTTTACGTCATCAATCTATACCCTATATTTCTCCCCCTCATAAATCCCTACATAAATAGTATGTGCGAATAAATTAATATTTTAGGTATAAAATTTAATAATTAATTGTTGGAATTTTTTTCCAAAATACAGAATTATTTATGTTCTTATAAGAGTGAAATAATCACTATTCAAAAGGGATTAATCCTCCCCACTAATTTATTATTTGGTAATATAATAATTCTCCTTTTAGGAGACTCAAAATCTATAAATATCTATGGATAACAACATTATAGATCCTTCCCAAAGAATACTGGATTCATTTTTCAGAATCACTATCAATGATATAAAGGGAGTATTTTCATAAGTTTTTAATAATGGTCTAGTAAAACAAATATTAATAAGATAATAAATTGATCGAATTATAGTTAATCATCAAAATGATCCATCGTTTCATTCAAAAAACATGCCTAATTTCATTTCAAGAAAATATTTTAAGCTAAGAAACATTTGATTTTCAGAAATTAAAATGTCCAACTAAACCGCCTTTTCAGTATTTATTTATTTTTTTGAGATATATTTATATATAATATAATTTTTTTTTTCTGAAAATATAAATTCTAAATAATTTTTTAAAATCATTTATCTAAACATTAGTTTTTTTAACAAAATAAAATTCCCAAAACCTTATTTGTTGTGGTATGATCGTTGGGAAATTTTATCCTAAATTCCCTTGGGAATTCCTCACTATTAGGACCACCTCATGAATACATCCATATATTTTTTACACCACAATAATCACAACTTAAATAGTATATGAGTACCAACAAATATTTTATAAATAAAATATAATAATTGATTTTTTATAAATTTGATGCTGAATATTGAAAGATGAATTATATTTAAAGGGTAAATTAATTCACTATCCAAAAGTGTTTAATACACCTTATAAATTTTATTTGTGGTTTTAGAATAACTCTCCCTCTAGTATAATTCCATGTTTCGAAGATAAAATGATAGAAATTCCATTGTTCTTTACCAAAGTGTACTAGATGTGTTGTTCTGAATGAAAATTATATATGGATGAGGGGTATTTTCCAAAACAATTAATGATGATCTTGTAAAACTCATATTTATAGTGCCATAAATTGGTCAATTTTTTTTGATTCATTAAAATGAAGCATTTTTTCATAGAAAAAACTCATTGAATATTGTTTTGGGTAACTTTTTCAAAGTTGGAAACTGATTTTTTTTGGAAAAAATGAAAATCTAACCGACCTTCCTTTTCTAGTTTTATTTAAAATTTTATTTTATTATTTTTTATGTATATATAAAATATAATATAAAAAATCTAAAAAAATATATATTCAAATACTTTTTAAGAATGATTTATCTAAACGTATATTGTTTATGATAATAGATTTCCAAATACCTTACTCTTCTAGAGACGTTCCTTAGTAATTTGTATCCAAATTTCTATATAGAATTCATCACTATTAAGTCCACCTCATAAATCCATCCCCTATACTTTATCCACCTCATAAATTCCCACTTAAAGAGTATGTGGGTCCCAATTAATATTTTATGAATAAAATATAACAATAAAAATATAATTATCCCCAAATGTTATTCATAAAACATTAACTCCCCATACTATTCAAAATAATCATACATAATAAAGGTATCTTTTGATTTAAACCTTTACTTAGTATCTTTATCTTAATGAATTATTATATTTACAAGCTTTTGAAACATTAAACCTATTAAAAATTGTGAAAAACTGGAGATAACATATATACATTGATTCATTCATCCAATATCTCATTTGTTATCACTTTTATGTCTATAATCTAATATCGTTTTCATAAAATCTATAAGGAGTAAACATAATAACTTTTATAAGAAGTGTATCTACTTATAAGTTAACCTAGGTAAAGTATTATAATATGTTTTAATTATTAGAACACACATCTCATTGGGTAATAATATTTTATGAAGAGATTATATTTTATCCTCCAATCATAATAGAATACCTTCACCAAGTAGTAGGGGTTAAAATTATGAATATCAAAAATCATTTTAGTAACCTTCTACCCATTAAACACTTTAATTAGGATCTACTTAAATGAAGTGTTGGGTTTCTATTGATAAATGATTTAATTTATGATTTTTAACCGTATATTATTATGCGTCACACATTCAATATATTTTGATATAATGTTTGTAAATAAATCCATTAGGTTTTGACATGATATCACAAAAAAAATTTTATGGTACATCTTGTAACAATTGACACACATAATATTGTCTCAAACTAAAATTTCTAGAATTTACAATATAAATGAAACTATAATCTCTAGATAAGTAAATTACAAATTCATAGTATAATTTTAAATACATGTTTATTTATTATTCATATAATAAATAACAAAACCTATAATAAAAAATATCTATCCATATGTGGATTGATTATCTCCTACATCAGTAATCCAACATGAATTAGTGTATCCTTCCCTTACATTTGAATAATTAATATATTGTAGGTTTAAATATTTGTTCATTTTTAAGAATTCAAAATTTATTATTATACATTTATAAATATTAACACTAGGATTAATAGTATATCTACTCATCTAACATAAGGAAAAAACAATATTAGGTCAAGTATTTTGAATCACACACATTAAAGAGATATTCTCTCTTATATATTAATGTTTTGTAAGATTGTAATCATATTCATAAACCTTTTAACACTCAAATAAAATAGATTATTTTCATCATGAAAACCAAGAATATTAAATTTATTGAACATTGACTCAATGTAATGAGAATATATTAAAGAGTAACCCCCAATTTTTTCTAACTTTAATACCCTTAATTATTTAAACTATTCCAAGATCCTTCATTTTAAACATATAGTATAAGTAATTCTATGTCTCATTAACTATAATCATGTTAATCCCAAAAGTTAACCAATCATATACATTAAGGTATAAAATCACTCCATATTATTTTATAAACATTGAATAAATATATTTATCTAAATTATTATGAATAAAATCATTATAAAAGAAAATAGAATAAAATTTCTCATGACATTGTTTAATAAAACTATACACTTCATTATCTCATGCCTTTATTATTATAAAATTAATTAAAAAATTTGTATATTTCTTGATTCAATAATGACATTATCTTCTAGGTCTATATACCCTAAGATTTACTATTCTCTATATAACTAATAAAAACACCTTTAATTTCTCTATGTCTAATTATAGTTATTTTAGGATCATGAACTTTATAATAAGCTACATTCCACCACACTATTAAATATGAAATATTATGTTTTATACCTTTCAAAATTTCAAAGGGTTAGTATTCCAAAATACAATTCTATTATGAATATTACATGAAGATAATAAATCTTTATCCAATAAAATTGATTGTAGTTTTGATTTATTAATGATTTACTTTAGTATTTTAGAAAAATTATAACTTTTTCCATTTTTTAAACCATTTTATTGTTGTTTATTAGTGGAATAACAATGATAAATCATACTATTTTCTTTTATATCTCATAAATTAATTAATAAAGTATTCGCTACCACTATCTGATTGTAAAACATTAATTTCCTTATTTGATTGGTTTTTAAATTTAAATTTATATTTCTTAAACATGTTAAAAGCCTCATCTATTGTTCTATGAAGATACACATGTATATTTATTCTACATTAATTAATAAAATTAATAAATATATTTTACATTATCAATTTAATGAACCACTAAGTTTATTTATATTATATTAAAAAAATCCTAATATATCTTAATTCCTTTCAATAGTCTAAAATGGTATTTTAAATAGATTTTATGCATGTTTCATGTTTAATTAAATCATATAAAACATTAATTAAATTTAACTTCATCAATACTTTTAGTGAATTAAATTGGCAGAGGATCATTCCAAAAATTAGAGAACCTAATTCAATTGGTAGAAGGATCAGTAATATTATTAATAGATATTTGATATTTTCTATTAATTGAGTACCCCTTCCCAGCATATATGAATCCCTTTGGGAATATAACCTTATCGTTTTCAAATGAACATGAAATTCGTTCTTATGTTGAATATTTATTAATAATAGATACTTTAAAACCTTAATTCATTACAACACAATTATAAAAGTTAACTTATTCCTAGAATTTTAATCTATCTCTAGTCTTCCTTCAATGATGATATTTAATAATACATTTTTTCCCAATGTTTTCTTCTTTTTTGGTACCATTGTCATCAAATATTTTGAACATTTAATGATCCTACACACATAAACCATATCTCCATAATCAAGAAACCACCCCATATTCATTAATATTATATAAAATTTAGATATCATAAAAACTCTATAAGATATTTATATAAGGATTGGTCACTTTATTTTGATAGAAATATTCCCTTAAAAATTCCATAGTTTTCAAAAAAATAAATCATTATCCTTAATTTTTTATGGATTTTATTTCTTCTTTAATTTTTTAATTTTCATCTTTCCTTGTGGATATAGATTTTGTGGTGCGTTTTCCTTAATTATGTTAATCTTGGATTGAAATTCTGAATTCATATCCATTTATCTCAACAAGGATTCTTATTTGATGTGAAGATTTTTTTTTCAATTTCTCTAAAGAAAAATACTCAATGTTTTTAGTAAGTGATTTATCAAATTTTTTAAAAATTGGTGGACATTTTGAAATAATGTCTCATACATTAAAATTTTATGCTATTATAATTTTAAGTGAATGAAGTTTATTTTCGATGACTTAAAGCTCATAAATCTTCTATTACATCGTCTTTTTGTTAACTATATTTTAAATTGGATATTTTTCAACGATACATTTTTTTTTACCTTTCTATGTGGATTTTCACATGAATAATAATGCATCATAAGTACCTTATATAGACTTTATTTTTTGAAAGTAATCATAATGAATATTTGATAAAATGTTTTAGATATATCATCAAGAAAAAACATAGGTATCTTTATGTTTCTTTCACATAATTCAGATTTTTTGACCACTATTATATCAAATAGAGTACCTTCAGGATTTGGAGTGGGATATTTAGGAATGAGTTTATGACATTATTCTATAATGTTGAAAATCTTTAGAATTATGATTATGGACTTTAACTTATCTTTCGAGTTTAATAAATTATTTCAATTGAAGGGGTAATGTTTGACCATTTCTTGGTTCATTTCTATAGGGAATTTAGAATCCATCTCAAAAGTTATACATATTTAAACCCTTTTTATTATAGATAAATTGGTGGTACAATATAGAAAGATGAATATTCTTTAAATCATGAAATAATTTACTTTCTGAAAGGTTTTAATCTAGGCCATTAATTTTATAGCTGGTTTTAATGGAATTATCCCTCAATGATACGTAAAAGTTCTAAATATTTATGGATAGTAACACCATTGATCTTTCTTAAACCGTAATGGATGCATATTTTGAAATGAAATTTAAAGATCAGTGAAGATAATTTTCAAAATTCATTATCAACAAACCTATAAATAAAATATTTATAAGATTTTAAATAAATTTAATCAAAATGATTCAACAAAATCATCTATTATTTCATTAAAACAACATAACAAATATCATTTTTGGACAATGTTTCAATCTGAAAAATTTTTATTTTCAAAAATCATAATTTACAACCGACCCATCATTTTTTGATTTATTTAAAATTTTATTTTTGGTTTGTTTTGTTTTTGGTATATATATATAAATATATAAATATATACATAAACACAAACAAATATATAATATAAGAAATATTATACTAAATATATATATTCAAAATACATTTTAAAAAAATATGAAAACTTTTATTATTTTAAAATAAATACAATTCCAAAGGCCCTAATTTATAGAAGAGAAGATTTCAGTTTTTTCTCACGCTTTCCTTATGGGATTAATCACTATTAATTAAACATAATTGAGAAATCCCTCCTATTTTTCAACCACATCAATCTCTTCCCGAGAAATATATGGGTCCCAATTAAAAATTTATAAATATAATATAATAATTAAAATATAAAAGATTCTATATAAGTTCATTACAAGGTTGGAGGATGTTTTTTATAAGGGTTTATTTGGTATAATAAATTATTCATATTTGATATTTGACCTAACAGTCGGAGTTAACTAGAATATTAAGACCTACTAAATTAGGGTTTATTTATTTTATTTATGTAGATTGATTGGAAATGTCACAAAACATAGTGAGATCACCCATAAAATAAGTATCTTTAACACTCATCGAACTCCCCTGGCTAAACACATAAACAAATCTTTTAGTAATCAGTGTGTTTTACCTCAATAAAAATCACTAAAATAAATGAATTAATTTTCAACTAAAATTTCAAAAAATTGAAATAAAAATTAAAATATCAATGGATAGCATTACAAAATATTTTAATAATAAGTTATTTTTAAATTGAGATGTAAAATATATGAATTTTATATAATAAAATATTTTCATATCAAGTTTATTGTTATTTCAATTCTATGTATTTAACATTTTAATATATTCTATCAATTATTTCAATCCAAAAAATAAATTCTTTTATATTCATTTAAAAGTATATAAAATTTCTTAGACACATAATTGATAGATTTATGCACCAAAGAAGTTGGCCATATCATGGTAGCCTTGACTGTGTAGCACTCCATACTCAAGTGAACCGCAACATAGTGTGATACGCTATGCCATGATAGTTTTTTTTGTAGGATTATCATATTGTACATTAATCCTTTGTTTGACTATCATCTTACACAACATCTATCATTGTCAGTTATAATCATCTTATGATGATGATAATTAAGGGTTTGAACATATTTAATATTTTTTAACTGTAAAACTATTTTATGTGGGATCAAGATGAATGTTACAGAGATTCGTAACATTGAGAGATGTTTATGAAATCTTTATTGAATATATATATATATATATATATATTAGGTTATTAGTGGCCTATATATACTTTTTTTCATTCTCATAGAGGTTTCTATGAGTGTGAGACCCACTACTGATGTTAAAACTCTTCAAATAGAGATGATTATGGTTATTTATATATTATTTAAACAAAAAATTTTATAATACCTTGAATAGAATGATATATTTCCAGAGTGTCTGATAAGAAAAATAATATTGGGATACCTTTAGTGGAAGGAGTATTTCTACACCTTCTTAGTGATATCAATTAAATTAATGTAGAGATATCTTATAGGTTTCATCAACTAGTGTAAGATATTATAATATTATTATTCTTGATTAATTTTTATTCTGAATATATATATTTTTTAATTAGGTTTTGGCATTGTTTTTAAATTAAATTTTAGATGTTATACAGCCCTCTAAAACCATTTATTATTATGAAAGCTAATCTATGAATAGTTGGTTTGAATTTTGAATGGATTAAGAATAATGGAAAAGAAAATTTTTCAACTTTTATTAAACTAATGAATCCAAAACATCACTTTTTGTTCTTGAGAATCATAATCGACAAAATATTTCTTCTAAAAATGTCTCTATTGATTCTTCATTCCAATAAACCAAGACATAGTTATGGAAAATAGGCATTTTGGGAATCATGAGTAAATCATGAAATAACTGTGTATAATAGGAAAAAGATCTATTTTATGTTCAAGAGATCTATTTTCCATGATTGAATTCAAAATTAGGGACACCATAACATAGTAAAAAAAGTTATGTGAAATTTGGAAGAGGATCGTTAGCTTGATTTGATAGCTATAAATGATATGATGGAGAGAAAAGAATCTTTGAGTTCCATTCATGAAATTACTTGACAAACTAAAATGGACACCAAAATAGTATTATCCTTTCCTCGATATGATTTTTCAACATGGGGAAGACCGTGTTGTGGTGCGAGGTATTTTCATAGAAATTTTATGTAAAATGGTATTTTTGTTAAAATTCCCAATATAATTTGATAACAAAGGACCTCAATTCCCACACTGAGTCTGTAAGGGACTTTAAACTAAACAAAAAACATTTTGGTATATGTGATTTACGTTTAGAGTTTATTTATACAAAAATAATTTGTAAAATTTTTATAAATTAAAAAATAATGAAAATAAAAATATTTTAAAATTAATTTATGAATGTTTTACAAATTAAAATATAAAATATTTATATTAAGTCCTTATTTAAAAAATTTATTTAAGGAATTTTAAATATGATTTTGGGATATTGATGTGAATAGTGGTTTAAATGAAATCAAATATTTTATATATTTAGTTTGTATAATTTTTTTATATAAAATATAAAATGATTATTATTTAATAATGATTTTATTATAAAATATCTCATATTTGAAGATGAACGAGTTTATATCAAAACCATGTGAATGATATTATAAAATGTTTATATTGGATAAAATTTAATTGTTCAAGTTTATCCATGTCAAAATTATAAAAAAATGGAAATTTATCTATTAATTGTTTATAAATTTTTATCTCATGTTTTTTTGTGTGAATTGTTAATTTACTTATTTATTCCATTATTTATTCATAGAAATAAATTTTATATATTTTCAATTATGATGTATACCCCAGTTAAAAATTTTAAACTACTTATTTTAATTTTCCCACATGAATATAAGGTGTTAAATGGTAACTCTAATAATGTATTTCATTTTATCAACCTTAATATTTTCTTGAATTTATTTATGAGCTTGAATTACCAATTTTATTATATTTTATACATGTTAAGTGAAAGAGTTATGAGGTGATTTAAATCTTTCTTGAGTTAAGTATCCCTTGAAATATCTCTTGAGTAAAGTATCCCGTGGTAGAGGGACTTTCGGTTGGAAAACTCGTTGTTGTAGAGGCATAAGCCTTGTTTAGAATAGTATTAGTTTTCAATATGTCACTATGGGATTACACTTGTTAGGATTATTGGTTTTATAAAATAATAATCATTTAATTAAAAATCTATTTCATATATTATTCATAGGATATATTTGGAAATGTATGAATACAGTTGGTTTTTAGTTTGTGTGAGTAAAAAAACCTATAAGATTTATAACAGGTTACACAATAATATCATTTGAACATATTGATTTATTTGAAAAAATGTGATTCCAAAATAAATAACTAGAAGAATACCCACATGTAAATGGAATAACACGATATAACATGGTGAGATTAAATCCACTTAAAAAACACTAAGTGTTAGATTCCTTCTAAAGAGACACTTTTTAATACCTTTATCATTCAGTATAGTTGTCCCAAATGATCATGTTCCCATGAATTATCTTGTGTAAAGAAAGAAAGTAATGAGGATATCCCAACTAATATCTATGTCATTTTTTGCATATGATTTCGGTTACTCAGAGCAGGAAAATCACAACCATTAGGATACTATAAGAATCACGTTAAAATAATCTATATGATAGATCAAAAAAATAGTTGTCCACTCAAATATCTAAGAATAATATATGACAAGATTTAACAAATTTTTCATAAAATATATTCATGGATTATTTATATAAGTTACTAATTTATGACATAATAAAATATATAACTAGTCCCACTATTGGGTATGATGAGTTTAAAAGGGGATATCATTTTTTTGGGTTCACATTTAATTAAAGTCCTTGTTATAATGAATGTAAAACCTGATTCTCATCTGAAACAATATTCTAATACATATATATTACAGCATCATCATCAATCTTAACTTTGAAATAAGTCTTTAAAAATGAGAAGCATATTTAATGAAACTTCTTGGACTTATAAAAATTTAATAATTTTTCTCAAAAAATAAAATATCTAAATGTTTTATAAAAAAATTCTTGAGTAAAAAAGTGTTGCATTAGTTCAAAAAATGAATATAGATTCTTATTAGAATCACATAATTATTAACAAAAGGTTTACCTATGTCTTGTTCTATTTGAATAATTCATTTAGTATTCATAATTATAAATTTTTCAACAATGTGAATGTGTTCAATAAATCTTTACATTTTTTTCTCAAACATTTAGGGAAAGATAAACTTAGATATGTGATTTCTTAAATATAGTATTGTGATGATAGTTTAGCTGGGTAAAAGTTAAAAATGAAATATGAAAATTTAGTTGGAGATTCAAACACTATTTCTTTAGAATTTCTAGTTAAGGTCACTGAAAGCTATATGTAATGTCAGGGAGGAAGGAAATTATTTTCAAAATATGGAACTATTTAAGAGACCTAAGGGGGTTTAAGAAACTCCAATGAAATTACATTTTAGGTATTAATTTTATGTCAATATCTTTCTATTTTTAATAGGTATGTGATACTAAAGGTATATTTTAAAAAAGTTTTGAGTATATAAGAGTTTGAAATCCGAAAAATAATTAATAGATATTTTATTTTTCATTTAAATGAGGAGGCAAAGGGTTTATGAATCATGGTATGAATGATAAGGAATAATTCAATATAATATAGATCTTAATAACATATGTGCATTTTTATCTTGTTCACTTATATAATAAGTGGAGTTATTTATTAACAAGGAGTTATTATAAAAAATATTACATTATGTTTTTAATACACATGGTTTAGGATTCATCAGATTATATAACATATTTGAAAAGAAGCTAAGGATAATAGGAGTATAATTTTGAATAATTTATTGGTCTAATATTATTTCTAATATATAAGGAATATGAATCCTACCACACTTTAGTTGAATATTATAAAGAATAAAATGATATTTTAATAATAATTCTCTAACCACATAGAACACTATCTAAGATATTGATATAATAGTTTATTTATTCCTATAAGAGACTAGTATAAGTATGGTTTGATTTTGAGAAGTTAAAAATTAACAAATGAAGTATTATTCCTATAAAATTGGATGTCAGTTAAATATCCTAGAATTTATGGGGTTTGTTTTTAAATAATTAAGTAAAGTGTACCATTAGTTACAAAATCATTTCAATGGAAATGTTTGATGAAAATGTTCCGAAGATGATGCTGGACTTAGAAATAATTTTTTGTAGACAATTTTTTTAAAATTGTATCATTATATGTTTTGAGGTTTGGGAGTTTTAATATTATGCTCAAATAGTTGAACATTAGGAATATGATTCCTAAGTCTCACCATTATTTAAATTGTATAACTTTATAGATATTAATTTCTAAAGAATTTAATGGTATGGTTTTATGATATGGTCAATTTTAGATATGTTTGGGATTACACTGAGATTTAATGAGTTTAACAAAAACCATGAATTTATAACAAACATAAGACAAACCTAGAAGTCTATCATATGAGATATGTTATATAGATAATTATTTAGGGTTTTGTTAAGTATTCTTAAAGAGGATTTATAATATAAAATGTATCATGTTATACCAAAGGTAATATCCTCTTTATCATTCTTTCATGTTGGATATATAAATATATATATATATATATATATATATTGGTTAGTGAATTGATAATTGACCTCTCAAAATATAACATTAAGTTTCCCCTAACTTATTTCTATAATACTGCATTATAGTCTGTGACAAAATGTTAACATTTGCATGAGTCATATCCTTGTATCAGGATATAGAATATGATCATGAGGCACAAAAAGAGTTTTGTGCACTGGATAACCCATGAAGTATACCAAATAGATTGGAATACACTATGTATTTAGTATGAAAAGGGTGCATGGTTCATATTTTGAGTCCCCAATACATAAGGATAGTGATCTACTAATCATGATAACCTCTATACTTTGATACCTTTCTATGGAAATCCTTGAGGATTAGCTAATTTGGGGGTGGTTGGGCATCTTGTTAGTCATATTGTCTGTTAGAGATTAATAAATATAGGAGTTTTCATCTTGTAGGATGAGTATAACATTTTGGCCATAAATTGTGATAGTATGGGGAATTTTATATCCATAACTAAATAGTTCATGTGATGTGAGTTGTTTTTGAGGAGCATGAGATGTGCTCATTCACATAAGATGAATCACATGTGATGTATTCATCAACTTGGTTGGTCTATACTCAGAGAATAGAGAACATATGAGTTTGATATATGGGATTCACATAATCCTTTTCCTATGGGAAATTAATGTTCATGATAAAAATATCTCATGAAAATGAAATTTTCATATGATATGGTCATTGGAAACATTTATAGAGATACTTGTGTTTGATATAGATCATGTAAAACCCATTTATAGCCAGAGTATCATTGATTCATTACTACATGCCACTCTATGCATACGTTTATGGATTTATGAATTCATAATTGTTATCAATGATACAAAGGCCTATTGGGACAGTATTTTTCTTCATGTGAATAAGGATAAAAACAAAGAGAATAAGAAAAATGAAAAGATTTAATTGAAACTTACTTAATCCTCATTACAGCTTCTCTTGCATGACACTAAGAATCACTTGATGTTAGGTATAGGATTACTCTATAAAGTACTTAAGGATTATAATGGGCATGAGATTATGGATTTTTGTAGAGTTTAGGCTTTTTAAAGTGTGGTATGAGTGGTTATACAAGGGGAGTGGAGTTGTTTATTCCTGAGGAGATGCATATTTTTAGAGTAAAATATTAAATAAAATAATATATCAAGGTTAAAGCATGTAATAGAATTTTTTTTACAATATAAATCATATATAAATATTATAAAATTGTTTCTAATAATTAACACATATTTATAATTATAATTCCTTATTTTATTGAAATGTCATGTGGGAAAAGGAAAAATTGTTATTTTAATGAAACACTTTCGACATTAGGTTTTGGAAAGCTCTTTTTAAGTTTAGAAATTAATTTTATTGGATTTTAAATAAATATTTAAGAAATTAAGTATAAAATTTATTAACCACAAGTTATAGAAAGTATTAGGTCATTATTACCCCATGAAGGATTTAGTTTAATATAAATTGATTAGGTGAAAAACTATATTGTTTACTATTCACTTGAAAATTGAAGTATTTTAGAAAATTAACAAAAAAATACCCTTAAAATTTTTGACATGATGATTTCAAAATGATATTTATTTTATCAAAATAAATTTAAATAATATGTAATTTTAAATTTCAGTATAAAAATAATGACTTTAATGAAATATATTAAAATGCAGTTTATTAAAAATCTTATTATATTTTCATTGAGTTTCTTAATCATGATATTTATTTTTTTGGAATTATAATATTTATATTTTCTTATATTAATCATGATAAATATTATTTATATCACAATTTATTATTTTGAGGTAAAATTACTATCTCAATGTTCGGGTTACTATTCATAATGGCCATATTACTAATACTAATGGTTAGGTTACATTTCCAATGGTCACATAACTATTACAACTGTCACATTAACACCTATAAATACCTATACTTTGCTTCATTAATTATTCAACTCAATTCCTATTAAGGTTCTATATTTCTATTTTCTACAATTTTTATTGGTTGATTAAAATTTGGATACTTTTCTATTATTGATTGGTTTACTAATATTTTATTTCATTTATAAAGTGTTGGAAGTGGAGGTGATGATTTTTATAGATTGGGGTGATCCATATTTTCCCATTTTAGATTTTAGATTTTATATGTTTTGTCCAATTTTAATATTTTGTATTTTAATTGGTTTCAATTATAATTAATGCAATAATATTTATTAAGGAAATAAATTATTATAATTTTATTTATATGTATATATTATAACACACATTTATTTCAAGATAAAAATATCATTTACAAGCTATAGGATTACACATTCTTCCCCCCTTTATAAATTCCATCCCATAAATTTCAACTCATATTCTTGGCTAAGAATAGGTGTGGGTATTATTGTTTCATTGTTTCCTCTAGTTCCCATGTTGCCCCTTCATACTTATGGTTACTCCATAATAATTTGATAAGGAAATTTGTCTTGTCTTTTAGAACTTTGTTTTTATGGTCCAATATATTTACTAGATTCTCTTCATATGATAGGTCATTATTCATTTGTACCTTAATTGGATTTATTACATGTGAGGGATCGGGTATCTACTTCTTTAGGAGTGATACAAGGACCACATCCTGAAAATGACCCATACTTGGTGGAAGTGAAATATCATAGGACAATAATCCTATGTAATCAAGGATCTCAAAGTGTCCAATATACCTCGGCCTAATTTTCCCTTTCTTTCCAAACCACATGAATCTCTTCCATAATGATATTCAATAATAAAACCTTTTCTCCAACTTCAAACTCGAAGTCCCATAGATCGTTTTTAGCATAGCTCTTTTTCCAACACTGTGTAGCTTTTTTTATAGGATGACTTGAACCTTCTTTGTCTCCTCTTACACAAGATCGGATCCACGTAGATTTCTTTTTACAATTTCATTCCAATAAGTTGGAGTTCTATATCACTTCCCAAATGAAGATTCATATAGATCCATTTTAATTCTTTATTGGGTGTTTTTTTGTATAATAACTAAACTAATGGAATATATTGATCCCATCCTCCTTTAAATTCTATTTAGAAGGATCTATGTTTTTATGTGTGCGAATAGTCTTCTCTGATTGTACATCAATTTGGGGGTGATAGGTCATATAGAAATTTAATCCAATACTCAAAGCATGTTGAATAATTATCCAAAATTTAGATTTGAACCATTGATAATGATCAGAGATGATCAAAAGTGGAACCCCATTAATCCTCACCACTTTCATTACACGTCTCTTGTAAGGTTATTCAAGTGATAAATATTCATTAAAAGAAATGAAGTGGGTATTCTTGTTGAGTAAATTCACCACAAACCATATCACATTTTTCCTATATATGTCTTCAAGAAACCAGTGAAAAAGTACATGTTGATGACATACCTTTTCTATGTGGGTATATGAAATGGTTGCATCACCCCATTGTAATTTTGTCGCTCTGATTTTACTTGTTGACATACCAAGGTCTGTGAGATATACTCAACAATATCCTTCTTCATGTTGTACAACTAGAAATTATCTTGAAGATCACGGTACAACTTGGTACTTCTGGTATGGATAAATAAACATGAGTTATATTAATTATCTTGTAGATCCTTATTTATATTTGTTGATGAAGGGACCCAAAACCTAGTACCAAGCCGAATCACACCATCATTATTGATATGGAACTCTTGTAGCTTTCCATCTATTACTTATTTTACCTTCATTTGTATATCCAGATCATCCCATTTTTCCTCCTTGGTGTTATCTTGGATATAACGTTGGAAAATCATTTGGTAATGGTGTATTTGATGCCTTTATGGTTTTCATATCCATCCTTTTGATATCCATGTAGATCGGATCTTTCTGAATTTTTTTCATGGATAGAGAATTTGGGTATTTTTTCTAAGAGAATCAGTTACCTTTATTTCCTTTCGAAGATGGTAGTTAATAGAGAAATCATAGTCTTTGATCATATATTTCCAAATTCATTGATGCATGTTGAGATACTTTTGTGTGAAGATATACATTATACTCTTGTGATCCATATAAATGTCACAATTTTCACCATATAGGCAGTGCCACCAAATCTCTAGAGCAAAGATCAAAGATGCTAAATCCATATTATGCATTGGGTAGTTATTCCCCTGCATCTTCAACTTCATGAGGCATAGGCTATTACTTTTTCATAATGCATGAGTACAAAACCTAATAATTTATTTAAATCAATACTGTATATCACAAAACCTTCTCCACCTATTGGTAGTGTGAGTACATGTGCAGTGATTAGCCTCTTATTGAGGTCCTTGAATATTTCCTCATAGTCTTATTTTCAGACATACTTTACCCCTTATCATGATAACATAGTTAGCTGACTACAAAATTATGAGAAATTCCTCACAAAACATATGCAGTACCCTAATAAACCAATAAAAATACATATTTTCATAACACTAGTAGTTCTGGGACATTCATAAATTGGATTTATTTATGGGTTCACATAAATTCCCTAACTTGTGATCATGTTCCCCAATAATTATACTTCGTACATATAAAATTCACACTTGTTAAATTTAGAATTTATTTTGTCCTTCCTTGTTTAATTTCTTCATAACAACACTTATATTCTCTTCATGTTCCTCCTTTATCATGGAGTATATGAGAATATCATCGATAAAAGAAGCCAAAAAAATCAAGGTAGTCACTAAAGACTATATTCATTAAATCACTGAATATTTTATGGTAATTTGTAAGTCCTAAGGGAATTACTAAGAACTCATAGTGAACATAACTTGTATGGAATTAAGTCTTCTGAATATCTTCTTTATTCACCTTCAATTAATGATATCTAAAATAAATATAACCTTTGATAAGTAATGAGCTCTTCACTGTTGATTGAACAAGTGTTTAATACTTGGAAGTGGATACTTGTTCTTTATAGTGATCTTTTTGAGCTCCCAATAATTATTACATAGTCGCATTGATTAATCCTTCTTCTTAAAAACGAGAATAGGAACACCCTAAGGTGATGTACTATGATGTATGAACACTTTATCCAAATTCTATTTATGTTTCTTCTTTAACTCTTCTAGATTGATCAAGGACATCCTATAGGGGAGTTTTGATATAGGAGTGGCTCTAATTATGAGTTCTATTAATAACTCTACCTCATGATCTAGGGGAAATATAGGTAAATATTTTTAAAATACATGATTTTATTCCCTCACAGTGGGCATATCCTTTTGGTTGATACATTCCTTTGTATCATCCATTTGGGTAAGGTATTATTCTTCAAAGGGTATCCACAACTACACCATTAAGGGATTTGATAAAGGATATTCATAATCTTACTTACATTTTTAAAGGAGAATTATATGGTTTGGAATATGAAAATATATATCCATTTCCTAATAGTTTATGTGTGCACAATGTAGTGAGATCTAATCCATACCCAGTATAGTACTGAATTCCACCAAGGGAATGATTGTGATATTCTCTAGAATAATCGTCCCAAAAATACGAATAAGATAAGAGTCCAACACTTGGGCTGAAATGATTGCAACACTAGGTGTTTTTTCAAATATCTCTACTTTATGGTATCAGGGCTTTGATTAAATAGTTATACCAAACTTATAGTATATAAAGGAGTACCAAGAAAAAAATCAAATTAAACTTTTTCCATTATTGTGTGAATAGGAAGTGTACCTTATACAAATTTTTTACATTCACCACTTCAATAGTAGTGATAGAATAATATCTTCCTTTCTCCTTTGGTTTTGGTGGTTAATGGTGCTAATATCCCCAAGGACTTGAGGTTTAGTGCACTAACTTGCATGGTTCCCATTCACCATATAGTTGAAGAATTGAGACATGGGTGGTGAATTAGGAGGTTCCTTCATTTCCTCTATCATACTGGATGGATTTTTTATGTCTCTTCAATATTCATGAGCTTAGTGGCCTTCTCTCCCACACTTGAAGCACTTCCCTTCCACTTTGAGACAATTCCCAAGATGTTTCTTCCCACATTTTTGATATATGGGTAGTTGGATCCTTTTTCCTCATTTTTGATTTTACACACTAGCTTGAAACTATATTGTTATCTTCTTATCCTTATAACCATGGTACAATTCTCCAAACTCCATCTCTATTTCGAGATCACATCGAACCACTTCTACATAAATCTCAAAGTCTATAACATCTAGATCTTTTCGATGGTGCTGTTTCATAGAACTAAAAAATATTTATATTTTTTGAACAATGTTGATAAAAAACTTGAGACATATCATGAAATCTTTGTGTTGTTTTCCTCATATTCTTTCATATATTGACATTTCTTTTACTTTATCTCTTTGAATTATCACTATAGCTTTGTTTGAAGAGTTTGAGGGAAACACTTGGTAACAAATATTTTGTTAATGTATTCCCACACCATCTCTTCTATTTTATCCTTGGGCTTGGTGTTATTTATCAACACCCACTGTTAATTAACATATCCATCTAAATTATAAAATTACAAAGTCACCTTCTCCTTCTCAAAATAGTGGAGCACTAAAAAGAACTCCTCTAATAAGATGAACAATTGTTCCATGACAAGTGGATCAGAAGATCCACTAAATATCACTGGTCATTTCCATATAAATGACTAAATGGATAGTTAATAATTCTTGGGTGAAGGAGGATGTTCCACATGGTTGAAGTTATTATTCATAACTTGAGACAAATTGGTAAGCGTTATTATTATGTTTGGAACACCACCTCCCATGGCATTGGGGATGTTGTTTGAGAAATCATTGCATTGTCCCTCACATGGGTTATTGGACTGGATTCTCTTGGTTTCAACTATTTTATAAGATAGAGAAGGCTTAAGAAAGATTTACGTCAATAATTCATGAATAAATAATATATTATTTTTATTAATTAACTTTAAATTCATATATTATTGGATCCCTAAGTTTATCCTTTTTCTAAAACAATTTTTTGTATGTTTACTTATAATTAGCCTTATACTAATAGTTTTTAGTAATGTAATCTAATACGAATTCCCTAATTAATGAAATCGTGCTTTGATACCAACTATATTGACCCAACTTTTTCTTTCATAAATATTACATCATTTTAAGATAAACATGATAATAGAGATACAAATGCAGGATCAAAAGGTTTAGTGTCTTGGGAAAATTGGGATCATACATTACTTTTACATAATAAAATTTAAACATTTATTTAAATCCTTATTCTTTATCCTTATAAAATATCTATTTCTCCTTAGTACATATAGTCTCCTGAGGATACACGTAAAATAAAGGGATGAGATAAAATCCTACTAAGAGAATGAATAAGAGACATGGATCCATATAACATAGGTGAGAGTAATCATCATCATCATATAAAAATCATGGGATTATCAAAAACATCATGAGGTAAACATTTGATAAAGGCATGGAATGTGTCAATTCACAAAAATGAAATATCATGTCATAGTGGTCAAATACCACACATAGTTATGAATAAATCTAGCATCATGTTCATGAATAAAATATGTGAATAATCATAACATCAATATTGTGAACATAGACAACATCACGTTCATGAATAATACAGATTACATCATCATATAAATCACATAACCCAATGATTTATAGGGATATATAATTTTGGGCCCATCTATCACATCATAACATTTACATAATCATGTATGCCACATAGAACGTATAACAATCATAATCCTGAATTAAATAATATAAAATATGGGTTTCAAAAAGATTTCATTAATTATTATTTCATGAATAAACTTGGGGTTCCCAAATTAAAAAGCTAAAAACATATTTTTTATAAGAATAATCATTCTTTAGCTAATAAGAAACAACTCAAGAGGTGTAAAAGATGTGTTTTAGAATGAAAATTTATTTTGGAAAATCTTGTTATTTTTCATTAAATCATGTTGGAAACACGTATATACCTAGGAAGAAAACTTTAGAATATTGAAATTATATTTAAGGAAAATTATATTAATATTTATATCAAATATTTTTTGAAATAGGGATAACTCGAAGAAAAATAGTTGGGTTTATGAATCCCTTTACCTTAATTCACGCCTAATTTCATCACTTTTACTCCTCGAGAATAAAAAATTATGATAATATAAATATAGATCCAAAATAAAACTATGTTAATTTTTTTATTTTTTTATTACTATTATTATTGATTTTAGTGTTTCTATTACTTTTTTCTATTGATTTTTATGATTTCTGATATCACGTTTTCCTTAAAAATATCCCATTTTGTTTGTATTTTTCTAGTTTTGTTCGAAGTCATTATACCTGACTAGAATTAATTATATATGAATATAATAAATTAAATTAAATATTTTATACATTATATATATTTCATTATATACAAATATGATTATTTTTATGAATTAACATGGAAATGTCTCTGTAGGTGGTTAACCGACCTTTGATGGGAGATTATAAGGAGTAAAGGAAGGGGATGTTTGAAATTTATATAATTGTGAATATGATACATAAAGTAGTTTTAAATAATTAATATAATTTTAAATTACTTTCAAATTAATCTTATATGTTTTGGTTTTGAAAGGGGTGGTGAAAAAAATAAAGATAAGAATAAAAAAGGAAGAGAGTTAATTCAAACTTACTTAATCATCAGTGTATCTTCTCTTATAGGACACAAAGACTCCATTGATGTTTGAAGTTTCATTACTATAGAACATAAATAATGATGGTAAGAGGATTCATAGAAAGGATTTTGATCAAGTTTAGGATTTGGCATCTGGGGGATGAGTTGTTTTCTAATGGGAGGGAGTGTGGTTATTTTTACTTTGGGAGAAAGGTATTTTTAGAATAAAATATTAAATAAAATAATATATCAAAGATAAAACATGTAATAGTTAATTTTTTATAATATAAATCATATATAAATATAATATAATGGTTTTAAAGACTTAAAACCTCTTTATAATTCGAATTCATTACTTTATTAAACGGGAAAGTTGAAAAAAGGGAAAAAATTATTTTAAGGGACACTTTTGAAATTAGGTTTTGGAAAGTGATTTTAAGTTTGGAAATTAAGTTTATTGTATTTTAATGAATAATTTATGAAATTAAATATAACATGATAATACCTAAAGTTATATAAATTATTATATCATTATTACATTGTGGATTATGTAATTTAAGATACATTGGTTATGAGAGAAACTTTAATTTTAATATTCACCAGAAAATTGAACTATTTCAGAAAATTATCAAAAAAAAACCCTTGAAAAATTTCAACATTATGATCTCAAAATTGATATTAATTTTATCAAAATAAATTTATAAAATTTGATAGTTTAATTTTTATTATAAAAAATATGACTTTTATGAAATACTTTAAAATACAATTTATTAAAAATGTGCTTATATTTTCTCTGGATTTTTAATCATGATATTTATTTTTTGGAATTATAATATTTATATTTAATTAAATTAATCACTATAAATATTATTTATATCACAATTTCTTATTTTAAGGTAAAATAACTATTCCAACAGTTAGGTTAATATTTCCATCAGTCATGTTAATATTCCTAATGGTCAGGTTACAATTCCAGTAGTCACATTACAATTAAAATGGTTATATGACCTCTTATAAATACTTATACTTTCCTTCATTAGTTATTAAACTCATTTCCTATCAAGGTTATATATTTCCATTTTCTATAATGCTGATTGGTTTACCAATATTTTGTTTCTTTTCCATTATATTGGTAATGGGGGTGATGATTCTTGTAGATTGGGTAGATCCATAGTTTCTTATTCTATATTTTATATTTTATATTTTTTGTCCAATTAAAATGTTTGGAAATTTTATTAATTTAATTACTGATTAATGTAATAATATTTGTTAATGAAATAATTTTTTTGTTTTCATTATAACACACATTAATTTCAAGAGACAAATATCATTTATAAAATCCGGGTTGTCACATTAGTTACCTATATTAACATATTTTGATCATCATAGAGATAGATGAGAGTATAAGAATCACTTATCACCTTATAAATCCTAAATCAAAGATAATTATAAAGATTTCATTTGTCTATATCGGTTTTATATGACTATGAATAGAGGGAATTCATACCCATGTGTTGTGAGATCAACACGATCCTTAGATACCTTTGAAGGAAGGATATTTTTGGTTCCTTCTCATTAGTATTAATCAAATTATTGTGAAGGGAATCAAAATTATAGATCGAATAGTGTAAGGTACCCCATTATTATTTTTATTAGTTTATATTCAATCAAAATATATTGATTTATTCTAAGTTTAATCAGGTTTTGGAGTTTTTCTTCCATAATGTTTTGGATATTATAAATTCCTTTTAAACCCTTTAATAATAAATAAATTAAAATCCACAAAATACATTTTGATTTTTTTTCATATAATATTTTAAAATTTAGTCCCTAAACATTTAAAATTAAAGTGTAAAAAGATCTATTTTTTTCATAAAATATGAAAAACAATTAAAACCAATTCACAATATTTTTTTTTATTTTTAACATCAATTAAAAAAAATTGATCAATTTAAATCCAATTTGAGTGTAAAATTATTAAAAATAGGGGGAAATAATATTCAATAGATTTATAAAACATGGTTATATTGATCCCATTGAACTATTTGGTAGGTCAATAACATCAATCTTACAAAACTATATACTGGATCAAAAACATAAATCCTTTGGAATCGTACCATCTAAATTAGCTCTGAATAAATTATTTGATGTGAGAAAGTACTAATAATCGAACCTCTATTCCTAGTCATATCAAACATCCATAGAATGTCCATAACAACTATAAAAACATGCTAAATAACACCATCTGATATCAACCTAGTCTAAATCGGCCCTTCAAACATCAATACCAATTTCTTTTTTTATAACACTTTTCAAGACATATAATCCAAAACCTCCAAAAAACAAATAACTTCCATAAAAAACCATACAAATTAACCATCCACACTTCCATGAACCCTTTAAAAATTATGTCTGTAGAAGATTCAATTTTTCTGAATTTGAACTCTACCATCCTGTTATACTATCTGATTCTCATGGAAATCTAAACTCCAACTAGTATTCCACCCTAGAATATATTATTTTATATTATCCATTGAAAAGATATTTCTAGGAGGTTCTCTATCTTAAATATTCATATAGAAACAAAAAAAATTATCCTTCCATATACAAAACCATAAAGCATATCATCTACTATACTATCTAAAGTCTATAGCATATTCTATCAGTTCATTGATCATTTATCCATTCCTCTTTCATATCACAAAAAACCCTAAACTATTGAAAATTCTATTTTTATGGTGTATTTACAATATACCAGAGTTCTATTGAAAATGGTTACTTAAACATATTTTTTGTGTTGTAAAATTCATTCCATAACAAATAATACTTTTAGGGATTTATATTTTCTACAAATAATAAGTCGGTTTCATATAGTTTTTATGGTAGTGTTTCTAAGGTGGAGGTAGAAGATTATTTCTGATGGAATATATATTTTCATCATAAATATCCTAGGAATGAAATAACTATTTTTGAAAGAGTGATTATTCCATCACATATAGCTTTTTGGGAAATCCTTATTAGTGATAGAATTTATATTTCCTCATAAAAATTTTTTTCATGAAAGAAATGTTTTCATTTGAATGATCATTCTGTCAAAAGAATATTTTTTGGAAATCCTTATTTGAAAATCAATGTGTTTTCCATTGCAAAAAAAAATATTTTCATGAATGAACTATTTGTAGAAGAATGTTCATTCAATTCCAAATAGGTTTGAGTGAAATATTTACTAATGATAGAATATATATTCTGTAAAAAAATAAACTATTAGTATAAGAATTAAAATGGAAGGAGCCCATCAAAAATACTTTTCCAATTAGTAGTAAGTTATTTATAGTAACTTATTTTTTATAACGTATGTCCACTCTATCACAAATAATTTCTCTGGTGTAAAAAGAAATGAAAAACAGTTTAAGCTATATACATTTTATTGAATACATCTAATAAAAAAGTTCATTGTAAATAAGTAAACTATAAATATAGAACACCTCCCTCTCTTCTCTATGACCCCCTCAACCTCATGTATACCCCGTCTCCATCCCTGTTTAATATTTTCTTTTTTTAGTTCTTAATTTTATCTCTTTTTCTTGGAAACTATTTCTCATATTACAAGTTTATTTTTTATAATAAAAGCAGTAGTTCGAAGGTCTTTCTTAAATTTACGTTTAATATTAATTAATTTTATGTGTTTATTTGGTTTTAATATATAGTTTTTTAATATTTTATTTAATCAATTTTGAGTTAATTTAATTTATAAAGGTCTAATTATCTTTGTATATCATGTTGATAATTATTATTTTAATTAGTATGTAATTAATTGTTTAATTTAATGTGTCTCTTGGTTCAAGTGATGAAAAAATAATTAAAATATATATAATTTTAGAGAAATAATAATAAAAAATAATAATAATAAAATATTAAAAATTAGAATATATTTCTAATTTTTTTAAAATCAATAACAATTCATGTAAAAATACAATTATAATAATGTAATACAAATTAATGAAGCAAAAATGATCACTAATATAATTATGAATTATTCTTATGGTAGGTCGCTTAATAGAAAGTAATGTTATTATAAATTATAAAAAAATAATTTACATCAATTAGAATTATTAGAAATCATTATTTTTATTATATAAAAATATAAATAGAAAATCTATTTTAATTTAAATTAATAAAAAATTGTTATATATTTATACAAATTTAAAAACTTATTATATAACTAAAATAAATAATAATTTATAATAATATAATAAGTAATTTAATGTAATCAAAAATAATTAAAATTAATAAATATTAGTTATTTTTAGGAAAAAAAATAAAAATACATAAAAGTTAATAAAAATAATAATGAATAAATATTATTTTTATTATAAAATAATAAAGATTAATACAATTTATTAGAATTAATAAAATATTAAAATAATAAAAAAATTTAAAAATTTAATAAAAGTATTGAAACTAATAAATTAAAAGTTCTTATATTTTAATAAAAATTATAATTAATTAATAATAAAGTGTGATAAATTGGTGAAGTGTACTATAAATTAGAACATACAATAATTAATTATTATGATGGGTATACAGTCTATCCAAAATAGTTTCATGTGGGAAATACTTATCTACTATGAAAAGATTAATATTTATCATAATAGATTTTATTTACAATGGATTTATGAATCTATCGTAATTACCTATTGTGATGTTGTTTGGCACAAATGGTTCCATGTAGACATAACTCATTTTGTGATGGAGAAAAGTGTGAGAAATTTATTAAAAATTGTTAATTTTTTAATAAATTTGTTAAATAATATCAAAGAAAAATAAGAAAATATATAAATAATAAAACCAATAAAATTATACTGAATCATTAATATTATTTAATTAAAATTTTATTCAATAAACTAATTACTATTTTTTATCCTTATACCCATGAAATAGGCATCAGTTTTTATTATGAAATCTTGATTGGATAAACCATAACAAAAATACCTAAGGTTCTTGTATAAATAAAATCTATATTGTGGATGTTGAAATGTTTATATAAATTTCAGTGTCAAATTCTATATTTATATTAAAAGGGACAATTTAATGTCCATGTAAGAAATGTGATCTCAATAGATTTGTAATATTTGATAATGTCAAGGTTCATCTAGTGTGTTTTGGTTTTTATAAATATTATGCTTAATGTTATCAACAAGGTTAAATAAATTCAAAAGAAGATACAAATTTTTATTTCCAAATCCATCATAGTTTTAAAATTTTGTACACGAGGTTTCAGAACCATATTTTCATGAGACATAAAATCAAAATGATAATTTGAATCCTGAAGTTGAATCATCTCTCAATTTTATGATTTGTTGAAATATGTGTGGGAGGGGCTTTTATCCTAGATAAACAATAATTAAATTGAAATTGTTTCAAAATTAATGGTTATTAAATCTATTTTTTAATTTTAAATAGTTATTTGGGTTAAATAATTTTCTGGTAAAATATTTGGTTCTCAAGGGAAACACACTTCATGAAATTTTTTATGAAATTAATTAGTTGTTGTATAGTCTGGGTGAAATTAATTAGATTATCCCTTAATTTTCAAATGATTTCATCTTATATTACGGTGAATACGAGCTGTTAGTAAATTTTCCAACATGTGGACAACCAAGGAACTATATGTAAAGTCCAATTTATTCCTTTTAATAAGTTATTAAATTTTATGATTAAGCCTCAATTGAAACGTCTATTTATGTATTTCAATATTACTTCATTGATGACATAACATAGATATAATATTTCTATAATTAGAAGATTAAATCATCCTTGTGATAGTGATTCGGGGGAAAACTTTGGTTAGGTGTATCCATATTTTTGTTCAAAAACTTTTTTTATATAATAAGGTCTTTCTAATATTGGTTTTTTCTTTTTTGGTTCTTACAACATTCAATATTCTTATTGGAATGTTTTTATATCACTATCCAACCAACCTCATTAGATATTGATAAAGAAACCATGTATCTATTTGGAGTTTGTAATTCTGGGACATTCAAATAATAATATTAGTGTTTATCAAAGGAACTGATCGATAAGTTAATTTTATTATGGAGTGATACCGTGACTATATATAATGTAGATTTAGAATAGAATTATATATTTAAATATTCTTTAATAGGTAAAATAAATAGATTTTTTGTTTATGGTATGTTATTTAAATAGAGTATACATGGTAAAAAATCTTAATTGTCCTATATGGGTCAAAAAAAAGTGTTTATGCCTATCTATGAATGAAATCCCTTTTTTCAACTTTTATCATATTTGTAAAACCAAATTATTATTTCTGAAGGAATATAAATGATTTTATAAAAGGTAGAATTGAAGGAGATAGAACTCCATTAAATCTCTCAGGTATTCTGGTCAAATTTAACATCTATTCACTAATCCATATTACATATGGAGTTAACATAAACTAATAAAAAATAGCGGGTTTTAGAGGAGATCATAATTGGATGGAGAAAAGTATTTTTTGGGACACTCCATATTGTTTTGATTTATTGGTTTGTCAGATGTTATATGTAATTCAAAATGATAAATTTTTTTTTGATAACATATTTTATTCTATGTTAGACATAACTAAATGAAAAAAAGATATTAAAATGGAATATTAAAATATTTCCAAAATTTACAGGCTTCCTAAACTTGAGTTATTTTAAAATGATTGATCAAAAAATTTAATGAATCCAAAAGAAACTTACGAAATTTCTAAAATTTTTATCATTTTATTTTATTTTAGATTTGAGGTTAACATATGACTATGCTTCTATCATGTCTCTCTATATAAAAAATACTCATATTATTGGGTAAAAATGTAATGATTATCCTTTAGAAATATAAACGTTCTAATTATTAGTTAATGAGTGTTTTTGAAATATTTAATTTGGGATGTGTTGATTGAAATGTTTTTGGGATATTGTTACAAAAATAATAGACCATGTCACACTAATTTCACTTAAAAAATATTTTCTAAATTTGTGTAAATTGGAAAAAATATTTCCAGTAACCTTATTTGATTCATTATAACATTTAATATTTTATTTTATATATGGAGGGATGATATAGTTTATATAGATATTAAAATATGAGATATGTATATAAAAATTAATAAAAGGTATGTAAAAGTGTATTATATGAAGAGTTAATTATAGAAGTGTACTTATAAGTGGAAATTTTAAATTTGTGATCTTATTGTTTTTAATCTGAATATCATTTAAAACAAAGTAAAATAAGTCAAAATGAGGTAAATGTTTATGGTTTCATAGTCCATCAATTATTTTTATTTAATTATCCTGTATTTTGGTTTTGTGGTGAACAAGAATGATGGATTTTAGATGGTGAAAAACATAGATCTCACACATATTTAATGCTCAATTATGAAGAAATAAAAATATTTTTGTTGTAATTGCAACTTTTTCTATATATTTTAAATATTTTTATTAAAATTATTTTTATAGTAACTTTTTTAGATTATATGATGATATTATAAAAAACATGCATTTTAACCTAAATTCTCTTGAAGAAAGTTGACATCATAATTTTACCCACTTGTTTTAATGGTTGGAAAGTTAAAATATTTACGGTCAAACATATGAAATAAATTTTTAATTATATATGTTATTATTTATTTTAATATTTAGGTATCATACCATAAAAATAAAATTGACATTTGATTTTATTCAATAAGTAGACCACCATCAGAATTAGTAAAATATGATAATGCATTTGTGGTTAATTGATTTAGATTTTATACATGCATATGCGGTGAATTAAAAAAATCAGTGAATTTTAGTGTTTATTTAAAAGTAAACCATTATAAAATGAAGTTTAATTTTATAGAATGATTGTTGAAACAATTGAGTTATTCTATTTGAGATATAACTAAGTGTCATGATCCAATCTGTGTCGAACCTAAATGTGTCACCCAAGTTGGCCTATAATAAGGTCTAAGAGGTGTTCCCAATCCCCCTGGTCTGGAAACTAGTGTCGGTTATCAAACATATATCAGTTGGTATAGATTTATCCCATGAAAAAGTAAATAAAAAAACAAAAAAAGAATAAAATAACACACTAGAAGCATAAAATAAAAAAATAATTACAGGCAGCTGCTTGTGACCTCACGAGTCACCTCCAACTACATGATCATGTTCCCTCCATAAGTGATCTAGAACTAGGATAACATGAAACTGAAAATGATAGTGTAGGTGTGAGAAACAAGATTATTAGTAGGGATGACCAAGGAAGAACCATGCTCTATTCCTTATATTTAAATATAAATCCATATATTTTTAATTTGAAAATGTAAACATATAAAAATAATATTCTTAATTTATTTCAAAATCAAGTAACAAGATTATATTTTAAGAAAAACTACATTCCACCATTTTTTCAAAATAGTTTTGAAAATGTAAAAGAATATTTAATAAAATACTTATAAATGAAAACCAGTTCTAAAATAGGTGTCACTGTTTGAGAATCAAAATTGATATATCACTTTGTAATGAAACTAGGAAAACATAGGAAAGTAGCATATGTGTAAAACTTCTATCATGAGATATCAGGTTCTGATCGATATAGCCTTGGAATAAGTTATAAATACTCACATCATCAATCTATACTTTTTTTTTCTATCATAAAAAACATCCAAAACACTCTGAGACACCCTCCCAAGTTCGATCAAGGGGAATATCCCATGGGTAGTTAGGTTATCTAGTTAGGGCCATTAGTCAGTGCGTTACCCCAACTAGGGTAGCATGATTACCTAGAGATCCAACCTAACTACCAAAGTATTTCTATGAAAAATAAATAAAGGAGAGTTTTATAAATCTATCATATACATACATATCACATTTTTTTACACAAAATATCATTCACTTTCTCACCTCAGATCTCCCACCTTAAGAGCAGCCCCTCTGCAAGTTACATAAAAAAGTAACAATCCACATTACCAGGTTTATGTTAGTATTCAAATTTTTTTATCTCACAATAAATTTCCATTTAAAAGTTTATTCTTATGGAGGGTTTTTTGTTTCCATAAAATTTTTACAATTTCCAATATGGCCGCCTCATTTTAGAAAGAAAACATTTTTTTTGGAAAACCACATTTTCCCAAAGTCTTCATGTTTTCAAACCAAAATTCATAATTAAACACAAAAAAAACATGGAATATATATATAAATATCCCTTATCCCTTGGTACATGTTCCTATTTACATGGGTGAATATGTACAAATAGGGCATCTATCTATCTATCTATCTTTATATATATAAATATATGTGTATGTGTATAACTCACAATTAATAATTTGAGGGATTTATATTTACTTTAAAAGATCCTTAGTAAGAAAAACTTGTATAATCTTGTGGGAAACATGGAAAATAAGGGATAACCCCATTAAAAGAATCATATTAATTTTATATAATATACATACTTCATAATATAATGAAACCACTCAATAAACCCACCAAAAAATAATATTTTTCCAATTAAAGGATCAGGAAAAGGGAAACCTACCTCAACCTGAAGAAGAACTAAATTACTTTAAAAAATGTGGCTTGAATACACCCTAAGAGTTACAAGGAACTCTAGAAAAATATGAGGAACCAAGAATCCACAAAATCCATAATTGAATTTTGGGATGCAAAGGAAAACGAACTAAACCGAACCCAAATTTTGTGGAGAACATGACTCCTTTAATGACCACATCCATAATGGGATTCAACTCTATAATCATGAACCCTTGGATCTAATAATCACTAAAACACCCCTTTTAGGTTTCGGTTTATGTAGGTTGAACACTCTACACAAGAGATATAGTAAACCATGAAAAATAGGAAAGAATAAGAAGGTGGTGATGGAGAGGGGGAAATTATTACCTAAGAAGATTGCACCATGAATCAAGAGTATAAATTTTCAAATAATTAGGGAGAAGGGAGAAAGGACATGCATTATTGGTATCCACAATATGGGTATTTCAATAGATTTTGGTTGAGGGGAGGGAGATACCCCTTTGGGGTTTTAATTACTTAAGGGAAAATGAGAATTGATTTTCATAACTCCCAAATGTAGTGGAGAGTTTAGTTACATAATTATCCAAATTGTGTTTCAATTAGTTACCCTCTACTGGGATCCTCAAGAAAATCACATAGGAATGCCTCAGAGTTTGGAAAATTGTACACCAACCATGTAGTTTTCTCTATTAGAAATGAAGAGGTTATCAAATAGTTCCTACACGATTTGGAAAACTGTGCAATGTTAAAAAACAACTAATTTCAATTGAAAACACTAATAAGGAAAAAATAAATAGAAAAAATTAAAAAATTAATGAATTAATAAATTAGAATTAGGTCATTGTGTGACAATTATCCCCACTATAACACTTTCCAGCTCAAAAAAGTCCCAAAACGATCCAATTGATCATGTGATTAGAAGAGGAAGAACTGCCAGTCAAGATTGATCTTGAATAGCTAAATAATAAAACAAAATATTCACTTTCTCTTCAAAAATTTGAAACTCTAAAATTACAAAATAGGATAAAGATTTTCATTCTTAATCCTAAAATAAACCTCCCAAGAATCAACTAATAATACCAAGAAACTCGATCCAACAAACGAAAGGAATCCAAAACATGAGACTCACTTTACAAAGGGAACTAAACAAGGAACACCCCATCCATTAATATATAAATCACTATAGAAAATCATCATTTCCTATTCAGGATATCCATGATAATCCATCACATAAACCATTATCCATCTTGTGAAACTGCTATAGTTGGGGGAAGGTGGGGAGTAGACAAAGAGTTTCCTTGTCAAGGAATCTTGGGAACCGAGTTCACCATGATATCTTTTTATGTTGGCATCACAATCATATTAGGACTCTAGATAAACACTTATTTCCCATGTTAAAATAATATGATGAGTCATAACAAAACCAAAGCCACAAGGGATGAGACATGAAATAAGAAACACCACTATTACACAATTACAAGATTCAAAATTTCATAATAGAGGAACTTTCATTAAAAAAGAAATAACAAAATATACATAACACCATCCCACATCACTAACAGAAATAATGACTACCATAGAAAATAACCAAAATAGAAAATATTTATAGTAAAAGGAACACTAAATAGAGCTCGTATCAGCACCATGTTTCTCCAAACTGGCTAGGAGGGGGTCATTTTAAGGTATGGATCTAAATCCAAATTGATTCCAAGAAGCAACCCTGGAAAACCATTCCAGAAGACCCAAGAATTTATAGGTATGGAATTTCTTTAGTTCTTTATGACAACAATATTCTTGTTCCCTTACTTCGTATATATATGGAACACCCAAATCTAATTCCAAAAGACTCTTGGGAGAGGAAACATGATGACCTCTTCATACAACTTTCTAATAGGCAAGGAACAAATTTATTTCCAGTCCACTTTCTAGTACCACCACTTATGCTTCCTAGGTTAGGAGATATATCAACCATATTCATCTCACTAGCTAAAATGTACTTGACCTATAAAACCCGCCTCATCGGTTATTCATAAGTTTCAGGGAACAAAGATAATTCAAGAAATATTTTTTATTAGAAACCATTTTCTAATGAATTATTCCTTCAAGGACTCATCTCAATAAATTTTTTAGAGATGTGATACCATCTTGGAAAAACTATTATCATACTTCAAACCATTTAATCACTTTTCTTAAGACCATAAAATTCTATAATCTCTGGTACCTTCACATATTTGGAGAAATGATGCTATATGAACAAATCTTTGATGCTTTCCCATATGTTTCCTTTCTATGGATTTTCTGAAAAAGATATATTTCCACCACTTCAATCTTAGGACTTAAAAAATATAGGAATTAACCTTGATATTAATATTCTCTATAAGCTTAGTATTAATAAATATATCCTTAATTATTGACAACCATTATTCTTATTTTACCATTTCTAACTACCTAAATAAATGAGGATGGTTAGGCTCTCAAAACTTCTTAACAAATTCTTGATGTTGAGAAGTTGCATCAGGACCACTAGGATCCATATATAGGCCATGTGATCTGAATGAAAAAGACTAGACTTTATCAGCCATAAGAAATTTGGAGTAAGAGCCACCCATGGATCCTCTTTTGAATTCTTTGGGGATTAGTTGGGTTGTACTCAAATAAACAAGGAGTAAGAACTGAATCAAGACACATAAAAAACCAAAATTCCACATCTTAAATACAAAATAATTACACAATATCAAAACACCACTCAACTACTCTCCAAAATCAACAAAATAAAAAAAAAGTAAATCCCAAAAACAGAAGTAAATGTCAAATAATTAATCACTCATCTAACATTCAAATTTCTTTTTTGAAACCAGTTGCGAAATGATAAAAAACTTTTAAATTAAAATGCACACTAGTGGAATCCTATAAAGCTCTGCATGTGAACACATACCCACTTCCTATATATGCATCCATGCATAAACACAATCATGCATTTACCACACATGTACACATATGTAAATATTCATGATGAATACTAATGGTTAAACAAAGGTTTATTCCATCTCAAAATATTTCTTAAATAATCCAAACGTATTTTTAAAGCCTTCCCTTTGTTCTGAAAATAAAACATTTATAAATCCAAAAATTTGTTTTCCTACCACATCCCACAAAATAATTCAAAATCCCAAAAATATTCTCATTTCATTTTTTTTTCAAATCCACACAATGTTTTCATATTGTAATTTTTTCTTGGTAAACACAAATTTCATTTTAAAAATCAAAGGGAACATACAAAAATCTATTTATAAAACAATTAAAAAGAATAAAACGTCCCAATACTTTAATATCCAAAATTGAATAAATTAGAAGAATGAACTACTATAAAAGTCTTGGTTACATGGTTTGGTAGACTATTCACCAATTGTGTGAAGCTCACTGGAGGTAAACAGAGGTAGTCACATGGTATGCGCATAGTTTTCTAGATCATGCACAATAACCATGCACCCTATGATCCCCTCCAAAAACACACTCCATGATTTTTATCTTCTCTAAATAACCCACCAATTGTCAAATACAAAAAAAAATACTCAAAAAAAATCCAAAAACGTCAGGAACATCCAAGATCTAATCTTTTATTTTGATGCACAACTATTCCAGACTAACCTAGAAATTTAAAAAATCTTTTAAATAGATGGTGATCAAGAATCTACCGAAGACAAATTACTTGAATTTTAAAAATATAAAATCTAAACTACTATAAATACATAATAACCAGGTCTAATTCCTATGATACCATTTATCCCAAAAAAACTGAGTCATCTGGTCACTTGAGCCAACTCACAACAAGGATTGAGTGGTGTTCCCAATCCATTCAAGAAAGAAACTAGTGGTAGGTATTAAACATAACTTGGTTGGGAATGATTTAGCCCATGAAATTGTAGATAAATAAACAAGAACAAAAGAATGTAACACACTAGAAGTGTAAAATAAATAAAAACTATTACACATACCTCTATGTGACCCCATAGGTCAACTCTTACCACATGACCATGCTTTCTCCATGAACGATCTCAAATTGGTAGAAACTGAAACTGAAAATGATAGTGTGTAACGACCCAGACCCTCCTGGTCTAGTACTTTTCCAAAACATGGTTCCATCAAATGGTTCCACAAAAATGATGGCATCGGTCATGGTCTCACACCAAAATGGTGGCACAGTGAGGGTGACACCGTGACGGTGGACCCGTGGGGGAGCTACCGTGAGGGTGGCATCGTGAGGGTGGCACTGTGAGGGTGGCACCATGTGGGAGACACCATGACAGTGGCACCATAAGGGTGATAGCATGATGATGGAACCATGATGGTGGCACCATGTGGGTGACACCGTGACGATGGCACTGTGTCCTCACCGAGTGGTCTTTGTTCTTTTTTCCAGTTTCCGACTTTTTCCGCTCCTGCAAATAATATCTAAAATCCCCCAAGAGTCGGGTGACCCTTAACTTACCAAAACACGTGGATTTTTCTTAGTGTCACACCCTTTCTCCATACATCCATTTATTCCCGTCTTGTGCGATTTAAGGGAAACCGTTTAAATGCACAGCTGTTATGGCAACCTTTCCGATGTGAATTATTAAATTACAATTTATTCTATCGTGCGTAACCACCCAACTGCGTGGAAAACCACATTATGACTTTAAATCCATTTTAAAATTATATATCCCATAACAACGAGATCTCATCTTTATGTCACAATAGAATTTATTCCTTCTTCTTCTTGGATGGTCTTCTTTTTTCTTTCTTTTACATTTGGAGTCCACCCCCTTCCCGAGGAAAGTGGTGCACCTGTTCTGGAGCTTCCCTACTCATCCTTGGAGTCCCTAGAGTTCCAACCCTACAAGTCGCACATCCCCAGTTCTTGTCACGCAGAGTTAAAACGTCGATCCTTGATCAATACAAGAAGGGGTTTTCCTTCATCTCACTGTACTATGTATCATGTGGGGTGGGTATACTATTGTTTCTTTGGGGATGGATGAAACCAAACCATAATGAAGATAATAAAGGGACCTTTAAGGAATGAAGGGGGGGGGGGTGCATGATTTCTATTGTACTCTTTATCCTTGATTATGTGTTGTGAATTATACGAGCTTATGTCCATTGAAAATCATGGTCATTGGGGGTCTTTCCTTGCACACTAACGAACCTCTATTTTTCTATATATTCATGTGATTGAATGACTGTAACATGAAAATTGGTTAATCACGTAAACTCAACTGATTAAATGGATGCCCAGTGAAGAAAAATCCTTGTGTGATCACCCCAGTTAACCAAACATAAAGAAGAAACATAATGAATGATGTACTTGAGTCTGGAAACTTCCTTGCTCTGTCTTGGTGTTATGTCTGTTTGTTCTGCTTGATGCTTATGGGGTGATATGGATGGGGATGGGATCCTCTGTTGTTGTATAGTTGTTTGTTGTAGATTTGAGGCGATGTGGGGCTGTATCTTGGGGCTTGGTTTGGTTTTATTACCTTTAGGGATCTCAAATATCCCTTTGTTGTAACTTTACAAGAGGACCAGGTGTGAATGCTTAGGTGCTGTTTGGCTGTTTTTCCTTTCCACAGCTTGTGGTTATGCCTGTTAGGTGCCCAGTAGTACAAGATTTACTTAAATAGAATCCCTTGATCATGAAACCAAGAATGTGTTCAATGAGTAATTTGTTCTAGGAATGATTTTTGACTTGGCTGTGAGTGGTGTTCCTTTTTATGAATGAACAGTAACGAGGGTGTTTTTACATAGGTTGGTTTTGGAACCCATAGGTTGGGATGAGTGCTTGTTACCTATACATATAATTGTAGTTCTTATGTTTCTTATTCATGCCCCACCCATGTTGAGCACTTTGTTCTGAACACCCCCATTTCATGGGGGAGGGTGTTTTTCCCTACACTCCTATGAGTGGCTGGTTATTAGCTCGTTTTTCGTGCGTTTTCCCGAATAACCCAAGACTCATAAAGCAAGCTGTGATGGACTGAGGTCCATTAATTTCCAAGATTCTTCGGGCATGGTAGTTGTGGTGGTTGGCCCAGGTGTGTGTGGGCAGGTTGTCTCCCAAGTGTCTTCGAGATGAGGCCCAGGTGTCTATGGGTGTGGTAGTGGTTGTTCGAACCCAGGTATTTATGGGAGTGGTTATGTGTGGTTGGTATAGCCTAGGTTTTTGCGGGCGGGATGTGTGGTGATGGTCCAGATGTGTGCGGGTAGGGTATCTTAGTGGGACTGTAGTGAGAATGGTGGGAGAGGTTCGATGTGTAAGATGTCTTTAATAACCAGTGGCAAAGTGGCATGGGGTAGCCAAACGTCATTGTGTTATTACTATTACATTACTTGACTTAGGTTATTTGGGGAGTGAGCCTTAGTGAGGCTTGGGTGGGTAGTTTTCCTTGCTAGGTGTTTCAGTTATCTCTTTTCTCACAGGGCATTTGAATGCCTCTTTACTTGAGCATGAGAGCTTTTGTTTTTCCCTACTGAGTATACTTGTATGCTCACCCTACGTATATAAAACTTCTTTCAGGTTTCCAGGAGGACTTCATGGATCCTGCAGGATCGTACTAGTTCTTACTTTGGGATGGTTTCTATTTATGTTTTCTTTTCTTTGGAACTTTCTTTTGGGGTTTCCTATACTTTTTTAGTATTACTTTTGGAACATGTAAATGAGAATGGTTTGGTTTGTATTTAGTTCTACTTCCACCTTTGGTGCTGTTGGGAATTACTATCTTATCTCCCGATCCTATTAAATAAAAAGTGTAATGCCTTCCATCTTATGTGTGATTCTATACCCTTGGTCCTAGTCTCCACTCCGGGACCTATTGAAGGCGGGTCTCAGGGGTCATTATCTCTCCTTCAACTTGAAGAAGGAAGGGTCTGGAAACTTGTTGTCCCTTATCTAATATTGGTGAAGGAGGGTCATGACAGAATGGTATCAGAGGCAGGAGGATCAGAGATAGGATGGAGTTCAGAGTTAGGTACAATAAGGATTGTATGGGATGGTAGGGCAACAATGTTGAAAATTTTGGTTCGTGAAATAGTCCAGGGAAGACCGGCTAGGACATAGGATTTTAAGGCCCCCCGTGATCTGATGGAAGGATTCTGAGCCCACCAAAAGACCAAGTGAGGCTACATTGATTACAGGGTAGAGATCCTAGGAAATGTGCATGCATCATAATGACTTTTTTTCTTGTGTTCCTTGGGTATTTTGGAGATTTAAAATGAATAATAAGTCGAATAAAATTTAAAAGAAATCTTATACACTACTCGGGATTAGGCATTCCCTGTTTACTTTGCAGTTATGGTACCTGGACCACGACTAAGGGTAGTGCGGGAGATCAAGGCCCATGAGGTTGATTTGGCTGATCGACAGAGGGAAGACCGAGAGGAGGAGGATGATCAATGGCAGAGGAGGATTCGTGCCTTTCAGCAGCAAAACCTCAGGAAGTACGAGGGAAACATATCTGACATGGAGACAGAGAGCTGGCTAGAGGAGCTGGTGATAGATTTCAGCTTGATCCGGGCTTCGACGGAGGACATGGTTCCTCTGGCTGTAGGCCAGATGCATGTAGTAGCGCGTCAGTGGTGGACGCTTTATCTTTGGGAGAAGAGGGAGGCTGAGGTGATGTGGATTGACTACGAGAGGGAGTTTCGAGGAAGAATTACTCTCTTCCATGATGAAAGCTGAGAAGAGGCAAGAACTACTCTCCCTCCAACAAGGGGGTATGCCAGTGAGGGAGTTGGAGATCAAGTTCAAGGACCTCCTTCACTTCACTCCGGAGCTCTTTCTAGATGAGGAGTCTCAGGAGAGACATTTATAGGAGGCACTCTGACCTTCCATTTAGTATGTGGTTACCCCCTTCACCCTACCGACGTACGTGGAGGTCTAGAAAAAGGCTAATGTGGTGGAAAGGATGCACACACTGGCTGGTTTATCGCGAGAGGGAATCCAGTTGGGATCATTGAATGGGAAGACCGTCGACAGTAGGCCTCCAGTATTAGGTCCCTCTAGGATTCGACCAGTAGGGAGCAGGCCTCAGCAGTTCCAGTTCCGATCTCCTGGTCCTCACCCTTTCGTTTCGGGCACCAGACCGAGATGCTTCATCTGTGGCAGCCGTGGGCACCATCAGAACCAATTCCCGGACCGAGTGCAGTAAGGTGGGAGTGGGTCGGTGCAACACCCACCTCAGCAGTAGTTGGGACAGCGAGCTCCCACTCCTCTGAGGGCAGACATCGCATGAGGAGGCTAACCTCAGGGAACTCCTCAGGGACCTCAACTAGGGTGCAGTCGGGGAGGAAGATGATAGCCGAGGGGTAGGGGAGCTGGGTGTGGGTAGTTACAGGTCGTGGAAGAAGCAGTTCTAGCAGGTTTGGAAGTCGTTCGAGGCACGATCAGATTATTAGTACTCTTTCCTGTGCCTTGTTTGATACAATAGCTTCACACTCCTTTGTTGCGCCTAGTCTGGCCCGTGCTCTGGGTCTAGATGCTGAGAAACTTCTAGTGCCCCTGGTGTTGAGTACACCAGTCAGAGGTCAGACTGACTTTTTTTATGTTTTCCGAGGGTGTAGATTGATGATAGGGCCATATCAATCAATCACGGATCTTCTGCTGTTGCAGATACATCCATACGATGTCATCCTAGGAATTTTCTGGTTGTTCTATATATGTGTCGTTATTTACTGCTTCCGAGGAAGGATCATGTTTTCAGACTTGGGCGGCCGACGTGTGAATTTCTTGGCGAGTGGGGTTACCAGGAAGGTAACCGGTGAGTAGAGCCCCTCATTTACTTGTTAGCTGAACTGTTAGTGGAGTCACCAGATACAGAGATGGTGGAAGTCCCAGGGATTTTCAATGAGTTCATGGATGTCTTCCCTCAAGAGGTGGTGACTCTACCCCCTCGATGTGATGTTGAGTTCGGGATAGACTTGCAACCTGGAGCCCGTCCGATTTCAATGGCTCCCTACCGAATGGCGCCTTCTGAGTTATGGGAGTTGTGGATTCAGATTGACTATCTGATGAAGAAGGGTTTTGTCCGACCAATTGCTTCACCATGGGGTGGTCCATTCTTATTTGCAAAGAAGGTAGATGGTGGTCTCAAACTGTGCATAGAATACCAGATACTGAACATGGTAACGGCCAAGAACCATTACCCTCTCCCGAGAATAGACGAACTTTTCAACCAGTTAAAAGGGGCATGATGGTTCTCCAAGATCTACCTATGGTCAAGATATCACCAGCTGAGGGTGAAGGAGGATGAAATCTTGAAGACTGCCTTCAGGTGCAGATATGGGCACTTTGAGTTTTTGGTCATATCGTTTGGCATTACAAATGCTCTAGCTGTGTTCATTGGGCCCATGAAATCCGTTTTCTGGGAATACTTGGACCGGTTCTAAGTCATTTTTATAGACTACATCATGATCTACTTGAGATCGTAAGAGGATCATGCTTTTCATCTAAGAAAGATTTTAGAGGTCCTCCGACAACACCAAATTTATGGGAAATTGTCCAAGTGAAAGTTCCGGACGCGAGAAGTGCACTTTCATGGACATGTGGTTGTTGTACCTCTCGTTCCCCTCGTTGTTTGATTTTCATGATCACAATCACCTTATTATTTGTCTAATATTGTTTGAAGTGTTTTTGAATGATAGGCACAAGGTTGCCAAGAAAATGGCCCAAGAAAGAATCATCAAGTGGACTGAATTTCAGTCCACCGGCCAATCGGTGTGATAGCACCGGCCAGCCGGTGGACCTGGCAGAGGCATTGCCCACTGCCAGGCTCCACCGGTCAGCCGGTGGCTTGACCACCGGCCAGCCGGTGGCATCCAGGCAAACAGTGGTTGCTACTGTCTGCCCACCGGCCAGCCGGTGCTCCCTGGGCAGAAGGTCTTCTCAACATCCAAGGCACCGGCCAGCCGGTGGCCCTGCACCGGCCAGCCGGTAGCCCAGTCAAACTAGCCGTTGGCTTTGACCAGTCAACTCCCACTTGGCTCCCAACGGCTCTTTAAGCCTCTCCAACGGCTCCGAAGACTCACCAAGGGTTCCATGCCTATAAATAAAGGCCATGGAAGCCCCAGACACCTACCGGATCATATACAAAGCCACCGTACACATTTTCCATCATTTGGCGTACCTCCGGCGGACTTCCTTCAAGGAACCCCAAGTGCTCCATCCAATTCCACATCCAAGAGCACCACCAAAGAAGCTTGGAAGCGGCCTTCAAACTCTCCTATCAAACAAAGGCGCCCAAGGCTTCTCCAAATACGGTTTTTTATTGTTTTATTTATTTTGAGCATAAATTTGGGTTTGTGCCTACAAACCACAAACTCTTTCTTCATCCCTCTTTCTTTTCGGTTTCACATCAGCACTAAGGTGTGAAGAGGTTGTCAAGCTTTCCTTTAAATAGCTTGAGACATAGGTGAGCTATCCTTCACCTGTAAGAAGGATAGTGGGTTCTTGCTAAACCATTAAAAGCAAGTGGGTTCTTGCTAAACCATTTCAAAAGCAAGCTGTAATAGGTCCTAGTGCTACCTCAAAGCCTAGTGGGTTTCTTGCTAAAACCATTGAAAAGCAAGCGGTAGGAATCTCTCAACGATTGAGTTGGGAGCGGAGACGTAGGCCGGGTTTTGGCCGAACTCCGTTAACAATTTCTTGTGTGATTGCCTCTTTTGTTTTCCGCTGCACATACTTTGATTTCACTTTGATTTTAAATTGTTAATCATTTTTTTAAAAGGAAAATCACCCCCCCTCTTGCCATCCTTCCCGTTTTTTCTCCGCCCAACAATTGGTATCAGAGGGAAAATTTGAGTAATACCCTAACCGGTTTCAAATTAAAGATCCTTTTTGATGGCTTCTACCGCTTCAACCTCTTACGCCCCCGAAGGACATTCTTTGGATCGTGCTCCATTCTTTGATGGAACCGATTATAGTTTTTGGAAAACCCGCATGACCACATTTCTTAAAAGTATTGGCTATCCTATCTTTAGAATTGTTATGCATGGTTTTATGCTCTCTTCTCCCGATGAGTCTAAATGGACCCCCGCCGACATTGCTTATTTTGAGCTTGATGGCAAAGCCATGAATGCTCTTCATTGTGGTCTTGACCATAATGTTTTTAATTGCATTTCTAATTGCTCTACTTCACATGATATTTGGAAATATTTAGAGCTAACCCATGAAGGTACTAGCAAGGCTCCAAAGCATGAACCCGCTCAAGAGAAAGAACTCGACGAAAAATTCAAACCCGCTTGCCCACTTCACAAGAAAAGGGCCAAGAAAAAGAAGGGAAAGAAGAAGGCTTCAAAGGCATCTTGGAGTGACAACTCCTCCTTCTCCTCCTTCTCCTCAAGCGACCAAGGTACAAAATGCCTAATGGCAAAACATGAGGTATCATCATCCTCTTCCTCTTCTTCCTCCTCTAGTTCTTCTAATTCTTTTAATCATTTATCATATGAAGAACTCCAACATGCTAGAGACCAATTAGAAAATGGTTTTCATGAACTTTATTCTAAATTTGTTTCTTTGAAAAAGAATTTCAAAAAACTTTCCTCCGAAAAAGAACAACTTCTCAAAGAGAAAGAGGAACTCTCCCTAAAAATCCAAAATTTCCCAAATGTTGATTCTTTGGAGTCAACCATCAAGGACCGTAGAGAATCCCTAGCCAAGTTCACCCAAGGTGAAAAAAATTTGTCCAAACTCTTAGGTTCTCAACGAGTTTCTAGAACCACCAATGGACTTGGCTATACCAACCAAGCCTCCTCCTCCCATGCACCCACTATTTTTGTAAGGGGGAGCTCCCAATACAAATTTTGAAATTATTGTAAAAAACCCGGGCACCTCATTTATGAGTGTGATTGCAAAAATGCCCGGTACTGTCAACCCAAATCTATTTTCTATTCCGATGAGTTCTATAGGAGAAGACCCGCCATGAGACAAGTATGGATTGAAAAATCCCTTCTAGCGAGTCTCTCCGGGCCTAAAATTGTCTCTTTTCAAAATCCCTCTCCCCGGTGATTCATTGTTTTTATTTAGGGGGAGAATTTTCAAAACCTTGTCTTAGATTCAAAACTTTCAATTCAATTTTTGGTTCAAAAAATTCATTTCAATTTTGATTCAAAACTTTCAATTCAAACTGTTATTCAATCTTTCAATTTCCAAAATTTCAATTGATTTTCAAATCTCAAATCTTGTTTTTCAAATCTCTTTTCCCTCAATCAAATTTTTATGCCCCACGTTATTTTGATAATCACAAAGGGGGAGAAATCTCTTGATTGATTGGGGGAGAATTTTTTCTATCATGCTTTGATTTATTTTCAAATTATCCTTTAAGAATGTCTTTAATTTCAGTATTTTACTTTGATTGTTTTGGTGATTGTGATCATCAAAATAGGGGGAGATTGTTGTACCTCTCGTTCCCCTCTTTGTTTTATTTTCATGATCACAATCACCTTATTATTTGTCTAATATTGTTTGAAGTGTTTTTGAATGATAGGCACAAGGTTGCCAAGAAAATGGCCCAAGAAAGAATCATCAAGTGGACTGAATTTCAGTCCACCGGCCAACCGGTGTGATAGCACCGTCCAGCCGGTGGACCTGGAAGAGGCATTGCCCACTGCCAGGCTCCACCGGTCAGCCGGTGGCTTGACCACCGGCCAACCGGTGGCATCCAGGCAAACAGTGGTTGCTACTGTCTGCCCACCGGCCAGCCGGTGGCTCTGGCACCGGTCAGCCGGTGCTGCCTGGGCAGAAGGTCTTCTCAACATCCAAGGCACCGGCCAGCCGGTGGCCCTGCACCGGCCAGCCGGTAGCCCAGTCAAACTAGCCGTTGGCTTTGACCAGTCAACTCCCACTTGGCTCCCAACGGCTCTTTAAGCCTCTCCAACGGCTCCGAAGACTCCCCAAGGGTTCCATGCCTATAAATAAAGGCCAAGGAAGCCCCGGACACCTACCGGATCTTATACAAAGCCACCGTACACATTTTCCATCATTTGGCGTACCTCCGGCGGACTTCCTTCAAGGAAACCCAAGTGCTCCATCCAATTCCACATCCAAGAGCACCACCAAAGAAGCTTGGAAGCGGCCTTCAAACTCTCCTATCAAACAAAGGCGCCCAAGGCTTCTCCAAATACGGTTTTTTATTGTTTTATTTATTTTGAGCTTAAATTTGGGTTTGTGCCTACAAACCCCAAACTCTTTCTTCATCCCTCTTTCTTTTGGGTTTCACATCACCACTAAGGTGTGAAGAGGTTGTCAAGCTTTCCTTTAAATAGCTTGAGACATAGGTGAGCTATCCTTCACCTGTAAGAAGGATGGTGAGTTCTTGCTAAACCATTAAAAGCAAGTGGGTTCTTGCTAAACCATTTCAAAAGCAAGCTGTAATAGGTCCTAGTGCTACCTCAAAGCCTAGTGGGTTTCTTGATAAAACCATTGAAAAGAAAGCGGTAGGAATCTCTCAACGGTTGAGTTGGGAGCGGAGACGTAGGCCGGGTTTTGGCCGAACTCCGTTAACAATTTCTTGTGTGATTGCCTCTTTTGTTTTCCGCTGCACATACTTTGATTTCACTTTGATTTTAAATTGTTAATAATTTTTTTAAAAGGCAAATCACCCCCCTCTTTCCATCCTTCCCGTTTTTTCTCCGCCCAACAGTGGTGTCTAATTAGGGAATAGCAGTGGACCCATAGAAGGTCTAGGAGGGTTTTTCTTGGGAATCACCCAAGAACATTGCAGAAGTTCATAGTTTCCATGTTTTGGTAGGTTACTACTGGAGGTTCGTGCCCAACTTCTCCCGAGTTGCAGCACCTTTGACATCGTTGACCAAGAAGGACCAGGCTTTTTTGTGGAATAGTTAGTGCGATGCAGCCTTCGGCTATCTGAAGGGGATGTTGGTTAGTTCCCCAGTGTTGAGATTTCTAGATGAAGGGGTACCGTATGAGGTGTTCTGTGATGCTTCAGGACAAGGCCTCGGGTGTGTGCTGATGCAACAACAAGGGGAGATCTCTAATGGGTTTAGGTAGTTACATCCCCATGAGTGTATCTATTCCACCCATGATCTAGATCTTGTAGCAGTCTGGTTCTCACTAAATTTGTGGCGGAATTACCTCATCAGGGAGAGCTTCATGGATTTCATGGATCACAAGAGCTTGAAGTATGTGTTCTCCCAGTAGGACCTGAATTTGTGGCAACGAAGGTGAATGGAGTTCCTCCAAGACTACAACTTTGAAATATCCTATACCTCAGGAAAGGGGAATGTAGTGGCTAATGCCTTGAGAAGGAAGTCACAGAAGGATATGGTTCGACAGTCGGAAGATTCTTGGAAGGCAGTGGAGGAGTTAGTTGCCCTACACCTAGATGCAAGGATGGATTGTGGTAGAGGTTGCCTGTTTTAGATGACATTGCAGTCCTCTCTGTCGCGGAAGGTGGAGGAGTCTCTATGGGGAGACTTAGAGACTGAAGTGATGCATGATCGGGTTAACCAAGGCGATGCTCCGGAAGGGTGGTCGGAAGATGGGAAGAATAGAATCTTGTTTCATGGAAAGTTGTTTGTCCCCATCGGAATGTGTGAGAGAGTTGTTGGTGAGTTCCACAACTCACCCCTAGTGGTGCACCCAGGAGTCTCCAAGATGTAACGAGGTCTGAGGGGTCAGTTTTGGTGGCCCGTGGTAAAGTGGGAAGTGACAGAGTTAATAGCAAAGTGACTTGTGTTTCAGAAGGTGAAGGATGAACACCGCGTCCCAGGAGGTCTGTTACAACCTTTAGATGTCCCTAGGTGGAAGTGGGATGACATCTCGATGGATTTCATCAAAAGAATACCTAGAGTTCAAGGGGGTTGTGATGCTCTCTGGGTAGTGCTGGCATGACTAACGAAATCATCTCACTTCTTGGCAATAAAGGACTTGGGTACGGTGGGTGCCCTAGGACAGAGGTACGTGGATGAGGTGGTGCAGTTGCACGGGGTTCTGAGGTCCACAATCTCCGACCGGGATACCTGGTTTACCTCACGGGTCTGGAAGTGACCACAACATGCTTTTGGCACCCAGCTATGCCTCAACACTGCTTTCCACCCCCATATGGATGAGCAAACAGAATGCACCATCCCGACGATGGAGGATATGCTACAGGCATGTGTGTTGGACTTTGGGGGATCATGGGTATGACACTTGCCTCTGGTGGATTTTTCATACAAAAACAGCCATCACTCTACCATTGGAATGGATCCATTATAATCTTTGTATGGGAGGTCATATCACTCACCCGTGTGATGGATAGAGGTCAGAGAGGTAGGTGTTCTTAGCCCAGAGTTGGTGAAGAGCACGACAGAGAAGGTTCCGCTTATACGGGAGAAGATGAAGGAGGCCCAGGACCGGAAAAAATCATATGCCAATAATAGGAGGAGATCCTTGGAGTTCGAGGTCGGGGACCACGTGTTCTTGATGGTCTCCCCTTGGAGTGGTAAACTAAGGTTCGACAGGGGAATTAAGATTTCTCCCAGGTTCGTCGAACCATTCGAAGTGCTGCGGCGGGTCGGTGATGTGGCTTATCATCTAGTGCTACCACCGTCGCTACTGAGACGACATGATGTCTTCCATGTGTCTCAGCTCTTACGGTATCTACATAGTGATTCACACATCCTCAATTAGAGAAATATGGATATCGATGTCCATGTAACATTTGTAGAAATACCGGTGAGGATCGAGGATCATGGGAAGAAGGTTCTCCATGGAAGAATCATCCCTTTGGTTCGTGTGTTATGGAGGCATGGTGTGCTCGAGGAGAGTACCTAGGAACCGGAGGCACAGATGCGCGCCTAGTACCCAGAGCTGTTCTGAGCTTTATTCTATTTTGATTGTACTTGTTTGTGATGAAGCATTTTACCATGCTAATTGTGTAATGGACTATTCCCTTGTTCTCCGTATGTGTGTTTGAAGATTCCGGACTGTGGGGAAGGGAGGACCTGATCCCTAATCAATACGCGTTAATGTGGATGCGCTTAAACCTGTGCGGGCGATTCAGTGTCGCCCAAAGCGGATAGTATCTTGACAAGGAGGAAGGAAATCCCTAATCCCTATATCTGAATGGTATGACCCTTGAATATTGGTGTGGTTACTTGGGGGGAGAGGGGCGGTAGTGTATCCATAGTCATTTGAAATATGGATGAGGTTTACTCTTGAGAGGTATCTTCGAGGTAGTAGTTCATACCCCCCTCTTTTCTTCTGGTCTAGTTTCGATTCTTGAGGATGAGAATATTTTGAGAGGTATCTGATGTAATGGCACAGACCCTCCCAGTCTAGTACTTTTCCAAAACACAGTTCCATCAAATAGTTCCTCTAAAATGGTGGCACCAGTCACAATCTCACACCAAAACAGTTGCACCGTGAGGGAGACACCGTGACAATGGCAACGTGTGGGCAACACCGTGACGGTTGCACCATGAGGGTGACACCGTGACGCTGGCACCGTGTGGGTGACACAGTGACTATAGCACTGTGACGGTGACACAGTGACGGTGGCACCATGAAAGTGGCACCATATGGGCGACACCCTGATGGGGGCACCATGTGGGTGACACCATAACGATGGCACCGTGTCCTCACCGAGCAGTCTTCATTCTTTTTTCCAGTTTCTGAATTTTTACACTCTTGCAATGTATCTTTTGACATAAAAATGATTTAATACCCCCTTTCAATGCCATTTAAAGCCCATAAATAATATCTAAAATCCACCTAGTGTCGGGAGACCCTTAACTTACCAAAATGTGTGGCTTTCCCTCAGTTTCACACCCTTTCTCTATACTTCTAGTTATGCCCCTATTGAATGATTTAAGGGAAACTGTTTAAACGCACAACTGTTATGGCCACCTCTCTAATGATAATTATTAAATTAAAATTTATTCCATCATGTGTAACTTACCAACCACGTGGAAAACCATGATCTGACTTTAAATCCGTTTAAAATTCTATATCCCGTAAGAACGGGATCTCATATTTATATCATGCTAGAATTTATTCCTTCTTCTTCTTGGATGGTATCCTTTTTCCTTCATTGTATGTTTGGAGTCCAACCCCTTCCCGAGGAAAGTGGTGCACCTATGCTGTAGCTTCCCTACTCATCCTTGGAGTCCTTGAGTTCCTCCCCTATAAGTCGCACATCCCCAGTTCTTAGCACACAGAGTTAAAACATCAATCCTTGATCAATCCAAGTAGGTTTTTACTTTGTCTCTCTTTACTGTGTATCATGTGGGGTGGGTATACTATTGTTTCTGTGGGGATTAATGAAACCAGACCTTAAGGAAGATAATAAAGGGACCTCTAAATATTGAGGGGGGGGGGGTGCTCAGTTTGTACTGTACTCTTTATCCTTGATTATGTGTTGTGAATTGTATGAGCTTATGTCCATTGAAAATCATGGCCGATGGGGGTATTTTCTTATGCACTAATGAACATATGTTTTTCTGGATATTCATGTGATTTAATGAATGTAACATGGAAATTGGTTATTCATGTAAACTCGACCAATTAAATCGATGCCCAGTGAACAAAAATCCTTGTGTGATCCCCCCAGTTAACCAAAAAGAGAGAAGAAACTTAAGGAATGATATTATTGAGTTTGGAAACTTCCCTGCTCTGTCTTGGTGGTATGTCTATTTGTTCTGCTTGATGTTTATGGGGTGATATGGATGCAGATGGGATCCTCTGTTGTTGTATGGTTGTTGGTTGTGGATCTGAGGCAATGTGGGGTTGTATCTCAAGGCTTGGTTTGGTTCCAGTACTTTGAGGGATCTCACAGATCCCTTTGATGTAAAATTACAGGAGGACAGGGTGTGAATGCGTAAGTGCTGTTTGGATGTTTTTCCTTTCCACAGCTTGCGGTTATGCCTGTTAGTTTCCCATTAGTTCTTAATTTACTTAAATGAAATCACTTGAACCTGAAACCATGAATGGGTTCAATGGGTAATTTGATCTAGGAGTGAGTTGTGACTTGGATGTGAGTGGTGTGCCTTTTTATGAATGAAAAGTAATGAGGGTTTTTTTTCTTAGGTTGGTTTTGGAACCCCTAGGTTGGGATGAGTGCTTGTTACCTATAAATATAATTGGAGTTTTTCTGTTTCTTATTCTATTCCCACCCATGTTGACCACTTTGTGCCGAACACCCACATTTCACGGGAGAGGGTGTTTTTCCCAACACTCCTATGAGTGGATGATTATTAGATCCTTTCTGATCCCTTCCCCAAATAGCCCATGACTCATCGGGTAGGCTATGATGACCTGAGGCCCATTGTACCCCAAGATTCATCAGGCGGGGTAGTTTTGGTGGTTGTCCCACGTGTGTACTGGAAGGTAGTCTCCCAAGTGTCTTCGGGATGAGGCCCAGGTGTCTCTGGGCGTGGTAGTGGTTGTTCTGGCCCTGGTGTTTACGAGCGGGGTTACGTGTGATTGATAAATCCCCAGTGTTTGCGGGTGGGATGTGTGGTGATGGCCCTGGTGTGTGCGGGCGGGGTATGGTAGTGGGACTACAGTGAGAATGGCGGGAGAGGTTCGATGCGTAGGATGTCTTCAATAACAAGTGGGAAAGTGGCATCGGGTACCCAAACGTCGATGTGTTATTACTATTACATTACTTGACTTGAGTTATTTGGGGAGTGTGCCTTGGTGAGGCTTGGGTGGGCAGTTTTCCTTGCTAGGTGTTTTGGTTATCTCTTTTCTCACGTGGCATTAGAATTCCTCCCTACTTGTGCACGAGAGCTTTTGGTTTTCCCTACCTTGTATACTTGTATGCTCACCCTACGTATATAAAACTACTTTCAAGTTTCCAGGAGGACTTTAGGGATCATGCAGGATCGTACTAGTTCGTATGTTGGGATAGTTTCTGTTGGTGTTTTCTTTTATTTGGTACTTTCTTTTGGGGTTTCCTGTAATTTTGTAGAATTACTTTTGGAACATGCATATGAGAATGGTTTTTTTGGCTGTACTTGTACTTCCACCTTTGGTGTTGTTAGAAATTACTATCTTATCATCCGATTCTATTAAATAAAAAGGGAAATGACTTTCATCTTATGCGTGTTTACCCCTGGTGCTAGTCGCCACTCTAGGACCTATTGAAGGCGGGTCTTGGGGGTCATTATCTCTCCTTCAACTAGAAGAAGGAAGGGTCTGGAAACCTGTTGTCCATTCTCTCATCTTGGTGATGGTGGGTCGTGACATAGTGTTGGTGTGAGCACTGAGATGCTCAGTTGGGATATAAGAGGAGAAAACATTCCATATCTCTTAATTTTAATAAAGAATCCATATATTTCTACATTATAAATATAAAGATATAAAAATAGGGTTTTCCATTCATTTTGAAAACAAGTAACAAGAATCCATTTTAAGAAAAACTACTTTCCACTAGGTTTTCAAAATAGTTTTGAAAACCCGAAATACATTTGATTAAATTTTTTATAAAAGATAACCATTATTCAAATAGATTTATTAGTATGAGAAGAAAAATAAATATGTCACTTTATAAAGAAACTAAGAAAATAGAGGAAAGTAGAGTATGTGTAAAACTAGTGTCATAGGATCTTAGGTATTGGGCAAGATAACCTTGGAATAAGCTATAAATACTAACATCATCATTATTTTTTAGTTCTATGTATAATAAAAAAATTCCCAAACACTCAGTGACACCCTACCTAGTTCACCCAAGGGGTACGACCCCTATGCATTCAGGTTATCTACTCAGGGCCACTAGTTAGTGCATACCTTGGGGTCCCCCTAACTACACAAGGATTCCCTTGAAAAACAAATGGAGGTTAGATTTATCAAGCTAACATATACATACATATCACATTATTTATACAAAATATCATCCTGCTTTATACCTCTTACCTCCCTCCTTAAGGGTATCCCCTTTCTATGTTACATAAACAAGGAACAAACCCCATTATTTGGAGTATATCACATTCCACAGATTTGGTACATGTACCACATATCCCATTAAAGGAGAATTCCTTAAGAAGTTTTTTTCATACAACATTTGAAAGTTCCAACCATTCCACTTAATTTTAGAAATAATACACATTTTTTTAGGAAAAATGCAATTTTCTAAATCTTTTAAGTTCCAAAACTACAATTAAAACTTAAATACACATACACCTTGAAATATATATATATATCCACTTTACCAATTAACATGGTCACATTTCCATGATTGAATATGTAAAAAGAGGGAATCTATATATATTTATTTATATATGTATATGTGTATAAGTCACATTTAACAATTTAAGGGATTTGGAAATCCTTTGAAAGATCGTTAGGAATCCAAACATGTCAAAGCTTAGGGGAAAACATGAAAAAAGGGAACCCAATTTCAAGCATCATAACCATTTTCTATAATATAATTACTTCATAATATAAAAATACCTAATAAAACCACTAAGAAATTATAGTTTTCAAATCAAAGGCTCAGACACGGGGTAACCTACATCAAACTAAAAAATATCTCACTACCGTTGACCACAATGTCTCAAAACCACCCCATGGAGGTATAAGGAACTATATAAAATACGAGGAAACAAAAAGTTAGAAAATATATTATTTTAAAATTGGGGTAAAAAGGAAAATAGATAAAACCCTACCTAGATTTGGTGGAGAACCTGTCATCTTCGACAACTGAATCTAGAAAGGGATTCAAATCAGTCTTCATGACCCCTAAGAACCAAGAATCACAAAAAAAACAACTTGGGTTAGTGTTCTTCTATTTCATTGACAACAAAAAAGAGATAAAATTGAGCCAGAAAAATATGAAAGTGGAAGGAATAAGGAGTTATAGAGAGTTATAAATGATTTCCATAGAAGTTTACACAATGAATCAAAATGAGAAATGTCCAAAAAAAGAGACAGAAGTGAGTAGGGACATGCAGGGATGTGAGACCCATGTTGGTGTGTCGAGTGAGTGAGGGTGAGGCGAGGGAGATACAACTTTTTGGTTTTAATTACATAACGGAAAAATGAGAATTAATTTTTTTTATTTTTTTAAACAACTAAATTCAATGAATGGTTTATCTGCATGGTTGTCCAAACCATTATCCAACTATGCACCCTCAACTAGGATACTAGATCACCACACATGGGCTAGATTAATGGTTTGGAAAACCATGCACTAACCATGCTGTTGGCTCTGTTAAAAATGTAGAGGTTATCTCATGATTACCACATGGTTTAGAAATATGTTCACCTTAATCATGTGAGATGTATTGCATACATGAAAACTTCCAATTTTAAAGAAAAAGAAACAAAAAATAAAGATAAATAGAAATTTGTAAAAAATAAATTAATTAATAAATTAGTTTTGGGTTAGTGTGTGACATTAAGAAACAATGTTTAAATGGAAACATATTGATGTTGATTAAGAGTGTAAAGAACCAGAAATTTCAAGAATTTTTTGTTCTTAATTTCTTTGGAATTTTGCGAGTCTGTGGCTTCTGACGGAACCTGATTCCGAGACCCGGTTTTCCCGAAATCAATTTCTAAAATTTAGCTAGGGTACATTCAGTGAACGAGAGAGCGGGTTTTTCTAACTTTTGAACCGGTGCTCAGAATCAAAATACGGGGGCACCATTGAAACCACAACTCCAATAATTGATTAAGAAGACCCTATCTGGAGTTGCGTTTACTCCGACAGGGTTGATAAAAAAATAGATTAATTGAAGAGTAAAATAAAAATTGTGGAACACTTTTTATTTTATTTATTTTTATGTGGTTAATTTCTAAGATGGAAGTTGGGTGGAGCTAACCACCCATGTGAGGGAGTTGTGTGGGACCCACTAAAATCTTAACTCTTGGTAGGATATTAGTGAGGTGGGGACGACACGAGCCCCACCTCTTCAAATTCCCTAAACTCCCTCTTTATTTTGGCAACCCCCCATAAATGTGTAACACACCCACCTCCACTTCTTTATGACATGTCAACTATCATAATTAAATTGATTGTTTAATTCCATTCAATTAATTTAATTTTGAGTTTGAATTTTGATGTTTTGAAAATACATGGCATGTGTTAATAAAATAAGCATTCCTTATTTTATTCGGGTTAGAGGTTGTGTGTTGAGATTTTGGGAAGAAAATACTCTAAGGTTTAAGAACTTCATCTCCTTCGTGAAGAACGCCGAGTCTACGACGAAGAACTCCTTCATCGCAAGGGGAGATCACCATGCCATCTCCTCTCCTCTCTACAGAAGGTTAGTGACGCCTTTTCCAGAGAACGATGATGTGCCCACCTTCGATCCTCTTCCCGCGTCAAAGAAAGGGGGACACTGTATCCTTCATCGGGCGAGCACCGACGATGTTTATAGAGCCTCGTTCCGCAACGCCATCTTCAGCGATGTAAATTTCCCGCAAAGATCCTCGTTTGACGACTACTTTGAGGTTGGGATTTGAATTTAAGTCTCTGTTTATTTTGGAGTTCAGTGTTAAAAATTAAGCCGCCTGTTATCAAGATAACGGGAGGAGGTCGGACCGCACGAACATGACCGAACCTCCTCCCCGTTTTGTTGTTGAATATTATGTGGTTTGGAATGAAGGCAACGTGGGGCCGTCGTGCCACGAGGGAACGAGGGAACTGCGGCCGGAGTGGGCCGCAACGAAGAAGCGCGGCATCGTTGCGCCACGCCGAAGCCGAAGAAGCCGCGGCCATGGTCGGGTGGCGGTTGAGGGGCGTGACGTTGTTGCGCCGCGCCGGAAGAACAAGGGCAACGACCTAAGGCCGCGGCGGTCACCAACAGGGGTGGCCGGAATCTCGGCCGCCGGAGCACCAAGAGCCGCAGACTGTTGGCCGCGGCGGAAGACCAGGAGGGTGGACGGAACCACCAGCCGCCGGCGCATGGAGGGGGGGACCGCGGGGTCCCGCGCGGCAAAAATGGGAGGCCGTTACAGCCGGCCAGATCTGAAAAAATGGGGGTTTGAACCCCCGGTCAGCGCAGCAGGGCAGACCCCGTGGGGTCCGCCGTTCGTTTCGAAGGGGGTGGCGGCTTCCCATCTTCCGCGCTCACTTGGCGCACGACGCCCATGCCAGCCAGGACCAGCCGCGCCGGGCCGGCCCGGGCCTCCCTCGCCAGGCCGGGCCGGGCCGCACCCTGGTGGGCCAGACCCGGACTGGGGTCGGGTCGACTCGGTTCTGGCCGACCCAGGGGGTCTCGGGCCGGGTCGGTCCGGGCCCAAAACCCCCTAAAAATGGGCAAATTCGTTCAAATGACCGTAACATGGGCTACGGACCTCCGATCGACACACCGTCAGTTGTGATGCGATCCTTGGATCGAGCCAACCATTTTGTTATATTACACTCAAGGTTTTGGTGAACTTTGGTTACAGACGGGTTGGTACGAACACGAAACCAACTGGGCCCTTGGAGTGGAAATGCTTATAACTTGAGCTCCGGACGTCCGATTGATGTGCCATTGACTTTGTTGGATTATTCCTAGTGAGGTGGTCCTTTTGGATTACTTCACTCAAGGTTTGGACGCAGTTGGAGTACGGTCGGGTTGGTTTTGACTTAAAAACCAACCGGGCCCCTCGGACGAATAAGCCAATAACTCTCAGACTGACCATCCGATTGACGCGCCATCTATCGCATTGAGATCCTTTTGACGAGAAGGAACTTTGGGATACATCAACTCCAGACTTCCTATAATTTGATGTATCGACCCCCTTGGCTCGTGGAGCGAACCCTCCCTGAAACGAGCATGCTGTGTGCAGAAACCCTAGAGCTGGCTGCGGCGAAGAGGACAACCGTACTGGGATCCTCCGTGGGTTCGACGAGGACGACTACCATTCTAGGATCCTCCGTGGGTTTGATGAGGAAGACTACCGTACAAGGATCCTCCCTGGGTTCGATGAGGATGACTACCATACTGGGATTCTCCGTGGGTTCGATGAAGATGACTACCGCATTGGGATCCTCCGTGGGTTCGACGAGGATGATTATTTTTCTAGGATCCTCTGTGGGTTCGACTACCATGATGGGATCTTCCGTGGGTTAGACAAAGATGACTACTATAATTGGATCCTTCGTGGGTTTGGAAGCGACAACTACTAAACTTGGATCCTATGTGGGTTTGACAGATGAGATGATTCAGAGGCTACATCTAATCATCTCCAGCCCTCTTTGTAAATGGATACCTCTATCAGCTGAGTCTTGAAATTCAATAATTATCTTCGATGTGATTGATTTGATATCCTGTGTGGATTGGATTAATCTTTCCTGTGTGTATTGGGTCGTACTTTTCTATGTGGATTAAGTTTTACTTTCCTGAGTGGACTGGATTGTACTGGAGCTCGTGAGTAGTAGTTGAACTGGATTTGATGACTTAGGTATATGTATGAGAATATACCTAATTATTGTTGGATGATACTTAGTGATTGTATATTTTCTTTGTGGTTTATCCTTTGTGGATTCAAGGAGACCTTATGGGGACTCGGGGTCCCTACTGAGTATCGTATACTCACCCCTGCACGGGCTTCGCCCACACTACGTTGTATTGGTTGAAGACAACGGACATCACTGATCGTGGTTGAGGCTTGTAGAGCAGGACGGTACCCAGAGGAGGATCTCACGATGAGTCGGTGCCCGGAGATGGATATCACGTCAAGTCAGTTCCTGGAGGTGGATTTCACGACGAGTCGGTACCAGGAGGAGACGGACGGACGTGGAGTGCTGAGGAGGAGATATGTACCTACCCTTCAGGTAGGAAGCCGGAGAATGATCCAGGAGTGGCTCGGAACCTTTCAGCTGTTGTCCTTTGAGTTGTAATTTTCTTTCAGTTGAAGCCGTACCTTTCTTTTGGGCTTGTATTTATGGACCCTTGTACTTTCAACACGTTTGTTTTACATTTTAATTAGTGTTTACTTCAGTTTGCGTATTGTGTGGTGTTTGTTTTCTTTTATAAAGGCAATGCCTTACCTTTTATTAGGATTTACGCCTTTGGTGCTAGTCGCCAGCACCAGGCCTATGGAAGGGGGGCTTGGGGTAGTCACGACATGGGCCCTGAGGACGGGTCGTGACAAATTGGTATCAAAGGAGTTCAGTTCTACCACAGAACTTATGACTATGATCTTTCTCTAAGTGAAGCAATAGTATTAAGGGTATTTGAGTGTGGTTTTCAGTTCAGGGAGTCGAGTGTTGGTGCGGTGACCGACGTATCCATACACCAGGACCCTGACTTCCGATTTCCAACTAAGAGCATGAAAACATTGATTGCACGTGTGTTTCAAAGTTTTCTTTGTGATTACTTTGTGTCATCTCACTAGGTATAAATCGTTGATTGTGGCACACCTGTCTCTTTTCAGGATGGACCCATGACGAGAGCTAGCTAGGGTTCCGAGAGAGTACTCGATGACGGCCCACCGAGCGATGAGACTCTGGTGTATTACCCTCTTTCTATGTTGGCACCTTCGGGTGGTGTACCAGCATCACCACCACCTGTTAGGCAGAATATTCCACCAGTTGTAGTAGTGGACGATGCATGCTGATAGAGCGCGTTGCATGAGTTCCAGCAGTAGAGGCCTCTAAGGTTACGAGGTGAAACATATTCCCAGGCAGTAGTGGACTGGGTGGAGGCGATTTCTAGAATTCTACGCCAAGTTTAGACACTAGTAGAGCGGATGGTGGACTTAGCAACCTATGTTTTCCAATTAGTGACCATGAGGTTGGTCTATATATTGAAGAGGCTTCAGTATGTGGACCGATTCCTGAATTAGTAACCTCAGGTAGTGTGTTAGCTATATCACTACCTGTTGGTCAACAGACACTATCGGCGGTACCAGTAGAGGACACTTGTAGGCTTAGTGACTTACATGTTTTGGCACTAGATATCCCTCATGTTTCGAGGCAAGCCTAAATCACAGGTGGCTGAGGACTGTCTTGAAGAGGTGGTTGAGAGTCGTCTAGAGCTTATACAGCTTCAGCAGGATGACATGTTAGTAGCTGAGAATTCATCGTGGCATACCAAACCATTCCTGGTACTCGATGACTACGATGCGATCGGTTCTTCAGGGCTCAGACTTCTGAGTGAGGTGTGTCTAAAGGACATCTGAGACAACACTTCTTTCTCTATGAATTCCTACTTATACTAGGGTGACAGAGAGAACCTTTGTGGTTGATAATTCTTTGGATGAGTGGATGAAACCGGTTAAGGTTAGCTATGGTAAAGCAGGAAACTGTCGTCAGTCTCGGAGACTTGGGCATGTAAAATGTTTCAAGTAGAGGAAGTGAAAAGGGAAGATGAATCTGCAAGGCAGCAGACGTGGAAGCGGAGCTAGGAGAGCAGCATGGGATGGTGAACATTTTGACATGTTGAAACCACCCGCCTTTATAATCCCCTCTAGGCTCAGGGATCTAGAGGGCATGGGAAAGAGTAGCAGCATGCGGTTAAAGAGTGTGACCGAAAGGCTCTAAGGATGATTCGAAGTACGAAATTTGTCTTCTACTAGGTGCCATGACAATAGACATCGATACGAATCATCCCTTCCTTCCATGAATCTTGTCCCAGACCTAGAGTTTCCGGTTAAGCCACTGACTTGACCCTCATGTGTGGAGATACCTTTGGGAGGAGACTCGATAGTCACACTTATGCCGATGGTGTGATATGACCCTTGAGGTGAGAGTTTCGGTTGGAACCTCTTGGTGGCAGCATCGAGGCCTTACGATGTTAGTTTGAGTATGGACTGGGCAATCAAAATTCATACACAAATTGAGGGTATTAGGAAAACGTCGGGATGGGTTTTCGTTTTTCGGCGAAAAGGAAACCTCAGGCAGCACATGATAAACTCATGCATAGGAGGGTGTAGTTGATCACTCTTGGGTCGGCCAACCTTAACCTCGTGGTTATTAGAGTTTTGAGTTTCAGTTCTAATCAGGAAATGGAGGCCTCTAGAGTTCTAGGATGGCGACCATGTTCTTATATGGGTCTCACCTCGATTAGGTTTATGAAGATATAACCGAGGTGGTGAGTTATCTTCGAGGTCCAATGGACTTTTCTAGGTCCTCAGCAGGGTAGGAGAGGTGGTTTACCTCTTGAACTTTCCACCTCAGTTGCACCGGGTGCACGATGTCATCCACGTATCTCAGATAAGGAAATACATACATGACCCTTCACACATCATCGACTGTAGGGAGTTGGACGTCGATGACGGGGCAACATTCACAGAAGTTATAGTGGAGAACGAGGATCGACAGGAGTGCGTCCTACGTGGATGGTCGATTCCTCAAGTGCACTTTCACTGGCAGCACAGGAACCTCTAGGAGAGCACATGGGAGCGGGAGGCTCAGTTGCGTGCTCAGTACCACTTTTGTTTCCCTAGTTTGTGTTATAGCTTTATGGGGACATAAATCCCTGAGGTGGGAGTAATGTAAAAACCCGACAGTTTCAAGGAATTTTTTTTTCTTAATTTTTTTGGAATTTTTCGAGTTTTTGGCTTCTGAAGGCACCTAATTCCGAGGCCCGGTGTGCCCGGAATCAATTTCCTAAGTTTAGCTCGGGTGTGTTCAGTGAACGAGCCAGCGGGTTTTTCTAACTTTTGAACCGGTGCTCGGAATCAAAATCTGAGGGCACCGTTGAAACCACAATGCCGATAATTCCTTAAGAAGACTCTATCTGGAGTTGCATTTTCTCAGGAAGGGTTGCTAAAAAAATGGATTAATTGACGTGTAAAATAAAAATTGTGGAACACTTTTCATTTTATTTCTTTTTAAGTTGTTAAATCCTAAGGATGGAAGTTGGGTGGAGCTAACCACCCATGTGAGGGAGTTGTGTGGGTCCCACTAAAATCTTAACTCTTTGTAGGATATTAGTGAGGTGGGGCCCACACGAGCCCCACCTCGTCAAATTCTTTAAAATCCCTCTTTATTTTGGAAACCCCCCCATAAATGTGTAACACACCCACCTCCCCTTTTTATGACATGTCAACTCTCACAATTAAATTGATAGTTTAATACCATTCAATTAATTTAATTTTGAGTTTCAATTTTGATGTTTTGAAAACGCATGGCATGTGTTAATAAAATAAGCATTCCTTATTTTATTCAGGTTAGAGGTTTTGTGATGAGATTTTGGGATGAAAATATTCTAAGGTTGAAGAAATTCATCTCCTTCGCAAAGAACGCCGAGTCTATGATGAAGAACTTCGTCACCGCAAGGGGAGATTGCCGTGCCATCTCCTCTCCTCTCTGCAGCCGGTGAGTGATTCCTTTTCATGAGAACGGCGACACACCCACCTTCGATCATCTTCCCGCGTCAAAGAAAGGGGGATTCCGTATCCTTCATCGGGCGAGCACCAGCGATGTTTACGAAGCGTCATTCCGCGACGCCATCTTCCGCGACGTTAATTTCCCGCGACTATCCTCGTTCGATGACTTTTTTGAGGTAGGGGTTTGAATTTAAGTCCGTTTTTATTTTGGCGTTCAATGTTAAAAATTAATCTGCCTATTTTCAAGATAACGGGAGGAGTTTGGACCGCACGAACACGGCCGAACCTTTTCCCCTTTTTGTTGTTGAATATTATGTGGTTTGAAACGAAGGCAACGCGGTGCCGTCGCGCCGCGAGGGAACGAGGGAACCGCGACAGGAGTGGTCTGTGGCGAAGAAGCGCGGTGCCGTCCCGTGGCGCTGAAGCCGAAGAACCCGCGGCCATGGAGGAGGGGTGCGGCACCGATGCGCCCCGCCGGACGAACAAGGGCCACGACCTAAGGCCGCGGCGGTCACCAACAGGGGCGACCGAACTCCCCGGCCGCCGGAGCCCCAACAGGTGCGGCCTTTTGGCCACGGCAGAAGACCAGGAGGGAGACCGGAACTGCCAGCCATCGGCGCATAGAATATGGGACCACGGGGTCCCGGACGACACAATTGGCCGACCGTTACTGCCGTCTAGATCTGGAAAAACCGGGGGATTGAACCCCTCGTCAGCGCAGCAGGGCAGACCCCGTGGGATTTATTTTCTAGTGTGATAAAATATGTGTAATTTAGTAAAGGAATTTTGTAGGGTATTTTTCATATAATCATGATAGAAGAGGACTTTTAAGAGATAAAGTGATCTATATATGTTATTTTTTATTCTTTATGACTTTATGTTTGTTGTGTGACATGGTTTGTGTGTGATTTGAGGATAGGATCTTCGTCTAAGATTATAGTTTGAATTGTGAGGGAGTTTGAGTACTAAAATTACTATAACACCCCAATATTTCACAGCACATTATTTCTTTAAAGTAATTCAATATATTGTGTTACATGCAACACCGAGTTTGAGCGCCCCATGACTTACCGAACTAGCCATTCAAAAAGCAGTTATGAATACTATTCACTAAATTTAGAATTTTATATATTCCATATAATTTTAGAATCCATATGATGTGTTTCTTATATATAATATAAGAACAAATTCATTTTTTTCAGATAAAAGAAGTATTTTTTTCAAAAAATGCAATTTTACCACCTTTTAAAGGTGAACCTTTTTTAAATCCAATATTTGACACTTTTATATATTTAATTTATGGAAATTAAATTCTTCTTTATATGTGGGACATAAAAATTTAGTTTTGAAATTTTTTTTGTACTTTTCTAATAACTTTCATATTGTGATGAATAGTGAAAAATACATAATTTTAGTTGAAAAAAACTTTTTTAATTGAAATAATTTATTGTGTTAAATTATTAAATTTAGTGGTTTAAATGTATAATTATATTATCTTGTTATAATTTAATATAATTTAGATTATTTTATGTAATTCACATTTAAATTCTACAAAAACACATGTCAATCTTTTGATAGTTTTTACTTCTTAATAACCCCTTTCCGGTTTTGAAAACCGGAATTAATTTTAAATTAATTAATACAACTCATATATTTTGAATTTGGTAAAATATACATCATTTTTTGGATTCAGAATATCAAAATTAGCATAGGATGAATTTTTGGTATTTTCTGAAATATTTCAATTTTTAATAAATAGTGAAAAACACTGCGTTATTGTTTAAAACTGACTTTTATCTCAATAATAATTATTTTTATTTAAATTTATTTTAAAGTAAAAATATTTAAATAATACATATATTATTTAAATTTAATTCCTTGGATTCATTTTATAATAAGATTAGATGTATAAAATTTTGTTGAAATTTTTAAAATCTTTTTCCCACCTTTTGGCACATTTGAAAATGTGCATAAAACATATTTTTACTACTTCTGTGAATAAAATTTAAAAAATCCTAGAGACACGGTTGACATAAGTATGTAAAATGTGGTTCAATAGGATGAAAATATTTTTTGGTGAATTGTACCTTTTGAATTTTATTTACCACTGTTAAAAGTAAATAGGGTAATTAATGGTAAAAATGATATTATAATTACTCTAACACATGTCATAATTATATTGGATAAGTGTATTTAGACCAAAATAAACCTTATAAAGACAATTTTATTATTTTGGTCCACTTGGATTAGATTAGTAAATTTATTATTATTTTATTTAAAAAGAGTTAAAAGTGTTAAATTCAAAGTTTAATACCTAAAACATTTTTAATATCAAATTTTTTTTTAATATAGGGTTATACATAAGATAAATTAGACTATAAATTTTAATTAGAATGATAAAAATATTTCCTACATAATGGTATTTTATTTATAATTTTTAGACATTAAATAATTAAATTTATTTATGACACAATGATGATGCATCAATTAACTTATTAATGAAAGATTAAAATAATTGATATTATAAATATCCAAATAAATTTAAATTAATACATTTGATTCATTAAAATAATTTTCATGGTTAATAAGACATTTTAGGGTTTATTTAATATATTTTTTCTATGTAATAAAGTTTTTTTGACTTTCACAAAAATAAAATACTAAATAGTTTCAAAATTGACATAAATTAGTTTTTAAAACAGATACTATATTATTAAATGATATAATATTCAAAAAAACCTAAGGTTAGTCCAAAGGACCTATATAATGGTATATATGTCATTAATTAACCACTTTAGGTTCTCTTGACATTTTTTATTTATTTTATTTACCATGTAATATAAAAATACCAGAATACATTGTAAAAGTTAAACTATTTAACTAAGAGTTAAATGTAAAAGATAAGGTTAATATGGTGACCAAAACTTGTATAAAACCTATTTTTTGAGAGTATTATGACCCATACCCACCTTATCCTCTAAATAAATCCATTTTTATCCATTATAAACCGAAAATTATTTTATAAAAAAATAAACTTTCAAGCTTTTCCTAAAGTGACCCTCACCTCTATTATAAAAGGGTACTTCTCCTTCTCTCAAAATCACACATCCAAAGCAATTAGTATTGGAAAAACCCATATCAAATATCCTCAAAAGTACCCTCCCTTAATCCCAGAGGCCTTAAATTGGTCATAATCCAACTTAAGGAGCCTTTTTGATGCAATCAAAAGGAAGAACCTGAAGAAGAGGTAATTACTTCATCACCTCTTTCAAAGTTCTTTTCTTCTTCCACTTCCTCTTTCTTTGATTTTTTCCCAAATAAAATAATAAATCCAGTACTTTCTTTATGATGATATTTTATTATAAATATGTTACAACCATATTCATTATTATATCCATCCTATGAATGGAAAGGTCACCATACGTGTGTACGTATGACTTACCATTTCCATATCGTGGTGTAGTTTGTTATTCAACACTTCATTATTTGGATGGGTATAATAATGAGTATAATTGATGTAAATAATAAATATAACATGCTAATTATTCTTTATATATAATATACCATCCAATTACATATGATTTCACCATTAATAAAATGATATCCTCGCTCGTGCGTACATACGACTTATCTTCTCCATGATGTGATGAGATTCATTTCCACGTTCACCATTCAATGATGATTATAAAAATATATATTATTAATAAGTATGTAATATATGAAATTATAATTCTACATTAAATATATATATGTATAAGTTTAATATATCTCATTCACTTACTTCTGTAAAATACGATATTAAAACAAGGACAATGTTTGTGCGTACATACGACCTACCGTCCCCAAAAATGGTGTTTTCCATTTCATATATCTATCTATTATACATATTTATATTTGGAATATATATGATACATAAATAATATTTTATATTATGGAAGCAATTAAATCATGATATAATTGATATGATGAAGAATAACAAGTTAAAACATGTGTGATAGAGAAAGCCATTATTACCCGAAATATTATTTTAACATAGAAATTATTATTAAATGGGTAGTATAAAGCCATAAATGAATAAATTATGAAATATTAAATGTGAATATGGTTCTGGTATAATTTAATAACATACTATTGTCATTATACATGGGGTTAAATGTACCCTTGACCAAAAGAAATTACAAGGTATGGGTTATTTCCTCAATCTTATTATTATCTGAGATTGTTTATCTGTAAGTATCTACTAGGACATATTTATCATATATGTGCATGTTTCATTAATTTTTTTTAAAAAGGCACATTTTAGGTTTTTATGTAAGGGAATCTTTAACTTGATCATCATTTTAAATGTTTTTAAAGATTTATTTTTCTAAATATTTTAATTATTGTCCATATTTTCAAAGTGATTGTAAGGATTTATTTACTTAAACATGATTGTTTTAAACTGTTAATTTATTTCAAAATTTTCAAAGTTGTATGGGACACTTTGATTCAAAAATCCATTTTAAATGTCTTCCTTTATAAATTGTGTGAATTTTAAATGATTTCTTGAAAAGGGGTATTTCTCTCAAAGAGTTTCATTGATTATTTTCAACTATGTCAACATCCATTATTGGATATTATTCTACATTGAGGTTGATTTAATATAATAAAATATTCCATATTATATTTAATGAGTTATGATATGTTTGAATGTGGATGTGCTATTTTTATACCATTCATAGTTTATAGTTAAAGTATTAACATTTCGTATTCTAGTTTTAATATGAATGTTTGTGTTATATTTCAACATTTTCATATGAGAAATGCATTGGACTTAGTAAGTGATGGGTGGAGCTTGCTATAACTCCTCGATACATCGGAAGGTCTCACGAGAAAAACTAGTGTCTTGGTAAAAGGACTTGGAAAAATTTTATTTGTAGTCTTGGCACGAGGCCTTGAATATGTGGTTATGATGTCCGACATTATGCATTCCATCATTATGAAATTATCTAGAGATTTTACTTGTGATTATTTGACTAGTAGAATGTCCATGTGAATAATTAAATGGAATTATTTGATTTATCTTTTCCATATTATGCTGAAGTTTTTTTAGTCTTACACATTGCCTTAAATGTTTATTCTTATTTATGATAGTTTCCACTATATTGTTATCCTTAATAAGAATATGATCTCACCCCTTTCTTATGTTTTATTTTTCCCAGGATGTGAAGAAGTGTATTATGATTGATATGAAAGGTTAATCTTGGGGAATAATGGTGTTCCCAAAGGATTATTTATGTTTCTCTTTATTTTAGAAATTGTGTTGTAATGTTCATATATGAAATCTATTTTCCAAAACTGCTACACTTATAGGTCCTCAAGGAATTGATTCCTTATAATCAATCCAATTTTATGTAATAATGCACTAACTCTGGGTAACTAGGGTTAGGGCATTACAATTACTTCATCAAAACACTTCTTTTTTGAGTGTCCCTAGGACCATCTCTTCATCGGATGGTTTATCTTTTGTGGGAAGTTGGATATTGAGATTACCTCTTTAGAATGATTCTTTAATGATCAGTGGATTTGGTAATAAGATATAGGACGTTTACCTTGGGTGGTGGTTAGTCGCACATGAGAGGTTATATCTAGTGATACTATCCTATAATCGCTTAATGATTAATAGTGACGGGTTTATGGTCTAAGGTGACTCTTCATTCCCAATATGGAGTAGTAGTTAGTATGGGTGTGGTTTTTGGTAGACTAGTTGACACATGATAAACTAAAAAAGTTTTATTATAGTTAAATATATCTTTTTTTCCTATGAATAAAACTTCATATATAAACTATACTTATAAAAATATTATTTTGGTGGTCTGATACTAGTTTTATTGACGACACCGTACACTAGAACCTTGGTGCGCATGAATACTTTTTTTCTAGATATCCAGCCAATGGAAAGGGTCCTATGTTGTGTTTATACACCTTTGATATTTTTTTATTCTTTAGTTCATTACTTTTACTAATTCATTGTATATGGGGATGTTTTTTAATTGAATGTGTTTGTGACTGTACCTCATTTTATTATTGTATGTGAAGTTGTTATCTGTTTTCTTCTATTATGTTTATATTCTATTGTCAATTTATTTATCACTACTTCCATTATGTTTCTATTTTATTGTCATATAACATAGGGTAAATATTTTTAAAACTATATAAATTAGGCCCGCACTTCTAGTTGGAATCCCCTTCCATAAAGGTAGGCATGTATGAGGCCGTTTAGTGTGCCATCATGGACATAGTGACCCAAACATGAGTGTTAAAAAAAGGGTATTAGTACCTATTTTTATTTTATATATCATTTGGGGCTTGGTAAAGTGTAGATAAGATGGGTGATACTTGAGCGGGAAGCTATTATTATATTTTCCTCCCACCAATATAGTGGATATCACTATTTTTGGAGTTGTGGAATCTCTTTAAATAGTTTTTTTGTTGCAGTTTCATGTAATTTTTGAATTTTTTTATACAGTAATGGTTTACAGAATTTCTCCTTCTTATAATGTGTGGTGAGAGTGGGTGAGTTCATGCATCATGTATAGACACTTAGATTCACATTTGATACACTTGATTTCAAGTGCTTAATATATGGTATATTAATTAAATGGAAACAAAAATATGTTCAACTTTTTCCCAAATACATTATTAGTGATAAGTAAATAATTTAACCTCATTATGTTATAATTATGTTTTGTCTAACTATGAAAAATATGAATCTATAAGGGATATGGGATTCGAACTTGAGGTGATTTTTAGGTTCTTATGTAGAGTGGGATTTGGTAATCCCTTGGGGAATACCTACTAGTGTTGTTGTATGAGTGTGTGCCTATTTATTGCTTAAATATTGTTAATAGTTATATTTTTAAAAGAATTTCAATGTCTCTTTCTTAGAATTTCAGAAATTGTTGCATCAAATATGTTCCATGGTTCCACCAATTGATCAGGTTGAGAATGTTCTCACCATCATCATCATGTAATTTATTATTCAAAAGGAAGGAAAAACGGGGCATGGGGTAGGGGGAACATAGAGTGAAAAGCCCACAAGGACAGTCCCAAAAACCAAAAAGGGGAATGGGGGTCTAAAATAATGGAGACCTAGGGAATAAACTCTAATAATATTAACCCCACTGGTTTCATGCTTTCCAAATTATGAAAAAATATATGATTATGGCCAAGGGGGTCCACTGAGGCCAAGTAGTCCATGAATTTGTTACCCTCCATCCATGTTTGGGTCACCTTAGTAAATCATTGGTCATTATAGACCTCATTACCTAAAAAATAGTAAAAACATACATGGATACACCAAGCATGTATCATAGTATTTCACCGACACTTCCCTATATTGTAGCTCCATGAACACCATTTTCCAATCCAACCTCAATGACTCAAGGAAGAACTCTTTAAAAAATTGGAATGTTCATATGAAAGGATGGTGAATCACTAGTATTTATATATGAGAATTTATTAGGTGGTTAAATAAACAGTTCTGGGTAGATATTGGCCTCATGGGCTAGGTTAGGGGGACCTTAGATAGATTACATGGCCTGATTTGGTTGTTTAGACCCTAGAGATAGATGAGGGTGTTAAGGGATGAAACAACCATTGGAAACTTATGGTTCAGTCCCTTGGGAGGGATATAGATCAAGGTTTCAAAGGTGTGTGTTTGATATAGGTAGAGGATACATGTTAAATCATGTTTTATAATATATATTTGGAGATCCTTCAACTATTACAAGTACGATTCTTATTGCTTCATTTTTTTAATTTCATTCTTTGAAAAGAGGGAATCTCATTTTTTTATTTCTTCTTGGATTGGGATACTTTATAAATTTCTCCCCTAGGATGTTGTCTCTTGATAGAACTCTTATAAAGAGGTTGGATTATATTCCATGGTTTTTAGTATGTTTCATAGTGGTTAGTATCTATAAACACTTGTGGGATTTCATTATTCTAGACATAATGATTTTTTGTTATCTTCAAGATGGATTAATTTATGCACTTATCAAATCATATTAATTTATACTAGAGGTGAGTTTCTTTTTTCTATGATAAGGGATTGGAATATATTCTTCGGGTGGAGTGGGTTGTGGAGGTTGGTAGAATGGTACCTTAACTCAGTAAGATGGAATCCATTATAGGGTGGGTGGTGGGAACAATTTTTATAGTAGATTAAGTAACAGTTCTATGTAATTTATCTCTTTTGGTGGACCATTTCTAGAATGTATTTCTAAATTATTTTTCTTAATAACCTTTAAAAGTAAGATCAAGTTCATGATTTATATCATGATCTGTTTAGATCCCACATTAATACATTAATATCTTACGATACTATACAAGTTGAGGGAGATGAATGTATTGCTCATCGACCATGAGGCAAGGGGTTTTATTTACCATAGTATCAATTTTAGGGTGATATAATTTTATTCACCTTGAATATTTAAGTTAGTATCAAATAATTAATGGTTTTAAAAAGGTTGAATCATGTTATGTTGAAGAACATCTATCTATTTCTGTAGATAGATAGCCCATTTTATCTGTTGAGTGGAGCACGATGGTTCCCTATGATCGACCTATGACCTGGAAACCATCAGTTTAGGTTCAGGACATAGGATTACCCTAATTCATTGTTTAATTAAATGTATGAGTTAGATTATTATCTAGTTATTCTAGTATAATTAAATAATGAACCAACAATGTTCATGTATCTCATAATCTGGATCTTCTATCCTTACATATACTCCTTATTTAAAGTTTTAGTTGATGAAATATTGGTATACTTACGTACACTAGAGTTAGTTATAGAGATATTAATGATTTTATATTGTCTATTTCAAGCACATAATCTTTATCACAAGGACTCAAAATGTCACTTTTTAGATTTTAGAGGTTATTTTCCAAGGGAAATTGATCTTAAAGGTAGGGATCTAAATTCTTCTCGTGAAGTAGAGGGGGTGATTTATTGGGTGTGGATCAAGAATATTTTTAAAATATAGAGTTTTCTAGGGTTTGATATATATTATAAGTGGTTCAAACCAAACTTATCTTTCTTATAATCACTTAGGAAAGGAATGAAGAATAAACGAGCGAAGATCATGTGGAGTAGTCAGTGTAAATAGGATTTATAATAAATAAATAATTTATTAATGTCTAATCGATTTTTTATTCTTCTAGATGCATGGAAAATTTATACAATATGTTTTGATGAAATACATTTCTTCATGAGAGCAATTATAATGAGTGGAGATCAGGTGGATACCTATGGGTATTGTCTGATATAACCCTTTGAGAGAAACTACCTTACCCTAGATTTGGACAAAGTTATTGTGGTTTAAGTCGTAAAACATTGGCATCAAAATCTCTTTGGTGTGTGATTTTTAATCTATAAGGAAAATGAGAGACTATGATACATATTATCCCAATGGTACTTGAATCTATGGAAAAATAATTTATTCATGTACCTCTATAACTTTTTCATTAAGATACAATATTCCATTAGGATGGGGAATGCCATTATAGATGCTCTTAGTAGGAAGACTAAAGAGTTGGGGGTTCATACATTATGTGAAGAGTGGTAAATGGTGAGATTCCATCTCGAGTGGTAGATTGATGTTTCAAAGGTATAAGATTACATGACATATGATATTTTGGTAATTATATCTTCATTTTTAGATAGGTTGAAGGATATCCAAGGGCATAATTCTTATTATCATTTGATGTGGGAATGGATAATGGGAGATGATTTGGCCTTGGGATAGTCTCAAGATGAGGGAAACATTCTCTACATCTATAGTAGAGTGTTAGTACCCATTTCTATGTTGGAGGAGATGATGAGGGAATCCCATACCATATGATGGGTATCAGATCAAGGTTTGACCCAGATTTTTCATAATATCGTGTGTCTCTTTTGGTGCCAGGATATGAGGAAAGATATTGTGGGGATTTTCACCCACTTTCATACCTTTTAGTGGATAAAGGTGGAACTCTAGTAACCTATAGGGTTACATTAAACCCTTATCAAGACAATATTTAAGTTGAATGAGGTGATAATATACATTTTTCATGTGATTATGATCCACCCTATAGGGCCACAATGTTGTATGGGTGGTGGTAAACAAGTTTATAAAAATTCTTCCCTTCTTTCCTACCTGAGAAGCTTTGGAAGTGGATGATTTAAGAAAGTTATATGTATAGGATATAATATTACTACAAGAGCTAACTCTGATTGTAATATCAGATTGGGACACTCATTTCACATTGATATTTGGAAGGGACTGTAGATGTCCATGGGGTCTTGAATAAAATTGACTACCAATGATCACTAATAGATAGATGTTTAGTCCTAGTGAATGATCAAGATACCGGAGGATATTCTTAGGGTAGGTGTTTTTAATTTTGGAAATGTGTTGGATGACCATATGGTTTCAGAATAGTTTTTATATAAAAATAGATTTCCGGATTTGATCAAGTTTCCCCTATTTTGAGGATATTTATGTTTGGTCATGCCACTTATTATTGTGTTGTTTAGAAGCGAGAATGTTTGTAATGATTGAGATGAGCATAGTACAGGTGACCAATATGTGGGTTTAATTGATATATAAGAAATTTTTTACCATTAAAAAGGTTAGTGTTTATATGATGACTAATGAAGATGAACATTTTAGTTTATTGTTGGTGACAAAGTACTCTTATAAGAATCTCTTCAATTTGGGGCACCAGTATTTGAGAAGGTAGGAAAAGATTATTCCAGAATTTGTTAGTACACTTGAGATTATAGAGAATAATGATCTGGTGGATTATTTATTATCCTTTTATCTATGAAATTGAGGTATGAATGTGGTATTTAATGCATCTTTTATCCAGAAATATAAGTCAAACACCACACATAGGATCATTAGTGATGATGTCTAACTTAAGGTGGATACATTGTTTAAGGAGTTCCCGATATGTATATTGGACCATAGAAATAATTTTATTAAATGGAATATAGTGCCTCTTGTACAAGTATTATGACATCTTGGATGTATCCATGAAGATAATTTCTTTTGGAAGGCAGATATCCTCGAAAAATGGTAGAATTGTTTAAGTGATAATGCCAAGAGAAGCTTATCGGGGATGAGAACCCATTAAAAAGGGACTTTATTTTTCCCATATAATTTCAAGATGAATTTTATTTTTTAAAAAATTGTGTGTCCTAATGAGTTTGAGTTATTAGGGTATTATTTAGTAGGATGATAATCATGTTTCAGGAATTGGCCTTGGATTAGGGATAATATTTTATAGCTTCCTGAAACCTGTAGTGTTTTTATGTTTTAAATGTTTTTTGAAATATTAGATGTTTTTTGAAATTATTATTAATAATTTCTATGAATTATTTACATTATATAGTTTTTGGTTTTCAGTTGGTCATGCAGCAGCTAAGAGGCTCCACTACATATTAGATATAAGTGAGTTACTAGTATGATTTGTTTTTAATTTTGATATATGGACATGATTTAAAGTTTTAGTAGATTTATAAAATCTTATTTTAGTTAAAAACCATACATATGAAATATATTATATAATGTAAAAAACAAAACATATAGTGTTTTTAGTCAAGGGAAAATCTCTATGTATTGGAAAAATATTATTTATTAGTTTCCTAGATTAGGAGAAATCTTTATGTATGAAGAAATATATTAGTTGTTATTTTTTATGGACATGTTAATATCTATAATTATAGAAAATATATTTCATATGGAATTAAAAATAATTAAAACATATTATTTATGAGATAATTATTTTATAAATGGTGATACATAGGTTTTTTGTACATAAGATATGCTTCATATTTAAAGAATTAAAAAGTGTTGAGATGCACTATGAAACATATTGTCTTCTATATATAATATATGTAGATAGTATAAAAAATATTAAATTCATGGTATATGAGGTTTTTATCTGGATGTTATGTATGGGTTGGGTGATGTTCATAGTTTTTTAGATTTTTAGAAATCGAGTATGTAGAATGTTCCCAGATTTTTCTAAAATGAAGAATTAATTGATTTAACAGTTATAAATTGGGGGATTTGTGCCATTTATCCAAAATATTGAGGGCATGGACTTTATTTATACCTCCTTATATTATCATCCCAATTTTATTGATTTTCATTTATTCTTTTCATTTTGAAGTGTGGTTTGTTTTAGTAAGTCTGACATCTTATATGCCACATGTGCCTTCTTTATTTACTATTTATCAAATTGTATTATAAATAAAAAATTGTGAGGGTTTTTAATTGACTATCAGGGTTTAATGTATTTAATTTAATTATATAGCAAGTATTGGAATGCGTTCTTCATTAATATCGAAGTAGGATGTGCTTACCATGTTATGACGCTCATATGTGGTTGTATAGTTCGGCTTTCAAGTAGGTATGTGAGTATTACCTATGATATTCTTATTTGATATTAATGTATTAAATTATATAATGAATTAATTTATCCATTTTATAGTATATATTAGTGATAAAATTATTTTGATGAATCCATAATTTTTTTTAGAGAATGTATGTAGGGGTTTCCTCTTAGTTTCCTGGGACTAGTGTGGGCTATCTTGGCATAGAAGGGAATTTATATACTTTGTGAATTAGTGTACATGATTGGGTTGTAAAATTTTTATATGGTAAGGGTTATTGGAAAATTATTTTCCATTATGATAAACTATGGTTAATTAATTAAGGTAAGGTCATTGGGAATTCTTCTTAAGACCTTGATAGAAGAGGGCTAGTTAGAGAGTAAGTGACATTTGTGTGAAGGGTTTTTTTCCGGATGACTTGATTTTTATTGTATGAGATTTTTCAAGTGTGATATATCGATGGGACCTTTCCATTAAGGGATTATCTAGAATTTATGGGTGGTTGGAGTATGATACCTTCCTTAGACAACTTCCTTGTTGTGTGGACATGGGGAATTTCACCAAGGGGATGTTTCTAGCTGTGATGTATGGTAGCTATTTAGATTAGATCCTCATAGCACATCAGTGATGATAAATGGATATGGAAACAAACCATATGACCCTGACATGAGGTGATTTTTTAGATTACATGTTATTTTAACTCTAGTGATATCCACCTTAGATCACTCAATTGTTATTAGTGATAGGTTCATGGTATGAGGAAGCAATTCCTTCCAACATGAAGTTGATACTGGAATGTATAGGGTTTATTATGTCCTGGTTAGTAGATGAGGACTTGGTATAGTTGTTTGTTTTCATATATATGTTTTTATTTTCATAAACCTTTATATTCCTACTATAGTTTTGCTAAGGATAAGTTGATGTGTCCTACCTAGTTTGTTCTTCACACCTTGCACGAGCACCCCTATGCACATGCAAAATTTGTTATTTGGAATCCATCCAAGGGAAAGGGCCCTATATCAAGCTTCTGAGCATGTTTATATGGTTAGGGTCTATGGAAATGTATGGAATTACGCTAGGGTATTTTTTAGCGTTCCGATGATATTGTTTTCTTTACTTTTATTTGTTTACATGTATTGATCTCCCAAATTTAGGGATCCATTTAAATTTGATGTGCTAGTGATTATACCTTATTATGATATAATATATAATGTTGTTATCATCTGTATTATACTATGTTTATCCTATGATAATTTTTAATTTATTAATACTTTCATTGTATTGATTTTTTATGGTTATTTGAAATGTTGGACATAGTCTCCCAGGTGTATGACTTAGGCCATCACTGCTAGTTTCTGTTCTCCTTCACATAGGGTGGTGTGGATAAGGCCATATGAAATGATACGTTTGATATAGTGACTCGATCCTTGAAATTAAACTTTAATACCACTTTAATACTTTATATATAATGTCATTATATAGGTAAAGTTATGTCTTGATGTTATTAAGTAAATTAAATTCCCAATAAGCCTTTTAAATTCCTTTTGATTCACATTTATCCTTTCATATAATTTATAATCATCACCCAAACTTGTATGGAAGTTGAAACATATTTTAAATCTTCCATGCCAAAATTACTCAACAATTCCATGGAATACATTTCTTGTGGTAGAAAAATGATATCATCTTTTTTCACAACATGTAGTCCTAGAAATAAAATCATCTCTATTAGAATAGAAATTTCAAAGTTCCCTATTAATTTTATTCCTAAAATATTTTAAGGATTACTCATTAACTCATAGTAAAATTATGTATTATGCCATTAGGATTGGTGTGCCACATTTAGGGGGGGGGGGTGAATCATTATGATCTACTTGTTTACTTATTAAAAAGTTTTCCTCTATTTATCCAATATTCCTATATGGTGAATGGATCTCACTACCCTTTTCTCTCACGTATCCAACTTGAAAAGTTTTTTAATAGGAAATAAATAGAAACAATAACACCAAACATTTTAATAATGTTTGGGTCAAAAATGTATGAAAATATATTCAATGTATAGTGTTTTTATCCGACACACATACGACCCCTATTTTAAAATTAATATGACGCTCTAGAAAGGGTATGAACTTAAACCTGTACTTCTGAAACCAACCATGAATAATTAATAAACCAAATAATTAGTTATTCATTTATTAGTTCATGTTTTGGTTGGCTTCTCTATGAACTGTGATAGGAAATGTAACGTAGCCCTATCTTGACATAATAATTCTGATCTCCCTCCTTTTCTTTCAACAATATCAAGGGATATATCCCAATTATGGGGAACTTAATGATATAAGGATATAACATTTATTATTTATCAATTATACCTTATCATATAAGAAATTTTTTCTTATGTACTTTTGATATTAATATTTTGTTATTAGGGATCATCAGTTCCAATTTTTTAGCCTATAAGATGTTCAAAAGATTGAGGGCCAATCTTTCTCTATCTTGTATCTTATTTAACACAAAGGGTTGATCTTTTTACTACAATATTAGATCTTATTTATGATTTCCTCTTTTATTCTCTAAAAAAACTCATGGAATGTTCAACTTCATGTTTGCATGAAAACATGCAACAATAAAAGTTTTGGTGTGAATCACTTCTTCATGAAATGGATTAAATTAATAATTCTATGGTTTCCCCATGGTATATCCTATTAAGTTATGATACACTATATTATCTCATTCAACCATAGTTAAAATCATATAAGGAATGATACCATCATATATAGATTTTTTTTCAACATCCTCTTTATCATGCACTACAACATGACCTTCTTCTCACAACATGACCACCATATTCATATCAAAAACATCATATCAACATGAATAATGACTAATTTATTTTAATATATTGATAATTATCTAACTGAATATAAGAAAAAAACACCATAAATTTATCTTCACTGTTCTTGACTAGAATCATGATTATAATTGTAATAATGACATTTAACTCAATAGAGAATAGATCATGAGTTGCCTGGATAAATTCTTTTTCCAGATCAAAAACTTTAAAAAAACCCCTCTTAACATCTAGAAGTCTCAATTTTTTTCAATATGGTAATATTTATATATAACCTTTGAAATTTTGATTATCATTACATGTCAAACACCATACCTTTACACATCACATTGTGAATCTATACTTTGCTAAATTTTCTATGTTTATCAATACCATTACGTATTAGATTCTGTCTCTTATATATCATAGATAAAATTTATACCATTTTTGTTTCCAATTAATAACCCATATATAATGATTCAAAACCTTTATCTATCATGTAAGGTTTATATATTTAGTCATCTTTAGAAACTTATTATAAAAACTCTATTATGTCTGAGTTAGCAACACTTTTATATTATGATTTTAACTCAAAAGTTATCAAAATTTTAGTGTAATTATTTAGTATGTACCTTTTCCATCCCTTTTATAACCTTTTTGTATAAATAAATCATCAATTACATTAGTAAGGAGACAAAGAACTTGACCAATTTTTTATAGTGAATATTCAAAATGAATTTTATGTGTAATGTTTTTTTCCATTTTTAAAATATACATAGATTATGAAAACTATTACACATTGAAAGAAATACAATTATATATTGCGTAATTTTTAAAACCTATAACAAAGTATGACTTATAATTATAAAACCCATATATATATATTTTTCTACTCAACTCAAATACCTCAAATTTCATCAAAATCACTTCAAACCGTCTTCAGTAATTACTTGAATAATTCTACATATTTATGTACTCTATAAATACTATTTTGAGTATTTAAAGAGTATTACACTACCCAAAATAACTTTGAAACTTCATTTAACATTATCCAAGTATATTTCAATATGATATATCACTATTCAAGATCTAAAACTTCAATGATGAAACTTTTCAACCAGATTTCCCACTATCCTTATAAAGATAAAATATCTAGAAATAAACATATTATATGTAACTCTTATTATCCCATCAAATTCCTCAAATACTCTTAAATTGATTTTGTACAAGAACATTCAAGTAGTTTAATACTTCATTGATCTTTCAAAACCTTTAACAATAAGAAAATCCTTATGAAATGTTGGTAGTAGCTCAATCACTTCTTTATTCTCTTCCTCAAATAAAAGGATTTATAATAATATTTTTAATATAAACATAATAATCTCTATACTTTCCATATAAAATATGTATTTAACTAACTTACAAGATCAAAAGTGTTTCATCAATAGTTCAAAACCAAAAATTTGATGATAAATTACCTAGGAAATATAACCAATCTCTTCATATAACATTCCTATGATCTTGGTTACTTATTAATCCTTCTATTATTATCCCCTAGATACATATTGACATCATGCTCAATGAATTCATGGTTGTTGAAAACAAAAATAACTCAACACTAAGTGGGTTAATAAATATCCCATTTGGATTTATTATCAATACCAATATTGAAAATTCATGTCAAAATATCATTCTTACATTTTATTCTCTCCCCTATTATTAAAAATACATATAAAGGGGTTTGAAATATATTAAAATCAGTTCTATTTAAGAAAAATTCCATCAATTATAGTACTCTATGTCTACCAGATAAATGATCTGTGTAGAAGACAAGGGGAATAATGTATTCAAAAGTGTTATCCATAAATAAATATGAATACGATACCAAGTCAAATTACTTTTTAAGGGGATATTAAAATATTTATAGAGAGATAAAAATGTGTATATATGTTATAATAATATTTTTAACAATAATTAATGCACTCATCATAACACAAAAACTAAAAAAAATATAGGTTTAGTTTTATAAATTATCCGTTGAACTACATCGAAAAATTTTCAATCACTTTCTAGAGTTCTATGTTTACTTGAAATTATAGTTTTTAATACTTCTCTATTAATTATACTCAAGGGATAAACCTCAACTATTTATAGTTTATCTCTTAATATAGGAAAATCTTTAAGATACCAAATACTTAGATCATTCCAATATTGTAAATCCTATCATGTAAAGAATAGTTATTAAAAGTTTCTTAATTTTCTATGTCAATCCCTTATTTATGCATTAAATTTAATTCTACATAATGAAATAATAAACAGATAGGAAAATAAATCCAGTGTTCCTCTACTACTCTTTAGTTAGAGAAATAATATTGATAGTTTCTCCTCAACCGAGATACTCTTACCACATTAACTAAATATTTGGGTAAATCTTCATGCTTGTTGTTTTGATTCTCCACCTTGCTTTTCCCATTGGTAGAATGGTCTTCCAAATTAATTCAATATTTAATTATTTGTAGTTTTTTTACGTCATCCATGAAATCACATGTTACTTTTGGATATATTTATATATTTTTTTCAACATATATTCTTGAAATGGAAATAATATTATGTAGTCTTTTGAGACACGCCCAAATTTATTTCACCTTATACACACCATATAATGAGATCTTTAGTTATCACCATTTAATAACCTATCCTGAAATTATACATTATAATATGGAATTAGTGTTTTTTATTTTTAAATTACATTCACCTATACTTTCATTATTTATTTCCATTTCCAATTATGATAGAAATATTATCATGATTTCTTTAGAAACATATTTATCTTTCTTGAACTTCTACATTGTTTCTTAGGAATGTGCTCTATAGAACCAATCCTACTGTTTCTTAGATAAATTGATTGTTTATTTTATATCATATTTATTTAATCAGAAACACTCATGTATTTCTTGTATTGGGTAATCCTTGTCATATTCTACTATAATATATGGAACTCATTCTCTTTGGCGGTTCCATATTTTTGGTCTTTAGATGTATTTATGATTAATAAATTGATTAATTTACATAACCCAAGGAATTACAACCTTTATTAACTTCTATATTTTTAGTAATTTTTGGTCATTATCTTATCATTTTTAGCTAATAAATGATTGATTTTTAGAATAATGCATCTTTAGTATGACCACTTTCATAGAAATTTCCACAGAGACCTCTGAAGATTCATAATTTATTTAAGATAATTTTTTTACCCTTTATATCTATACTTTTATTCAAACCAAAATTTACCCTCTTGATTTTGGTTTACGTTGAATTACAATGGTTTAAATATAATGACAAAATTTAAGTTCATTATTTACAAATATTTCACAGATTGGGCAGTAGCTAATAATTCTTTTGATATTTCTATTAGACTTAGTATAACTATATTTTCCCTTGTTATTTTTGCGTTGTTTTATTCTTTAGTTGGTATGTATTTTAATAAATATTTATAACATGATTTCTCACATAACCCATAAATATAGTGGTGGGTTTTGATTTAATTTTATTTATTCATATTTTTATGGATTATTATTTGGAACCTACTCTAAGCATTAATCTATAATTTTTATAAATTTTAATTTTCTGAGATAAATTGTACCTTTTTCATTGATCTTGGTAGATACAGATCATTAAATGAACTGATGAGATCTTTGACATAGAATATAGGTATTTATAACAAATAACCTCATTGGAATTATGGATACAAATCTTCTCTCCACTTTTTAATGATTAATCACGTTTTTTCTATTCTAGTTATTCTATTTTAGTTTTTAATTGAAGACACTACATATTTTGGATATATTTATCACCCATTAATGAATTCAATCCATCTCAAAAATAATTTATAATCTCTTCAATTTGATCTTATTGGATTTGGTTTTTTATTTTAAGGAAATATCAAGCTCATATTTCCTATTGATTTTCATCCCCACATTGTATCCTTGGAATCAATTAATAATTCTAATACATGGATATTTTATTCAATATGTTTTTAGAATTTTTTCATTATCCATGATTATACTAATACAATGATTCTAAAATATGGATAATATTTCTCCAAGATCCAAATTAATATAATATTTGGCTCATACTTGGTTGGATATATTTACACACATAATAACCCTTTGTTTCATAGGTTTATATAAAAATTACAATTATTCCTTAATCTTGGTGATCTCATCATGTATACTTCTAAAATATTTATAAATTAATGTTATTGTTTTATTAGGGTAGTTTTTATGGATTAAATAACCAATTGATTTATATTGTAAATCCTTTTAAATGTGATCTTCTGCTATGATTCTTAGCTAATCAGTAGGAAACTTTCAAAAATAAATTTTAGTTACTTCTCGATCGCATTAATTATTTGGATATTATATAAAATAAAGTTATTTAATTTATTTATTAGTGTATTTAACCAATATTTCTCCTTTCATTGAAGGTATTTATTTATCAGGGTTATAGCATGAGAAAACGTATTTCTCTTACTTATTTATTAGTGGTATTCCTTCCTTATCTTATTAATTTATTTATATTATTTATAAGTTAAAGTGATTTTTTTATTAGTAAAATATACTAATTATATTAGTGTTAAGCTCAAAATTAATTTATAAAGAGAAACTTAATGATTAAAAAAATTTAAATATAGATATTTTTGACAGTCTAATCATAACTGGAACCAGGATCTGATACATGTTGTTGTTCTACTGTGATCAGAACACCACACTATGATATTCGGGGGGTGGATGTAAATCTATGTGATATATATTTTACCATTTATAAAATTTAAACCCTTTACCTCTTCATTTATTGGGTGAATGGATCATATTACCCTTTTCTCTCACTCTTCCAATGTACATGAAATAGTAAATAGGAATGAAATGAAATAAAGAACCCCATGTTTTCATTAACAAAGTTCTCATCTAAGATGAATAAATAAATCTCTGGTGTATAGTGTTTGTTACCCCCTATACATAAAAATCTTCTTTTATTATCAATTTTATGCTTAGTAAATAATATGAAATTGGACCTATACCACTTACACCAAATTGGTACAATGGATGCACAAAATTACTATTATTAGGCTTTAAAACTAACTATAACATCCTATATAAATTAAAATTTCTAATAGATCCTCTATAAAGTTTGATGAAAATGTAACAAAGATCTCTCTTTACCCAAATATTATGTTCTCATTATTCATTTTTCAACAACCTCAGAGTGAGATACCTAGTGGATTGGTGAAGTCACCTGAGAGGGGAAGTGAGTTAGGCATTGCCTACTTTTTTATTAAATTCAAATCTATCCTACAAACCCTTTTGGAACATAACCCTAGATATCGGTTAGTGCATATGGATATATTTTTTTCCAACCAAGTGATCATCTAACATGTGCATACAAGTAAAGTAGAATAATGGAACACAATATTTTTATAAGGATTCATATAATGAATTATTCTATTTATTGTTGGTGATAATACTAAAAAAGGATTCTCCACTATAATTATAAAATTTTTAATATAGTGGTTTGGTGTTTTTGACACCTATAATTCTAGTGTTCCACTGGACTTATGATGCCAAATTTCATTCCTGTTACCACCTCCCAAAAATTACCTTATTTCTATCTAGTAAACCATGCACATAATGATGTGTTAACAAGATAATATTATAAAAGTTTTGTTTGAATAGATTTCATATTATCTACCAAGATAGTAAAATTGATATCGAACTCCTCTAATCAAATTGGTAAGGTCTTCCAAAAAATCTAATGGAATATCTTGTTTCTACAACCATTGTGTAATAATTCTAAAATAATCCTTTTAAATAAAATGACTCAATTTAGAGTAACCAACAAATATAAAATATGGATAGACATAGAAAAAAGGAAGATCTTAATCAGGGTAATCCTTCCACCAAATGATAAAAATATTTTCTTCTTATTTTGATTCATATAAGCTACATTGTAAAAAACCCTTAAAATGATAAATCCTCATATGACTATGGATGAGGGGAATCCTTTGGTAGTAAAAGTTCAAATATTTCTTTTTAATTCCCTACCATCTCTCTAGATGTCACTTCATCCCGATATCCATCTTGTTATAGTTATAAAAGAAACTTTTATCAATATTAATGTATTGACCACTCCACTTTTCATATGTTGAGAAGGATCAAGAGTTCTACCACATATTTATTTTTATCATTGATGATTAAAAAATATCATTCAAAAATAGAAGGTGATAAATTCCTAAAGACACATACCCACCCACACATTATCCCACTATCGCCTCCTCTACACAAGAATTCAAGTTGTGTAAAATATAATCATGTGCTATTATAAAATGATGTAACGATATTGGATCACCTTGATGATAACAAGAAATTAATTTTAAAAAACTGAAGATTCTATTTGAAAGAGAAATGGATACCCATGGGATAGAAAATAATTAAAGAAGTATATCACACACATAACTAGAGAAACCCATCTTTCTCAAAGATATAATATTGAATCCAATACTATTTCATTATAATATTTTCTATGACTAATTTGATGATAAAATTACCTCCTAAGACTTTCTTGATCTACCTCTTCCATCATATCTTGGGCTAGACTAGATTCCCCTAAATATATTATCCTTTTAAAAATCCATGTTTTTAATCATTACACATAATGATTTAAGTTATTTTATACTTAATGAATATTCCAGTTTATTCACATTTCTGAGATGATATTGAATTGATAAATCACAGTCCTCAATTAACTCAAACCATCCAGATTGATGCCTATTAAACTCCTTATATGTGAATTTATACTTTAAATTATTGTGATAAATATATATATCACACTAAAACATCTCTTAATAAAGGTAGGACCTCTAAACATTCATTTAAAATACCATAGATAATAAATTCAAATCATGGATTTGATAGTTGTTATCAAGGATCATCAATTTTTGAGAGGACTGGGATATCACATTATTATTTTTCATGAGTACAGATAATAAGAATTTATTTTAACTATCATATTATATCATGAAACCTTCACCACATGAGGGAAGTGTGAATATATGTGTTGGTATTAAACTATTCTATAATTTATTGGATTTTTATTCACATTATGAAGTCTAGAAAAACATGAATCCCTTTCATTTTAATTTTGTTTTTTGACAAGAGATTCATGAGAAGTTTTCAATAGTGTCAGTAGTACCTAGATAATATAATAAAACAATGAATACACATAAATCATATGGGTCCATTACATTCCCATAAAAATTTAAGGATCCACATATATCCCCTTTTTTGTTATAATATTCCCCAAGAAAGTGACTTTCTTCATCCAAATTCATATTTTTTAATGTAAAATAGAACCTTTCCTTCCTTAATTTTCACAGCAAAATCTATATATGTTCCATATATTCTTCTTTGGTCCTAGAGAATATGACAATATTGTTAATAAATACAACAAATAATGCATCAAGGAAGTCTATGAATACTCTATTCATCAAGTCCAAGAAGATTAGAGGGGAATTTATTATTCCAAATGGCATTACTATGAGATAAATGGGTATATATTGTGTAAAAAATGTTATTTTCCTAAATATATTCCATATTCACGTTTATCTAATTAAAATCTATAATAAATATCTACCTTTGAGATGGAATGAGATATTTGAATTAGATCAAATATGTTCTTTATGGTGCTTTTTTGGTATCACTGTAGTGAATTAATAACTATATTGATCGATACTTGTTCTTAACAAAGAGAAATAGTGTACCCCATGGGGATGAACTAGAGAATATGAGACCCTTTTCCAAATGTTATTTTAGTATATTCTTTAAATCCATATATTCAATTGGGCCATCCTATAATTTTATTTCGATATAAGTGTGGATCTTGGTAGAATTTATGTTAAAACACTATCTCATGATTTGGGGGGAAACTAAGAAATTATTTATAAAAATGGTCAATATACATCCTTACAATGGAAATTTACTCTATTTTTATTTTTTAATTTAACTAAACTATTTCGGTATGTTAATATTATTTATTAATATTCAACACCAATGAAGTTTAGGGATTTTCTAAAAAGGATTCCTAATATTCTTGGAATCTATATAGAAGAATATAATTATTTAGAATAAGGTATGGTATTTTATTTCCCCAATATATGATGTGATCTATATTTCATAAAATCCATTCCATTCCCATTATATCATCAAATTATACTAAAGGAAGGATTACATGATTTTCTAGAAGAATCATCCCACATAAAATACTGGGGAATAGTCCAACACTTGGGTTGGAATGAGAACACTATAATTTGATTTAAAAAATGAATCTACTTCAAGTATTGGGGATGTGATTCAATATTTATAGTAAACCTTATGAATATAAATGAACGAACAAACCAAAATAAAAAAACATTGTCCATTATTTAGTGAATTGTTATTGTACCTTTAACTATTTCAATTTCTTGCTGCATCTCAACTATGGTGAAGGCATAGATTTCCCACGCTGCCTTAGTTTCTGTGGTTTCTAATTTTGAATACACTCAAAGGACCTTGTTCTGGTGTATTTTATTCCTTAGTGACCTTGTTTATATAGTTAAATCATTGCAACATGTGATGTTCATCGAATGGATCTTTCCCTTTATCCATCATTATGATTAGTTTTGTTCTGTATTTTCAATATTTGAGAGATTTATAAACTTTTTCTTCCACCTGGAATCATTTCCATACTTATTTGAGGTAATTAAAACAGTGTTTCTTTCCAAATATTGGATGTGGGGGTGGTTGGACCATCTTTATCCCTTTATCATTTGATCCTTTAGCTTGAACATCCAGCCTTTGTTTCATATCTCCTTTCCCATTTCACAAATCTCGCACATTTCATTTGTACATTGAGAGAATACAATAACACTTATTCACAACCCCTAATGAATAAAATAGCCAAATATTTTTGGAGATATTGTTCCATGCCAGTAGTTAATCTGTCACTACTATAAAATAAGACTTTAACGGTTCTAGAAAAGGACTTTATCAGTGCTAGAAAAGTGCTCATAATCAATTTACGGTTAAAAGACCAAAACTTTTATCAGGGCTAAAAAGTCACTTTTAAAGTGCTTTTAATAGGATCATTTAACAACACTTTTTAGCGCAGTTAAAGGCCCTCTTTATTAGTACTTTTTTTAGAACTATTAAAGGGGCCTTTAAAAATGTTTTTTTAGCGCTGATGAAGGATCTATTGATAAAGGGTATCTAAATTTTTCCCTTGCCCCACCCACCCCCTTTAACAATTCTTCCCACCCGACCACCCCTTTTTCAGGGCTTTAAATAATACCCACCTCCTTCATGCGCCCCTGCCTCCAGTGAGTTTTGAACCTAAGACCTCCCACTTATACATCGATCTCCTTTACCACTACCCTATTCTCTTTTGTACTACATTTTATGATATATCTATATATTTATATAGATTTCATCCATTTATTTTATCCATATATTTATATATATGGTTTAAAATATTTTTATATATATGCTTATATATTAATAAATATATTTTATATGTGAATATTTTTAATTTATTTATTTGTAAAATTTAATATTTATTTGTGAAAATATAAAAAATATGTATATATTGTTATAAATTTGATTAAAAATAGAATTACATTATCAAAATGGTAAAATTTTAAAAGAATAATATTAATATTAAAGTAAGACCTAGGAATAAATTCATTCCACACAAAAAAGGGCAAAAGACCCCATAAATGATCCTAAAAATCCATCTAATGTTAAAACATTAGGGTACCCCGACTAAAAAATTAGTTTTGGAAGCCTTTTAGGACTTTTTAACCTTGAAAAAACCTTGACCGAGGTCCCTTGGGTCAATATGGTGTAGATATCATCGCATGATTCGATTTGATATGTGATTGAGCTCAAAGAGACACCCAGATCAAAAGTTATGTTCGTTTGAAGTTTGAGATGTGTTTTCGACTTATTTGAGATAATTTATTATTTTTTTTATGTTTTTTTCTTTAAATTGATATTAAATGTCTATTAATTTGTAATAATAATACAATTATTAATTAAAAATATTTTTTTAGTTATTTTATAATCCATTTTCACTAAATATATTATATTTTAAGTGTAAATGCCTATCAAACTTATCTAAAACATATTTCAAAAAATAAATATTATATTTATATCAATATAAATATATTTATATGTTAATATATTATTTTTAATGAAATATAGTTTTGAAGTATACTTTTATTAGCACTTGTAAAAAAGCACTGATAGGGGGGTCTTAATTAACACTTTTACAGAAGCACTGATAAAACCTCCCTTTATCAATGGGTTTTTCCAAGCACTGATAAAATACTCCATTTATCAGTGGTTTTAAAAAGGCACTGATAAAGGCCCCCCTTTAGCAGTTCTTTTTTAGCACTGTTAAAGTCCCCCTTTAACAATGTTTTTTTAGAACTAACAAAGGGGGCTTTAACCACGTTTTTAGTTAGCGTTGTTAAAGCCCTAGAGATGGATAAAACCAGTTTTGTAGTAGCGTATCTATTTTTTTTATCATTATAGATAAAAAACTAACCATCCAATAATTGAAAAATTCTCCTCACAAGTTACGATAGATTCTCTATCTTTATTTTTATATCTAGTGTTTCTCTCTCCATAACTCAGTATAAAGAGTTTGAGGGAAGTAGTTTTTAAGAAATATATTATTAAATTATACCCACTCTATTTCTTTCAATCTATCCTTCAACTATTTATTCCTGATATATATATATACTATTATCATCTTTCCCCTCTAAATGGTAGACAAATAGAGTAAATTTTTCCTTATCAAAATAATTATTCAGCAAAAGGATCATTTCAATGGAGTTAACCCATTTTCAATAACAAGTGGATTGAAAGATTTACTAAATATTGGTGTTCATTGATGTACAAAGGGATTTATATATTATTAATTATTCTTTGGTGACATAGTACATTCCATATGGTTAAGGTTACTATTTAGAACTCTAGACAAGAGATTATGTTCTGACACGAGGTTGTGAACTACACCACCCATTTAATTAGGAGTTTTATTCAGAAACAAATTGTGTTGTACCTTACATGGGTTATTTGTTTTGGTTTCTTTGGGTTCCCAACATTCTATAAAATATAAAAGGCAGTAAGGAAACAAAATTCAATTAAGCATGAATAAATAACTTCTTCATAAGTGTTAATAACTTCTAATGTCTATACCTATTTAATACCTATGTTTAGTCTATGTTATATCTTATTATCCTTATTATAAAATCAGCTAAACCTTTCTTTTATACAAACTATAATGGATGATATGTTTTAGACATGGTTGTTACATTACTTTTATGGTAAATAACATAACAATAACACAACACATGATCAAAAGGTTTAATATTTTGGAGAAATTAGGTTTGTATAATAGAATCATAAACAAAACATTAAACATTGATTAATTACTTCGAAATAGTCCTCAGATTAGCTTCCATATTCTCCTTAGTAGATGTATTAAAATGAGGATATACATCAAAGAAAGGGTGAGCTTAGATACCAATAAGTGGATGAATAAAAGGTAAGGATCCCAAGACATGGAATAATAAAATATATGGGAATGCAAAATAATACTCATCATATCATAAGAAAATGATAATTATTAAAATCATGATGGAATCATTTCAAAATGGCATGAAATGTCGAATATGCATAATATAAAACATTGAAACATTATGGAGAAATACCGTACTGATGTTGTGATCAAATATAGAATATTTATCAAACATAACATATGTGTAAAAATCATCATTTTTTAAAACATGAAAAATGATAGAATCATGTTCTTGTATAATACGTATTATATTAGGACACATACTATAACACCGAAAAAATTTAATATATGATTAATTTTAAATAAGAAAATGTGCTTGATGACTAGCTACACATGCAACACCAAGCTAAAATTAAACCACGATACATTTTAATAAATATATAGTATTCTCGTTAAATCATATATGTTAAATTAGAGGTAATGAATATGATTATCTTATTTTTGAAATATTTTTAAAAAAACAAAGTAAACTGTTAATTAAGGATATTTAATTTTTATAGCTAAAAAAACTATGAAAATATTTTTATACATAAAAATTTATTTTTTATCAAATTTGTTTTATATTAAAAAATACGTATATATTTTTTGGATAATAAAAAAATATATTTATAATATGAACAATAAAAAAATATATTTATAATATGAACAATATATTACTAATATATTAACAAGTAATTGATAGGATACAATAATACATAATAGTTTACATTTTAAAAATCTATTTTCCAATATGAACAATTTTCAATGATATTTTTAGATTTAATTTAAATATTAAATTAATAATTTTCAGAGATTTAAGTTGAAAAAATGAATACAGTGTTTATAATAATCATAATAATATATTCTTAATTTTAGTTTTTCATATTTTTTTTAAAAAGATTGATTTTTAGGTGAACAGTTAAATATATCATTTTTTTAACATTATGACTTTCATATCATTATTGGTATATAAGTATGATATTTATATTCATGAAACATTTTTATAATAACAAATATGTATTTTTGTGTAAATTTTATTTTTAATTTAGAAACCAATATTTGATATTTTTGATCATAAGTAATATTTTCTCAAAAATATTTTTAATGAATTATACATTTTTATTTTAAAATTAATCCCTCTAACTTTTATAAATTGAATATGATGAAATATATTAAATTTTTTGATTATATGGTTCCAAAATTTATAATATGGAAATATTTTTTGGGTATAGAAAATAATTAACCTTAGGTAAAAAATTAGTTACCATGATAAAACTAATAAAATGTAAAAGTAATAATTCAAGTGGTAAAGGGCTTGAAAAATGATAAAGAAATGTATATAATTTTATGTATGATGTTTTTCTCAATATTATATCTTCCACAATATATTATTTCTTAGTTTTGGATCCACTCAAAGTGTTTAACATGTGCTCCCTTCTATGAAGTCGAAATATTTACAAAAATGTCACTCTCAACACTTAAAGAAGAGAATTCTTACTAAACTCTCAAGGAACTCCTAAAAATTATTTTTCATTTTGATAAACTAGTATTTTTAATTCCCAAAAATAATATTTCACTCTGTCAAGCTTCTGTTCACAAGATATTATCACCTTCCATCGATTTTTAAAAGATCTTCCAAGGAAGTCTCAAGGTTCTCAGCTTGAATAACCATTTTTTCTTAACTTGTTAATTATATATTTTCTTAAGAATTATTATTTTAGAATACCTATGTAATGAAATAATTATATGTTTTATAATTAATTCTATTATGTTATGGTAATAACCATTAATCCCTTTTTTCCATTTACACAATGAAAAAAAAACCATTATTTGTGCAATGTACGGACTACCGTGTCCCCGATGCAACATGTATAATTTTACTTAAACACCTAACATGACTGGTGTAACAGGGAAATTTTTTAAATAATTATTATAATTATATCATGTTTATGGTTTGGAAATAATAGCCCATTTTAATTATTCCCCCATTATTTGAAAATGAAATCATTATCTATGCATTTGTGTGGTCTACTATATTCATGGAACGCTTGATTTCTGTTTTTCTTTTCATCACTAATGTACATGTCTAGTCATGAGTATTATATTAGAAGATATATATTTTTTATTATATCATTAATATTATGGTATGTAAAACTGGATAACCTCGTAATTTTATGATCTATAAAAAATTATCTTTAATTCAATAATTCAAAACGAGCGAATGGAGAGGATAATGATATCTTCTTTCTATGTAATGACTTTATATAACTCATTTTAATTTTATAATTAATTTAAATTATGATATTTATTAATAATAATTAAAAATTAAGATAATAATTATTCTATTATATTGATATTACAACTAAACAACATTATAAGCAACCATTAATCATGTTAGGTTCTTGTTTGGGTCAGTTTAACCACCTACTTAAACAATACTATGAATTTTTATAATGGATTATTAATATTACTTATAACTAGTCTAATTTTATATCAATATGTAAAAAATGTGTTATTTTTGGTTAGGGAATGGTTATATTAATATTAAAATCACTAATTTAGAAATCTCCCACTCTACTTTAAGAAACATAGAAACATGCTTGTTGTCGATTTGAACCTCACAGATCGTAACCAAAAAACCCTAAAATGAAATTATATATTTATAAAACATATTGTAAAATCATTCAAAATATATTTATTTTCCTTGTAATGTTGAAATTTGGGAAAGGTATGAACACCATGTTAATTTTTATAAAACTGGTTCGGAGATATAGAGATTAATTACACCCAGTGTTGAAAATAAGTAACAACTAACTAATATTTATATATATATGTATCAAATGATTATAAATGATGATAATTAATGAATTTTTTGTGAATAAATCTATTTATCATTTGCTTAGTGAAATTAATTTAATTATTCATGATGATTGGCGTAAGTGTAGACTGAATCAGGATTAAAGAAAGTTCTTTCATATCAAATTCGGCTCTTTAATAATTATTGGGTATTATGAGCCTAATTTTATTTATTTGGTTATATAATTTCTATTTTAGATATCATATAATAAATTATCTTTTAATTATGGTATTAGATGTTCAATTACAATCCCACTCTTTCAAGGGGTTTTGAAAAACGTTTTACTCAAGACATAAGAGTTTTCATGGTCTCAATTCTAATTCTTGGAGACATGTTACATGGTATACACCATGTTTCCTTTTTATATATTTTTTATTTATTTAGTATCCTACAAATGTTCCATATATTTCTATGTTTTGTTGATTCTATAATCTAATCAAAATAAATTTATTTTATACAAAAGTCTTTTGACCCATGTGTTACCCTAGTCATAAGAGTATTCAGTAACTAAACTTTCATTTTTTCAGTTATGATCCTTAAAATGAAATTATTTTAAATGAGTTGGTCAAATTACAACCTTTGATTATATTCTGTTGTATTATCTCATTTTTTACATTTTTAACATAAATACCCCTTTTCAAATGTTTCATGATTTATGGAGTATGTTTCCCTTAAGGGATATTTAAAACTAAAGTATCATTTCCTAGAGATATATTGTGTTTTCAAGATCTATTTTACTCCATTCATGGGTTATCATACCCTTATATTTTTTATATGAGATTTTATAATCATATTTTTTAAAATTTATTTTTAATATAAATGAATGGGTTTTTTCTCTACTTACAAAGTGAGTAATAAAAAATGGTATTTTGAAAATATTAAAAATGGGGTTTCCTTTCCGATTCATATGTTTTCTCTTCCTCTCTTAATTTATCCGACATAAAAATTATGTACTATCACAAATCCATTATCATAGATTTTTTATAAAATTAAAGTATCCCAAAATCCATCAAAATACATTTTCAATAGTTACCTTTGAATGCAATATGTAAATTTGTGTTTTACGATAATTTTAAAAATGATTTTAAGAATATCTTTTACGTTTTTTTCTTCAATTTCCATTATAATTTTCAAAATTATTTAATCTAATGGGGTTTATAGGTCATGATTTATCCTATATATATATAATTGTTTGGGGGATTGAAATCAAGGTACTATAAAATATAATTCTATCCCTACATTTGTAATACAATTAAAATAATTTTTCTTGTGAGGATGTTCTTCATTTATGTCCAAACCCACTGATGTTTTAATTATTTCACTAGGGATGCATTATTTTGAAACCATCTATTTTATTTAACTTTATGGATTATGATCATCTTATTCAAGAATTTATTTGACCGTATACTCATCACCCTATACGCTGTGAACATATCATTTTACAAATATAAATTGGAGAAATGTCCACCCATAAATAATTTTTATTTATTGACATGGGCAGACTTGTTGGTGCTTTATGTGTTTTTATTCCAATGTGGATGATTATTGGATAATTAACTATTTTTTTACTATCCACATTTTTTTGATGGTTTATGACCATTTTGTCACTTTAATTTAATTTGGAAAAATTAGTAATATTTTTGATCTTTAATGACTACTAAAATAGGTTGATTATATACTGATATTTTTTGTATTTATTTAAATTGATTAACCATGTTTTATTTTTTATGTGGTTACTTGGGGAATGTCATGAAAAGTCTTTTTTACCCTTATGGTTATTATATGGGACTTAATAAAGTGATGGGTTGGGCCCATAATTATATAGCCCCTCAATGCATTGGCAGGTCTTTTAAGACAAAAAATGCTAGGTTTTGGTGTATACCTCTTCCCACAAGATGATAATGTATTAGAATAAGGACGTGAAAGTATGTTTTTGATATCCAAAGAATTTATTCCATTAGTATGATATTAATATTATTGGTATCAATGATTTTATTTATTTTAATGGATATAACATTCTCTGATTTCAATTTATTATGGATGATTTTTGTTTACTTATTCCCACCACAATATTTATTCTATGGTTATACCGTGATTACCTCAGTTTCATGTTTTACCTTACTAATAATTTGAGCTCACCCCTTTTTATGTTTCAATTTCCCCTAGTTATTAATAATAGTATTACAAAGGATATGCATAATAATATAACTATTGTGGAGAATTACAATGGGGATGTTGAAGACATATTATGGATTAATTAATTTCTTATATAGTATAAAAATGTCCATAAATTGAGAGAAACATGGAATTTATTTATTTATTTTTTATCATAATTCTTTAAATCTATATACCTAAAAGGTATTAGGAATTATGTTATGAAATTTTTTCTTTAAGCCATATAATTATGGGAAATGTATATATGGAAATTTATAGTTAATGCTGAAGAATTTATGTAAATTCCGTGTTTATGGGACAAAATCTTAGTGAATTGTTCCAAGGTATGAAAATTGGTTTGAGGATATGGTTTAGATAACATAGTATGTTAGGATATTTGTTGAGAACAATTTAAGGGAAGATATGTCTAGGGTGATCATAATTTCAACGGTATAAAAAACCCCTTGGGATAATATATTATTTAATGTTAATAAAACAATGGAATTTTTATTTTGGGATCAGTATAAGAGAAACTTGGTGAAAACACAAGAGATAAGTATAATAAAGAATTTTAAGTATAGGATAAAATCCCAAAGTTATGGTAAATTATATATGGTGTAGTTCTTTAAGAAATATATCCTTATTTGTACTATTTTACCTAGGGTTAATATCACCAAAAATCTAGGATTGGTTATTAAATCTATCATCACTTGGTTTATGATAAAGAGGCCAAACTACACACCTAGTTTCATAATCATGGGGTTATGATTTGGTTAGGTACACTCTCTTTAAAAACCATTAGGGTAGATTAATTATGTTAAGATATTAGTTTAAGAAGGACTTGATAACCTTATGTGAATCAATTTAGATTAATAATAATGTATCTAGGTATGAAATGAAGGTTTCAATAGAGAATATATCTTAGGATTGAATTTTATTATTGAAATTTTCTTTAATATAATTTTTTTATAACCATATTGAGTTTTAAGATTTTCTTGAAACAGGATCATATAAATAAATCTGTGAAAGGTATGTACCTAGAAACCACTATATATTATAACCAAATGAGGGAGAATACATAAATTTTGGACAATCATAATATTTTAATGTTATGATAGAAAATGAGATTTCCATAGTTTTACCTATGGTAGTGAGGATGATATCGTAATTGAAATTAATTCATGATACTTATAGATATTTTCATCAATGGTTGAAATTTTTGAATTAAAATTTTCTACATTATAAATGTTATGAGGATCTTGTGAAACATATGATCATTGTTCTTCTGTAGTTCTACTTTAAATGCAAGGAAACTTATATTAAATAGTGTTAATAATGTTTAAAAGTGATTTTATGACAAGGTAATTTTTTTGTGGTTAAATATTGATGAACACATGATTGGGGGATGAATAACTCTTACATTCAAAATGGTGATTTATTTTTGAAAAAAGTGTGTTAGATAATATTGATAGACAGGAAATGAACTATTTGATATGGAATCAATGGTATTTTCATGATTTTTTTCTCATTTTTCAGATTATGATATATTTGAACTAGTTTTTGTCTTTTTGAACTAGTTATTAATACATTATATGTTTAGTGATTGTGTTACTTTCTAGAAAGATATATCGTTTCACTTTGGATTAGTATATAAAAGAATCAAATGGTTTTAGGAAATCTGTATTATGTAGAATATATAGTCAGGGTATATACATACATAACTATATATTTTTATGAATAAATAATTTCATTTTAAGAATGATAAGTAACTGGATTTATCCTAGGAGAGTAAGGTACATGTCATATTAGAATTTATATCCTAAATGGTAAATATGTTAATAATAACCTCACATAATTTCATTAATAAGTGACAATTAAAATTGTGATGATTCAATTTATTCATGTGGTCGGGGGATAATATTACAATATAAAATTTTAATCTATGATAAAATTTAAATAATTCATTTTACTGACTAACAATTATAGTATTTTATTAATAAAAATACAAAAACATAATATAACACAAGCTAGAAAGTTCATAGCGTCTATAAATGATAAACCCCGAGAGAATCCCCTCAAAAAATCATATAATAGTCAATAGGAAGAGAACCTATGCTAGAAAAATAAAAATCCTTTTCTTCTAATTTTCTTTAGAAGCAAGGAAATCTACCAACTTATTACACTCACTCAATGTATGAGGAACCAATATATTTGAATGAACGAAATCCCTGCAAGAACATTTGGAATATATAAAATTCCAGGGGAAATTGACTTTAACTTTCATGGTATCAATCAAAAAAGAAGAATCTGATTGGATTTTAGAATAATGAATAGACCTTACCGTACATATATTAAGTCCTTGAAGAAGTCCCAATGACTCACACACCACAGAATTACCATCCCCAAATAATGATTTAAAATCCATAATAACTGAGCCTCAATCATCCCAAAGAGCACTGCCACCACACATGTATCCTTGTACATAAGATCCATAACTATTTAATTTCAGCCCATTGACAGGAGGATGCAATCAAACCCATATGAAAGAAGACCTCTGCCCATAAATTTAAGCATTTATTAGATGAATTGATGTAACAAATGATTACAGATCTAGAGAAATATTCACACTTTTACACTGCTGCACACATGAAGTGAGAAGGACCAAAAATTTATATATGATATACTACAATTTAGGATGAAAAACATGATGAGAATTAGTGTTCCACAATTCTCATAATGTCTAATAAGTAGTAAGGATGATAAAAGACTAACCCTTATCTTGGGTACAATCTGTATTCTTTGAATTATAATAGGCTTGAAGAAATTGTTACACTATCCTCACATAGCCACTAAAATTTGGAAAACCAGCAACATGAACCCATAGATGAACAAGCTAATAAATTTAGTAAAAAAGATGAATAATAGTCTCCGAATGGGAGAACAAGTAATGTCTTCATTTCAAAAGAAGAGGAATTGAAATCCATTGAATATTATCATAAGTAAGAATAACAGGATTAATGATTCTCCAAATAAGAAAAAAAATATGAGAGAGGCCTTTATAAAAAATTCTATTACCCATATAGTCCAAATAAAGAGAAGGATATATCATTTCATGAAAAGATGAGTAGGACAAATTACGCATGGAAGAATATATAATATAACACTTATCTTGATCCTCAAAAAGGTAAATGTTACACAAAACAACCTTTTAACCATTATTCAAAACTGAATAAGTGGATTGGGGGTATGCCCCTAGCTGTCTTAAAGTGATATTAAAGGATCAAAAATTGGAAAAAACAGAATGGAACTAGCCCAATTATGTTTCCTGAAAGGCAAGTCACCACACCCAATAATCCAATGAGAATTCTCCAATATAGGAGAAACAATACACAGTAAAAAATTCCAAGGTGATAACCATTACCGTTGTTAACCCAATAAAAAGGGAAATCCCCATACTTCCTCTATATTAAATTAGAACAAAGAGAATCCCTATAAATAGCCTCACATATGAGTTTATTCCACATGCACCACATATTTTCATCAATACCATTAAGATTAAAACCTCCCTCCTAAAATGGTCTTGCCAGTCCTGACCAACTAGACCAATGATGACATCCTTCATGATGAGATTCCAATATGTAGCAATATATAATCCTTTAAATATTCCTAATCACTTATTTAGGACGTATATATATATAACACATGAATAGGAATAGAAGAAATCACACTGTTGACCCAAGTGATCCTTCCACTAAAGGATAAAAAATGAATTATCTAATTTTAGGTCCTTCCCATAATTCTAGACATAATGGAATCGAAATGAAAAAATTTGAATCTCCCATTAGATAAAGTAGAAACAAATATTATATAGGGAATTTTTTTTGGAAAAACCAATTCTTTTCTGAATGATCATAGTTAACATATAAGAGTAATTTTTGGAGATAAATACACAAATTTTATTAGTATTGACACGTTAGAAAAATTTATTAAAATATTAAAAAAGATTAATATTGAAATGATTTATAGAATTGGAACATAGATTGAGTAAAAATAACATACCATCGATAAAAATATATATTAGAAATACCATAGAATCAATACCACCCTTTAAAGGAATTAATCAAGCCAATATCAAGACTATTGTTAAGATTTCTGCCGAGAACATCATAGTATAGAATGAAAAATATTTGATATATAGGATCACCTTATCTTAATCCCCTTGAAGATTTGAAGAAACCAAACCTTTTCCCCATTAAGGAAATAGAGAACCCAGAAAAGGAAAATCACCTAAATAAGAGATCACCAACCCAATCAGAAAAACAATATTTTCTGGGAATTTATGACAAATAAATTCGATCATATGCCTTATACATATAAATCTTAACCATCACATTAGTTCCAATAAATCTTTTGTCAAGATCAATAATGATTTCCTAGGAAATACTAATTTCTCCCAGAATACCTATCCCTTTTTCCCGAATGGCCCGTAGGCCTTCATTTTTATTGATTTTTTCTAACCCCCCTTTCAAGGGATGTGGGGGAACCCTTACAAGGCCCGTAGGCTCAAAGATTATATGGCTTGTAGGATTAGGAGATTACATGACCCAATGTTCTTAGGGAATTCAAACAGACTATCTATAAGGAACTACCCCTCCCCAACATCTGCATCATGATAGTAGCTCTCCACCTTCGCATGACCATCTGGTTAGGCTTCTCATGTAAGCACATGCTAGTCCCGATGGCATAACCATACACTCTCATTCTGAATAATCCATTTGGCTCTTCTCTGGTATGTGCACCTACATTGAATCCTCTTTTGGGGCTGCTCCTTTTTGGTAGTGTTTTTAGTTCAACTTCATGTGGGCCGAAGGCTATGAGGTGGCTCGGAGGCATTAAAGGTGGCCCGAAAGCCCTACCGACCTGAAGTCATGGGTGGCCCAAAAGCCTTAATGACTACAAACCCAAACTGGTGTCCCAAGGTGAATATTTCTAGCTGCTACAGTACCGAACAGTACCTACTACAGTAAGTACTGCACTGCTTGCTACAGTACCCGCATAATGTACAGTTCTGCTACAGTGCCTGCTACAGTACTGCTACATTATCTACTACAGTCCCTGTTACAGTACCCCCGAAAATATATGTTGTCATTTAGATACCTAGATAGGATAATAGAGGGGAATTTTTTTTTGAGAATAGAGGATAATACTTTGTAAGAAAAATTACACATACTAATTGGAAAAGTTTTTCCAAAAACCACTTTGCTGATGGGTTTTAGGAATATGGGCCAAGATGGCTGATGAAGAAACTCTAGGTAAAGGACCACCACTAAAAAAATCACTAGCAACACACACCACATTCTATTTGATAATGATCCAAAAATCATAATAAAAAGAAATAAGAAAACCATCAGGACCAAAGGTTCCATCAGGATTAAGAGACCTATTGGATTCAAGTATCTTCTACTCTCCTAGAATTGAGTCCATACTTTGATTATCTAAACAATAAATAATATAATAAACATTGTAAAAAAACAATAAAAGGTATACCAATCCTAAGAATAATCATCAGGACCCTTCTGCTAACCAGATATAGCCTCAAAGAAGTGATACATACCCAAAGGACCCACCAAACTAGCATAATAGTAAAATGACCCATCAGGGAGCAGATGATTAATTTTTATAATGAACTATTTCTCCCTAATACAAGAATGAATGAAGGAAGTGTTCTTGTCACCAAATTTATGCCAATTAGCTTTTGACCTCTCTCCAAAAGAAGTTTCAATATCAATAAAAATATCATTTAACCTTTGAATCCTACTAGACATAAAAATATGATTATCATCATCCCGTTAAATTTTTAATTGAAGATCAAGAAGTTTGATCTCCTCCTCAAGAGTTTCCAAGAACATATCCTAATTGGGAATCTAAAGGATCCATACAATGATGAAGACCTTAAGTATTCTAAGTTTATTATGAACTGAAACCCAAGAAAAACACTAAAAAAGAACATTACAAGAAGCCTAAATCAACTCTCTAAAGCCTTCCTGTTACCACCAATGACTAGAATAAAATAGAACATTCCTGATCTCACTAGAAACATTACCATGATGTAGGAGAGGAAAATCATCATATAAGGACCTATAAAGATGTTTGATAGAGGAACCCATGAAATAAGACATTGGATGTAAATTCCAAAGACACCTATCAAGTCTACTCTAAATTCTGCTACTACCCCTATGATTATTGCACCATGTAAAACCATCTCTGGAGAAAAACAAGTCCAAAATCTAGTTAGATGCAACAAGGAAAATCAATTCTTGTATAACATTTTTAGGATAACTCCTCCTTCCATATTTTTTAATGTATCCATAATAGTGTTAAAATCTCCTCCAATTAACAAAGCGGTAGAACTATAGTTGAAGGAAGAAATAGATCCCTATAAATCTTTCCTGAGAACTAGATAAAAGCTAGTATAAACAATAAAAATAATGTAAGAAACACCGTTTCTACTAAATTTTATATAAAGATTTAAAAGGATCTCTCTACTAAATCAACAATGATTTTATCATTCCAAAATTGGAAAATATTCATGCTATCAGGATAACCATGAAAAAATAACTAAAATGAATACCAAAATACAAGTCCTTGATGGATTTACGTTTAATATTTGGTTAAAGGTTGTCCAGTAAAGAAACTCTTTTATTTTTGAATAGTATTTAAAAGTAATTGTATCATGGCCAAGGATCCCAAACCCATGGCATTCCATATAATATAATTAGTTATGAAGAAATAGAGAAATTGGCTTGTTGGACTAACGCTTCAGTTGTTGACTTGGATCTAGAACAAGGTTTAATTATATTAGGAGGAGGATTGTGTTTGGATGACTTAGAAACACACTGAAGTGATGATGGTCATAAGAAGTCCTCTCCAAAATCTTCATGCACCTTGAAAGAATTTAGAATATGAGTACTGTCATCAGGAATTGAGGTTCTTTCCAAGACTTTAAGAGGAAAAGGAGATACAGAATTGAAATCCTTGGAAGCCAGATCAATAGAATTCACCACAAGAAACTCTATATTAATGACTAGAACCTGGGATCCAAAAACTTGATCCACTGAACAAGAGGAAACACCCATTAAATCAATGCCAGAAATAGAAAAAATATCTCAAGAAACCACCACTGGATGAAGAAGGCCCACAGTATCAAACCTAATAAGAACACAATTTTGATCACATGGGGATGTTTGGCCAATAGAAGAAGTCAAAACAAGAGGATATAGAACCAAAGCATTCACTTCGAATAAATTAATAGTACCAAACACCTACCAAACAAGAGAAACGTCATATAAAATCCCAGAAGACACCTATTCTTGAACCAAAAAAAAATCAAAGGAGGATTCTCACACACTTGATGATGAGTATTATCTAACACCCTAATAAGAACCACTTGATTTTGGTAGAATGAATCAAAATTCAATTTAAGTTCACGGTGAGAAAAAAAACCAGGAGACTGTAAGAAATAATATTTTTCCATAATGATAAATCCAACCCAACACTCTGATGAATTCTGTGAAGAAGAGGATATTACCGATAAATTTCCACAAAAATAAAAGCCTTTATAGTGTGTTCCATCCTAAGACAAACAACATTAGCACAAATAAAACTACCTATAGAATTTCTGATTGGTATAAGGACTTCATGATTCTGAAAGGGAAGAGGAATCATAGGTAGATAAATCCAAAGGGCTGCCAAAGAAGAGACGTTTCCCCAATGATCATCAAGAGACCACTGAAGGATAAGGGACCTTTGACGTCCACAATAATGAACCTACCTAGCCTTGGCCCTAATGGAGTCCAATTCATAGAATAAGGGGATCCAAAAAACAAATTCTACATTTAATGAATGAAATTCAATTAGTATAACTAAAATTACAAAAAAAAAATCAATTTATGATTTAAAATACATTTTTTCTAACATTTGTGTTTCATTTCAACAATCTAAGTATATAACGATTACATAATAATAATATATATTAAAAATATGAATAATATATTACTAATAAAATAATTATAAATTGATAGAAAATTAGATTAAAGCATAGTTAACATTTTAAAAATCTATTTCCCAATATTAACACCTTTCCAATTTACATTGGAATTTTATTTAAATATTGAATTATAAATTTTATAAATTTTATTTATCAACAAATAACACAATTATTTAGATTAATAATAATAATATAAGTTTAAGATAGATTTTATGTATTTTTCAACGAAGAATATTTTTTTTGGTGAATAGTGAAATATACCATTTTTATTAATACTATGACTTTCATCCCATTGTTTGTATATAATAATGAATTTGAAATTAATTAAAAAATAATAATAAGACCAAATATAATTTTTTTACAGTTTTTTATTTTAATTTACACACCCATATTTGATATTTTAGAACATAAGTAATACTTTCTAATTTTTTTAATACATTTTACATTTTTATTTCAATTTTTTATCACTTATATAAATTTATTTAGATAAAATTTATTTTAGTCCAAATTATTTATTATGGAAAACCTTATTTTTAGCCAAAAAATTAATTTTACTTAGTCAGAAAACTAGTTACCGCGGTTAAAGTAAAATGGGTAAAAGTAATAAGTCATGGGATAAATGACTTGAAACATGATAAAAAAATGTCTATAATTTAGTGAATAATTTTTTAATTGAACTTATATCTTCTTCAATCCATTATATCTCAGTTTTGGGGAAACATGACATGTTTAACAGGTTCTTCTTCATATTAAGTTGAAATATATTAAAAAATTTAATTCTCACCACTTATAAAAGGGGCCACTCGCTACCCCTTTAAGGCACTTCTAAAAATTAAGTATCCACCTAAAAACCTATAATTTTACCTTCTCCTAAAATAATTTTTCACTCTATAAATATTATGGTCACAATAGATTATCCCATCCCAATACATTCCAAGGTATTTTCCAATGAAATATTAAAGTTCTAAATGTGAGTAATCATTATTTATTTATTTATTTTCTATTTTTATTTTAAAATTATATTTTTCAAATAAAAATTTAATGAAATTGTTATTACTAATATACTGAATTTTAGGATTCTTTGTGAATAAACATTATTCATCTTTTCCCTTTTCTAATAAGAAAAATCAAACATTTATTCGTCCGTTGTGCATACTACCCCCTCCATGATGCAACACATTTCGATTTCTTTCACCACCTAAAAAGGATGTCCTAAAGGAATAATTTAAAATAATTCTATTATATTTATATATTTTAATCATTATAAAGTAATAAAAAATAATATTTATTTTCCCCATTCTATAGAAATTAAATTATCATCCCAGCATATATGTGGACTACCACCTTGATGGAACCACCAATTTCCATTTTCCATTTCATACCCGTATTACATGGATGGTCATGAGGATGGGATAAAAGTATTAATATTATTTTTATTATATCATTATGGTTCTATAATTGAAAATTTTAGGACCTAATAATGATATAACCAACAAACTACTATCATTAGTTCAATATTTTAAAAAGAGTAAACCTGTAGGATAATGATGCCTTCTTTATATGTAATGAATTTATTTAAATATATAAATTTTATAATTATTTCAAAATATAATATATCCTGTTAATAAGAACTATATAATATAATTTTTCTATTTTTATAATTATATTACAACTAAACCACATCATAATCACTCATTAATCATTGTAGGTTCTTGTTTGGGTTAGATTAACCACTTACATGAACAATGCTATGTATTTATACCATGGATGACTATGATAACTTATTTAATGGTATAAATTTTTATAATTATATAAATGATATTTTTTGGGTAATTTTAAGGCTAAATGAATATTTAACTCAATAATTCATAAATCACCCTTCATTTATTAAGAACCATTGAAACATGCTCATCATCGATTTTAACCTCATGGATCGTAACCAAAACATCCATGAACTGAAATTATAGATTTAAAAATTATATTGTAACTAATAATAAAATAACTTAATTTTCATGCAATAATTAATTTTTAATTGTGATTGAATAACAATACCATTTTTATGATACTAGTCCACAATGATAAAGATTACTTACACCCGTGTTGAAGATTGGTAAAAAATAATTGATATATATATGTATATTTATTATAAATTTGATCACAAAAGGTTTTAGTTATGAATATGGATTTTTAGTATGTATTTAAGGAGTTTAATTTTATTATTTCGGATGTTTTTTTCATGTTTATAATGAATCTCGAACAAGGTAAGGGTTTTCATCTCAAATTCATCTCTTTGAAAAAATGTTTGGTATTATACACATAACTTAATTTATGTGGTGTATATACTACTTATTTGAGATATCAAATCATGAAATATCTTTTAATAATGATATTTTAAGTAAAATTAAAATCCCATACTTTTGAGGGGTTTTTATTAAATATTTACTCAAGATATAATAATTTTCTTGGTCTTAAATCGGATTCTTTGAGACATGTTACATGTTATGCACCATTTTTCCATTGTAGAGTGTTATATTGATTTAATATCCCATTAATATCATATAGAATTTTTCCTTTTAATTCATGGGATAAACTAATAAAAATAAATTCCCTTCTTCACATGTATTTTGACTCAAGTGTTACCCCAGTCTTAAGAGTTTTTGGTTACCCCATTTTCATTCATTGAGTTATCATCATTAACTTTAAATTGTTTCATATAAATTGCGTACAATATTCCATTTATTATATTATTATATGTCATTTCATAATCCTTTTTTTGAAAAATAATTTTCAATATAATTGAACGTTTTTTTACTTTTCATGAAATGTGAGTTTTTTAAAAAAGGTATTTTGAAATGATTAAAAGGGGTTCTCCATTCACTTTTATATGTTTTGTCTTCCTCTCCTCATTTATCCAAATTAAAATTTATTCCTTTTAATTTCCCCATTATTAGATATTTTTCTAAAATAGATGTTTTAAAAAGATTTCACGTCACCTTTTCAAAATCTTATTTTTAGGGCATCATGTAAATTTTTATTTTATATAATGTTAAAAATGTTTTCAAAAACATATTTTATGTTTTCAATTATACTTCCCCTATCATTTTCAAATGGAATCACCATAATGGGGTTTATGTTTCATGAATTATATTTGATATATATATATATAATCATTTTGGGGATTTACCTTAGGGATTCAAACAATCTAATTCTTGATCCCTTCTTTTGTGATACCGTTGAAATCTTTCTTTTTATGATGATGTTTTTTATTAATATTAGCACCCTTATATATTTACTTTGTTGTAAAGGGGATATATTGTTTTAAAACCATATAATGTCTTTGTCTCGATGGATTATTATATTGTTTTCATAGCATTTAATTGACTATATATTCATTACTCAATACAATGTGAACATCTCATTTTACAAATTCAGATTGTAACCCATTCAAATAAAAATAATGTTAATTTATTGACATGGAGAAAAGTATTGGAATTATATAAATATTTATTACAATATTGATTATTATTATAAATATTTTTTATAAAATTTGACTATATACCTTATTTCTCTAGATCAAATAGGACCATGCCATCTCTTTTATTGACATAGGAAAATATATCCACATTCTTAATGATTGTTGACTAATAAAACATGTAGATTATATATTGATATTTCTCATGTTTACTTATATAGATATAATTATTTTAATCAATAATAGGTTCCTTAAGGAATGATATTAAAATTATTTTTGAATCTTATAGTAAATGAATTGTAATTAATTTGGTGATGGGTGTAACTAAGATAATATTGCTGCTAGATGCATTTAAAGGACTCATGAGATAAAATAGGCTGGGAATCAGTGTATGCCACTTCCCATAATAGTATAATGTCTTGGTCTTAGGCCTTGAAATAATTATTTTGACCTTTAAATTTATTCATTTCATTAGTATTTTATCAGTTTTATTGATATCTATTTTTTCATTTGTTGTCAGATATGTAGCCTACTCTCAATTTATGTTGATTTTTGGATTTATATAGTTTACTTATTCCTTCCATACCAATTATTCTAAATTTATTCCATAGTTAAATTAATTTCATGTTTTCTATTATAGAGTTTCTGAGATCAATCCTTATTATGTTTATATTTCCATAATTTTTGATGGAATTTATTACAGATGATATGCCTAATAAGATATATTGTGTGTATAATCTTAAGGGAGATGTTGAAGATTTATTATGGATCAAGTCATTCCTTATATTGTGGAAAATAGTGTCCATTAGTTGAGAAATACATGTATAACAACCATAAATTTTAAAATAAGAAATATTTATTTCATATGTGACACATAACACAAATCTCAAACAACCCACAAAACAAATTTCTTTAAATTCAATCTATTAGATAGATTGTGGAACATACAACCTCAAGTCTAAATGAACCGTAATAACTTATACTGTTACAACCTCAAATCTATTAGATAGATTGTGGAACATTCTTTGTGCACATAATTTAAAATTAATTTTTGAAAATTTTTGAAACTTTATTTGTTAAAATTAAATCCAATTTTTCAAATTAAAATATCTAAATTATCATAGGGTTAGTTTTTTGTAATTTTCTGAAATTTTTTATTTTTCAATGAATAGTGATAAATATAGTTTTTTACTAAAAACTGCCTTTTGTTTTAATAATTAAAAAAGTTTAATTATATTTTAGATAAGTTTTAAAAAAGTTTTAAAAGTTAATTAGTTATGTTATATTAAAAATTAAATAATTTAGGAAATTTTAATCAATTTCGTATTGAATTTTGATATTAAAATATTTATTATTTATGAGAATTTTCTCTTTGAAAACCCTATTTTTAATTTCTTATGGGGGTATAGTTTCAAACTATATTCTAAAAAATATTTGATTTTAATTTATAAAAATGGATTCAATATTTTTAATTATTATAATTTATGTCATCTAATAAGTTAGAATTAATTTTTTACCGAAATGAATTGTTAAAAGTGTAAAAATTTGTTGTTGTTGTTATGGTAAAAATATATACACAAAGGTTTAATCTATGATAATAATTGTTCAAATGGCCTAAAAACTTGTCAAAATACCATTTTATTATCATATTTTTACCTTGTTCTATCTCAAATTCGAACATAAGGTTATTTTATGATTTTTTTTCCGGTAAATGACTTTATTATTTTTGATTCTTTTGGGAAATTTCTATATAATTCCCAAGAAGGTCCCATTTCCCCACTTAAAAATGGGAACTCACTCCCTTTATTTATTTACAAGTATGAGGACATATAGTTCATTAAGTAGATAAAAATATCCCTCCCAAAAAATCTTAAACACCTTATAGAGCAAATGGTTTTCAAAAAAAAACTAACCCTAGTGTCCTTATGAGGACATCGAAAGGAGGTTTCTCTTAGTAAAGGTAACTGTCTTTACTTTTTCTTTATTTTTATTTTTTATTTTAAATCCTTAAATTATGTCTTAACACTTAGAATATAATAAAAAAATCATATAAAATATATTATATTTTATTATCTTTATTACATATTATTTAACCATCTCCCACTCCATCAAATTTAAAATAAATTCACTACTCGTTTGTACCGCGAACTACTATCTCACGAATCAATGTCATTTTTTTTCCATAACCTTCTCTCATATATGGTCATAATGATGAAAATAATTTGATTATATGATAAATAATATATGATATTAATTATTTAAACATAATATATCATCCACTTCCTTACCATTTTAACTATTTAATGGAGTGATGTTGTCTCTTGTGCGTACGAATGACCTACCGTCTCCACGAAATAATGAAAATACATTTCCATGAAAAAAATTTCATAACTGGAAATAAATTTTCTTATAATAAGTAAATATTATATTTATAACATTAATATAATTCTATATATTACAAATATATATCCTATGTATAATAAATGTAACTTTCACGACAAAATATACTTAAGAAAACAAGACAATTAACACCCAAAAAATGAAAAAAATTAAATATTATTAAAAAACGAGTGGTAAAATGTAATAATAGGATCATATATGGTACTATAAATATTAATATGGTTAATTTATATGTTAATAACATGTTTATAAAAACTATAAATGAGGTTAAATCTTTTTCAACCAAAAGGAAGCACGATCTAAGGGACTTCGTCCCAATTTCTCTTCATTGAGGAATATTATAATGTTATGAACCTAATAACATTTATATGGTGTATATACTTATAATTTGGAATGTAATATCCTAATTCACTAATAAATCATGAAATTTTAATTTTCAAATTGATTTGTTTCGTCCAAATACAATTGACTTGAAAATTACCATGCTGTAAGGAATTTCATAACTTAATTTACTTTAATTGGGTTACATTTATTCTTCATTTTCTTTGAATTTATAAGATTATGTGTGTAATATTTTTTGAATAAATTATGTTTTATTTACACTTGTTTTATGTATATTTAATTTTGATATATATAATTTATTCATTGATTAATTCTCACATAAGTTTTGAGGTCTTTATAAGTGTTTTTTTTCAGAATCACATTTTTATTAGGATTTTTTATACTTGAATTTAAATTGAAGGAAATTATTTTATCTTCACCTAGTAAAGCCGTTTAAATTTTTTTCCTATGGTTATTCATGAATTTTTCATGTAATAGTAATATTTTCAGCTCTTTGGAACTTCAAATGAACAATAAATGTTTTTAATAAAATATAACTTCATTTCTCTATTCGGTTGAAACTACTTTTTTCATAAAAATACATTTTTTCTAAATATGTTTTAGTTTTTTCTATACTTTCACAAACTATTTTTTAAAGGATTTTTTTACCCATTTTTGAGTTTTTATAATATTTTTCGAAATGAACCTCTATTTCATTTTCAAAACAAGTCTTATTTTTATTTTACCAAAAAAGTAAAAGGAATCATTGATTTAACGTTTAAAAAATAAAATAAATTTCCATCCATCATAACCACTCAATTTTTTAAATATTATTTTATAATATTTAATGTTTCTATCCAAAAAAATTATTTTCAAAATGTGTTGTGATCCTTTAGTTTTAAAAGGTTATTTACAAGATGAAAATGATATTTTCATTTGGAATGTTTTTAAAGATCTTTTTATGGTATTTCTATACATAGATTATAATAACCCTTTATTTTATGTATACTCCATTGGGGATATTTTTTATTAATACTATCCTTATTAATTATATGGACGGTTTATGATCATTTTCACCATGAAAAGTATTGACAATAACTTTAATGAATCATTTTTGTAGTCATTAACTTCCCCTTGAAATATTTACATTTGTGATCATTGGGCATTAAATTTTCCCTATATATACATACTATTTTTTATGGATATATTTATTCCAGAAATCATATATCATTCCTAAATAGAATGTTATAAATTGAAAGTGTTTTTATCTGTGGAAATATTGATATATATGTATTATTTACTTAATTGAAATATTTGTTGATAAGATACATTTTTTATTAATTAAATTGATTATTTGATACATAAGGAATGTTTTGGACATGTAGTGAAGGGTGGTCCGTAGAATAATATATCCCCTCAATGCATATGTATTCTCATGAGGAAAATCAATAATATAAAATTAAATGAATGTTTAAATATATTTTAAACCATCATGTGAAAGGTCTTGATGGTAGACGAATCATGATGTCTACGATTGTGACATCCAATAATTAAACATTTCCTTTGTTTGGAATTAATTTATCATTATAAAAGACATTTTTTCAATTATAATGTCTTTGGAAGCATTTGAATATAATTTATTGATAAAATTGTATGTGTTTTCAGTTATTTACCTTTCTATATTGATTATTAATTATCTATTATTGATACTAAAATTCTTAAATGGAATGTATTTTCAATTATTTACCATACCATATTGATTATTCCTTATCTATTCATGATAGTTAAGTTATTTAAATAGAATATGTGTTTAGTTATTTACAATTCAATATTGATTATTCCATATCTACTCATGATATTCAAGTTACATAAATGGAATGCGTGTTCAGTTATTTACCTTACCATATTGATTATTATTTATTTATTCATGCTAGTCAGGTAATTTGAATTTCAAGTGTGTTTAGTTATTTATATTTTCATATTTATTATTCCCTATATATCTAAGATAGTAAATTTATTTATTTAATGACATGTGTGTTCATATATTTTCCTTTCCATATTGATTTTACCATATTTATTATTCTTCATTTATTCATGATAACTTCCACTTTACGTAACTCTTACTAAGAATTTGATCTCACCATTATTTTGTTTCCTTTTCTTAGAATATAGAAAGTGTTCTATAAGTGATATGAAAGGATACAGTAGTGGAAATAATGATATTCCCTAAAAAAATTATAATTTATATATTCATGTGTAATACAAGAATTATGCATGTATCTAGTTTACCAATACTTCTAAACTATTTAGTCATACTGGATGAAAATCCTTGGATCTTATGCCATTGTAATAAAGAAGAGAATGGATCCAAGTTACCAGGGTCTAGGTAATTACATAATAGGCTTTATGAGTTTATTTTTTTATTACTATTCACTAAATATCTAAACCTAAAAGGTCTTGGGAAGGTATTTAATGTAATGATTTCTTTAATTCATGTAATTATGGGAGAGTTATATAACAGAATCTATATCTGGAATTTCACTAAGTATATAAAGTATGTTTTTATGTCCCACAATCTAGAAGCATAGGCTTAGTCACACATCTCACATATCCAATGCATTTGAGAGATATATAATTATGGACCCACCATTCAAATTATTATGTGCTCATAATCATGCATGCAACATGAAAAGAAAACATATAAAAATAATATATATGAAATAATGGAGGGTCCATAATTATATATCTATTAAATTTATATATATTCCAACAATATTAAAAATCTGTTGGTATAGATTGGATATTATAATGATTTTTTAAAACAATTGGCATACACAAAACCATTTATCTAGTGAACAACCTCCCATCCTCCTATTTCCCTCCCATCCAGATCAAGGACCTACAACCTTCAGTTTTTTTCCATCTATATAAATCTATCCTGCCTTATAGTTTTCATTAGATTATTCTTGAATATAAAATTGTTAAGTTTCAAATAATTTATCTCTTCTATCATCCATTATTTTCATTTATTTTTTAGGTTAGAAATAATAACCTTGATTTTTTTTTCAGATTATAGATTCTTTGAATTGATGTTAGTTTTAATTATATTTGTTTTTGAATTTCATAATAAATCATATTTTAAGTTATGTATTTTTTAATTCAGCTACTCTCTACTTATATATAAATATAATATGACCCTATTATGAAAATATTCAACTAATTATTAAATGTTATTCTGAAAATAATTGTGTACATTATAAAATATGATATTGTAATATACAATGTTTACATTATGTCTAGATGATATTTTTAAATGTATGAAATGGTAAATCACATAGTGAACATTTCATTAATTATAAATAAGTGCAAAAGTACTAATAATATGATAAAATAAAGGTTTATGATGATAAAATGGATATTTTAGTGGAAAAATACCTTTCTAAACTATTGAAATGATTCAATAATTTTAAAAAGTTTTTTATAACATCTTCAAACATTCTGTTTAAAAAAAATTTCAGGTGAAATTTTATAGAAAGGGGTGGATAATCACTTTTAAATATGTTGTAGGTAAAATATTTATAGAAAAAGAAAGCGATTAATAGATAAAGAGATAGATAGATAGGTTATTTCTTGTTGTCGCTCAAAAAATTCATTTGTGAATAAGATCAAAAGTTTTGGGGTTTTATTTATTTAACATAACATTAATTGTATTATTCTTGGGTGAGTTTTTTCTTTTCATTTTTTAATTATTATTTTTACTTAATTTTTATATTTCTTAATTAAGTCATTTTATATCTTCTTTCTTGTCTTGATTACACATTAGTTATTAATTTATAATTAATTTCATATTTGTTTTCAAAATTAAGGATATGAAAATCATTGAAGAGATATGAAGGAAAAAGATGACGGATAATAATCGCTACATGAGAGATAAGGGATCCCCTCATCCGGTGTATGTTGTGAGTTTTTTAATTAATATATATATATATATATATTAATAACATATAATATCATGAGATTACTTTTTTTAACTTATAACTAGGATCCTCCACCTAGGAGACAATTATTCTACTGTGATCTTAATAGTATTAGTGCTCTGCTAAACGATGTGGGGGGGGGGGGGGGGGGGGGGTTACAAGAGCTATTCACACCACTATATGTACTTGATAACACCCTTCAACTTCCTCTAACAAACCATTTAACCCAGCTTTTTATTCCACAATTTTGTTAGGGACAGCTTGGATATTTTGGATGCCTTTTTCCCACCATTTACATCATATACACCTCATAATTTTCCCATAGTTGATGATGGATCATACTCCCTATATATATTATGCATCTCCATAAATTCTTATGTGAAATTTTTTATACTTACACTTCCTTCCCCCTAAGATTCTATATTCCCTCTCCTTCGACTTATACTCCGATAAATTTTTATCCTTTAGAGAAGACATTGGGTCTTACTCCCATTGTACAGGTTAATTATCCTTCAGATCCTTGGGATCTAGTTACACCCACTGATCATACTGTTCAGGTATATTTATAGAACCCTAGTTAATTTTTTGACCATAATTTATTTTTATTATAAAATGTATTGATATAATATATTTTTTCCTTTATATATAGAACTTTTACTATGTGTCATTAGAGTACATGCACGCATGAGTTTCAGTACCACTCTTCACAACTGATGGAAGAGTACAATGAGGACAATCAAATTTTTGGAAAAAATGATGAGAATATAGAAATTTTACGATGACAATTTTAACATACTCGAAATACATTTTCTTTAGTCCACTATCATAAAGACACATTCAAAATTATGTAGAGGATAATTCTTGGGCAAAAACACGGGTAAGAAAATTTATTGAATTCAATGTTATATTATTATTGTATTTATATGAATTAACATTTTCCTACCATATTTGTTATAATTTTCCTTATGTTTAGGGTATAGGGAAAGCATGGAACATGGAATTCGGTGAGATCTGGAGAGAGTATAAGCATCAATTATATAGTGAATGAAATAATAGAGTTGGTATAGATTTAATGGTCACCCCTATCTTGAAAGAGTTTCTAGTAAAAAAATATATGGAATTGATTTATTATTAGAAGAGTTTTAAGATTAAGGTATTAATCAAATTTGAGGTTTTTGAATGAAAATAACTATGTTTTTCATTAATACTTTGTTTTTTATTTTTGAAAAATACTTTTTAATAAGAAATAGAATAAAAAATAAAAGAACTAGGATGATACTAAATACCTATACACTTTGGGGTTGACTATGATGCTGGAACATGAGAGGAAGTATGTACTGCACTCATTTATAATTTTTCTAATTAAATAAATTATAGAAATAAAATCTCATTAATTTTAAAATATATTGATTCATTATTATTTTTTCTTCAAAAAACCCATATTAAATAATTATATAGTTAGGGAAATGATAAAGATATATTTATTACAGGGATGTGTATAATGGAGTTTATCATAGAATATTTTCTTCTAGAATCCTATATAACCTATTAATAATTCAGACAGGGGAGATATCAACTGATCCTAGGAAATGAGAGTGATTTATATACTAAAAATCATGAATTTAATTAGTGAATTAAAATAATTTTGAGGATAATATTGGAGAAAACAATTCACTCTATCTTCAAAAAATCAATTAATTAACATCCCAAGAGAGAAATTTTCTATATTTGTAATAAGGTTACTGGTAGGCAGGAATCATGTGTAATGATATATGTGTTAGTTAGGATATTTTTAGAAAAGAGAGATGGGTTACTCTTATTAGGTAATTAGAAAGTGGTTTGTGGGGAATGGTTTTGATAGATGTTAATGATATGAAAAATGTATGAACATTTTAGATACATAAAACCAATTTGAAAAACAATTTTATAGAAGAATAGAAAAAAAACGAAGAAAATAAATAAAAAAAATTTCTATTGATTAATAATTAGCTTATAAGATCAATAATGATTAGTTAAAATTAACCAATATGTTCATTCTTTGTAAGTTAATCCCCTGAATTTGAAATATTGAAATAATATTTTAAGGATCTTAACCGAAACCAATAAAATCCTTATTATTCAACAGAGTTAAATATGATCATATATAATCAGAGTAAATTATAAAATGATTTAATAATATCAATTTCAGTATACAATTTAAGTATAAGATAATAAAATAATACACTCATGTAAACTTATACCTACTTCAGCCAATGTCGACACCTGCACAACAATATAAAGAAACACATTTTCCTTCATCATCCCTTATATAAAACTCATAGAATCACAACATATCATCTAAAAAACACATGGAATCTCAAATTTCCTTTTTTTTACTCCAGAATAGGCCAAACACATTGATCTCATGTCAATGCCTCAGGTCTCCATCTATCCAAAGGAGTGATGAAAGTGATAATCTTTTGGACACTTTCAATAATCCCAAAGAGTTACTAAAAATCATTCAAACATGACATTAATTTCTATAAAAACATATTTAATTAAGATTAGTGTATTCCACTTGAATAATAAAAATACATTTTAAAATACATAAAAAGTTAGGAATTACTAATTATATTTATAGTATCAAACACAAAAACTAAAAAAGTGTCTTCAAAATAAAATTTACTTTTAGTATATTTATCACACTTTTCCATATATTTAATATTAGACAACTATTTCCAATTTTTAAATTCACTTTACCCTATTTAGTTGTAAAATTAATAAATACACACACCATATAAAGTCACACTAAACACTTAGAATGACATATTTCTTAGGTCTAAATCAAGGCTAATATAAGAACATAGCTCTCATGTTAATATGTAACGTCACCATATAAACCAAGGAAGACTGTAAGTGATCAACATTAAGGAAATTTACACACTACCAAAGAGTTACTAGAGACCATTTAAGCATTACTTTAATTTCTATAATAACATATACCATCTACCCCAATTTATTCCACTTGAATAATGAAAACACTTTAAAAAAATACAAGAAAAGTCAATATTTCCCAACTACATTATTAGTATCAAACACACAAACTCAACAATCATTTTCAAAAGAAATCCCCTTTTTGATAACTTTATCAAAATATTATTATATTAAACATTATTCATCTATTTACCCTTCTTATATTCACTTTACCCCATTTATTCACAAATTCAAACAAAACACACATCATAGAAAGTCCCATCAAACTCGCAACATACATCCCACATACACATGAGTAAATCCTCTAGTTAATTAAGTGTGTGTACTATTAAACCATTCATTTAATATAATAATATAATCATTTATATGAAAATAATTTGTCTTAAAATGAGGGATGTGATATAGTTGCACAATGTCGGAGGAGCCGAAGGCTTCTAACATATGGAAGGAGTGTCAATCCGGCAATGGAAGCTTTAGTTGAGGGATTTCTAGAATCATCGGGTCTCAGTTGTGGTTGGGGCCTCAATCTGTCAAGATCCGAAGTAGTTCTTCGGTTCCAAGTCATCATATCTGAGTAAGGTTTTTGGTTTCTTTATCGGTGTTGAATTTCATTGTTTTAATTTCAACACAAACATATTAATGTTTTTCTGTTTGTTTCTTTTCGATCGCTATCAATTTCATCATAATTTTAAACATGGTTATTGATAATTCCACCACTCAAAAAAAAACATTTGAATTTGAATGTTACAAAAAAAAGTATGTAATATTAATCTTTAACACAAGAAATAGTTTCCCAAACCAAATAAATCACATGAAATTATATAATCAATAAATAGTGCACATATAATATATAATCAAAATTTTAACACCAATTAAAATAATAATTCACCAATATAAAATATTAAAAAAATATGCACAGGGAAGGGGGATGTAGATCCTCTATGAATACAAATAATTAATAATCCACCAAACAAGAATCACAAGAGAGAATATTAGAATTTAAAATAGGAAAAATGTCATCACATTCTTAGATTATAATAGGTTTATTGAATCTATCATTCATATTGAAATAATGTTAAAAAAATATTGAAATTTGATTTGAAATATAAGAAAATTCAATACACGAATCTTATGAGAGAAAGAGAGAGTTTTCTATACTCGATGTTCATAAAAAATAATCACAGTAATAAAAATCACAGGTTAATTTCCAAAATTCATGATATAAAGTATATCTTGTACACAAGTTATTCAACCCAAAAAATAAAATTCATCATGTCAAATGAATTTTACGTTTCAAAATTCTATATTATGATTTAAAAAAATCATTAATGATTATTATTGAACGCTTACCGCACAAACAACGCTATTAAAACAAAAAACTCCAACACTTCAATATTATTTAGGGTTATTATTTAAATAATTGATATCTTTATCACCTTTAAACATTATTTCATCAATTTACCCCTTTAAATAGCATGGAATGATTATTTTATAACACATAATCTCATTTTTATAGAATAAATTCAACAAAATAAAACTTCATAAAACATTTTATTCTACTTAAGGTCTCTATTAAATCACAAAACTCATTTTATACCATTGAATACATAATTCCCTTAGAATATTATTTTATAAACATAAAATAATTTCACATATATTCTCATTATTAATCTATAACAAATCATGTTAGTACATCCGTATTTTAATTATTAGATAATGTCATGTCAAACAAACATTAAACAACCAAAATCAATTATCATATTAACCAAAACAGACTAGAATAGAGAATTATAAGCTCAAATAAGTTCGTAACCACTTACCTCAAGGTATGTTACCATTAATAACAAGGATTAGGATCCAAATTCCAACATTAATTTCCAAATATCATGAATCCATTGAGAAAAAATAGAAAAACTCTAATTAAAACCTAAAAGAAACCGAACCACTTTTCTTTTTTACTCTAACCATAAGGAAAACAAAATAAACACCATTTCAATAAAACCAATAGATTTTAAATCTTCCTTGAACATGAAATTTTAATTTTACAAACACACATTCTAACTAAACATTAATATTATTCAAAAAATAGAAAATAAATCCAATTCATTCGCGTTCCTTTTTAACAAAAAACAAACACCAATATTGAATATACACTTTAGTCAATATCTATCAATTAAATATATACCTTGATTTTACATATTTTAACCCCTTTAATGTTAAATCTTAGAAACATAGAAACAACCAAATAAGAACACATAAAACATAAAATTCACCATTCAATTTTACCATATTATATATGTATTTAATCATAATTAATTTTTCTTTGATAAAGACGCTCAATTTCCATTATTCTATAAGTACATTGCCCTTATATCCATGGAAATAATATATAAAAACACAAATCCTTAAATTCAAATTTAAGTTAGTTTATCAAATCATTATTTAATAATATTATAAATTCTTCCAATTTATTATATACAATTTAATTTGTTAACAAACTCATATCATATTAGAACAAAGTAATTAATCATTGTAGAAAATCATATTGCATCATCGAGTATATCCATTTGATTTTAGTTATGAAATTTCTTATTAATATACTATTTTGAATTATGGGTTTATATATTAAATTTCATTTCAAAGAAATGTTTTGAATATTTAAGGATGTTTCCCTCGAGAAAAATTATTTTTCTTAGGCAAAAAAAAAGAAATATCGAAGTGTAGTAAATGAAAAGACCCAACAAAAGATTATAAGTTTCCATTTGTTTATTTCATAATTTTCATTCTCTTTTGTAACTAAATGGTGCATTTATATTTTAAATATTGTGTTTTGGAGGCCCTTGATGAGTAGGAAGTCATCAAATTTGGGCCAAATGATCATTTACAGCAGGTTTTGGGAGATGATCACCATGATATAATACACTATTGACCAATGAAGAGTATTATACTGAATAGATATTATCCCACTTCAGGTGCTAGTTATGGTAGCATAAAGTTGGAAATAGCTCATGAAAAGGTATCATAGGCTCGGGATGAGAAATAGAAGGACAAAAATTGGTCATACAAGAGCGTGAATAGAGTCAAAGGGCCAATGATGAATTTATGACAGACATACATCCATCACTGCCACCAGACGCTCTCATATATTGTGATACATATATTTTGATGATGCGTATGTTATGTGGTGAACAAGGTTATGGACCTATTGGTGGTCAGGATGAAGATGTTCCTAGAGATGGTGATGGACATAAAGATAGTGAGGATAATGGTGAGAATTATGATCAGGATGATGGTGAGGATGCCGGTGATGATAGTGATGCTGATGAGGGAGAGACTGATCCTTCACATTTTCAACTAATATTTATGACATTTAATGTCTGATGATTAGTTGTGAATGAATATATATTATGTTTTGAATACATGTTATCATTGGCAAAATTAATTAATTAGTTCTTGTGTTATCATTATTTGTATATTGGTTGGTGATTTTTTTGAAACTATTTGGGGATTTCTATACGTAATTAACCAAGGTGAGTGGTGTCTCCATGATTGATTCTAGCAATTTGGGTCAGGTGGGGGTGTTGCTAGATTGGAATTTAAGGGATCTCTATTCCAAAGGCTTCAAAACTATTAGTATGGAGCTATAGCAACAGTTTCATGGAACCATTGGTATGTATTTCATCCAAGGTAATATATTCTAATATGGTTTTAAACCATTGGTAAATACTTACAAAAATGGTTCTATAAGAACTGTTGGTAACGAGAAATTCTAGTACTCTTATAATAACAGTTTATTGAAAACCATTGATATAGACCTATACCTATGGAATCTTAACTAATTGTTTGAAGAGCCATTGGTATAGGCTATAACAATGGTTCTCTAGCCCCTAAAAACATTTGAAAAACTATTAGTATTTCCCATCTTTCTAGAGGTTTCCTCATATATTGAGAAAACATTAAAATTCATAACACATTCAAATTTTTGATGCTTTAAAAAATTACTTATGATTTCTTAAAATTATATTATTATTATATATAAATATCTAATTTCATATAATTTTTTTATGAAAATCAATTTTATCCAAAAATTGTAAATTTATTTTAAAAATATATTATAATGAGAATAAAATAAAAATGTTTTACCAAAAATACAATTATTCTTTATTTGTGTCAAAAATATATTTTATTTTATATAAAATTTTATTTTATTTTATTTTGATTTAAATTCCTTATACTAAATTAAAATTTTGAAGTGTTTTTAGTATTTATTTCATGGTGCATGTGTCTTGTACTATATTAAATTACTAATTATGATATATTTTTAATGATATGGGTAATTACTTATATAAAACTATAGATAATTTTATTCTCCCCCCATTTAAATATTTTTTCATGATATTTCAACTCATATCCTCAGTAGAGAATATAAAAGGGTAGTTCTGTTTCATTATGTCCTCAGGTTTCCATGTTTTCTCTTCATACCTGTGGCTCCGCTGAATTAAGTTTACAAGTTTAGTTGTATTATTTCATACAACTTTGTCTCTATGCTGTAATATCATCACCAGATGCTCCTAATAAGAGTTATAATGCTCCATCTATAATGAATTTAGATTTTTATATTTTAGGGGTCAAGAATTTATTTCCTCAATTGGGATTTAAGGAACACATCATGCACTTTGGATTGGATTAGTGGGAGTGTTATTCGACAAAACATAACTCTTAGTCAGTCAATAATTTCAAAAGGTTCTATGTATATGGGATATAGATTTAAATTATTCCAAAATACCATGAATCTATACCATGAGTATATATGAAAGAACACTTTATCTCCATCTTCAAACATTATGCTTCATATAATATTATCAAAATAACTATTCCATTGACTATATGTTTTCATGATCTATTGAACTATCACTCAGAACTTGTCTTCCATTTCATCACCTGTTTTTGGATCCAATTGCTTATATTATCTAACTCCATCTTTAGATGTTGGTGTTTTAAATTTCATTCCATAGAGTTCATAATAAGAATCCATTTAAATGATAGAGTGAAATATATTTTTGTATGAGAAATCAACCAAAGGAAAATTTAAATCCCAACCTTATTTATATTTCACAGAGACAGATCATAGCATATCCTCAAGTGTCTGAATCGTTTGTCCAAATTAGAAATCAGACTACAGATAATTGTCCATGTAAAAGTTCAACTCTGTATTTAGGTCATGTTTATTAATTTTACAGAACATTGAGATGAACTACAAAAATCTATCAGATATAACCAATTCTGGTGTTGCATGAAGCCCCACCACTTCTCTAATGTATATCATTTCAAGTTAATTGGCTGATAAATCCAATTAAATGGTTATGAAGTGGGAAGAATTTGAAAAAAAGAGCACTAAAACCTATATGGAATTATTTCATTTGGATGTTGTCATAAGTCTAATAAAAAAAATCCACGGTGATGTTCTCCCCTCTTATAAAGTTTTATGTATTTGTTGCAACATCCCCTTAGACTTTTTCCTTACTTCACTTCCTTGCACACTAAGAAATTCTATGTATATTTAGTAATATATGTATTCATATATTACCACCATTAGTGAAATCATAGATCAATATACAACTTTTTTCTCTCTATGTGGATATGTAATGTTGATGTATAAGCAATATTTAGAAGACCCTTCTTCATATTAGGATCTGATGGTACACATATTCATGTCCAAAATATCAAAAATCCATCTCTATACATGTCATACTCTATGGATTTTCCATTTCTTTTATCATTATCCTTATTTTATATCTCAATATATTCCCTTGTATAATTTTTTTCTCCCGAGTATACGGTTGATCTATAATTTGTGAATGGTATGATGTTTTTCCTTCATTTATGATTCCAATATCCATCTATTTTATATCTAAGAAACTTAGATGCATATCAACTCTCATTATTAATTTAGTTTAGAGACATTTTCTAGTTATATAATCTAAAAATTTATTCACCTTTTTTTAAATATTAGAGAATTGAGTAATCACAATCCCTGATTGACTTTAATTATTTTCATTGATTCATGTTCAAATAAATCTGTGTGATTATATATATTTTAAAATATTATGATCAAAATGTATTTCACACTTCTATCCATAATATTTTTTCCTACCAAAATTTCAATGAAAATATCATAACCACTAACTCTAAATTGTGTGTAAGATTGTTATAATCATGGATATGTAGTTGTTAATCTGAAATAGATTCCATTTTATAATTTTTAGGATTACGAAACCAATTCCTTTCATTAAAGCATAACTCTATATTACATACCATTATTCATTTGAGGGTATAGTTAGTACTAATGATAAGAAACTATTTTTATGAACATTATATCTTTTTAAAGGGGTTTTACTAAACTGTTTTATCATTTATTGGGTAATTATCACATATTTAGAATATATGATTATTTTTTGGTTTTGTGTGAAATTGTTTTATGTCATGATTTTTAATTATTTTATTTGATATTTTGAATTATTATAATAAATATTTTAATTAATAATGAATGTTCTGATAAAATGATTCAGGTGAATGAGTATGACAGAATGAAATCATGGTAGTTTTTTGTATTCAATAAGTGATGCAAAAAATCAGCTATGGATGGAATTTTAAAAATTCATTAACACATCATAAAATGTACCAGACACTGAACTATGCATATCAATCTACTACACATTCATTTCTATCAATAATAACGTATCCAATTGACAACATGAAGTAACCTTCCATATGGCCTTTTTAACACCATTTTATCGATACATCTACTGTAAGAAAGAATTAGATTTACCATGGATTGAGTCCCTCATTTAGTAACCTTTTAGTCATTTAGTTGACGCATCAATCACAATAAAAGATTCATTAACCATTACTTCCACGTAGAAACAAAAAAAGGAGATCTGGTCTTCCATGCCTGAAATTTCATGAAGTGTAGAATAAATCTTAAGTCTATCCAATAAAACTTATGTTGAGTTTACTATGTGATTACTTACCTACCATAGGGTCAAACGTTTTTATGTAGACAATTGATACTCTTGTTCAATCCATTAATCCACTAAATATTTATTGATACAAAATATATTAAAAAATCAATATATGTTGGAACATGAATATGTTTTTTTGGATGTCATACAAACTCTAAGACAAAGAATTAGGTTTCTATTTTAGAAAGAACGTGATAAACAGGTTTCTAAGACATCTATTTTAACATGAGAAGTATTTTATTCAATAAAAAATAAGTAAGGATGATAGTGTCTTGGAATACCACAATCATGATTAATATTTTATGATTACGAAAAAGGGAAATAATTTAAAGATTCAAAATGTAGTGGAAAACATGAGGTTTGACCATGCCGAAAGAGAAGTAACCCATGTATATATAAAATAATGAGGAGGTCACTACTAAGGAAGGTTATTGATACAAGGATCATGTGTATTATTAGAAAATTTTATGCTATTAAATTCTTTTTTTAAATTTTCATCAGTTTCATAACTTTTCTCGCACCACTTTATTTCTCTTCCCCTCTAATTGAGGAGAAATATTCTAGGTTATTAGGGTAGTAAATGATATCCAGTTTAATTATTGAGTCTCTACACATTAATTAATAAAAACTATATTATTTTTTCATTTTTATTCTAAAAAGTTATTTTAATCTTTAAATTAAATTGTGTTTATGGTTTCAAACTTTTTCACTATAACTTCTATCATTGATGATAAGTAATCATCCCTCACATGGTGTAGTTTTTCTTCATAGGGTATGTTACTTTAGGTGGTTAGTGTTTTACAATCACTGGAATGTGTAGGAGGGAAGTGAATGGATTTTTTGATGTTGAAGGAATACCAATAATCAATTTTGGTTTTCTTTAGAAATTAAAGGGTTTTTTTCTAACTTTTTATAGGCAAAAATATGTGGTGGTGAACAACAAATAATCACTATTAGATGAATTTCAATAATAGCGCTCAACCTATTGTGTTTAGATAAGTTTATTAAGGAATCTATATCTTATCAATTAATAAAGATACAGGTAATAACATTTTAGGTACTATGATAGAATTGTAAATGGAAGGAAGACCATAACCCAATAACTATTCATAGTTATTATTTTCAAACTTCTACTTCACTGATTTATTATCTATTTAAAATCTCAAACCCAAGAAAAACCTTTTATTTAATTGTAAAGTGATTACTAATTTCTTTTCACTCTTATCTTGGATAAAACTATAGGTTACCACTAATATATTATATATACTATGAAATTAAATGGGGTTTTCACACCCTTGATAGGTGTGCATTCAAAAACTATCACCACTCCAAATGAGGTAGTTCCGAAAATAAAATTGTAAATCCATTAATTTCATGAATCACTAATAGAAAAATACTTATTTTTAATACATACATTAAAAAGTATTTATAGATAATCATAGGAATTTAATTTTTCAAATAGACATAGGGGAGACTTCCCTTGCAGACTTAGGTGAATGTACTAGTGTTTATATTGAGCTTACAATTTTGGATGGCAATCCCAACTAGAATATCATAGATCTGTATTCACCTATATTTGATAATAAACATAATAAAATTTCTATAGATCGAATGGAAAATGGATTTTATTTAAATATTTATATAATAAAATTATTGGAAAAGTTTTATGGTCTTTTTTGTGAACTCCCCAAAAAACATACAAGCATTCAAACATGTATGCTCTACTCTGAAAACTCTTGGAGTGGATGAGGAAAATGTGAAGTGGAAGAATTTTACTTCTCACTGAATGGATAAACGAAAGAGTTGTTTTAAATCCTAAAACAAAGAGATATTCATGACTTGGATGACTTATAGATATTCTTTTATAAAAATTATTTTTTCAAAATTCATAAAGCATAATAATAAAGAATGAAATTTATGCAATCATGAAATCATATAGATAAAATTTTAAAGAGTACATGGAGAGTTTCAAATAGATTTATGCGAGATTTCCACATTAAATTATTGAATAAAACTATTTAATTTTTTTCTTTAATCAAGTACTACTAAGTAATGGAAGAAATATTTTGGATGCATTATATAGAGAATATTTTATTAAGAATCCTGAATTAGATGCCAAGGGATTGACTGAGAATATTTCATAGAACTCATACCAATTTGGTATGAGAGGTCCTGAAATAAGAGATATTCATTTGGTAATTATTAATAATTCATCAACCTTATTTTAAAGATACCTTGAAGAGATAATAACATAGTAAGAAAGATGAATGTTAGATAAATTATTGAATAACATAAAACCACTATGTTATATGATATTTTTTCTCCCACCCTATACATTTTAGTAACTAATATGCTAAAATTGATGGTAAGGAATGTTGTGGTGTTTCCTTTAAACCGAGATAAATACCAAAAAATAATGGATGGAGGGATCATAACCAAGTATAGTTTGGATTTGAACTCACCCACTTACGAGAACCAGATTTAAAAACATATCCCTTTCCAATAATAAAACCAACAATTTTTGTACCCACCAAACTTACAAAAATATTAAAAGAAGACCTATGACAAAACCATATACCAAAAAACCCCATTACAGAAAAATAAACCTAATAAAATTCATATAACATTATAAAATATCAATTATATTTGTATAAAGAAACTGGAGTTTAAAAGTAAAGGACTAAAATCGAGAAGTTAAATAATCTGTTCAAATGTTTTATGGAATTGTTTTTCAATGAACTAGGTAAGATTCCATATCAAATATTCCATAATATAAGAGAATATATAATATCAATAACAAAAAGATGTTTCAAGGAGTATCACCTCATTGAAACACCTTATCTATGAATATGCCTATACTCAAGCGATCTGGGGATGAATCTGTCCTGGTGGAGGGGGATTAGGTTGCACTGCAACAGCGAATGAAAATTTGCCAATTTTCAGGTCTAGGGAGAACATACTTTGAAAAGGTTAAAAATATGTGTTCGATTCATTACCTAAAATTGATAATCTCACACCCATGGGGATTCTCATGGTGGAGGATTATTTCTATTAGAAAGGGTTAATACTATATTATCCTGGAGTATAAGGAGGTTTATGAAACTGTTTGGAGGATGAGGAATCTAAGCCTAAAGCCATGTTTCTTGAAGCTGTTGTAATGGGATGCAAACTTTAATCCATTCAAACAAATACTCTCGACAGAAGTGGTATGGAAATGGATTCATAGGGTACCGTGGGTTTACTGGCATCCAAAGATCCTGAATGAAATTTCATCAAGAATAAGAAATCCTCTCAAGATTTATCAAGAAACTATTTTTGGGGACTTGGGCCTATATGTAAGAGTCCTGATTGAAATTAACATGGATCTATAGCTACCTGAACAAATTTTTGTGGATGTGAAAGGTCAGTAGTTGGAGGTAAATTTTGAGATTGAGAATTTTCCTAAATTTTGCAAACACTGTATGATGGTTAGACATGAGTTTCAAGCTTGTCATGTGGTTAAGAAGCTGGTCAGCCCAGCTCAACCTACTTTAGTTTGGAAGGAGGTTCCAAAGAGTAGGATAAGTACTCTGGGAGCACAAGAAAAAGGGAAGATTCATGATATTGAAGTAAAATGTTCAAAAATAGTTGGAAAGACTTGGGCTGAGATGGTAGATGAAGAGGTGAATCAGCAAGAAATCATTGAATTTCATGATTTTATTAGGGATAACAGTTCTTCAGAAATCATCATCGAGAAGATGTTGGAACTCACCTCAAAGGTGTGCAACATAGTTCAGGATATTCAAATTGAGTTATTCACTATCAGTCTAATTGATACAGAATTAGAGGCTCAGTTGCCCTTAATTGATATCTACCTAGATGTGGAGATAGAAGATAAAGTCACCGGGGTAGGTATGGTCTAGAAACATGTCAATTTTAAAGAGAATGGTGAAGCAAGGGATGCAAAGGAAAAGGAAAACAAAGGGTCAAAAGGTATCTCTGAGCCAAAACCTGGTATGGAAAGTAGAGAACTGAGTTTGGGTGCTGTTGTATTACAAGAATAATAAAAAATAAAATCACCCAAAAACCTTGGGAAAAAAGGATGTGTGGCCTCCAAATCAACATCAATATGAGGATTCTCTTCTAGAACTATCAGGGTCTAGCCCACTCTACCACAGAAGGAACCCTCAGGCTCCTTGCTGGAAGGTATAACCCATAGATTATTGGAATTTCAGAGCCCATGATGAACTCAGAAAATCTGAGAAATTTGTTCCGCAGTATTGGATACAATATCCTTGGTACTAATAGTAATGGGACAAATCATGATCAGATTTGGATTCTTAATCATCCCAAAGTTTATTCTCTAAAGATTATAGTTTTGGACAATCAGATTATCACCTCTAGTTTTATAGAGGGTGGATTCCAGTTTTTCAACTCAATTATGTATTCTCACAACTATCATGTTGATATGAGGCTTATATGGTGGGGAAAATAAAGAAACTAGAGAATTCTATATTAGATCCACCGATTTTCACAGGTGATTTCAACTCAATCCTTCACTAGGATGAGAAAATGTGTCTGGTTACAAATGACACCTCTACAAGAGACTTCAGAGAATGTATTGAGAAAGATGGTATAGTGGATGTTAACCTCAATGGTGAAAAATAAACATGGTATAAGAGAAATATCAATGGTGTGAGGGAAATTAGAATTCATTAGGCCATTATTAATAAAATAATTCTTGATTCATGGATATCAATCACATGTGTTACGATTGCCAAAATTAACTCTTATCACCACCCTTTTCTGATTAGTATGTTTAAAAAGGATAGTGGACAAAAAATTCCTTTCGGATTCATCAATGTGTGGGCCTCTCTTCTGAAATGCTCTAGAATTGTTCATGTGACTTGTGGATCATTGATATGTAATGGAAAACATTTGATTTGTATTTCCAAACTCAGAATTATAATTATTAAGATTAGGTACTGGAGTAAAGAAAGATTCAGATTGATGGATGCTAAAATTGAAGGAATTGAAAGCTCCCTTCATGATGTGAAAGAAGATTCCACAAGAGATAACTTCTTGAGGGATATACAACATGAGATTGAGCTCTCCATAAAGCTTAATAAACTCATAAAGGTTAGGGACAATATCAAGAATGTTGATTTCAAAGTTATGTGACTCCAGGAAGGGGATCGAAACACAAAGTTCTTCAATGCACATTAAAGGGTCCGAAGAGTGAATAAACCTATTTCCCTACTAAAGGATGGTGACAGAATTCCGGACGGAAAACATGAACTTTTAGAACATATTGTATCTTTCTATAAGAACCTATTCAATGAGAGGGCTAGACCTGGGCCCATCAGAGACAACTTCATTCCTAATTTAATCAGTAAAGAGGACAATCGTCTACTCACAGTGATTCCGATGGTTTTTGAAATCAAGGAAGTAGTGTTTGGTCTTAAAAAAGATAGCTCTCATGGCCTTGATGGATTCAACAATCTATTATTCCAAAGATATGGGGATGTCATTCAGAATGAGGTATTCCTACTTGTTAAACACTTTTTCAGAGGAGGCACATTCACATCAGGATTCAATGCCCAATTCATTACCCTAATACCTAAGTTAGAGAATGCTAGTGAAATTCGTCAATTAAGGCTAATATCCCTATTAAACTCCATGTACAAAATAATTACAAAACATTTTGCTAATTGGATTGCTCAGGTGACTAAAAAAATTATTTCCTAGAACCAGTTTGGTTTTGTTAAGGGTAGGAATGTACAAGACTTCCTACTTACGACCTCAAAATGCATTATTATTCTAAGAAAGACAATGTAGGGAAACATTATGGCTACGAATCTTGACATAAATTATACTTTTGACATAATGGGCTGGGGATTTTGTAACGCCCCGACCCCAGCTACCCAGAGTCGGTGCATTACTTCGTAACATTGGCATGATCACAAAAGATCAAGTCTCGAAAGACCGATTAGTTTAGTAGCCTTGGAAAACACTAGATACATTCATAAATCTTACATTACATCATAAAGTGAAAAACTAATAACAAAGTCTTCATAGTCCACACTCATATCCTCTTCTGACTATCCCTGCAGGTCATTCATAAAATACTTCTTCACATCCTGGAAAATATGAAAACATTGAAAGGGGTGAGCTCAGATGATCAGTAAGGATAACAATATTGTGGAAGCTTTCATATATAAACATAAACATTTAAGGCAATGTATAACTAAAACAAAAGCCTTTTAAACTTGAACATCAACATAATATGGCAAAAGTAAAATTAGATAATGCCATTCACTTCCTCACAAGGATATTCTACTGGTCGAATAATCACATGCAATATCAATAACCACTTTCATAATGAGGGAATGTATAATGCCAGACATTCTGAAACATTTTGTCAAGGCCTCGGCCAAGACGTCTAAAATGATTAAGGCCTCGGCCAAAACCATAAATCAAATTGGGAAAGGGCCTCGGCCAATTCCACGTCTAGTTGTCTCATGAGACCTACCGATGCATCGAGGAGCTATAGCGGGCTCCACCCGTCACTTATTAAGTCCAATACATTCCTCATATGAATAGGTTTAAACATATCATAAACCATAACATAATCGTTTCACATAAAATATGCATAAAGGAAAAAATAACATTTCCACATTTCAATCACAAGATATCAATACAACACATTGATATAATAAAAATGATTTCAAAACCATTTTCAATACCAAACTAAAAGAAAGTTAAAACTTTGTATTTATTTTTCATTTAAAAAAAAGATGGCTTGTAGAGGAAGCTGAAACTCAAATAATGGTCACGGTGGCGGAGAAGTCGTTGTCGCCACATAAGTACGGAAAGAAAAACATTCCCTTTTGTCGTTTATAAAAACGCTTCGTATAAAAAAGATTCCTTTTGAATAAACGTAAATGTCAATGGGGTTTATACACCGTATAAAAGAAAGTTGTGTATAAAACAAAATATTCCTCAATGAATAGAGATTGAGACAAAATCTCATAAAAAGATAATTTTTAAATAAAATATATCTATTATGTGTATTCACTATATGTACACATAAATAAAGTATAAATACAAGATAGGACATAATAATATCATGGCATAATTTGAAAGTAGGAGATTAACCCAATGAATAGAAATTGGGTTAAGAAGTTCCCTTACCTTGCGTCTTGTCCTGACTCGACTGTTCTTTAACCTCCTGAATAATAAACTAGAGTTAATTTCTATTTACTTAAGAACCTTTTTAATGTTCATTATTCCTTTTATATCCCTTATTACCATGTTATGAACATTATTTAATTATTTAAGTTAATAACGGTCGTTTTGTCGATCTGTGGTACTTGAGTCAAAAATAAACTTCCTATAATTTCAAGTTGTTCATGTGGTGAAATATCCATTATATCCAGAATTATATTCATGATGTAGATATCATATATATGATATATATCCAGTATATACATTCATTCATAATGTCACGTAACATTTAGAGGTAAGAAATGAATTGCACCGTTCATGGAGACGGTAAGCCGTACGTACGCATGAACGCTACTTTCATTTCTATTTCATATTTAATGGAATGAAATCATAACGATATAAAGGTATAATATAGTTCCAGTATAATATCATATATAATATCATTTACTCCATCCTTTATACATCCCACATATGGCATTAACGATTCACATCACTTTGAGGGGGCGGTAGTCCGCACTTCCTAAAATGAAATTATCGCGTTTTACCCATAATGGAAATCATAAAGTATGCCATAAATGAGAAATACAGAAGCATAAGTAAAACATAAACATATTATATATCATATATAAAAATATTTACATCTTAATGGACACCTTTTAAGGTGTTATATGAGTGTTGAACAATCATCGTTTCGTGAGGCAGAAATTCGCCATCCACAGAAACCGTATGTTCATTAACCATTAGATGTAGGTGTGTGTAAGTGTAGCTCGATTCCTTCTTATAAAAACATACTAGTATATTTAGTATACTGGTGTTGTTACAAAAGAAATGAATAAAAAGAGTTTATGGGGTTGGAGAAGAAAAATAAAAAAAACAACATTAGAGAAGACATTACCTCAAAATCGGGTAACTCTTTTTGATTTGAGCCAAAGGCTTCCTTGGGAAGAGTTCTGCCAAAGAAACATTGGCATGATCACAAAAGATCAAGTCTCGAAAGATCGATTAGTTTAGTAGCCTTGGAAAACACTAGATACATTCATAAATCTTACATTACATCATAAAGTGAAAAACTAATAACAAAGTCTTCATAGTCCACACTCATATCCTCTTCTGACTATCCCTGCAGGTCATTCATAAAATACTTCTTCACATCCTGGAAAATATTAACACATTGAAAGGGGTGAGCTCAGATGCTCAGTAAGGATAACAATATTGCGGAAGCTTTCCTATATAAACATAAATATTTAAGGCAATGTATAACTAAAACAAAAGCCTTTTAAACTTGAACATCAACATAATATGGAAAATGTAAAATGAGATAATTCCATTCACTTCCTCACATGGATATTCTACTGGTCAAATAATCACATGCAATATCAATAACCACTTTCATAATGAGGGAATGTATAATGCCAGACATTCTGAAACATTTTGTCAAGGCCTCGTCCAAGACGTCTAAAATGATTAAGGCCTCGGCCAAAACCATAAATCAAATTGGGAAAGGGCCTCGGCCAATTCCACGTCTATTTGTCTCATGAGACCTACCGATGCATCGAGGAGCTATAGCGGGCTCCACCCATCACTTATTAAGTCCAATACATTCCTCATATGAATAGGTTTAAACATATCATAAACCATAACATAATCGTTTCCCATAAAACATGCATAAAGTAAACATAACATTTCCACATTTCAATCAAAAGATATCAATACAACACATTGATATAATAAAAATGCTTTCAAAACCATTTTCAATACCAAACTAAAAGAAAGTTAAAACTTTGTATTTATGTTTCATTTAAAAAAAAGATGGCTTGTAGAGGAAGCCGAAACTCAAATAATGGTCACGGTGGCGGAGAAGTCGTTGTCGCCGCATAAGTACAGAAATAAAAACATTCCCTTTTGTCGTTTAGCAAAATGCTTCGTATAAAAAAGATTTCTTTTGAATAAACGTAAAAGTAAAAGGGGTTTATACACCGTATAAAAGAAAGTTGTGTATAAAAAAAATATTCCTCAATGAATGGAGATTGAGACGAAATCTCTTAAAAAGATAATTTTTAAATAAAATATATCTATTATGTGTATTCACTATATGTACACATAAATGAAGTATAAATACAAGATAGGACATAATAATATCATGACATAATTTGAAAGTAGGAGATTAACCCAAAGAATAGAAATTAGGTTAAGAAGTTCCCTTACCTTGCATCTTGTCCTGACTCGACCGTTCTTTAACCTCCTGAATAATAAACTAGAGTTAATTTATATTTACTTAAGAACCTTTTTAATGTTCATTATTCCTTTTATATCCCTTATTACCATGTTATTAACATTATTTAATTATTTAAGTTAATAACGGTCGTTTTGTCGATTTGTGGTACTTGAGTCAAAAATAAACTTCCTATAATTTCAAGTTGTTCATGTGGTGAAATATCCATTATATCCAGAATTATATTCATGATTTAGATATCATATATATGATATATATCCAGTATATACATTCATTCATAATGTCACGTAACATTTAGAGGTAAGAAATGAAATGCACCGTTCATGGAGACGGTAAGCCGTACGTACGCATGAACGCTACTTTCATTTCTATTTCATATTTAATGGAATGAAATCATAATTATATAAAGGTATAATATAGTTCCAGTATAATATCATATATAATATCATTTAATCCATCCTTTATACATCTCACATATGGCATTAACGATTCACATCACTTTGAGGGGGCGGTAGTCCGCACTTCCTAAAATGAAATTATCGCGTTTTACCCATAATGGAAATCATAAAGTATGCCATAAATGAGAAATACAGAAGCATAAGTAAAACATAAACATATTATATATCATATATAAAAACATTGACATCTTAATGGCCACCTTTGAAGGTGTTATATGAGTGTTGAACAATCATCGTTTCGTGAGGCAGAAATTCGCCATCCACAGAAACCGTATGTTCATTAACCATTAGATGTAGGTGTGTGTAAGTGTAGCTTGAATCCTTCTTATAACAACATACTAGTATATTGAGTATACTGGTGTTGTTACAAAAGAAATTAATAAAAAGAGTTTAGGGGTTTGGAGAAGAAAAATAAACCCAAACAACATTAGAGAAGACATTACCTCAAAATCGGGTAACTCTTTTTGATTTGAGCCAAAGGATTCCTTGGGAAGCGTTATGCCCAAAGTGAGGCTTCTAGGAGTAAGAGAGGGATGTTGGGAGAGTATTTGGGCAGAGGTTGGCCGAGAAAAATGGCTTGAAGGTGTGAATAAGGTGGGAGAGGTGGGGGCCCTTTATAAGTGGAGAGGAGGGGCTCTTTTGGAAAGATTGAAATGTTACATTATTACACAATGCTTTTCGGATTCTAAAGGTCCCAAACGTATATAATTCGGGGTTAAGGTGATAAGGGTTCGAAACCTCCTCATAAAATTGGCTTTGGACAAGTTTAAGCCTTGGATTTTGCATTATCTTCCCATTTTATTTAAATCGTTAAATAATGAGGTCATCGCTGCATCATCATGATGTCATAAATAATTTAATTTATTTAATGTCTAAAAATTATAAAAAAAATATTATGATGTAGGAAATATTTTTAGCTTTCTAATGAATATTTATAATCAAAATTTGGAGTTGTGTAACCCCACTTAAAAACTGTTTTAGTAAAACAACTCATGTTTGTGTCAATTTAATTTTAACATTAAATAAATATATATTAATGTCATTTTCCAACTAAAGTGGCTCCATGGGGTCCCCAAGTTGACCCATGGGTTGTCTTGGACGGCCATGACTCATCCAATAGGAGTAGGACAAGTGTCATGCTCATCTCATATTATTATAACATTATTTGTACCTTAAACTACACTAATTACCTCTAATCGCGATTAAGAACTTAAAAGTTACTATTCACCAAAAAATTATTTTAATCTCATTGAACCACATTTTACTTCTTAATGAAAACCATGTATGTCGGATTTTTGAAAATCAAATCACAGAAGTGGTAATATTTCATTTAAATGAAAAAATCAGTTATTTAACTACCACTTAGTGGTTTCACAATTCATCAAAAATTGAAGTTTTTCAGAAAAATACCAAAAATTCAACATAGGCTAATTTCGATATTCCGAATCCAAAAATGAAGTCCATTTTGAAATATAAAATTTCTATAATTTTAAAAAGTGGTTATTACTATTCATAACGGCTACTTTGATTAGTCGCGGTGTTTTAGAACTCGAAGTTGCGTACAATGCAAGCTATTGCATTATTGAATGAGAAGCGTATCATGGAAGCTCGGGGTGTTACATTCTCCCCTCCTTCAATAAATTGCGTCCTCGCAATTTGAAAATTTTCTTGGAAAATAAAAAGTTGAAAATAGAAAATACCTTTGTGGAAAACCCACATCGGAAATAAGGTTAATAAAATTTAGTCTTAATAAGAGGGAAATGGAAATAAGAAAGTCACCACCAAATTATGATCTCGATAAGGAGAACATTGGTGGAAATTAGAGACATATAATTGGAGGAAAAACGTAAATATTTTTAGGGAGCAATTGGGGTCATCAATCACAATCAACTGTCAAATTGAGGGCCTCAAAGCCTTCAATCTATGTTGATTTAAAATATCATCAGTTCAACAAGACATAAGGTATTAGGATAACACATTTTTTTGTTTTAATATCCCTTTACTAAAGTTTAAGAATTAATTTATTCATTGAATAAGAGATAGGTATATATATATATATGCTTGACAATTAGAGTTTCAACCTTCAACTCATCTTTCACTCAAAAAGATAATAGAACTCAAAAATATTATACTTATCCTAATTGTATAAGGTTCCAAATGTTAACACATACCATTTAGATTAGTAAAATTATTTTGTAATAACCAGGGACTTCCTGTAGGCTAGTGGTAGGAAATAAAGGCCTGTCGCACTATGATTGTGGGTTCGATTCCTGCAGCTTTGTCCGACGGGACGGGTTATGCCCCACCCTGCAGGTTGTCCTTTTTCCTAAAACTATAGTATTATAATATTCAAAAAATAATCTTCAGAAATGATTTAACCTTAAACAATACTATCCATGGTTCAACTTAATCCATTCCAACCTTAATAGTTTTCCAAAATACCTCCGTCCAGACTTTCTCTAAAGGGTCGTTAAATTCCAAAATCAATTGTAACCTCAGATTCCCCAAACAAAGTAAAGTTTCTCTTATTGTCACATACTAAAAATATGATTACCTTCATCATATTAAATCCTTAATGAAAACAACATGTACTGCAGTACAATCCTTATATATCACATTATTCTTATAACCATAATCTAGTTCCTGAGTCCAAAAACACAAATACAATAATTATTCCACTTCAATTGTAGTCACAGCATAAGATTGTCCTTGATCCCTTGGCCTTTTTTGAGGTAAGTTTCCTTGACGCTTAGGACATTCATTTGCATAATGCCCCATTTCTCTACAATTGTAGCATTCAACTTTGACAGCCTCTTTCTTTCCCTTGCAATCACGAGCTTGGTGACCCTTTTCTCCACATTTATAACAAACTCCCATTCCTTTTAGGCACGTACCAGGGTGATTCTTCCCACAATTATCACATAATGGAAAATACTTCTTTCCCTTTTCCCCTTTATCTGTCTCTTGTTCCACCGTTCTCTTCTTATCTTGCTTTACATTGTTGTCATAAGACTTAGAGAATTCCTTTTCTGTCTTGATAGCACACGAGACAATATCTTCGTATGATGAGAAGGATTGTGATACTAAAGCTTGATGGAGAAATGGTTTTAACCCATCAAATAAACGATCAATCTTACTTCTTGGGTTACGTATATAATCGGAAGCATGCCTCGCTAACCTTGTAAAGTTAGCCTCATACTTTGCGACATTCTCATCCTCCTTCTGCCTCAGACTCAGAAATTGCCTTTCCATATCTGCTCGATGGTCACGAGGAAAGTATTTTTCTAAGAAAAGCTCTTTAAACTCCCTCCATTCCATATTCGATACATCATCATCTTCCTTTGTGTTTTGAATCAGCGACCACCACTGATCGGCATCTCCAGTGAGGCGGTAAACTGCCATGACAACCTTCTCCCTTTCACTACTCCCCAAGGCATGAAATATTTTTTCTAAGGAATTTATCCATTGCTCAGATACTATAGGATTTGAACTCCCATTGAAGGTTGGTGGTTGTTGCCTCATGAATCGATCTAACATTGATCCTCCATGCTGTGGATCAGGGTGCTCCATACGAGTAAGGTTATTATTCATAACCTGCGTGAGTTGTCCCAGTATGGTAATAAGTTGATCAGCACCAGTTATATCTCCAGATCCACAATAATTAACTTGAGCAGGAGGGAAATCCCTACACGGATTTCGTGCATTGATACGGTTTCCATTCCTTCCACTAGGCGCCATTTCTAAACAATGGCATAAACTAGATTAGTTTATGAATCAAAATACATAATTCCATACTTGTAAAACACTTTACATAAATTGAGCTATTTATGGATATAATCCATAATCATAAAAATAAATGTTTTCTTTGAGGAAGTATATACTCATAACCCTTCATAGTGGTTTGTAAATAAAATGAGAATTATCCTAAGCATATCCCCCGGGAGTGTCGTAACCAAGAGTGCAGCAAGGCCCGTTGTCGTGCACCAATTCCCGTTCGAGTCTAGCTCAAAGCGGTGTTTTCGGGTTTTACCCCTAGGTACATCTGTGCCAGAGACGCCTCTACCTGCTCGTATCCAGATAGGGATGTATTGCTCGGAAAACTCACAACATCTCTACAATACCAAAATTCTAGGAAGTTCTTCTATACTAATCCTCAAAGTCTCTCTTCGGGCTATGTGCTCTAATCAGAGTTTATCTAAATCTATCTTCCAAGGTTAGTTCTAAACTGCCTCTGATACCAACTGTAACGCCCCGACCCCAGCTACCCAGAGTCGGTGCATTAATTCGTAACATTGGCATGATCACAAAAGATCAAGTCTCGAAAGACCGATTAGTTTAGTAGCCTTGGAAAACACTAGATACATTCATAAATCTTACATTACATCATAAAGTGAAAAACTAATAACAAAGTATTCATAGTCCACACTCATATCCTCTTCTGACTATCCCTGCAAGTCATTCATAAAATACTTCTTCACATCCTGGAAAATATTAAAACATTGAAAGGGGTGAGCTCAGATGCTCAGTAAGGATAACAATATTGCGGAAGCTTTCATATATAAACATAAACATTTAAGGCAATGTATAACTAAAACAAAAGCCTTTTAAACTTGAACATCAACATAATATGGCAAAAGTAAAATGAGATAATCCCATTCACTTCCTCACATGGATATTCTACTGGTCGAATAATCACATGCAATATCAATAACCACTTTCATAATGAGGGAATGTATAATGCCAGACATTCTGAAACATTTTGTCAAGGCCTCAGCCAATACGTCTAAAATGATTAAGGCCTCGGCCAAAACCATAAATCAAATTGGGAAAGGGCCTCAGCCAATTCCACGTCTAGTTATCTCATGAGACCTACCGATGCATCGAGGAGCTATAGCGGGCTCCACCCGTCACTTATTAAGTCCAATACATTCCTCATATGAATAGGTTTAAACATATCATAAACCATAACATAATCGTTTCACATAAAACATGCATAAAGGAAACATAACATTTCCACATTTCAATCACAAGATATCAATACAACACATTGATATAATAAAAATTCTTTCAAAACCATTTTCAATACCAAACTAAAAGAAAGTTAAAACTTTGTATTTATTTTTCATTTAAAAAAAAGATGGCTTGTAGAGGAAGCCGAAACTCAAATAATGGTCACAGTGGCGGAGAAGTCATTGTCGCCACATAAGTATGGAAAGAAAAACATTCCCTTTTGTCGTTTAGCAAAATGCTTCGTATAAAAAAGATTCCTTTTGAATAAACGTAAAAGTAAAAGGGGTTTATACACCGTATAAAAGAAAGTTGTGTATAAAACAAAATATTCCTCAATGAATGGAGATTGAGACGAAATCTCTTAAAAAGATAATTTTTAAATAAAATATATCTATTATGTGTATTCACTATATGTAAACATAAATAAAGTATAAATACAAGATAGGACATAATAATATCATGACATAATTTGAAAGTAGGAGATTAACCCAAAGAATAGAAATTGGGTTAAGAAGTTCCCTTACCTTGCGTCTTGTCCTGACTCGACCGTTCTTTAACCTCCTGAATAATAAACTAGAGTTAATTACTATTTACTTAAGAACCTTTTTAATGTTCATTATTCCTTTTATATCCCTTATTACCATTTTATTAACATTATTTAATTATTTAAGTTAATAACGGTCGTTTTGTCGATCTGTGGTACTTGAGTCAAAAATAAACTTCCTATAATTTCAAGTTGTTCATGTGGTGAAATATCCATTATATCCAGAATTATATTCATGATGTAGATATCATATAAATGAAATATATCCAGTATATACATTCATTCATAATGTCACATAACATTTAGAGGTAAGAAATGAAATGCACCGTTCATGGAGACGGTAAGCCGTACGTACGCATGAACGCTACTTTCATTTCTATTTCATATTTAATGGAATGAAATCATAATTATATAAAGGTATAATATAGTTCCAGTATAATATCATATATAATATCATTTACTCCATCCTTTATACATCCCACATATGGCATTAACGATTCACATCACTTTGAGGGGGCGGTAGTCCGCACTTCCTAAACTGAAATTATCGCGTTTTACCCATAATGGAAATCATAAATTATGCCATAAATGAGAAATAAATAAGCATAAGTAAAACATAAACATATTATATATCATATATAAAAACATTTACATCTTAATGACCACCTTTGATGGTGTTATATGAGTGTTGAAGAATCATCGTTTCGTGAGGCAGAAATTCGCCATCCACAGAAACCGTATGTTCATTAACCATTAGATGTAGGTGTGTGTAAGTGTAGCTCGAATTCTTCTTATAAAAACATACTAGTATATTTATTATACTGGTGTTTTTACAAAAGAAATGAATAAAAAGAGATTAGGGGTTTGGAGAAGAAAAATAAACCAAAACAACATTAGAGAAGACATTACCTCAAAATCGGGTAACACTTTTTGATTTGAGCCAAAGGCTTCCTTGGGAAGAGTTCTGCCCAAAGTGAGGCTTCTAGGAGTAAGAGAGGGATGTTGGGAGAGTATTTGGGCAGAGGTTGGCCGAGCCAAATGGCTTGAAGGTGTGAATAAGGTGGGAGAGGTGGGGGCCTTTTATAAGTGGAGAGGAGGGGCTCTTTTGGAAAGATTGAAATGTTACATTATTACACAATGATTTTCGGATTCTAAAGGTCCCACACTTATATAATTCGAGGATAAGGTGATAAGGGTTCGAAATATTTTCATCCAATTGGCTTTGGACAAGTTTAAGCCTTGGATTTTTCATTATCTTCCCATTTTATTTAAATCGTTAAATAATGAGGTCATCGCTGAATCATCATGATGTCATAAATAATTTAATTTATTTAATGTCTAAAAATTATAAAAAAAATATTATGATTTAGGAAATCTTTTTAGATTTCTAATTAATATTTATAATAAAAATTTGGAGTTGTGTAACCCCACTTAAAAACTGTTTTAGTAAAACAACTCATGTTTGTGTCAATTTAATTTTAACATTAAATAAATATATATTAATGTCATTTTCCAACTAAAGTGGCTCCATGGGGTCCCCAAGTTGACCCACGGGTTGTCTTGGTCGGCCATGACTCATCCAATAGGAGTAGGACAAGTGTCATGCTCATCTCATATTATTATAACATTATTTATACCTTAAACTACACTAATTACCTCTAATCGCGATTAAGAACTTAAAAGTTACTATTCACCAAAAAATTATTTTAATCTCATTGAACCACATTTTACTTCTTAATGACAACCATGTATGTCGGATTTTTAAAAATCAAATCACAGAAGTAGTAATATTTCATTTAAACGAAAAAATCAGTTATTTAACTACCACTTAGTGGTTTCACTATTCATCAAAAATTGAAGTTTTTCAGAACAATGCAAAAATTTCACCATAAGCTATAATTGATATTCCGAATTCAAAAATGATGTCTATTTTAAAAAATTCCTAAAATATAATTTGCATTAATTAATTTTATAATTAATTCTCGCTGTCACAACAAATAGCGTGTTTTTAAGAAACAATTTATATCAAAAGATTGGCAATTGTTTATGTCCAATTTCAATGTTAAATTAATTCTAATTACCACCATTGGATAAAATGGTAAAAATATATTATAATTATACTTTAAAAGCACTAAATAGTATAACTTATCATTACAAATTATTTTGATTAAAAAAGTTGTTTTAAGTGATTTTCACTATTCATAAAAAATTAGAAGTTCTCAGAAAAATACCAAAAATTCAACATAGGCTAATTTCGATATTCCGAATACAAAAATGAAGTCCATTTTGAAATAAAAAATTTCTATAAATTTAAAAAGTGGTTATTACTATTCATAACGGCTACTTTGATTAGTCGTGGTGTTTTAGAACTCGAAGTTGCATACAATGCAAGCTATTGCATTATTGAATGAGAAGCGTATCATGGAAGCTCGGGGTGTTACAGATTTATTGAACATATTTTTCTCAGCATTGTATTTAGTGAGGTGTTTTTTCAATGGATCACAAAGTTGATGGAATCTTGCCACATCTCAATTCTAATTAATGAGTCACCAGATGGATATTTCACTTATTCAAGTGGTGTGAGACTAGGTGACCACCTCTCTACAATCATTTTTTAAATTAAAGATTACTACCTTAATAGGATTCTTTCTAATATGGTGTAAAATGGGAAACATCGAAATATCACATTGTCTAGAGGTCTCTTTACTCCCTATCATTTATTTTTTGCAGATGCTATTGTCATTTTTGTGCATGGTGATAACAATAACATCACTCATTTGAGGGAAAAGATTTTTCATTATGAATGTGTTCCAGGAAAAGAAATCAACTAGAGAAAATCCTTTGTTTACTTTGGCAAGAACATTGCAGCGGCAAGGAGGACTCATCTAATTAATTATCATGGCCTTAGGGAAAGATCCCTACCTTTTATGTATCTTGTTGTCCCCCTATTCTGGGGAAAGCCTCAGGCCTCCCACTTTGTAAAGGATTTGTCCTAGATAAGGAAAACACTTGAATCATAGAAGGGAAATTCTCTCTGAATAGCAGGACGAGTATGTCTTGCCTAACATGTGGTTATTTCAAAACTTGTTTATTATTTCATGGTTTACATGTGGCCTGCCTCTGTTGTGAAACAATTAACTACATGATAAATAAAATGGTATGGATTGTAAATGTGATGGAATGGAAGATCATCACTACTAAATGGAGCACATGCTGCATGCCTACAAAATAGGGAGGTCTGGGAATTAATAATTTAAACTATTTTAATCAGGAATTACAAGACATGTTTATCTGGAGACTTATTCACAACAACTCTGACTCTCTTGATTTCTTGAGGAGAATAATTATACTAAGGATAATTTATGGGAGGCATAGATACATGGATTTATCAATTTGGACAGGCCTGTGTTCGGTGTTCAACATAATCATGTGGCACTCAAGTTGGGTGGTCAATGCGGATCTAGGTTTGAAATTATGGCCGACCAACTGGATGGGAACACCACTTATGGGAAGGCTAAACACAAAAGAGCATAACATTGATAGCAGATTATCCATCACAGACCTGCTTCAATGTAGAGGTGACATCACATATGAAATTGTCTCCATTATTGAAAACTATGATTTTATCAAGCTGGAGGATATGTTGTTATGGGAAGGGTCTCAAGATGGCCTGGTAAACTCTAATATCTTCTACAAATACCTGTTAAAGGGTGAGGTAAGTTGGGTTGGCTCAATGAACAAAAACTAGATACTTCCCTCCATATTTTCACTTATTTATAGGATTTATCATAACAAAGTACCAGTGGATGTGAACATCCAAAGGTTCATAATTTCATTATGCTCGCAATGTTCACTTTTTGGTTAGAATAGAGAGGACATTGATCACTTTTTCTTGTTATATAACATGTATTCTTCACTGTGGAACATAGTTCTTAGTATATTTGAGTTGGACCCTTCCAATACTCCCTCAGATATACAGTTTATATATCATCTTCTTAGAGTTCTGCAATCCAAACAGCTAATTGCATTGTTGCAGGTGGCATGTGCTAAACTACTATATGTTGTATGGAAGGCTTGCAACAACTCTATTCATCTCCAAGAAAGATTCAATGGATCCACTGCAATTAGCAACATTATTGTGGTCATTTAAAATGCTAATTCACTGAATAAAGAGAATTTTAACATCTCAGTCAGGGAGTTCATGATACTCAGAAGAATAAAGGTTACATGTTTCTATCCCACACCATAGGGCATGATAGAGGTGATATGTACTGCCCCCTTTAATGGATGGTTAAAATAAAACACTGATGGAGACTCCAAGGGAAATCCTAGACCTTCAGGCTACAAGGTAATTTTTAGGAATGAACATGGGGAGGTTATGGGATGCAATTATGGTCCATGTAAGCACACTACAACTTTATAATCATAAATTATGGCACTCATCGCCGTAGTGGATATCACTTTCCAATTACATTGCAAAAACATTTGGTTCGAGTGGGACTCATCCATGATGGTTCGTGAAAATAGGATGGGTCAGAAAAGATTGGCATGGAAGCTAGAAGGTAAGTGGATAAATTTCATTTACAAAATCTTTTCCCTAAGATAATTTATCATGCATACCTTCTGGAGGCGAATTACATTGCATATGGCCTTGCAAACAAAGGGGTTTTGGAATAGAAGAGCATCCAAATCAACACTATTCCTAATGACATGGTCCCTCTTCTTACTATGGACAAATGTAAAATTACTTCTTTCTATCTTGTGTAATGTTTTAGCTTTACAAATTTAAGAAAATCTATGCTCATTTTTCTATAAAAAAGGAACAAGGAAATAATAGAAAATGCCGTGAAATAAAAAGAAGGGTCTTTGACTTTCATTCCAACCATAAATACTTTTTGGGTGAAAATATCTAATAAGAATATCTTTAAATAGAATCTTTTGAAAAATTATATAAATTTGAGATTAATATTGATCTTCTTTAAGAATATAGAGAGATTTCCAATAATATTAAATCTCTTAAAAAACATTGCCCCAAATAGTACAGTCTTTAAAGGAATAAGGGAATTTATTTGGGATTAAGTGTAGTAGTCTTAATCAGACAACAATTACCCAAACCATTTCAATATCCAAGGAAATTTTCTTGACATTTCACCACTGGTTCCGTCACCTTTTTTTATGATTTATTTGACCTAGGTTCTTATATAACATTTATTCCCCACTCAATGTTTACATATTTTTATATATGATACTTGAATCCCTTAAAAGTCGTAATACAATTTAAAAAATCCACCATATTTTATATAAGAGTGGTAGAGTATGTTATTATGAAATTCTAATATCTTATATTCCTGATATAATTATATATTTCTAAAATGGTAGAATATAGAATCTCATCACACTCACCTATCATTTTGGGTAGACCATTCTTGAATAGAGATAATGAAAGGATTAATGTTCGTGGGAAAGTATCACTATGGAATTTTGAGATAGAAAAATCCATTTTAATATTTTTGAATCCACGAGGGAACATTCAATTTATTTTTAACTTCTCACACTATCCCACTTTTAATAGAAAAAACATACTAATGTTTTAGGTATATTTCAAGAAATCTTATTGTTAGAGGAACAATCCAAAGATAAAAATTTCATGGAGGATATAAATGTCTCAAATTTTAATGAATATATTCTCATATTAAAGGAATTATTAACCCATAATAACATACATGGTTAATTTTTTTATTCAATGAAGATTCAGCTTACACTTTATCTTGTTTTTAAAAAATTAATTCAAGGGAAATGAGAAACTTGAATTTGATTCCATCTCTGAAACAACCCCAAATATGGAATTAAAAATATTTTCTATGGATTCTAAATGTGTGCATCAAATGAAGGGAGAGAAAAATACATTTTATCATTTATATAAACCTATATATAATGTATGAATTTTTTTTGTCAAAATATTGAAATAAAACATGAAGGAAATTGGGTGTAGTTTAGAAGATATCTCAGACATTGACCTCCAAATTTTCTCACAAGAAATTTTACATTACGGAGACTTTAAATATTTTATGTATCCCTAATGGAGAATAAATACCACAAATCATGGAGGTTTTGAAGGAAAAAATTTATAATTTTTTGGTAGGGAAATTATTTACCCCATTTATGAATCATGATGGGTTAGGCCAATACATATATTTCCTTAGAAAACTATCTTAAACAATGGAAAAAATCAACTAAATGAATTAATCATTGTGAGAATTCAGAAAAAATAGAGAGTATGAATAGCTAGTTGGAATACGGATTGGGTTACTCTGAATCATCACTTCCCCATCCCATTTATGGTTCATATGCTTGAGATGTTGATAGAAAACTCACCATTGATACTTAAATGGGTTTTCAAGATATTTAAAGGTACCCATTATTCTAGATGACCAGGAGAAGACTACATTCCCATTCCCCATTTACACCTTTTACAAAAAGGATTCCATTTTGTTTATATAATTCCCCAGATAAATTTCCAAGGTTTATGATATGTATAATCACAAACCACATATGGGACGATGTTATGCATACATGGTAAATTATTTGGTAACTTCCCCGGTACCTTCTTATTTAAATTCACATAAATTTTATTTAAAAATTTTAATTTGGGAATAACCATACAAGTGAAAAACTTTCAATGATCAAGTAAAAAAAAGATGATTTCCTATAATTAAAAATGAAAATGTTTTTGATTTTTTATGATCTAGAATATGGAGTACACTTTGGACTATAAAGGACTATAAGGAATGTGATAAAATCTCGAATTTTTTTATCCCACTTTGTTTAAAGATACATGTGAATTTGGAATAAAATATTAAAAATTCCAATTTATTATAAATATTTCAATGAGATAAGAAATTCCACAAAATACCATCATATTTTATTTAAAATTTTGAATTATGTGGACTTGAATTTATTGGATGGATTCCTATTTATTGTGGTGACTATGTTATTTTTCTTATGGTATATTATGTTTCTAAATTGATGGAATCCAAGGCCACAAAAATTGGTAATTCCATGGTTGTGTGTTATTTTTTTGGATCGAAAATATTTTTTTGGTTTAGCACACCAAAATACATCATCTATGAGAAATGAAATAAATTTTTTAATAAAATTATGGAATATTTTATTAGAAAATATAGAGTACATATAAAAATTACACCACGAACCATCTATAAAAAGATGTGGAGGCCAAAGTTCCAAATAGATAAACATAGGAAATTTTGGTTAAGAGTATCAAGAAAATCCAAAGTGGATTGATAAAAAGTTCATAAGGCACCTTATGGGATAATGGTACATCCTAAAATATCCCTTTATAGATTATCTCCTGCCAATTTATTATTTAAAAAATCTATATTCTCGCACTATAATTATAACACAATGCCTACATGACTAATAATGAAGTGAATGTAAACTTGGATAAATATATAGAAGAAATGTAATTATTGCTATAAGAGATGGTTCAAATCATTATAAAATTCGTTTAAAATTTTAAAATATAAAACTTTTGGACATGACTGACTCATGATAGGTTTATTTAACAAAGGGAATTCTTTCTTTGAGAATATTTTCAATTATTAAATTTAGGACTCAAACTGATGACATGTAAGGTTTGTTTTAATTGGGAAGGAATTTTCATAGTTATTAAGGTATCCCCTTTTGGTTCTGTTCATGTTACTGATGAAGGAAACTTTAACTCATTCAATATAAATCAGTATAGGATGAATAATAACCACATGAATATAACACAAGAAGTAGTAGGAGAGATCAATCTCCTCCAACTAGATTATCAATGAAAAATTACCAGGTTGTTCCAATCACCACCATTTATTTATTACTAAGTGTCAATTTAAAATCTTCATACATGATAAATTAGTGTGAATGCATTTTAGACATTTCAACAATTTTGTATGTGGGAGGGAACCATTTTAGTTTAGGTCTTTTTAAAATGTGAAATTCTTAAAATTTCAATATCCTTTTCAAAAAAAATTTTATTACCTTTTTTTAGAATGTTTTGAAAACCTACAAGGTTAAATGGAATACCATTTGAAATTTGAATATAGATAAATTCAGAGAAAATAATTGGAAAAAATAAACTAACATTATAAATTATTAAATTAGAATGTTTTCAAATTATAAGTGAAAGAATTTCATGAAAAATCCATGGAAATTTTATACTCATGCCATAATATAGTTTCCTATATTTCTAATCACTTACCTATGAGGGTTTGAAAAAATGTCAATATATTATTTGTAATATCCTATTTCATAAGATAACCAATATATGATTGATTAACAAATAAAAATATCTCTATAATCAAATCCAAACCACAGAGAATTCATGGTATTTGTGCTCAAATTATTGAGGTATTCTATTGATTGAAATCCCCACATTACAATAAATACAATTTTTAGACCTACCAATATATTAATCCAAATATCCATTATCGACCATGAATTTAATTTTTAGACAACCGCATTATAAGACAAATTTATATATCCATCTATGTTTAATTGAAGTATGAGGACAAATAAAAATATATATTAAATTCTGTTTAAGAAATTTTTTGAAAATTTTAATTTTTTTATAAATTTTATACTTCTATTTTGGGAGAAAACCCATGAATTAGGAATGAATGGAACATCATTATGTCATCAAATTATAGATATAAAATTATCCCACTATTTTAAAGTTAAAAGTACATATCTTACCATAAAAAATATGTTTATGAATAGAAATATAGATCTGAATGTAAGATGAAACAATGACACGAAGGGAGAAAAGAGGGAAGAAATCTATTCATTGATGATGAAATTCCTAGGGGATAGACTTTCCATGCAGAGAAAATTATTTCGGTGAACAAATGAAGTTTATTGAAGGTTAGAATCTAACACAGAATCATATGTGAAGGTTTTTTCTAGTATAATCTAATTTAGGACAAGTGTTGATGAATTCAAATATACTCCCTAGAACACATCCTAATGAAGGGAAAATACCTTCTAATCTGAGGATACATAGAACTCACATAACCAAGAAGAAAACTTATTGTCCATTTTCCCTTAATGTGAAACATGATCTTTTTTGTGAAACCTAATGAAGGAGACAAAGAAAGGAAAACATTTATACTACCTAATTATTGAAAGGTGTTGGTTGTCTATAAAGCATTCAATGAAGTAAATTAGAGTTAATTTAATAGAAATTTTATGAAGAATCTATTCTTAGAAGAAACTAAAAAAAATTCATTGAGATTAATATTAAAGAAAAGGTCCTTGATTCGAATGTATGATTTATCATTTGAACCCTGAAAACCCTTATGCATCTGAACTAAGTCAATCCATAATTATATACCCCCTTCTATGACCTATTATGTTGATATTTTGAAATTAACTAAGCATATGATGAAGATTTTATGAACATATAATTAAAAAATCATTTCTTGAGAATAAAAATTTATTGTTGAGTGAAATATTCAAGGAATGTAGGTTTAAGTGTGTATAATGGGATGAAAGAAGCATGAAATAATTTAATTTTCTCATCGAATAAAATGGAATCATGAAAATTAATAAGGCATGATAAAAATTATGAATATTTTATTGAAAAACAACTCACATTGATTAGGAATTTGAATTCTTATTTGGTAATATTTTTTAAATTTACTTTTACTGTAATATATGGATTTAGTTTGTTGGAATTGAAAAAAATAACAATTTCGTACACATGATCTTTTATTTCAGAAGTTTTTATCCCACCCTTTTTTATTTATTGGTTAATTATAACTTATTCAAAATATAAGATCTTTTTTGGATTTAGTGTGAAAATGGTATATATCTTGAGGTTTAAATGTTTAATTTCCTATTTAGAATTATTAAAACAATGCCATCACATAATCATGAATGTTTTAGTTATATTTATTTGATATAAATAAATTAAAGTATATATGTTAATTATATAGGCTCTAAAAACAATGAACTATGTATGAAATTTTATAAGTCCTCAACCTACTACAACTTTTTCATAGATATCCCCTTACCTTGGAAAATATGCCCTAATAAATTTACTTGATGCATGGTAAAGTCATATTTTCTTTACTTAGTATAAAACATGTTACTCTATAATGTAGATAGAAAAATACACATATTTTCCTCATGTTATAAATTTATTTTATATTATATGATAATATTATTAATAAATATAATTGTGAACAAATCCAACATTGTGTTTTTGTGCAACATATGTGTAGAAATCATTATTTTATAAACTTTTTAGAAAGATAACATTATGTTCAAGAACAATGTCAGTAATCTCACAAGATATATCACATTACCCAACTTTTTAGAGGGATAAATATTTATGGGATCACTCATCACATCCTAATATTTCCATAATCATACACACCAATTGGAAAGGAAGAATATAAAAATCGTACACATGAAATAAATAAATTCAAATGAATTAGTTTTATAAAGTTTTCATAGGGGATATTTTAATGAATAACCATGGTGGTCACTAAAAAAGAAAGGGAAAATATATTTTTGGACAAAATATATTTTAATAAAAGGATATTGGGTCTTGAAAAATGAAAAATAACTCAACATGGCTTAATGAGATGTGTAAAAATGTGAAATTTCATTATCTTATTAATAAAAAAACTACGTTTCACAATAAATATTTTGTTATGTTTTTGAATAAAAGCACAGAGAATGGATTTTACATTTTTTTCTACAAAAAATTAAATAATTTTGTTCTAACTATGAATAATAATGGGAGATATAAAAATAATGAAAATAATTTTGAAAACTCCATAGGATCAAATTCTCCTATAATCATTACTCCTACTATAAAAAAATCTAATGAAACAGAAAAATTTATAATATAGTATAAATTATCTATGTAATTCTAGAATATTTGTTTATGAATTAGTGAATAATGATGTATGATAATGTTGGGGTATATATTGTTATTAATTGGAAAGGTAGATGAGAAGATGTAATCGTTATATGACCATTACCTATTGAGAAAAAAGTAAAATCACTAGGGTTTACACTTGACCAAACCCATGTATAGTTTCAATAAGTGAGTCTTGAGGAGAAACAACAATAGTAGAAGTTCAAGTTATTCAATATCACTACTAGTTCAATGTTATCTAAATGACCCTATGATAGTAATGCCATTTCACACCTCACCATTACCTATTATTCTAGTGTGATAAGGGGTTTTGAATCTTGATATTAGTAGTATAAAGTTGTAAATTTTATTATTATAAATTAAATATTTGTTACTTAAATTCCATTTTTATTTTTATTTGAAATCGATATAAATATAATATAAATATGATAAATAATATATTATATTTAAATAAAACAAAATTGAGTTTTGGAAAATATATGATTTAATCTAAAATACAATTTTATAAAAAACTAATGAGTTTGAAATAAACGTTTTTTCCATTAAAATAGTATTAGAAAACCTTATTTATTTAAATTTAAATGAAAATATAATTTTATGAATTCCCAAGTAAATATATAAGGGTTATAAAGTTGAATATATCATATAAATTAGTTTTTTTTTCAATAAATAATATTTTTATTTAATAGTTAAATTTTATATATTTATAATAATTTTTTGATAAAATAAATATTTTTTTTGAAATAATCACTTTGAAATTATCTAATTGGGTTTTTTCCTAATTTTCCAAGGCATTGAGTTTTTGGTTAAAAACGTATACAGTTTGAATATAGGATATGAATTATAACATCTTAATGAATTAAAAGTAATTTAATAAATTATATAATGGTATTTGTTGAGAAAAAATGTATGATTTAGTAAATTAAGTTATTTTAATCTGATAAGATTTATTTTCCAATGAAATAATGAATCTTCAAAAAAAAACAAAGGCATATTTCAAAGGTCTTAAATACAATTATTTCTGAAACAAAAATCCATTACATTTTTAAAATAATAATAATTAAATAATTTTTTTCATTAATATATTGAAATACTAAAACCCACACCTAATTGAAAAAATCTCTGGGCATAAATGATGGGAATGTTAGTGGGTTTTCATATTTTATTAACTAGATGTTACAGTCCTATGTTTAGAAAATTAAAAAGAATTCATTCTTTTTCTAATAAATACCCCAATAAGTGTATAATTTATCTCAATCCTAGGATATTAATTAAAAATTTCCACTGAATGTGTTTCTCTAAATCCTTTGAAAGGATTTTATATGATTCTTGGAAGAACATACTATGCTTTAGGAAGCCACTTTTAAGTAAGTGATTCTCTTCCGCTTTGAAATTTTTTTCTAGTTTCTTCCCTGTAAAAAGTGTTTTGATTTTAAATTTATTATGTTATAATTTCTTTATCTTCTTTTATTTAGTATAAATTTTATTCCCCAATTACATATATTGACTCTCTCTTATTAATGAAATTAAAAAAAACACTTTTTATACCCATTATCCTATCAAAACCATTCTTTGATTTTGCATGCCACCATTTAATATTTTGAATAACCAACCTTATAGTCATTAATGAGAATGTTTATATATGTATTGATACTTTATTGATTGGTTATCTCTGTATATAAAACTAAAATTTCTTTCTCATGATTTTAAAAGAATGAAAATTACATTCCTTTTAAGAACGTATGAACTCAATGTCTTTTATATGAAACTCATTCATTATTTCCAATGGGTTACTGATGAAATTATTTTTTATTAAAATTAATTTATTTGGAACAAATGGATTTATAATATGATGGGTGCACCATGATAGATCTCTAATTAATTGGTTAATGAATTTCTCTCTAGAGTTAACATGTTTATGATACCTTGGTGAATAACCATAATAATATTTTTACAACCACTTAGTTATGAAAATTTGTGATATTATTATGATTGTATAATTTTTATATTATAGCAACATTTCCATTTTATATCTTATATACTTATGATTGAAATCATATTTTTCATTATGTTTTATCGATGATGATTTCAGATGTTTAATTTTTATTTTTACCCCTTACTAGGATTTATGATCACCTCTTTATGATTATGTACATCATTAATAAATCATGTATAGATAGGTGACCTTGAATAATGATACAAGAAAAATGTTTTGATGATGAAAGATTTTTTTGTTTATGTTTTTCTTTATGAAATTCATTAATTTCATATTTATATTCCAATAAAATATACCTGAAAATATCATTGGATGTTAACAATATAATATACTATTATGTAAATATGTTAAAATTCATGTATGAAAATGCAGGTTTCCAAAGCTGGTATGAATGAAAACCTTAGATATTTATTCAAAGTAAGAATAAAAAAACATAGTGAAAACCCTAGGTGTAATTTTAATGAAATGATCCTAAGGTTTTGGTAAATTATAGAGTGTGTGATTTCTATGAACTTACATCCCTCTCTATATAGTGGTAAGTGGAAGAGGTTGTGGCATAGATGCACCTTGGTGTCACCACCATAAAAGTGGATAGATGACTATCAACATGATCTTCACTAGATTCATGATGAATTGGCCTAATTCTGTATATCTGGTTTGAAACTCCAGATGGATTTTCATTCATTAATCGCATTATTTTTATAAAGAATTATAAAAGATATATAGATAATTTAGTATTATCTTAAATATTGAAATATGACAACCTAGAATCTTGCTATGAGAATGTTTCAGGATTGAAGGATCATTTAAAATTTATGTTATAATATTTTAAACAGTAAAATATTTCTCACTTATATTTCCTTCTTCTAGAAAATGGAAGGAAATAGAAGGAATAAAGTAAATAATGATTTTGAATAACAAAGAAATGATGATCATTTTGAAATAATTGAATCCAGATATGAATACTTCATGATGATGATGAATCAACTTAAATTATCCATAAATAATAATGTAAGAAATGTGGTTTAGGTTTCTTTACTATGGTAGGAATAACCAACACTTAAATCCTCGGCGTGTTAATGAACAGAAGATTAAAGTGGAATCTCTTGTCCATTAATTTCATAACAATGGACCATTATAGTAAAAATTATATTTTATGTATTTAATTTCTTGGATAAAGAGGATATTACTTTGGAAGTTTATATCTTTGAGGGAGAAGATGATCTGTGATTGAAACTAATCAAGAACATGATTCATATGGATAAGGAATAAGTTAATGAGTGTTATGACTTCAGAAAAATAGTTTTCAAAAATAATTTGACTCATAACCTTCAAAAAATAATAGAAAGGGAATTCCTTGATTTGAAAGAAAGGAAAAAAATCAATGGGGGTGTCATGAGAAGAAATTTTAAAGTCTTGTGTGATATGCTTAAAAGTTTTTCATTACTTTTTATGGGAATATAAATTAATTCTTTATTTTTCTAAAAAACCATATATAGAAATATCTATATTTCTAAGACTTTGGGAGTTACATGGAGATAGTGTGGTGTCCTCATAAAGTGGAAATTCTTTTTAGAGTTTCAAATTGGTCTCATAGAACAATTGATAACAAAATTAGGATGAATCCATGTTTTGGGAAACATTTTTATCATTGAAGATAAGTAAGGACACAACAACAACAAATGTGCAACAAGTGTGGGAATAATGAATTAGAGAATTATTTTTTTGGAAGTGGATAGTGATAAAAGTGTGGAAAAGATAGAAATATTGCATAATTTATTTTAGAGATGTAAATCTATAATATCCAAATAGAAATTAAAAATGGGATATGGATTATTGAAAACCATAAATATGAGGATTTTAGTTTGGGGAGAATGAAGTTTTTTCAAATCAATGTGAAAGTTAAAAGAAAATGGGACGAAAAATCCATCGACATTAGAGATACTATGAGATAACTGTAATGTTTTTGAAACCCTAATTGTTTATGTTGACGCTTTAAATGATGTAGTATTATGTTCACTAAACAAACTTTCAAATATATAATGTTCATTTTTTGATTCTAGTAATACACATTCTGCATTTCATTTAGGACTGAAAAGAACATCAAATTAATACCAGAACTTCTTATGGTATGGTTATATTTTTAAAAACCTAGAGAAACAATTCAAGCCTCAAAGATATACAAATATTATACTATTAAATTTAGTGAGTTCAAAATCATAGTGAACGTTATGGTCATTCCAATGGTTGAATTTGAAATAATACCAGGGATATATTAGTTGTGAAAATATATTTCTATGGTCAACTGTAGAAGCAAATAAATTTAATTTTTATTGAAGGGGAAACATATTTTTATTTTCAATAGAGAGATATACCAGCCAGTGTATTTTCAAGATCCACTTCTTATATCCTTTTTTATAGAAATTATTATTTAACAAGGAGAAGAAAATGAATATATAAAGATATGATAGGTATCCATTTCTTAAGAATAAATTGACTCGTTTCTAAATGATTTACCTATAACTCCACCAAAAATAAATGTTCAATTCTCAATTGAACTCATTCCGAGATGAAAACCTACATCAAAGATCCCATATAGAATATAATATGTATAGATAGAGGAATTGGAGAAGAAACTTCAAGATATTTTTTAAGGGTTTTATTCAACTATATGTGTCTCTTTGGGGATCACTTGTTCTATTATTATGGAATAATGAGGGATCAATAATGGTATGTATTGATTATAGAAAACAAAATGAGATAAAAAAGAATAAATAAATTTTTCATGGATTTGTGATTTATTCCTCTAGCTTCATGTTTTTCAATTTTTCTCCAAGTTTTTCCTTCAACCAAAGTACAATAAACCGAGGGTAAAGAAAAAATACATTCCTAATAATTAATTCTGAATAAGATATGGAAATAATGAGTTTCTTGTTATTCCACATGGTTTAATTAATTTTCCTACCATATTTATGGATTTGAATAATACAATATATAGGGACTACCTTGATAATTTTTTTGGTTGTATTTATTAATGATATTATGATATATTCTAACAGTCATGAGGAGAATGAGGATTAGCTTAGGGTCATTTTACAAACATTGAAGAAAGAGAATGTTATTGGTAAAATAAGAAAATATGCGTTGTTGTAACAAAAATTAGAATACTTGGGACACATTATGACCAATTAAGAAATCTTAGTTGATCTAGTAATGACAATGGTCATAGAGTAGTGTACTCATCTATGAACAAAAAATGAGATTTATAATTTCTATGGTCTAGAAGGGTAATATTTAAGGTATATGAAAAATATTATTTGAATTTTTAATTTATTAAAAATGTTAAATTAAATTGTGTTTAATGTTATTTGAAATATTAGTGAAAATTTGTTTTTTAAGGACTATAGAATAATTTTTTTGATGTACCTATTCTAACATTACCATTTGATAAAGAATTATTTTTAATTTATAGTGATTACCCATTTAAGGGAATTGGATGAATACTCATGAAAAATTAAATGGTGATTGACTTTGCCTCTCGATATCTAAAGGATCATGAACAAAATTATCCTAAAAGTGATTTAGATTTATCTACATTTATCTTTGTGTTAAGGCTATAGGGGCACTATCTTTATGGGGAGAAGTTTTAATATATACACATATCTCTAAATTTTTAAGTTTATATTCAAAAAAAGATCTAGATATGACAGAAAGGTGATGGTTGGAGATTTTTAAGGACTATGATCATCATATTAATTACCACCATGTAAAATAAAACAAATTTATGGATAAATTGAGTTAGAAATACCCTGGAGTTATTGTAATGATGATGATTTAATGGGATCCATTGATCAAGGATATAATAATTATATAAATAAAACTCAAAAGGTAATCAATATAAACTCTCTCAAACAAAATGGTTTTCAAACCATCAATACCGGATAAGATCAAGAAATGATAAAGAGAAAATTGTAATTAACAAAAGAAGAAAGACGTTCTGGGAAATAAGAATTTATTTAATTTATTTTTTTTAAAAAGAGGGTTTACTCAGGTTTGGTGAAAGGATATGTATTTCATATATTGCAAAATTAAAGAAATAGGTGATGTATAAAGATATTAGTTTTTCATTGTATGTAGACCATGAAGCACCAAAATTTATAGAAATTTGAAAGATCATTATTGGTGTGACAAAATGAAATGGGATATTTCAAATCATATTGAAAGATGTTTAATATGTTAGGAAGTGAATGTGGAGTGAAAAATTTATCAAGGAGTGTTGAAACCACAACCGACAACTATATATAATTGGAAAACCTTCACTATATAAATTTTTATTAGTTTTCTTATGACATATAAGGGAAATAATTACATATGTATAATAATTGATAGATTGATAATTTATGATTATTTTAGCATTATCTGAGAGCATTTATCCCTTGAGTGACTTTCTATTATGCATATTAAAAAAGTGGAGAGACTTTATAGGGACCCACTATCAACTATTTTAGACCATGTCAATGATTCAATTTTATGTTTTTAGGATACTTCAATAAGATGTTAATGTCGAAGTAAAACTTAGAACATCTTATCATACTAAAACTGATGGGGTGTTTGATAGGTTTATTAATACAATGGAATATATGTTAAGGTTTAGTTCACTTTATTTTTATGGTTGTTGGGGCCAACATCTTACACTTGTTGAATTATTTTAAAACAAATATTTCATTAGAGTAGTCAAACTGAACCATATGAAGCACTATATAGGAAACGTTGTATAACACCTACATATTGGGATGAAGTTAGAGAAGCCAAAATGTTAAGACTATATATTTTCAATTATTTTATAGAGATGTTATAAGTAATAGAGAAACATATATATCAAGGAATCTCAGAGTTAGCAAAGTAGTTCGCTGATAATAGATGGAAGGACTTACTATTTCATGTTAGGGTTTATATATTCCACAAAATATCACCATATAAAGGATTCATGAGATTTGGAGATAATGGTAAATTGGTCCCATGATATATCATACCATTTCAGATTCAAGATCACATTTGAATGGTTTCTTATCAGTTAGAAGCACCAATAAATATTTTTCTAGGTCTATGATGAATTTAATGTTTTCATTCAAGGAATGTATATGTTAGACTCAACACCCATACTATACACACATGGTGTGGGATTTGAACATGAATTGTTATATAAAGAAAAACCAATTAAAATTATTAATGACATGGAAAAAGTGTTAAAGAATAATAAAAAGAACTCATGAAAGTATTGTAGTGAAGTAAAAATTTTGGATAAGAAATATATGATCCCAAAGAAGTGATAAAGAATAAATGCACATTATTTATTTTCAGAAAGGACACAAATTTTGAGGGATAAATTTTCTATGGGGGGAAATGTAACAATATGAAATTTATTTCTCATATTAATAAAAGAAATGATATCCCCCGATGTATATTTTATTATATTTTAAAATAAAAACACATAGAATAGATTTTCTATTTATTTAGAGATCATGAAATATTTTTGAATATAATAGCAATGAATAATAGATAGATATAAAAAACAATTCATACATTAATTTAAATTATATATTCTTGAATTCTCAAATAAAGGTTGACTATGCAATAAAAGCATTAAAAGGAAATAAAATCATTAGGAATGTGATAAAAATTATCATGAAAAGTGTATAACTTTCATCGGTGATGTAGTTAATGATTAAGTATGGTAATGGTGTAGTATATATAACATGTATTTGGAGAAGTGACCATCATAATTTGACCATTATATGTCCATTGCCAGAACATAGGTAATTAAGATCATTAGTAAATTTGACCATTGGGAAATATGACTATTGTTAATAATGTTATTAATTTAATTAATCTATATAAAGGGTATTCATAATGGATAATTTATGTAGAATTGAGAAATAATGTGATCAATCTGTATGATCATCCCTTTGGAATAGATTTTTTCAGTTCTTAGGAGGGAAGTAGCATCACTAAAGTTCACATTTGAAAAAACCAATGAAGAGATTAATCAAGTGACTCTTGTGAAGAATCAACTATGAGATAAGGTCATGTTATTGGCGATGAAAACTATTTCAATTTTTACTGAACCACCCCATGAAATTAAAACTATCACACACCATACCTTTAGAACTTATTCTGGCGTGATAATGTGTTTTGAATCTAGAACTTAGTAATATAAAGTTATAAATTTTCATATTATAAGTGAAATAATGTTTACTTATATACCATTTTTTATTTAAAATGAACTTTTATATAAGAGGAATATGATAAATATAATTTCTAGCTATAAATAAAACAAACTTTTATTTTTGGAAAATTTATAAAGAAAATTGAAATAATATTTTTTGATAAATTCTTAATTTTAATAAAAAAAATTTCCTTTTAAATGGTTTTATAAAACTACATTTATTTAATTATATATGATAATATAATTTTATGAAGTCCTATGTAATTTTTAAGTTTTTAAATCTTAATATGCCATAAAAATTGTATGTTTCAATAAATAATTTTTTTTAGTTTATATTAAAATTTCATAAGTGTCAATATTTATTTTGATGAATTAAATTTTTTATTTAACAAAAATAGGTTGAAATTATCCAATGATGTTTTTTTTTCAATTTTTTAGGGTTTAATTTTTGGGTAAAAGCATAAATACGATATAAATACACGGTAAATACTATGACATAATAATTTATGAATTGTTATAAAATAAGTTAAATAAATATATTTTTCAACAAAAAATAATATTTTTCATTGAAATAATAAAATTTAATGTGATATAATTAATTTTACAAACCTATCATGAATATTCTAAAACCTAATGTTTATTTTAAATGTCGTAAATAATTTTGTTATTTCGGAAAATCCCTTACATGTCCAAAATATTGTAAACTAATTAAGTATGATCCTTAATCCATTAAAATATTCAAATCCACCCCCTTGGAAAAAAATGTTAAAGACATGGGAATATTATTTATTTTTAATTTTTTATTAATTGGACTCTTAATACATAAATTAAGAAATTAATAATTAATTCCCCATCTATTTCAATAAGTACCCACCCATTCTAAAATTAAACTCAACATTAAATCCATTAATAGAATTTTTACTAATTATTTTTATCTTTTGATCCCTTATAAGGAGTTATTAATGTTCCAAGAATCACTTATCAAGCATTAGGAATCTACTATGAAAGTATGGGATTCTGTTCCTCTTTCCTCTTTTTTTTTCATGTACGTGTAGAAAGTATTTTAATAATCAAATGAATATGTTTTCAAGTTTTTATAATCTTTCATTTACTACAAATTTGATTACATAATAATAATATTCTTTCATTTTCTGTCATTAAACCCATTCCATTAACCACATTGTATTCCTATTATGTTTTCAAAATCATTCTTCATTTCTCAAGGTCCCCATATTTTATTGTGAATACTAAAACCTATTTTCATTGAAGGGTATTATTATAGATGTTAGTTTATTTCACTGATTTGGTATTACCAAATATGAAACCCAAATTTCTCTTATAATGGGCTTAAATTAACGAAAAGTTCATTTATTTAGGAACACATGAATATAGTGACTAGTATATAAAAACTGTTTTTTATTTCAAACATGTTATTGATGAAATGAGTTTTTATAAAAATTGATATATCTTGTAAATGTGAATGTAGACATATGAAGGGTACACCATGATATTTCTTCAATTCATTAGATATATGACTAATATCTATAGATAACATGCTTATTATACCTTGGAGAAAAACTCTTGGTATTATTTTTTATGACTCATTTATGATGAACATTGGTTATATGTTTATAAATGTATCATTTTTGTATGGTAACAAAATTTACTTATTTTTTATCATATAAATATTATAATTTTATCTTATAATGCCTCATTATTTATACATGATGATATATTATGTTTTATTTTATTTGTTTATCCATTACTAGGATTTATAGTCACCCTTTTATGTTGATGTTTGTCCCCAAGAAATCATATGTTGTGAGGTGACCTAGGGTGCAATAATAAGAGACTATTTCAAGAGGATTAAATTATGGTTATTTTTATGTTTTATGTACGATAGGTATTACATAACTATTTTATGTGAAATTAAACCTAAAAAAGTTCATTTTAGGTTTTTAATGTAGTATTTTTTAAAATTTTTGTTAAAAATGGTGAATGGAAATGTTGGGTCACAATAAAACTTTTCGGAAGATAAATAATTTTGGAAAAATCATTGTAAGTGGATGAAAAATAATATCAATGGAGTGGAATTATGTATATCAATAGGAAATAAAATGGTATATTTAAAAAAAATTAATTTTTTTTGGTATTAGAGGAGTGTAATTTCAAAAGATAGATTAAGAGAGTACTTCTTGGAAAAAACTAATGGGTTTGAGAGTTCCTCTTTTTATATGTTACATTACATTTTTTCTAATTTTCATCTCTTGTATAATATTTTTTTAATTAAAATATTAATTAAGATGATAATTATATCACTTTTTTAAATACATAATCAGTTATAATCATTGGAATTTATTTAATATTTTTTATTTTAAAAGATAATGAGTAGAAGACGTATATTCTTATATATTATCCATTTTTTTTGATTTAATGATATTAATACTATTTAATATATCATTTTGAAAAATTATTTTCATAAGTATAGAATATATTAAAATAAATTTATATCACATAATCAATACTAACCATCTCTATAGGGAGTGATATTTAAAATATTGAAAATGTTGTCGTTGGCGAATGAAACTAACCGCTCATGAGATGTTTCTGATGAAAGGAATCTAGAAAGAGTATATTTTATTAATAGATTGAAATAGTTATATATATATATATATATATATATCATAATAACATTAATATGTTATATATAAATATATAAAATATTTTAGGATAGAATAAAAAGTGAACTTTATTAGGAGAGTAGAATTAATAAGAGAGAAAAATAATGAAAAGGGAATCATGGTTACCTAATAACTGAGGATTTACTCCTTTTTTAAATACTTAAGGATTGGGGTAACAACTCTATAATGTACCTGAAGTTACTAGGAGGATTATAAGAAGATAATTAGTTATACAGTTGGATTTTATAACTATATGGGTAGTGATTTTCAAAGGGAATGGGGATGGAGTATTTATAATTGAAGAGACGGGGTATTTTGGGATAAAATGTTGATTATTTTATCATTTATGAAAAATATTATGAATAATATTGATTACCATGATATTAACTAGTTTATGAATAAAAAATTGGGTGTTATTTGACTTTAAAATCAATTCATAATTGAATGGTATGTTCTGAATACTAAATTAAAGAATGACACCAAACATAGTTTTTTATTTTGATAAAATATAACATACGACCCAAAAAATAAAACATTGGTTTAATATTGAAAATATTGTTTCTAACTGAATAAATTCACTTGTTAAATAGTTTTTTATGAGATAAAAAGTATTTTATAATTTTTTATTTTGGTCTTATATTTTTATAATGTCATAAAAGATATGGTATTTGAAAAAGATATATTTTTTACTATTCACCAAAAAACAATTTCTAAAAAAATCACAAAAAATAAACCAAAGATAATTTTTACATTATGAATCAAAAAATGATTTTCATTTTATTAAATTTAAATTCAAAATTTTTAAATTAAACTTCTAAATAAGAACAGAAATTATAATTAATGAATTGTTATCATGGAAAAGTGAATTTTTAAATATTAAGTGTTTTCAATATTTTTCATATTATTTTTAGTAAAATTAGTGCTAATATATCTGTTTAATAATTAAAAAAGTTTAATTATATTTTAAATAAGTTTTAAAATTTAATTAGTTATGTTATATTAAAAATTAAATAATTTTGGAAATTTTAATCAATTTCGTTTTGAATTTTGATATTAAAATCTTTATTATTTTTGAGAATTTTCTCTTTGAAAACCCACTTTTTCATTTCTTATGAGGGTTTAGTTTTAAACTGTATTCTTCCAAATATTTGATTCTAATTTATAAAAATGGATTCATAATTTTTAATTATTATAATTTATGTCATCTAATAAGTCAAAATTAATTTTTTACCGAAATGAATTGTTAAAACTGTAAAAATTTATTGTTGTTGTTAAGGTAATAATATATATACCAAGGGTTAATCTATGATGATAATTGTTCAAATGGCCTAAAGACTTGTCAAAATACAATTTTATTATCATATTTTGACCTTGTTCTATCTCAAATTCGAACATAAGGTTATTTTATGAATTTTTTTTTTCGGTAAATGACTTTATTATTTTTGATTCTTTTGGGAAATTTCTATATAATCCCCAAGAGGGTCCCATTTCCCCACTTATAAATGGGAACTCACTCCATTTATTTATTTACAAGTATGAGTAAGTATAATTCATTCAGTAGATAAAAATATCCCTCCCAAAAAATCTTAAACACCTTACAGAGCAAATATTTTTCCAAAAAAAACTAACCCTAGTGTCCTTATGATGACATCTAAAGGAGGATTCTCTTAGTAAAGGTAACTGTCTTTACTGTTTCTTTATTTTTATTTTTTATTTTACAGCCTTAAGTTATGTCTTAACACTTAAAATATAATAAAAAAATTATATAACATATATTATATTTTATTATGTTTATTACATATTATTTAACCATCTCCCACTCCATAAAATTTAAAATAAATCCACTACTCGTTTGTACGACGAACTACTATCTCACGAATCAATGTCATTTTCCCCCATAATCTACCCTAATATATGGTCATAATGATGAAAATAATTTTTATATATGATAAATATTATATGATATTAATTATTTAAACATAATATATCATCCACTTTCTTATCATTTTAATTATTTAATGGAATGATATCGTCTCTTGTGCGTACGAATGACCTACCATCTCCACGAAATAATGAAAATACATTTCCATGAAAAAAAATTCATAACTGGAAATAAATTTTTTTATAATGTGTAAATATTAAATTTATAACATTAATATAATTCTATATATTACAAATATATATCCTATGTACAATAAATGTAACTTTCACAACAAAATGTACTTAAGAAAACAAGACAATTATCACCCAAAAAAATGAAAAAAATTAAATATTATAAACAAACGAGGGGTAAAATGTAATAATAGGATCATATATGGTACTATAAATATTAATATGGATAGTTTATATGTTAATAACATGTTTATAAATACTATAAATGAGGTTAAATCTTTTTCAACCAAAAGGAAGCACGATCTAAGGGACTTCGTCCCAATTTCTCTTCATTGAGGAATATTATAATGTTATGCACCTAATAACATTTATATGGTCTATATACTTCTAATTTGGAATGTAATATCCTAATTCACTAATAAATCATGAAATTTTAATTTTCAAATTGATTTGTTTCGTCCAAATACAATTGACTTGAAAATTACCATGCAGTAAGGAATTTCATAACTCAATTTATTTTTATTGGGTTATATTTATTCTTCATTTTCTTTGAATTTATAAGATTACGTGTGTAATATTTTTTGACTAAATTATGTTTTATTTACACTTGTTTTATATATATTTAATTTTGATATATATAATTTATTCATTGATTAATTCTCACATAAGTTTTGAGGTCTTTATAAGTGTTTTTATTTCAGAATCACATTTTTATTAGGATTTTTTTATACTAGAATTTAAATTGAAGGAAATTATTTTATCTTCACCTAGTAAACCCATTTAAATTTTTTTCCTATGGTTAATCATGAATTTTTCATGTAATTGTAATATTTTTTTAACTCTTTGGAACTTAAAATGAATGATAAATGTTTCTAATAAAATCTAACTTCATTTCACTATTCGGTTGAAACTACTTTTTTCATAAAAATACATTTTTTCTAAATATTTTTTAGATTTTTTTATACTTTCACAAACTATTTTTTATAGGATTTTTTTACCCATTTTGAGTTTTTATAATATTTTTTGAAATGAACCTTTATTTCATTTCCAAAACATGTCTTAACTTTATTTTAGCAAAAAAGTAAAAGGAATCATTGGTTTAACGTTTAAAAAATAAAATAAAAAATTCCATCCATCATAACCACTCAATTTTTTAAATATTATTTTATAATATTTAATGTTTATTTCCAAAAAAATTATTTTCAAAATGTGTTGTGATCCTTTAGTTTTAAAAGTTTATTTACAAGATGAAAATGATATTTTCCTTATGAATGTTTTTAAAGATCTTTTTATGGTATTTCTATACATAGATTATAATAACCCTTTATTTTATATATAATCCATTGGGGATATTTTTTATTGATACCGTCATTATTCATTATATGGACGGTTTACGATCATTTTCACCAAGAAAAGTATTGACAATAACCATAATGAATCATTTTTGTAGTCATTAACTTTCACTTGAAATATTTACTTTTTTGTGATCATTGGGCATTAAATTTTCCCTAAATATCCATACTATTTTTTATGGATATATTTATTCCATAAATCATATATCATTCCTAAATACAATGTTATACATTGAAAGTGTTTTTATCTGTGGAAATATTGATATATCTGTATTATTTACTCAATTGAAATATTTGTTGATAAGATACATTTTTTTATGAATTAAATGGATTATTTGATACATAAGGAATGTTTTGGACATGTAGTGAAGGGTGGTACCTAGAATTATATATCCCCTCAATGCATAAGTATTCTCATGAGGAAAATCAGTAAGATACAATTAAATGAATGTTTAAATATATTTTAAACCATCATGTGAATGGTCTTGATGGTAGATGAATCATGATGTCAAAGATTGTGACATCCAATAATTCAACATTTCCTTTGGATGGAATTAAGTTATTATTATCAATGATATTTTTATAATTATAATTTCTTTGGAAGAATTTGAATATCAGTTATTGAAAAAATTGTATGTGTTTTCAGTTATTTACCTTTCTATAATGATTATTAATTACCTATTACTGATAGTAAAATTCTTAAATGGAATGTCTTTTCAGTTATTTACCATACCATATTGATTATTAATTATCTATTCATGATAGTTATGTTATTTAAATGGAATATGTGTTTAGTTATTTACCATTCCATATTCATTATTCCATATCTAATCATGATATTCAAGTTACTTAAATGGAATTCATGTTCAATTATTTACCTTACCATATTGATTATTATTTATTTATTCATCCTAGTCAAGTAATTTGAATTTAAAGTGTGTTTAGTTATTTATATTTTCATATTTTTTATTCCATATATATTTAAGTTAGTCAAGTTATTTATTTAATGACATGTGTGTTCAGATATTTTCCTTTCCATATTGAATTTACCGTATTTATTATTCTTCATTTATTCATGATAACTTCCACTTTACGTAACTCTTACTAAGAATTTGATCTCACAATTATTTTTTTCCTTTTCTTAGAATATATAAAGTGTTCTATAAGTGATATTAAAGGATACAGTAGTGGATGTAATGATATTCCCTAAAAAATTATAATTTATATATTCATGTGTAATATGGGAATTATGCATGTATCTAGTTTACCAATACTTATAAACTATTTAGTCATTTTGGATGAAACTCCTTGGATCTTTTGACAATGTAATAAATAATAGAATGGATCCAAGTTACCAGGGTATAGGTAATTACATAATAAGATTTATGAGGTTATTTTTTATTACAATTCACTAAATATCTAAACCTAATAGGTCTTGGGAATATATTTAATGTAATGTTTTCTTTAATTCATGTAATTATGGGATAGTTATATAATAGAATCTATATATGGAATTTCACTAAGTATATAAAGTATGTTTTTATATCCCATGATCTAGAATCATAGGCTTAGTGCATCACACATCTCACATATCCAATTCATTTGAGAGATATATAATTATGGACCCACCATTCAAATTATTATGTGCTCATAATCATGCATGCAACATGAAAAGAAAACATATAAAAATAATATATATGAAATAACGGAGGGTCCATAATTATATATCTCCTAAATTTATGCCCATTTCAACAATATTAAAAACCAGTTCATATAAATTCGATATTATAATGATTTTTTAAAACTATTGGTATACAAAAAACCATTTAGCTAGTGCACAACCTCCCATCCTCCTATTTCCCTCCCATCCAGATCAAGGACGAACAACCTTCATTTTTCTTTTCCATCTATATAAATCTATCCTCCCTTATGGTTTTCATTAGATTATTCTTGAATATAAAATTGGTAAGTTTCAAATTATTTATCTCTTCGATCATCCATTATTTTCATTTATTTTTTAGGTTAGAAATAATAACCTAGATTCTTTTTTTTTCAGATTATATATTCCTTGAATTGATGTTAGTTTTAATTAGATATGTTTTTGAATTTCATAATAAATCAGATTTTAAGTTATGTATTTTTTAATTCAGCTACTCTCTATTTATATATAAATATAATATGAACCTATTAGGAAAAGATTCAACTAATTCTTAAATGTTATTTTGAAAATAATTGTGTATATTATAAAATATGATATTGTAATATATAATGTTTACATTAGGTCTAGATTATATTTTTAATTGTATGAAATGGTCAATCACATAGTGAACATTTCATTAATTATAAATAAGTGAAAAAGTACTAATAATATGATAAAATAAAAGTTTATGATGATAAAATGGATATTTGAGTGGAAAAATACATTTTTATACTACTGAAATGATTCAATAATTTTAAAAAGTTTTTGATAACATCTTCAAACATTCTATGTAACAATTTTTTTCAGGTGAAATTTTCTAAAAAGGGGTGGATAATCACTTTTAAATATGTTGTAGGTAAAAGATTTATAGAAAAAGAAATCAATTAATAGATATAGAGATATATAGAGATGTTATTTCTTTTTATCGCTCAAAAAATTCATTTGTGAATAAGATCAAAAGTTTTGGGGTTTTCTTTATTTAACGTAACATTCATTGTATTATTCTTGGGTGAGTTTTTTCTTTTCATTTTTTAGTTATTATTTTTACTTAAATTTTATATTCCTTAATTAAGTCATTTCCTATCTTCTTTCTTGTCTTGATTACACATTCGTTATGAATTTATAATTAATTTCATATTTGTTTTCAAAATTAAGGATATGAAAATCATTGAAGAGATACGAAGGAAAAGGATGACGGATAATAATCTCTACATGAGATATAAGGGTTCCCCTCATCCGGTGCCTATTGTGATTATTTTAATTAATATACATATATATATATATATATATATCAATAACATATAATATCATGGGATTACTTTCTTTACTTATAACCAGGATCCTCCACCTAGGAGACAGTTATTTTATTGTGATCCTAATAATAGCAGTGCTCTGCTAGACGATGTGGGGGGGGGGGGGGGGGGGTTAGAAGAGCTATTCACACCACTATGTGTACTTGATCACTCCCTTCAACTTACTCTAACAAACCATTTATCCCAGATTCTTATTCCACAATTTTTTTAGAGACACCTTGGATATTTTGTATGCCTTTTTCCCACCATTTACATCACACCCACCTCATATTTCTTTCCCTTAGTTGATGATGGCTCATACTCCCCTTCAATATTATGCGTCTCCATAAATGCCAATGTGACCTTTTTATACTTACACTTCCTTCCCCCTGAGCTTCTACATTCCCTCTCCTTCGACTTATACTCCGATAAATTTTGAGCCTTTAGAGAAGACATTGGGTCCCACTCCCATTGTACAGGTTGATGATCCTTCAAATCCTAGGGATCTAGTGACACCCAATGATCATACTGTTCAAGTATATTTATAGAACCCTAGTTAATTTTTTGACCATAATTTATTTTTATTATAAAATGTATTGATATAATATATTTTTTCTTTTATATATATAACTTCTACTAAGTATCATTAGAGTACATGCATGCATGAGTTTTAGAACCACTCTTCACAACTGATGGAATAGTAAAATGAGGACAATCAAATGATTGGAAAAAATGATGAGAATATAGAAGTTTTATGATGAAAATTTTAACATACTATGAATACATTTTTTTTATTCCACTGTCATGAAGACACATTAAAAATGAAGTAAAGGATAATTCTTGGGCAGAAATATGGGTAAGAAATTTTTTTGAATTCAATGTTATATTATTATTGTATTTATATGAATTAACATTTTGGTACCATCTTTGTTATAAGTTTCTTGATGGTTAGGCTATAGGGAAATCATGGACCATGGAATTAGGTGAGATCTGGAGAGAGTATACACATCAATTATATAGTGAATGGAATTATAGAGTTGGTATAGATTTAAAGGTCACACCTATCTAGAAGGAGTTTCTAGTAAAACAATATATGGAATTGATTTATTATTGGAATAGTTTTAAGATTAAGGTATTAATAAAATTTGAGGCTTTTGAATGAAAATAACTATGTTTTTCATTGATAATTTGTTTTTTATTTTTGTAAAAAACTTTTTAAGAAGAAATAGAAAAAAAATAAAAAAACTAGGATGTTACTAAATACCTCTACACTTTGTGGTTGACTATGATGCTGGAACATGAGAATAAGTAGTTACTACACTCATTTATAATTTTTCTAATTAAATAAATTATAGAAATAAAATCTCATTAATTCTAAAATATATAGATTCATTAGTATTTTTTCTTCAAAAAAACCATATTAAATAGTTAGATAGTTAGGGAAATGTTAAAGATATATTTATTACAAAGATGTGTATAATGGAGTTTATCTTATAATATTTTCTTGTGGAATCCTATATAACCTATTAATAATTCAAGCAGGGGAGATATCGACTGATCCAAGGAAATGAGAGTGATTTAAGTACTAAAAATCATGAATTTAATTAGTGAATTAAAATAATTTTCAGGACAATATTGGAGAAACCAATTCACTCTATCTTAAAAAAATCAATTAATTAACATCCCAAGAGAGAACCTTTCTATATTTGTAATAAGGTTTCTGGTAGGAAGGAATCATGTGTAATGATATATGTGTTAGTTAGGATATTTTTAGAAAAGAGAGAGGGGTTCCTCTTATTAGGTAATTAGAAAGTGGTTTGTGGGGAATGGTTCTAATAGATGTTAATGATATGAAAAATGTTTGAACATTTTAGAAACATAAAACCAATTAGAAAGACAATTTTATAGAAGAATAGAAAATAAAAATGAAGAAAATAAATACAAAAAACTTTATATTGATTAATAATTAGCTTATAAGATCGATAATGATTAGTTAAAATTTACCAATATGTTCATTCTTTGTAAGCTAATCCCCAGAATTTGAAATATTGAAATAATATTTTAGGGATCTTAGGAGAAACCAATAAAATCCTTATTATTCAACAGAGTTAAATATGATCATATATAATCAGATTTAATTATAAAATGATTTAATAATATCAATTTCAGTATACAATTTAAGTATAAGATAATAAAGTAATACACTCATGTAAACTTATACCTACTTCATCCAATGTCGACACCTGCACAACAATATAAAGAAACACATTTTTATTTATTATCCCTTATATAAAACTCATATAATCACAACCTATCATCTAAAAAACAAATGGAATCTCAAATTTCATTTGTTTTACTCTATAACAGTCCAAACACATTGATCTTATGTTAATGCCTCAGGTCTCCATCTAACCAGAGGAATGATGAAAGTGATAATCTTTTGGACACTTTCAATAATCCCAAAGAGTTACTAAAAATCATTCAAACATAACATTAATTTCTATAAAATCATATTTAATTAAGATTAGTGTATTACACTTGAATAATGAAAATAAATTTTAAAATACATGAAAATTTAGGAATTACTAATTATATTTGTTGTATCAAACACAAAAACTAATAAAGTGTCTTCACAATAAAATTTACTTTTAGTATATTTATCACACTTTTCCATATATTTAATATTAGACAACCATTTCAGTTTTTTAAATTCACTTTTCCCTATTTAGTTGTAAATTTAATAAATACACACACCATATAAAGTCACGCCAAACACTTAGAATGACATATTTCTTAGGCCTAAATCAAGGATAATATAATAACGTAGCTCTCATGTTAATATGTAACGTCACCATATATACCAAGGAAGACTATAAGTGATCAACTTTAAGGAAATTTACACAGTACCAAAGAGTTACTAGAGACAATGCAAGCATTACTATAATTTCTATAATAACATATACCATCTATCCCAATTTATTCCACTTGAATAATGAAAACACTTTAAGAAATACAGGAAAATACAATTTTTCACAACTACATTATTATTATCAAACACACAATCTCAGCAAGAATTTTTAAAAGAAATCCCCTTTTTATATATTTATCAAAAATTTTATTATATTAAACATTATTCATCTATTTACCCTTCTTATATTAACTTTACCCCATTTATTCACAAATTCAAACAAAACACACATCATAGAAAGTCTCAGCAAACTCGCAACATACATCCCACGTACACATGATTAAATACTATAGTTAATTAAGTGTGTATACTATTAAACCATTATTTTAATATAATGATATAATCATTCCTATGAAAATAATTTGGCTTTAAATGAGGGATGTGAGATTATTGCACAATGTCGGAGGAGCCGAACGCTTCTAACACGGGGAAGGAGAGTCAAGCCGGCAATGGAAGCATTAGCTGAGGGAGTCCTAGCATCATCAGGTCGCAGTTGTGGTTGGGGCCTCAATCTATCAAGATCTGAAGTAGTTCTTCGGTTCCAAATTATCATATCCGAGTAAGGATTTTTATTTCTTTATCGGTGTTGAATTTCTTTGTTTTATTTTCAACACAAACATATTAATGGTTTTCTGTTTGTTTCTTTTCGATCGCTATCAATTTCATCATAATTTTAAACATGGTTATCCATAATTCTACCACTCACAAAAAACATTTGAATGTGATTGTCACAAAAAAAATTATGGAATATTAATCGTTAACACAAGAAATAGTTTCCCAAGTCAAACAAATCACATGAAATTATATAATCATTAAATAGTGCACATATAATATATAATCACAATTTAACAACAATTAAAATAATAATTCACCAATATTAAATATTAAAAAAAATATGCACAGGGAAGGGGGATGTAGATCCTTTATGAATACAAAGAACCAAAAATCCACTAAACAAGAATCACAAGAGAGAATATTAGAATTTGAAATAGAAAAAATGTCATCACATTCCTATATTATAATAGGTTTATTGAATCTATCACTTATATTGAAATAATCTTAAAAACAGATTGAAAATTTGATTTTAAATATAAGAAAATTCAATACACGAATCTTATGAGAGAAAGAGAGAGTTTTCTAAACTCAATTCTCATAAAAAATAATCACAGTAATAAAAATAACAGGTTAATTTCCAAAATTCATGATATAAAGTATATCTTGTAGACAAGTTATTCAACGCAAACAATAAAATTCATCATGTCAAATGAATTTTACATTTCAACATTCTATATGACGATTTAAAAAAAATCCTTAATGATTATTATTGAATACTTACCGCACAAATAACGCTATTAAAACAAAAAACTCCAACACTATAATATTATTTAGGGTTATTATTTAAATAATTGATAGCTTTATCAACTTTAAACATTATTTAATCAATTTACCCATTTAAATAGCATGGAATGATTATTTTATAACACATAATCTCATTTTTATAGAATAAATTCAACAAAATAAAACATCATAAAACAATTTATTCCGCTTGAGGTCTCTATTAAATCACAAAACTCATTTTATACCCTTGAATACTTAATTCTCTTAGAATATTATATTATAAACATAAAATAATTTCACATATATTCTCATTTTTAATCTATAACAAATAATGTTAGCACATCCATATTTTAATTGTTAGATAATGTCTTGTCAAACAGACATTAAACAACTAAAATCAACTATCATATTAACCAAAAGACACTTGATTAGATAATTAGAAGCTAAAATAAGTTCGTAACCACTTACCTCAAAGTATTTTACCATTAATCATAAGGATTAGGATCCAAATTCCAACATTAATTTCCAAATATCAAGAATCCATTGAGAAAAAATAGAAAAACTATAATTAAAACATAAAAGAAACCGAAACACTTTTATTTTCACTCTAACCATAAGGAAAAAAATAAACACCATTTCAACACAACCAATAGATTTTAAATCTTCCTTGAACATGAAATTTTAATTTTACAAACACTCATTCTAAATAAACATTAATATTATTCAAAAAATAGAAAATAAATCCAATTCATTCATATTCCTTTTTAACAAAAAAACAAACACCAATATTGACTATACACTTTAATCAATATCTATCATTTAAATATATACCTTGGTTTTACATATTTTAACCCCTTTAAAGTTAAATCTTAGAAACATAGAAACAACCAAATAAGATCACATATAACATAAAATTCACCTTTCAATTTTACCATATTATATATTTATTTAATCATAATTAGTTTTTCTTCGATAAAGACGCTCAATTTCCATTATTCTATAAGTACATTGCCCTTATATCCATTGAAATAATATATAAAAACAGAAATCCTTGAATTCAAATTTAAGTTAGTTTATCAAATCATTATTTAATAATATTATAAATTATTCCAAATTATAATATACAATTTAATTTGTTGACAAACTCATATTATATTAGAACAAAGTAATTAATCATTGTAGAAAATCATATTACGTCATTGAGTATATCCATTTGATTTTAGTTATGAAATTTCTTATTAATACACTATTTTGAATTATGGTTTTCCATATTAAATTTCATTTCAAAGAATTGTTTTGAATATTTAAGGATGTTTCCCTCGAGAAAAATTGTTTTTCTCAGAAAAAAAGGAAATATTGAAGTGTAGTAAATGAAAAGACACAACAAAAGATTATAAGTTTTCATTTTTTTATTTCATAATTTTCATTCTCTTTTGTAACTAAATGGTGCATTTATATTTTAAATATTGTGTTTTAGAGGCCCTTGATGAGTAGGAAGTCATCAAATTTGGGCCAAATGATCATTTACATCAGGTATTGGGAGATGATCACCATGATATAATACACTATTGACCGGTGAAGAGTATTATACTGAATAGATATTAGCCCACTTCAGGATCTATTTATGGTAGCATAAAGTTGTAAATAGCTCATGAAAAGCTATCATAGGCTCTGGATGAGAAATATAAGGACACAAATTGGTCATACAAGAGCATGAATAGAGTCAAAGGGCCAATGATGAATTTATGACAGACTTACACCCATCACTGTCACCAGAAACTCTCATCTATTGTGATACATATATTTCAATGATTCATATGTTATGTGGTGAACTCGGTGATGAACCTATTAGTGGTCAGGATTAAGAGGTTCCTGGAGATGGTGATGGACATAAAGATAGTGAGGATGGTGGTGAGAATGATGATGAGGATGATGGAGAGGATGACGGTGACGATAGTGATGGTGATGAGGGAGAGACTAATCCTTCACATTTTTGACTGATATTTATGACATTTAATATTTGATGATTAGTTTTTAATGAATATATATGATTTTTTGAATATGTTTTATCATTGGTAGAATTCATTAATTAGTTCTTGTGTTATCATTATTTGTATATTGTTTAGTGATTTTTTGAAACTATTTAGTGATTTCTATAAGTAATTTACCAAGGTGAGGGGTGTTTCGATGATTGTTTCTAGGAATTTGGGTCAGGTGGGGGTGCTGCTAGATTGGAATTTAAGGGATCTCTATTCCAAATTCGTCAAAACTATTGGTATGGAGCTATAACAACAGTTTCATGGAACCATTGGTATGTATTTCATCCATGGTAGTATATTCCAATGGGGTTTTAAACCATTGGTAAATACTTACACCAATGGTTCTATAAGAACTGTTGGTAGTGAGAAATTCTAGTACTCTTATAACAACAGTTTACTAAAAACCAGTGGTATAGTCCTATACCTATGGAATCTTAACTAACAGTTTGAAGAGCCATTGGTATAGGCTATACCAATGGTTCTCTAGCCCCTAAAAACATTTAAAAAACAACTAGTATTTCCCCTCTTTCTAGAAGTTTCCTCATATATTGAGAAAACATTAATATTCATAACACATTCAAATTTTTGATGCTTCAAAAAATTACTTATGATTTGTTAAAATTATATTATTATTATAAATAAATAAATAATTTCATATAATTTTTTTTGAAAATAAATTTTATCCAAAATTTTTAAATTTATTTTAAAAATATATTATAATGAAAATAAAATATAATGTTTTACCAAAAATACAATTATTCTTTATTTGTGTCAAAAATATATTTTATTTTATATAAAATTTTATTTAATTTTATTTTGATTTAAATTCCTTATACTAAATTAAAATTTTGAAGTGTTTTTAATATTTATTTCATGGTGGATTTGTCTTGTACTATATTAAATTACTAATTATTATGTGATATTATAAAATGATGTAACGATATTGGATCACCTTGATGAGAACAAGAAATTAATTTTAAAAAACTGAAGATTCTATTTGAAAGAGAAATGGATACCCATGGGATAGAAAATAATTAAAGAAGTATATCACACACATAACTTTAGAAACCCATCTTTCTCAAAGATATAATATTAAATCCAATACTATTTCATTATAATATTTTTCTATGTCTACTTTGATGATAAAATTACCTCCTAAGACTTTCTTGATCTACCTCTTCTATCATATCTTAGGCTAGACTAGATTCCCTTAAATATATTATCCTTTTAAAAATCCATGTTTTTAATCATTACACATAATGATTTAAGATATTTTATACTTAATGAATATTCCAGTTTATTCACATTTCTGAGATGATATTGAATTGATAAATCACAGTCCTCAATTAACTCAAACCATCCACATTGATGCCTATTCAACTCCTTATATGTGAATTTATACTTTAAATTATTGTGATAAATATATATATCACACTAAAACATCTCTTAATAAAGGTAGGACCTCAAAATATTCATTTAAAATACCATAGATAATAAATTCAAATCATTGATTTGATAGTTGTTATCAAGGATCATCAATTTTTGAGAGGACTGGGATATCACATTATTATTTTTCATGAGTACACATAATAATAATTTATTTGAACTATCATATTATATCATGAAACCTTCACCACATGAGGGAAGTGTGAATATATGTGTTGGTATTAAACTATTATATAATTTATTGGATTTTTCTTCACATTATGAAGTTTAGAAAAACATGAATCCCTTTCATTTTATTTTTGTTAGTTGATAAGAGATTCATGAGAAGTTTTTAATAGTGTCAGTAGTACCTAGATAATATAGTAAAACAATGAATCCACATAAATCATATGGGTCCATTACATTCCCATAATAATTTAAGGATCCACATATATTCCCTTTGTTGTTATAATATTCCCCAAAAAGTGACTTTCTTCATCCAAATTCATATTTTTTAATGTAAAATAGAACCTTTCCTTCCTTAATTTTCACTGCACAATCTATAGATGTTCCACATATTCTTCTTTAGTCTTGGAGAATATGACAATATTGTTAATAAATACAACACATAATGCATCAAGGAAGTCTATGAATACTCTATTCATCACGTCCAAGAAGATTAAAGGGGAATTTATTAGTCCAAATGGCATTACTATGAGATAAATGGGTATATATTGTGTAAAAAATGTTATTTTCCTAAATATATTCCATATTCACGTTTATCTAATTAAAATCTATAATAAATATCTACCTTTGAGATGGAATGATATAGTTCAATTAGATCAAACATGTTCTTTATGGTGCTTTTTTGGTATCACTACAGTGAATTAATAACTATATTGATCCATACTTGTTCTTAACAAAGAGAAATTGTGTACCCCATGGTGATGAACTAGAGAATATGAGACCCTTTTCCAAATGTTATTTTAGTATATTCTTTAAATCCATATATTCAATTGGGCCATCCTATAATGTTTTTTCGATATAAGTGTGGATCTTGGTAGAATTTATGTTGACAACTCTATCTCATGATTTGGGGGGAAACTAAGAAATTATTTATAAAAAATGTCAATATACATCCGTACAATGGAAATTTACTCTATTTTTATTTTTTAATTTAACTAAACTATTTCGGTATGTTAATATTCTTTATTAATATTCAACACCAATGAAGTTTAGGGATTTTCTAAAAAGGATTCATAATATTCCTTGAATCTATATAGAAGAATATAATTATTTAGAATAAGGTATGGTATTTTATTTCCCCAATATATGATGTGATCTATATTTCATAAAATCCATTCCATTCCCATTATATCATCAAATTATACTAAAGGAAGGATTACATGATTTTGTAGAAGAATCATCCCACATAAAATACTGGGGAATAGTCCAACACTTGGGTTGGAATGAGAACACTATAAGTTGATTTAAAAAATGAATCTACTTCAAGTTTTGGGGATGTGATTCAATATTTATAGTAAACCTTATGAATATAAATGAACGAAGAAACCAAAATAAAAAAACATTGTCCATTATTTAGTGAATTGTTACTATACCTTTAACTATTTCAATTTCTTGCTGCATCTCAACTATGGTGAAGGCATAGATTTCCCACACTGCCTTAGTTTCTGTGGTTTCTAATTTTGAATCCACTCAAAGGACCTTGTTCTGGTGTATTGGATTCCTTAGTGACCTTGTTTATATAGTTAAATCATTGCAACATGGGATGTTCATCGAATGGGTCTTTCCCTTTATCCATCATTATGATTAGTTTTGTTCTGTATTTTCAATATTTGAGAGATTTATAAACTTTTTCTTCCACCTGGAATCATTTCCATATTTATTTGAGGCAATTAAAACGGTGTTTCTTTCCAAATATTGGATGTGGGGGTGGTTGAATCATCTTTATCCCTTTATCATTTGATCCTTTAGCTTGAACATCCAGCCTTTGTTTCATATCTCCTTTCCCATTTCACAAATCTCGCACATTTCATTTGTACATTGAGAGAATACAATAACACTTCTTCACAACCCCTAATGAATAAAATAGCCAAATATTTTTTGGAGATATTGTTCCATGACCATAGTTAATCTATCACTACTATAAAATAACCCTTTAACGGTTCTAGAAAAGGAATTTATCAGTGCTAGAAAAGTGCTCATAATCAATTTACGGTTAAAAGACCAAAACTTTTATCAGTGCTAAAAAGTCACTTTTAAAGTGCTTTTAATAGGATCATTTAACAACACTTTTTAGCACAGTTAAAGGACCCCTTTATCAGTACTTTTTTCAGCACTATTAAAGGGGCCTTTAAAAATGTTTTTTTAGCGCTGATGAAGGATCTATTGATAAAGGGTATATAAATTTTTCCCTTGCCCCACCCACCCCCTTTAACAATTCTTCCCACCTGACCAGCCCTTTTTTAGGGCTTTAAATAATACCCACCTCCTTCATGCGCCCCTGCCTCCAGTGAGTTTTGAACCTAAGACCTCCCGCTTATACATCGATCTCCTTTACAACTATCCTATTCTATTTTGTACTACATTTTATGATATATCTATATATTTATATAGATTTAATCCATTTATTTTATCCATATATTTATATATATGGTTAAATATATTTTTATATATATGCTTATATATTAATAAATATATTTTATATGTAAATATGTTTAATTTATTTATTTGTAAAATTTAATATTTATTTGTGAAAATATAAAAAATATTTATATATTGTTATACATTTTATTAAAAATAGAATTACATTATCAAAATGGTAAAATTTTAAAAGAATAATATTAATATTAAAGTAAGACCTAGGAATAAATTCATTCCACACAAAAAAGGGAAAAATACCCCATAAATGATCCTAAAAATCCATCTAATGTTAAAACATTTGGGTACCCCGACTAAAAAATTAGTTTTGGAAGCCTTTTAGGACTTTTTAACCTTGAAAAAACCTTGACCGAGGTCCCTTGGGTCAATATGGTGTAGATATCATCGCATGATTCGATTTGATATGTGATTGAGCTCAAACAGACACCCAGATCAAAAGTTATGTTCTTTTGAAGTTTGAGATGTGTTTTCGACTTATTTGAGATAATTTAATATTTTTTTTATATTTTTTTCTTTAAATTGATATTAAATGTCTATTAATTTGTAATAATAATATAATTATTAATTAAAAATATTTTTTTAGATATTTTATAATCCATTTTCACTAAATATCTTATATTTTAAGTGTAAATGCCTATCAAACTTATCTAAAACATATTTCAAAAAATAAATATTATATTTATATCAATATAAATATATTTATATGTTAATATATTATTTTTAATGAAATATAGTTTTGAAGTATACTTTTATTAGCACTTGTAAAAAAGCGCTGATAGGGGGGTCTTTATTAACAGTTTTACAGAAGCACTGATAAAACCTCCCTTTATCAATGGGTTTTTCCCAGCACTGATAAAAGACTCCATTTATCAGTGGTTGTAAAAAGGCACTCATAAAGGCCCCCCTTTAGCAGTTCTTTTTTAGCACTGTTAAAGTCCCCCTTTAACAATGTTTTTTTAGAACTAACAAATGGGGCTTTAACCGCGTTTTTAGTTAGCGTTGTTAAATCCCTAGAGATGGATAAACCCAGTTTTGTAGTAGCGTATCTATTTTTTATTTATCATTATAGATAAAAAACTAACCATCCAATAATTGAAAAATTCTCCTCACAAGTTACAATAGATTCTCTATCTTTATTTTTATATCTAGTGTTTCTCTCTCCATAACTCAGTACAAAGAGTTTGAGGGAAGTAGTTTTTAAGAAATATATTATTAAATTATTCCCACTCTATTTCATTCACTCTATCCTTCAACTATTTATTCATGATATATGTATACTATTATCATCTTTACCCTCTAAATGGTAGACAAATAGAGTAAATTTTTCCTTATCAAAATAATTATTCACCAAAAGGATCATTTCAATGGAGTTAACCCATTTTCAATAACAAGTAGATTGAAAGATTTACTAAATATTGGTGTTCATAGATGTACAAATGGATTTATATATTATTACTTATTCTTTGGTGACATAGTACATTCCATATGGTTAAGGTTACTATTTAGAACTCTAGACAAGAGATTATGTTCTGACACGAGGTTGTGAACTACACCACCCATTTAATTAGGAGTTTTATTCAGAAACACATTGTGTTGTCCCTTACATGGGTTATTTGTTTTGGTTTCTTTGGGTTCCCACCATTCTATAAAATATAAAAGGCTGTAATGAAACAAAATTCAATTAAGCATGAATAAATAACTTCTTCATAAGTGTTAATAACTTCTAATGTCTATACCTATTTAATACCTATGTTTTGTCCATGTTATATCTTATTATCCTTATTATACAATCAGCTAAACCTTTCTTTTATACAAACTATAATGGATGATATGTTTTAGACATGGTTGTTACATTACTTTTATGGTAAATAACATAACAATAACACAACACATTCTCAAAAGGTTTAATATTTTGGAGAAATTAGGTTTGTATAATAGAATCATAAACAAAACATTAAAAATTGTTTAATTACTTCAAAATAGTCCTCAGATTAGCTTCCATATTCTCTTTAGTAGATGTATTTACATGAGGATATAAATCAAAGAAAGGGTGAGCTTAGATACCAATAAGTGGATGAATAAAAGGTAAGGATCCCAAGACATGGAATAATAAAATATATGGGAATGAAAAATAATACTCATCATATCATAAGAAAATGATAATTATTAAAATCATGATGGAATCATTTCAAAATGGCTTGAAATGTGGAATATGCATAATATAAAACATTGAAACATTATGGAGAAATACCATACTTATGTTGTGATCAAATATAGAATATTTATCAAACATAACATATGTGTAAAAATCATCATTTTTTAAAACCTGAAAAATGATAGAATCATGTTCTTGAATAATACGTATTATATTAGGACACATAATATAACACCGAAAAAATTTAATATATGATTAATTTTAAATAAGAAAATGTGCTTGATGACTAGCTACACATGCAACACCAAGCTAAAATTAAACCACGATACATTTTAATAAATATATAGTATTCTCGTTATATCATAGATGTTAAATTAGAGGTAATGAATATGATTATCTTATTTATGAAATATTTTTAAAAAAACAAAGGAAACTTTTAAATAAGGATATTTAATTTGTATAGCTAAAAAAACTATGAAAATTTTTTTATACATAAAAATTTATTTTTTATCAAATTTGTTTTCTATTAAAAAATACGTATATATTTTTTGGATAATAAAAAAATATATTTATAATATGAACAATAAAAAAATATATTTATAATATGAACAATATATTACTAATATATTAACAAGTAATTGATAGGATACAAGAATACATAATAGTTTACATTTTAAAAATCTATTTTCCAATATGAACAATTTTCCACGATATTTTTAGATTTAATTTAAATATTAAATTAATAAATTTTAGAAATTTAAGTTGAAAAAATGAATATAGTGTTTATAATAATCATAATAATATATTCTTAATTTTAGTTTTTCATATTTTTTTTAAAAGATTGATTTTTAGGTGAACAGTTAAGTATATCGTTTTTATTAACATTATGACTTTCATATCATTATTGGTATATAAGTATGATATTTATATTCATGAAACATTTTTATAATAACAAATATGTATTTTTTTCTAAATTTTATTTTTAATTTAGAAACCAATATTTGATATTTTTGATCATAAGTAATATTTTCTCAAAAATATTTTTAATGAATTATACATTTTTATTTTAAAATTAATCTCTCTAACTTTTATAAATTGAATATGATGAAATATATTAAAAATTTTGATTATATGGTTCCAAAATTTATAATATGGAAATATTTTTTGGGTATACAAAATAAGTAACCTTAGCTAAAAAATTAGTTACCGTGATAAAACTAATAAAATGTAAAAGTAATAATTCAAGTGGTAAAGTTCTTGAAAAATGATAAAGAAATGTATATAATTTTATGTATGATGTTTTTCTCAATATTATATCTTCCACAATAAATTATTTCTTAGTTTTGGATTCACTTAAAGTGTTTAACATGTGCTCCCTTCTATGAAGTCGAAATATTTACACAAATGTCACTCTCAACACTTAAAGAAGAGAATTCTTACTAACCTCTCAAGGAACTCCTAATTTTTTTTTTCATATTGATAAACTAGTATTTTTAATTCCTAAAAATAATATTTCACTCTGTCAAGCTTTTGGTCACAAGATATTATCACCTTCCATCGATTTTCAAAAGATCTTCCAAGGAAGTCTCAAGGTCCTCAGCTTGAATAACCATTTTTTCTTAACTTGTTAATTATATATTTTCTTAAGAATTATTATTTTAAAATACCTATGTAATGAAATAATTATATGTTTTATAATTAATTCTATTATGGTATGGTAATAACCATTAATCCCTTTTTTCCTTTTACACAATGAAAACAAAACCATTATTTGTGCAATGTACGGACTACCGTGTCCCCGATGCAACATGTATAATTTTACTTAAACACCTAACATGACTGGTGTAAAAGGGGAATTTTTTAAATAATTATTATAATTATATCATGTTTATGGTTTGGAAATAATATCACATTTTAATTATTCCCCCATTATTTGAAAATGAAATCATTATCTATGCATTTGTGTGGTCTACTATATTCATGGACCGCTTGATTTCGGTTTTTCTTTTCATCACTAATGTACATGGCTAGTCATGAGTATTATATTAGAAGATATTTTGTTTTATTATATCATTAATATTATGGTATGTAAAACTGGATAACCTCGTAATTTGATGATCTATAAAAAATTATCTTTAATTCAATAATTCAAAACGAGTGAATGGAGAGGATAATGATATCTTCTTTCTATGTAATGACTTTATATAAATCATTTTAATTTTATAATTAATTTAAATTATGATATTTATTAATAATAATTAACAATTAAGATAATAATTATTCTATTATTTTGATATTACAACTAAACAACATTATAAGCAACCATTAATCATGTTAGGTTCTTGTTTGGGTCAGTTTAACCACCTACTTAAACAATACTATGAATTTTTATAAGGGATTATTAATATTACTTATAACTAGTCTAATTTTATATCAATATGTAAAAAATGTTTTATTTTTGGTTAGGGAATGGTTATATTAATATTAAAGTCACTAATTAAGAAATCTCCAACTCTACTTTAAGAAACATAGAAACATGCTTGTTCTCGATTTGAACCTCACAGATCGTAACCAAAAAACCCTAAAATGAAATTATATATTTATAAAACATATTGTAAAATCATTCAAAATATATTTATTTTCCTTGTAATGTTGAAATTTGGGAAAGGTATGAACACCATGTTAATTTTTATAAAACTAGTTCGAAGATATGGAGATTAATTACACCCAGTGTTGAAAATAAGTAACAACTAACTAATATATATATATATATATATATATATATATGTATCAAATGTTTATAAATTAGGATAATTAATGAATTGTTTTTTGAATAAATCTATTTATCATGTGATTAGTGAAATTAATTTAATTATTCATGATGATTGGCGTAAGTGTAGACTGAATCATGATTAAAGAAAGTTCTTTCATATCAAATTCGACTCTTTAATAATTATTGGGTATTATGAGCCTAATTTTATTTATTTGGTTATATAATTTCTATTTTAGATATCATATCATAAATTATCATTTAATTATGGTATTATATGTTCAATTACAATCCCACTCTTTCAAGGGGTTTTGAATAATGTTTTACTCAAGACACAAGAGTTTTCATGGTCTCAATTATAATTCTTGGAGACATGTTACATGTTATACACCATGTTTCCTTTTTATATATTTTTTTATTTATTTACTATCCTATGAATGTTCTATATATTTCTATGTTTTGTTGATTCTATAATCTAAACAAAATAAATTTATTTTATACAAAAGTCTTTTGACCCATGTGTTACCCTAGTCATAAGAGTATTCAGTAACTAAACTTTCATTTTTTCAGTTATGATCATTAAAATGAAATTATTTTAGATGAGTTTGTCAAATTATAACCTTTGATTATATTCTGTTGTATTATCTCATTTTTTACATTTTTAACATAAATACCCCTTTTTAAATGTTTCATGATTTATGGAGTATGTTTCCCTTAAGGGATATTTAAAACTAAAGTATCATTTCCTAGAGATATATTGTGTTTTCAAGATCTTGTTTACTCCATTCATGGGTTATCATAACCTTATATTTTTTATATGTGATTTTATAATCATATTTTTTAAAATTTATTTTTAATATAAATGAATGGGTTTTTTCCCTACTTACAAAGTGAGTAATAAAAAATGGTATTTTGAAAATATTAAAAATGGGGTTTCCTTTTCGATTCATATGTTTTCTCTTCCTTTCTTAATTTATCCGACATAAAAATTATGTACTATAACAAATCCATTATCATAGATTTTTTATAAAATTAAAGGATCCCAAAATCCATCAAAATAAATTTTCAATAGTTACCTTTGAATGCAATATGTAAATTTGTGTTTTACGATAATTTTAAAAATGATTTTAAGAATATCTTTTACGTTTTTTGCTTCCATTTCCATTATCATTTTCAAAATTATTTAATCTAATAGGGTTTATAGGTCATGATTTATCCAATATATATATAATTGTTTGGGGGATTGAAATCACGGTACTATAAAATATAATTCTATCCTTACATTTGTAATACAATTAAAAGAATTTTTCTTGTGAGGATGTTCTTTATTTATGTCCAAACCCACAGATGATTTAATTATTTCACTAGGGATGCATTATTTTGAAACCATCTATTTTATTTAACTTTATGGATTATGATCATCTTATTCAAGAATTTATTTGACCGTATACTCACCACCCTATACGCTGTGAACATATCATTTTACAAATATAAATTGGAGAAATGTCCACCCATAAATAATTTTTATTTATTGACATGGGCAGACTTGTTGGTGCTTTATGTGTTTTTATTCCAATGTGGATGATTATTGGATAATTAACTATTTTTTTACTATCCAAATTTTTTGATGGTTTATGATCATTTTGTCACTTTAATTTAATTTTGAAAAAATACTAATATTTTTGATCTTTAATGACTACTAAAATAGGTTGATTATATACTGATATTTTTGGTATTTCTTTAAATTGATTAACCATGTTTTATTTATTATGTGGTTACTTGGGGAATGTCATGAAAAGTATTTTTTACCCTTATGGTTATTATATGGGACTTAATAAAGTGATGGGTTGGGCCCATAATTACATAGCCCCTCAATGCACTGGAAGGTATTTTAAGACAAAAAATGCTAGGTTTTGGTGTATACCTCTTCCCACAAGATGATAATGTATTAGACTAAGGACGTGAAAGTATGTTTTTGATATCCAAAAAAATTCATTCCATTAGTATGATATTAATATTATTTATATCAATGATTTTATTTATTTTAATGGATATAACATTCTCTGATTTCAATTTATTATGGATGATTTTTGTTTACTTATTCCCACCACAATATTTATTCCATGCTTATACCATGATTACCTCAGTTTCATGTTTTACCTTACTAATAATTTGAGCTCACCCCTTTTTATGTTTCAATTTCCCCTAGTTATTAATAATAGTATTACAAAGGATATGCCTAATAATATAACTATTGTGGAGAATTACAATGGGGATGTTGAAGACATATTATGGATTAATTAATTTCTTATATAGTATAAAAATGTCCATAAATTGAGAGAAACATGGAATTTATTTATTTATTTTTTATCATAATTATTTAAATCTATATACCTAAAAGGTATTAGGAATTATGTTATGAAATTTTTTTCTTTTATCCATGTAATTATGAGAAATTTATATATAAAAATTTATAGTTAGTTCTGAAGAATTTATGTAAATTCCGTGTTTATGGAACAAAATCTTAGTGAATTGTCCCGAGGTACGAAAATTGGTTTGAGGATATGGTTTAGATAACATAGTATGTTAGGATATTTGTTGAGAACAATTTAGGGGAAGATAAGTCTGGGTTGATCATAATTTCAACAGTATAAAAAACCCCTTGGGATAATATATTATTTAATGTTAATAAAACAATGGAATTTTTATTTTGGGATCAATATAAGAGAAACTTAGTGAAAACACAAGAGATAAGTATAATAAATAATTTTAAGTATAGGATAAAATCCCAAAGTTATGGTAAATTATATATGGTGTAGTTCTTTAACAAATATTTCCCTATTTGTACTATTTTACCTAGGGTTAATATCAACAAAAATGTAGGATTGGTTATTAAATCTATCATCACTTGGTTTATGATAAAGAGGCCAAACTACACACCTAGTTTCATAATCATGGGGTTATGATTTGGTTAGGTACACTCTCTTTAAAAACCATTAGGGTAGAGTAATTATGTTAAGATATTAGTTTAAGGACTTGATAACCTTATGTGAATCAATTTAGATTAATAATAATGTATCTAGGTATGAAATGATGGTTTCAATAGAGAATATATCTTAGGATTGAATTTTATTATTGAAATTTTCTTTAATATAAATTTTGTATAACCATGTTGGGTTTTAGGATTTTCTTGAAACATGATCATATAAATAAATCTGTGAAAGGTATGTACCTAGAAACCACTATATATTATAACCAAATGAGGGAGAATACATAAATTTTGGACAATCTTAATATTTTAATGTTTTGATAGAAAACGAGATTTTCATAGTTTTACCTATGGTAGTGAGGTTGATATCATAATTGAAATTAATTCATGAAACTTATAGAGATTTTCATCAATGGTTGTAATTTTTGAATTAAAATTTTCTACATTATAAATGTTATGAGGATCATGTGAAACATATTATCATTTTTCTTCTGTAGTTCTACTTTAAATGCAAGGAAACATATATTAAATAGTGTTAATAATGTTTAAAAGTTATTTTTTGACAAGGTAATTTTTGTTGTTGTTAAATATTGATGAACACATGATTAGGGGATGAATAACTCTTACATTCAAAATGGTGATTGATTTTTGAAAAAAAGTGTGTTAGATAATATTGATAGACATGAAATGAACTATTTGAAATGGAATCAATGGTATTTTCATGATTTTTTCTCATTTTTTAGATTATGATATATTTGAACTAGTTTCTGTCTTTTTGAACTAGTTATTAATACATTATATGTTTAGTGATTTTGTTACTTTCTAGAAAGATATATCGTTTCACTTTGGATTAGTATATAAAAGATTCAAATGGTTTTAGGAAATCTGTATTATGTAGAATATATAGTCAGGGTATATACATACATAACTATATATTTTTATGAATAAATAATTTCATTTTAAGAAAGATAAGTAACTTGATTTATCCTAAGAGAGTAAGGTACATGTCATATTAGAATTTATATCCTAAATGGTAAATATGTTAATAATAACCTCTCATAATTTCATTAATAAGTGAAAATTAAAATTGTGATGATTCAATTTATTCATGTGGTCGGGGGATAATATTACAAAATAAAATTTTAATATATGCTAAAATTTAAATAATTCATTTTACTGACAAACAATTATAGTATTTTATTAATAAAAATACAAAAACATAATATAACACAAGCTAGAAAGTTCATAGTGTCTATAAATGATAAAGCCTGAGAGAATCCCCTCAAACAATCATAGAATAGTCAATAGGAAGAGAACCTATGCTAGAAAAATCAAAATCCTTTTCTTATAATTTTCTTTAGAAGCAAGGAAATCTACCAACTTATTACACTCACTCAATGTATGAAGAACAAATATATTTGAATGAACGAAATCCCTGCAAGAACATTTGGAATATATAAAATTCCAGGGGAAATTGACTTTAACTTTCATGGTATCCATCAAAAAAGAAGAATCCGATTGGATTTTAGAATAATGAATAGACTTTACCATACATATATTAAGTCCTTGAAGAAGTCACAATGACTCACACACCACGGAATTACCATCCCCAAATAATGATTTAAAATCCATAATAATTGAGCCTCAATCATACCAAAGAGCACTGCCACCACACATGTATCCTTGTACATAAGATCCATAACTATTTAATTTCATCCCATTGACAGGAGGATGCAATGAAACCCATATGAAAGAAGACCTCTTCCCATAAATTGAAGCATCTATTAGAGGAATTGATGAAACAAATGATTGCAGATCTAGAGAAATATTCACACGTTTACACTGCTGCACACATGAAGTGAGAAGGACCAAAAATTTATATATGATATACTACAATTTAGGATGAAAAACATGATGAGAATTAGTGTTCCACAATTCACATAATGACTAATAAGTAGTAAGGATGATAAAAGACTAACCCTTATCTTGGGTACAATCCGTATTCTTTGAATTATAATAGGCTTGAAGAAATTATTACACTATCCTCACATAGCCACTAAAATTTGGAAAACCAGCAACATGAACCCATAGATGAAAAAGCTTATCAATTTAGAAAAAAAGATGAAAAATAGTCTCAGAATGGGAGAACAAGTAAAGTCTTCATTTCAAAAGAAGAGGAATTGAAATCCATTGAATATTATCATAAGTAAGAATAATAGGATTAATGATTCTCCAAATAAGAAAAAAAATAGGAGAGAGGCCTTTATAAAAAATTCAATTACCCATATAGTATAAATAAAGAGAAGGATATATCATATCATGAAAAGATGAGTATGACAAATTACGCATGGAAGACGATATAATATAACACTTATCTTGATCCTCAAAAAGGTAACTGTTACACAAAACAACCTTTTAACCATTATTCAAAACTGAATAAGTGGATTGGGGGTATGCCCCTAGCTGTCTTAAAGTGATATTAAAGGCTCAAAAACTTGGAAAAAACAGAATGGAACTAGCCCAATTATGTTTCCTGAAAGACATGTCACCACACCCAATAATCCAATGAGAATTCTCCAATATAGGATAAACAATACACAGTAAAAAATTCCAAGGTGATAACCATTACCGTTGTTAACCCAATAAAAAGGGAAATCCCCATACTTCCTCTATATTAAATTAGAACAAAGAGAATCCCTAGAAATATCCTCACATATGAGTTTATTCCACATGCACCACATATTTTCATCAATACCATTAAGATTAAAACCTCCCTCCTAAAATGGTATTCCCAGTCCTGACCAACTAGAATAATGATGACATCCTTCATGATGAGATTCCAATATGTAGCAATATATAATCCTTTAAATATTCCCAATCACTTATTTAGGACGTCTATATATATATAACACATGAATAGGAATAGAATAAAGCACACTGTTCACCCAAGTGATCCTTCCACTAAAGGATAAAAAATGAATTATCTAATTTTAGGTCCTTCCCATAATTCTAGACATAATGGAATCAAAATGAAAAAATTTGAATCTCCCATTAGATAAAGTAAAAACAAATATTATATAGGGAATTTTTTGGAAAAACCAATCCTTTTCTGAATGAGCATAGTTAACATATAAGACTAATTTTTGGAGATAAATACACCAATTGTATTAGTATTGACACGTTAGAAAAATTTATTAAAATATTAAAAAAGATTAATATTGAAATGATTTATAGAATTGGAACTTAGATTGAGTAAAAATAACATACCATCGACGAAAATATATATTAGAAATACCATAGAATCAATGCCGCCCTTTAAAGGAATTAATCAAGACAATATCAAGACTATTGTTAAGATTTCTACTGAGAACATCATAGTCTAGAATGAAAAATATTTGATATATAGGATCACCTTATCTTAATCCCCTTGAAGATTTGAAGAAACCAAACCTTTTCCCCATTAAGGAAATAGAGAACCCAGAAAAAGAAAATCACCTAAATAAGAGATCACCAACCCAATCAGAAAAACAATATTTTCTGAGAATTTATGACAAATAAATTCAATCATATGCCTTATACATATAAATCATAACCATCACATTAGTTCCAATAAATCTTTTGTCAATATCAATAATGATTTCCTAGGAAATACTAATATCTCCCAGAATACCTATCCCTTTTGCCCGAATGGCCCGGAGGCCTTCATTTTTATTTATTTTTTCTAACCCCCCTTTCAAGGGATGAGGGGGAACCCTTACAAGGCCCGTAGGCTCAAAGATTATATGTCTTGTAGGATTAGGAGATTACATGACCCAATGTTCTTAGGGAATTCAACCAAACTATCTATAAGGAACTACCCCTCCCCAATATCTGCATCATGATAGTAGCTCTCCACCTTTGCATGACCATCTGGTTAGGATTCCCATGTAAGCACAGGCTAGTCCCGATGGCATAACCATACACTCTCATTCTGAAAAATCTATTTGGATCTGCTCTGGTATGTGCACCTACTCTGAATCCTCTTCTGGGGCTTCTCCTTTTTGGTAGTGTTTTTAGTTCAACTTCATGTGGGCCGAAGGCCATGAGGTGGCTCAGAGGCATTAAAGGTGGCCCGAAAGCCATACCGACCTAAAGTCGTGGGTGGCCCAAAAGCCTTAATGACTACAAACCGAAACTGGTGTCCCAAGGTGTATATTTATAGCTGCTACAGTACCGAACAGTACCTACTACAGTAAGTGCTGCACTTCTTGCTACAATACCCACATAATGTACAGTTCTGCTACAGTGCCTGCTACAGTACTACTACATTATCTACTATAGTGCCTGTTAAAGTACCCCTGAAAATATATGTTGTCATTTAGATACCTAGATAGGATAATAGAGGGGAATTTTTTTTTGAGAATAGAGGATAATACTTTGTAAGAAAAATTACACATACTAATGGGAAAAGTTTTTCCAAAAACCACTTTGCTGATGGGTTTTAGGAATATGGGCCAAGATGGCTGATGAAGCAACTCTAGGTAAAGGACCACCACTAAAAAAATCACTAGCAACACACACCACATCCTATTTGATAATGATCCAAAAATCAGAATAAAAAGAAATAAGAAAACCATCAAGACCAAAGGTGCCATCAGGATTAAGAGAACTGTTGGATTCAAGTATCTTCTACTCTCTTAGAATGGAGTCCATACTTTGATTATCTAAACAAGAAATAAAACAATGAACATTGTAAAAAAACAATAAAAGGTATACCAATCCTAAGAATAATCATCACGACCCTTCTGCTAACCAGATATAGCCTCAAAGAAGTGATACATACCCAAAGGACCCACCAAACTAGCATCATAGGTAAATGACCCATCAGGGAGCAGATGATTAATTTTTATAATGAACTATTTCTCCCTAATACAAGAATGAAAGAAGGAAGTGTTCTTGTCACAAAATTTATGCCAATTATCTTTTGACCTCTCTCCAAAAGAAGTTTCAATATCAATAAAAATAGCCTTTAACCTTTGAATCCTACTAGACATAAAAATATGATTATCATCATCCAGTTAAATTTGTAATTGAAGATCAAGAAGTTTGATCTCCTCCTCGAGAGTTTCCAAGAACATATCCTAATTGGGAATATAAAGGATCCATACAAGGATGAAGACCTTAAGTATTCTAAGTTTATTATGAACTGAAATCCAAGAAAAACACTAAACAAGAACATTACAAGAAGCCTGAATCAACTCTCTAAAGCCTTCCTGTTACTGCCAATGAATAGAATAAAATAGAATATTCCTGATCTCACTAGAAACATTACCATGATGTAGGAGAGGAAAATAATCATATAAGTACCTATAAAGATGTTTGATAGAGGAACCCATGAAATAAGACATGGGATGTAAATTCCAAAGACACCTATCAAGTCTACTCTAAATTCTGCTACTACCCCTATGATTATTGCACCATGTAAAACCATATCGGGAGAAAAACAAGTCCAAAATCTAGTTGGATGAAACAAGAAAAATCAATTCTTGTATAACATTTTTAGGATAACTCCTCCTTCCATATTTTTTAATGTATCCATAATATTGTTAAAATCTCCTCCAATTAACCAAGCGGTAGAACTATAGTTGAAGAAAGAAATAGATCCCTATAAATCTTTCCTGAGAACTAGATCAAAGCTAGTATAAATAATAAAAATAATGTAAGAAACACCGTTTCTACTAAATGTTTTATAAAGATTTAAAAGGATCTCTCTATTAAATCAACAATGATTTTATCATTCCAAAATTGGAAAATATTCATGCTATCAGGATAACCATGAAAAAATAACTAAAATGAATACCAAAATACATGTCCTTGATGGATTTACGTTTAATATTTGGTTAAAGGTTGGCCAGTAATGAAACCCTTTTATATTTGAATAGTATTTAAAAGTAATTGTATCATGTCCAAGGATCCCAAACCAATGGCATTCCATATAATGTAATTAGTTATGAAGAAATAGAGAATTTGGCTTATTGGACTAACGCTTCAGTTGTTGACTTGGATCTGGAACAAGGTTTAGTTATAATAGGAGGAGGATTGTGTTTGGATGACTTAGAAACACCCTGAAGTGATGATGATTATAAGAATTCCTCTCCAAAATCTTCATGCACCTTGAAAGAATTTAGAATACGAGTACTGTCATGAGGAATTGAGGTTCTTTCCAAGCCTTTAAAGGGAAAAGGAGATACAAAATTGAAATCCTTGGAAGCCAGATCCATAGAATTCACCACATGAAACTCTATATTAATGACCAGAACATGGGATCCAAAAACTTGATCCACTGAACAAGAGGAAACACCCATTAAATCAATGCCAGAAATAGAAAAAATATCTCAAGAAACCACCACTGGATGAAGAAGGCCCACAGTATCAAACCTAATAGGAACACAATTGTGATCACATGGTGATGGTTGGCCAATAGAAGAAGTCAAAACAAGAGGATCTAGAACCAAAGAATTCACTTCGACTGAATTAATAGTACCAAACAAGAGAAACATCATATAAAATCCCAGAAGAAACCTGTTCTTGAACCAAAAAAAATCAAAGGATGATTCTCACACACTTGATGATGAGTATTATCTAACACCCTAATAAGAACCACTTGATTTAGGTAGAATGAATCAAAATTCTATTTAAGTTCACGGTGAGAAAAAAAACCAGGAGACTGTAAGAAATAATATTTTTCCATAATGATAAATCCAACCCAACACTCTGATGAATTCTGTGAAGAAGAGGATATTACCGATAAATTTCCACAAAAATAAAAGCCTATATAGTGTGTTCCATCCTAAGACAAACAAAATTAGCACAAATAAAACTACCTATAGAATTTCTGATTGGTTTAAGGACTTCATGATTCTGAAAGGGAAGAGGAATCATAGGTAGATAAATCCAAAGGTCTTCCAAAGAAGAGACGTTTCCCCAATGATCATCAGGAGACCACTGAAGGAGAAGGGACCTTTGACGTCCATAATAATGAACCTCCCTAGCCTAGGCCCTAATGGAGTCCAATTCATAGAATAAGGGGATCCAAAAAACAAATTCTACATTTAATGAATGAAATTCAATTAGTATAACTAAAATAACAAAAAAAAATCAATTTATGCTTTAAAATACATTTTTTCTAACATTTGTGTTTCATTTCAACAATCTATGTATATAACAATTATATAATAATAATATATATTAAAAATATGAATAATAAATTACTAATAAAATAATTATAAATTTATAGATAATTAGATTAAAGCATAGTTAACATTTTAAAAATCTATTTCCCAATATGAACACCTTTCCAATTTACATTGGAATTTTATTTAAATATAGAATTATAAATTTTATAAATTTTATTTATCAACAAATTACAGAATTATTTAGATTAATAATAATAATATAAGTTTAAGATAGATTTTATGTATTTTTCAAAGAAGAATATTTTTTTTGGTGAATAGTGAAATATACCATTTTTATTAATACTATGACTTTCATCCCATTATTTGTATATAATAATGAATTTGAAATTAACTAAAAAAAATTAATAAGACCAAATATAATTTTTTACTGTTTTTTATTTTAATTTACACACCCATATTTTATATTTTAGAACATAAGTAATACTTTCTAATTTTCTTAATACATTTTACATTTTTATTTCAATTTTTTATCACTTATATAAATTTATTTTAGTCCAAATTATTTATTATGGAAAACCTTATTTTTAGCCAAAAAATTAATTTTACTTAGTGAGAAAACTAGTTACCGCGGTTAAAGTAAAATGGGTAAAAGTAATAAGTCAAGGGATAAATGACTTGAAACATGATAAAAACATGTCTATAATTTAGTGAATAATGTTTTAATTGAACTTATATCTTATTCAATCCATTATATCTCAGTTTTTTGGATACATGACATGTTTAACAAGTTCTTCTTCATATTAAGTTGAAATATATTAAAAAATTTAATTCTCACCACTTATAAAAGGGGCCACTCGCTACCCCTTTAAGGCAGTCCTAAAAATTAAGTATCCACCTAAAAACCTATAATTTTACCTTCTTCTAAAATAATTTTTCACTCTATAAATATTATGGTCACAATAGATTATCCCATCCCAATACATTCCAAGGTATTTTCCAATGAAATATTAAGGTTCTAAATGTGAGTAATCATTATTTATTTATTTATTTATTTTCTATTTTTATTTTAAAATTATATTTTTCAAATAACAATTTAATGAAATTGTTATTACTAATATACTGAATTTTATGATTCTTTGTGAATAAAAATTATTCATCTTTTCCCTTTTCTAATAAGAAAAATCAAACATTTATTCGTCCGATGTGCATACTACCCCCTCCATGATGCAACACATTTCGATTTCTTTCACCACCTAAAAAGGATGTCCTAAAGGAATAATTTAAAATATTTCGATTATATTTATATATTTTTATCATTATAAAGTAATAAAAAATAATATTTCTTCTCCCCATTCTATAGAAATTAAATTATCATCCCAGCATATATGTGTACTACCACCTTGATGGAACCACCAATTTCCATTTTCCATTTCATACCCGTATTACATGGATGGTCATGAGGATGGGATAAAAGTATTAATATGATTTTTATTATATTATTATGGTTCTATAATTGAAAATTTTAGGACCTAATAATGATATAACCAACAAACTACTATCATTAGTTCAATCTTTTAAAAAGAGTAAACCTGTAGGATAATGATGCCTTCTTTATATGTAATGAATTTATTTAAATACATAAATTTTATAATTATTTCAAAATATAATATATCCTGATAATAAGAACTATATAATATAATTTTTCTATTTTTATAATTATATTACAACTAAACTACATCATAATCACTCATTAATCATTGTAGGTTCTTGTTTGGGTTAGATTAACCACTTACATGAACAATGCTATGTATTTATACCATGGATGACTATGATAACTTATTTAATGCTATAAATTTTTATAATTATATAAATGATATTTGTTGGGTAATTTTAAGGCTAAATTAATATTTAACTCAATAATTCATTAATCACCCTTCATTTATTAAGAACCATTGAAACATGCTCATCATCGATTTTAACCTCATGGATCGTAACCAAAACATCCATGAACTGAAATTATAGATTTAAAAATTATATTGTAACTAATAATAAAATAACGTAATTTTCCTGGAATAATTAATTTTTAATTGTGATTGAATAACAATACCATTTTTATGATACTAGTCCACAATTATTTCGGATGTTTTTTTCATGTTTATAATGAATCTCGAACAAGGTAAGGGTTTTCATCTCAAATTCATCTCTTTGAAAAAATGTTTGGTATTATACACAGAACTTAATTTATGTGGTGTATATACTACTTATTTGAGATATCAAATCATGAAATATCTTTTAATAATTATATTTTAAGTAAAATTAAAATCCCATACTTTTGAGGGGGTTTTATTAAATATTTACTCAAGATATAAGAATTTTCTTGGTCTTAAATCGGATTCTTTGAGACATGTTACATGTTATGCACTATTTTTCCGTTGTAGAGTGTTATATTGATTTAATATCCCATTAAAATTATATAGAATTTTTCCTTTTAATTCATGGGATAAACTAATAAAAATAAATTCCCTTCTTCACATGTCTTTTGACTCAAGTGTTACCCCAGTCTTAAGAGTTTTTGGTTACTCCATTTTCATTCATTGAGTTATCATCATTAACTTTAAATTGTTTCATATAAATTGCGTACAATATTCCATTTATTATATTATTATATGTCATTTTATAATCCTTTTTTTTAAAAATAATTTTCAATATAATTGAACATTTTTTTACCTTTCACGAAATGTGAGTTTTTTAAAAAAGGTATTTTGAAATGATTAAAAGGGGTTCTCCATTCACTTTTATATTTTTTGTCTTCCTCTCCTCATTTATCCAAATTAAAATTTATTCCTTTTAATTTCCCCATTATTAGATATTTTTCTAAAATAGATGTTTTAAAAAGATTTCACGTCACCTTTTCAAAATCTTATTTTCAGGGCATCATGTAAATTTTTATTTTATATAATGTTAAAAATGTTTTCAAAAACATATTTTATGTTTTCAATTATACTTCCCCTATCCTTTTCAAATGGAATCACCATAATGGGGTTTATGTTTCATGACTTATATTTGATATATATATATATATATATAATCATTTTGGGGATTTACCTTAGGGCTTCAAACAATCTAATTCTTGATCCCTTCTTTTGTGATACCATTGAAATCTTTCTTTTTACGATGATGTTTTTTTATTAATATTAGTACCCTTATATATTTACTTTGTTGCAACGGGGATATATTTTTTTAAAACCATATAATGTCTTTGTCTCGATGGATTATTATATTGTTTTCATAGAATTTAATTTACTATATATTCATTACTCAATACAATGTGAACATCTCATTTTACAAATTCAGATTGTAACCCATTCAAATCAAAATAATGTTAATTTATTGACATGGAGAAAATTATTGGAATTATATAAATATTTATTACAATATTGATTATTATAATAATTTTTTTATATAATTTTAATATATACCTTATTTCTCTAGATCAAATAGGACCAGGACATCTCTTTTATTGACATAGGGAAATATATCCACATTCTTAATGATTGTTGACTAATAAATCATGTAGATTATATATTGATATTTCTAATGTTTACTTATATAGATAGAATTATTTTAGTCAATAATAGGTTCCTTAAGGAATGATATTAAAATTATTTTTAAATCTTATAGTAAATGAATTGTAATTAATTTGCTGATGGGTGTAACTAAGATAATATTGCTGCTAGATGCATTTAAAGGACTCATGAGATAAAATAGGCTGGGAATCAGTGTATGCCACTTCCCATAGTAGTATAATGTCTTGGTCTTAGGCCTTGAAATAATTATTTTGACCTTTAAATTTATTCATTTCATTAGTATTTTATCAATTTTATTGATATCTATTTTTTCATTTGTTGTCAGATATGTAGCCTACTCTCAATTTATGTTGATTTTTGGATTTATATAGTTTACTTATTCCTTCCATACCAATTATTCTAAATTTATTCCATGGTTAAATTAATTTCATGTTTTCTATTATAGATTTTCTGAGATCAATCCTTATTATGTTTCTATTTCCATAATTTTTGATGGAATTTATTACAGATGATATGCCTAATAAGATATCTTGTGTGTATAATCTTAGGGGAGATTTTGAAGATTTATTATGGATCAAGTCATTCCTTATATTGTGGAAAATAGTGTTCATAGGTTGAGAAATAAATGTACAACAACCATAAATTTTAAAATAAGAAATATTTATTGCATATGTGACATATAACACAAATCTCAAACAACCCACAAAACATATTTCTTTAAATTCAATCTATTAGATAGATTGTGGAACATACAACCTCAAGTCTAAATGAACCGTAATAACTTATACTGTTATAACCATGAAATGAAATGGGTGGGTATGAATATTAATAAATAAATTATGAAAATTTTGTTTATCTATTGATTATAAATAAAATAAGAATCATTTAAAATAAAAAGAAATGTCTTATGAAAGAATGACAATTTTTCAAAAAGAAGATTTAGTCATTCTTTGTGCACATAATATAAAATTAATTTTTGAAAATTTATGAAACTTTACTTGTTAAAATTAAATCCAATTTGTCAAATTAAAATATCTAAATTATCATAGGGTTAGTTTTTTGTAATTTTCTGAAATTTTTTATTTTTCAAAGAATAGTGAAAAATATAGTTTTTTACTAAAAACTTCCTTTTGTTTTAATAATTAAAAAAGTTTAATTATATTTTAGATAAGTTTTAAATAAGTTTTAAAAGTTAATTAGTTATGTTATATTAAAAATTAAATAATTTAGGAAATTTTAATCAATTTCGTATTGATTTTTGATATTAAAACCTTTATTATTTATGAGAATTTTCTCTTTGAAAACCCTCTTTTTCATTTCTTATGGGGGTATTGTTTCAAACTGTATTCTAAAAAATATTTGATTTTAATTTATAAAAATAGATTCAATATTTTTAATTATTATAATTTATGTCATCTAATAAGTTAGAATTAATTTTTTACTTAAATGAATTGTTAAAAGTGTAAAAATTTGTTGTTGTTGTTTTGGTAAAAATATATACACCATGGTTTAATCTATGATAATAATTGTTCAAATGGCCTAAAAACTTGTCAAAATACCATTTTATTATCATATTTTGACCTTGTTCTATCTCAAATTCGAACATAAGGTTATTTTATGATTTTTTTCAGGTAAATGACTTTATTATTTTTGATTCTTTTGGGAAGTTTCTATATAATTCCCAAGAAGGTCCCATTTCCCCACATAAAAATGGGAACTCACTCCCTTTATTTATTTACAAGTATGAGGACATATAGTTCATTAAGTAGATAAAAATACCCCTCCCAAAAAATCTTAAACACCTTATAGAGCATATGGTTTTCAAAAAAAAACTAACCCTAGTGTCCTTATGAGGACATCGAAAGGAGGTTTCTCTTAGTAAAGGTAACTGTCTTTACTTTTTCTTTATTTTTATTTTTTATTTTAAAACCTTAAATTATGTCTTAACACTTAGAATATAATAAAAAAATTATATAAAATATATTATATTTTATTATGTTTATTACATATTATTTAACCATATCCCACTCCATCAAATTTAAAATAAATCCACTATTCGTTTGTACCGCGAACTACTATCTCACGAATCAATGTCATTTTTTTCCAAAATCTACTCTCATATATGGTCATAATGATGAAAATAATTTGAATATATGATAAATAATATATGATATTAATTATATAAACATAATATATCATCCACTTTCTTACCATTATAACTATTTAATGGAATGATGTTGTCTCTTGTGCTTACGAATGACCTACCGTCTCCACGAAATAATGAAAATACATTTCCACAAAAAAAATTTCATAACTGGAATTTTTTTTTCTTATAATGAGTAAATATTATATTTATAACATTAATATAATTCTATATATTACAAATATATATCCTATGTATAATAAATGTAACTTTCACGACAAAATATACTTAAGAAAACAAGACAATTAACACCCAAAAAATGAAAAAAATTAAATATTATTAACAAAAGAGTGGTAAAATGTAATAATAGGATCATATATGGTACTATAAATATTAATATGGTTAGTTTATATGTTAATAACATGTTTATAAAAACTATAAATGAGGTTAAATCTTTTTCAACCAAAAGGAAGCACGATCTAAGGGACTTCGTCCCAATTTCTCTTCATTGAGTAATATTATAATGTTATGAACCTAATAACATTTATATGGTGTATATACTTATAATTTGGAATGTAATATCCTAATTCACTAATAAATCATGAAATTTTAATTTTGAAATTGATTTGTTTCATCCAAATTCAATTGACTTGAAAATTACCATGCTGTAAGGAATTTCATAACTCAATTTACTTTAATTGGGTTACATTTATTCTTCATTTTCTTTGAATTTATAAGATTATGTGTGTAATATTTTTTTGACTAAATTATGTTTTATTTACACTTGTTTTATGTAGATTTATTTTTGATATATATAATTTATTCATTGATTAATTCTCACATAAGTTTTGAGGTCTCTATAAGTGTTTTTTTTCAGAATCACATTTTTATTAGGATTTTTTATACTTGAATTTAAATTGAAGGAAATTATTTTATCTTCACCTAGTAAACCCGTTTAAATTTTTTTCCTATGGTTATTCATGAATTTTTCATGTAATAGTAATATTTTTCAGCTCTTTGGAACTTCAAATGAACGATAAATGTTTTTAATAAAATATAAATTCATTTCTCTATTCGGTTGAAACTACTTTTTTCATAAAAATACATTTTTTCTAAATATGTTTTAGTTTTTTCTATACTTTCACAAACTATTTTTTAAAGGATTGTTTTACCCATTTTTGAGTTTTTATAATATTTTTCGAAATGAACCTCTATTTCATTTTCAAAACGAGTCTTATTTTTGTTTTACCAAAAAAGTAAAAGGAATCATTGATTTAACGTTTAAAAAATAAAAAAATTTCCATCCATCATAACTACTCAATTTTTTAAATATTATTTTATAATATTTAATGTTTATATCCAAAAAAATTATTTTCAAAATCTATTGTGATCCTTTAGTTTTAAAAGGTTATTTACAAGATGAAAATGATATTTTACTTTGGAATGTTTTTAAAGATATTTTTATGGTATTTCTATACATAGATTATAATAACCCTTTATTTTATGTATACTCCATTGGGGATATTTTTTATTAATACTATCCTTATTAATTATATGGACGGTTTATGATCATTTTCACCAAGAAAAGTATTGACAATAACTTTAATGAATCATTTTTGTAGTCATTAACTTCCCCTTGAAATATTTACTCTTTTGTGATCATTGGGCTTTAAATTTTCCCTAAATATACATACTATTTTTTATGGATATATTTATTCCATAAATCATATATCATTCCTAAATAGAATCTTAGACATTGAATGTGTTTTTATCTGTGGAAATATTGATATATCTGTATTATTTACTGAATGGAAATATTTGTTGATAAGATACATTTTTTATTAATTAAATTGATTATTTTATACATAAGGAATGTTTTGGACATGTAGTGAAGGGTGGTCCGTAGAATTATATATCCCCTCAATGCATATGTATTCTTATGAGGAAAATCAATAAGATAAAATTAAATGAATGTTTAAATATATTTTAAACCGTCATGTGAAAGGTCTTGATGGTAGACGAATCATGATGTCTACGATTGTGACATCCAATAATTAAACATTTCCTTTGTTTGGAATTAAGTTATCATTATCAAAGAAATTTTTACAATTATAATGTCTTTGGAAGCATTTGAATATAATTTATTGATAAAATTGTTTGTGTTTTCAGTTATTTACCTTTCTATATTGATTATTAATTATCTATTACTGATACTAAAATTCTTAAATGGAATGTCTTTTCAGTTATTTACCATACCATATTGATTATTCCTTATCTATTCATGATAGTTATGTTATTTAAATGGAATATGTGTTTAGTTATTTACAATTCCATATTGATTATTCCATATCTACTCATGATATTCAAGTTACATAAATGGAATGTGTGTTCAGTTATTTACCTTACCATATTGATTATTATTTATTTATTTATGCTAGTCAGGTAATTTGAATTTTAAGTGTGTTTAGTTATTTATATTTTCGTATTTATTATTCCCTATATATCTAAGATAGTAAATTTATTTATTTAATGACATGTGTGTTCAGATATTTCCATTTCCATATCGATTTTACCATATTTATTATTCTTCATTTATTCATGATAACTTCCACTTTACATAACTCTTACTAAGAATTTGATCTCATAATTATTTTGTTTCCTTTTCTTAGAATATAGAATGTGTTCTATAAGTGATATGAAAGGATACAGTAGTGGAAATAATGATATTCCCTAAAAAAATTATAATTTATGTATTCATGTGTAATACAGGAATTATGAATGTATCTAGTTTACCAATACTTCTAAACTATTTAGTCATTTTGGATGAAACTCCATGGATCTTATGCCAATGTAATAAAGAAGAGAATGGATCCAAGTTACCAGGGTCTAGGTAATTACATAATCGGCTTTATGAGGTTATTTTTTATTACTATTCACTAAATATCTAAACCTAAAAGGTCTTGGGAAGGTATTTAATGTAATTATTTCATTAATTCATGTAATTATGGGAGAGTTATATAACAGAATCTATATCTGGAATTTCACTAAGTATATAAAGTATGTTTTTATGTCCCATGATCTAGAAGCATAGGATTAGTCACACATCTCACATATCAAATGCATTTGAGAGATATATAATTATGGACCCACCATTAAAATTATTATGTGCTCATAATCATTCATGCAACATGAAAAGAAAACATATAAAAATAATATATATGAAATAATGGAGGGTCCATAATTATATATTTATTAAATTTATATATATTCCAACAATATTAAAAACCTGCTGGTATAGATTGGATATTACAATGGTTTTTTAAAACAATTGGCATACACAAAACCATTTAGCTAGTGCACAACCTCCCATCCTCCTATTTCCCTGCCATCCAGATCAAGGACCTACAACCTTCAGTTTTTTTCCATCTATATAAATCTATCATGCCTTATAGTTTTCATTAGATTATTCTTGAATATAAAATTGGTAAGTTTCAAATAATTTATCTCTTCTATCATCCATTGTTTTCATTTATTTTTTAGGTTAGTAATAATAACATAGAATATTTTTTTTTTCAGATTATAGATTCCTTGAATTGATGTTAGTTTTAATTATATTTGTTTTTGAATTTCATAATAAATCAGATTTTAAGTTATGTATTTTTTAATTCAGCTACTCTCTACTTATATATAAATATAATATGACCCTATTATGGAAATATTCAACTAATTATTAAATGTTATTCTGAAAATAATTGTGTACATTATAAAATATGATATTGTAATATACAATGTTTACATTATGTCTAGATGATATTTTTAAATGTATGAAATGGTAAATCACATAGTGAACATTTCCTTAATTATAAATAAGTGCAAAAGTACTAATAATATGATAAAATAAAGGTTTATGATGATAAAATGGATATTTTAGTGGAAAAATACCTTTCTATACTATTGAAATGATTCAACAATTTTAAAAAGTTTTTTATAACATCTTCAAACATTCTGTTTAAAAAATTTTTTCAGGTGAAATTTTATAAAAAGGGGTGGATAATCACTTTTAAATATGTTATAGGTAAAATATTTATAGAAAAAGAAAGTGATTAATAGATAAAGAGATAGATAGAGAGGTTATTTCTTGTTGTCGCTCAAAAAATTCATTTGTGAATAAGATCAAAAGTTTTGGGGTTTTATTTATTTAACTTAACTTTAATTGTATTATTCTTGGGTGAGTTTTTTCTTTTCGTTTTTTAGTTATTATTTTTACTTCATTTATATATTTCTTAATTAAGTCATTTCTTATCTTCTTTCTTGTCTTGATTACACATTAGTTATGAATTTATAATTAATTTCATATTTGTTTTCAAAATTAAGGATATGAAAATCATTGAAGAGATACGAAGGAAAAGGATGACGGATAATAATTGCTACATGAGAGATAAGGGATCCCCTCATCCGGTGTATGTTGTGAGTTTTTTAATTAATATATATATATATATATATTAATAACATATAATATCATGAGATTACTTTTTTTAACTTATAACCAGGATCCTCCACCTTGGAGACAATTATTCTACTGTGATCTTAATAGTAGTAGTGCTCTGCTAAACGATGTGGGGGGGGGGGGTTACAAGAGATATTCACACCATTATATGTACTTGATAACACCCTTCAACTTCCTCTAACAAACCATTTAACCGAGCTTTTTATTCCACAATTTTGTTAGGGACATCTTAGATATTTTGGATGCCTTTTTTCCCACCATTTACATCACAACCACCTCATATTTTTCCCTTAGTTGACGATGTATCATACTCCCCATATATATTATGCATCTCCATAAATTCTTATGTGAGATTTTTATACTTACACTTCCTTCCCCCTAAGCTTCTACATTCCCTCTCCTTCGACTTATACTCCGATAAATTTTTAGCCTTTAGAGAAGACATTGGGTCTCACTCCCATTGTACAGGTTAATGATCATTCAGATCCTTGGGATCTAGTGACACCCACTGATCATACTGTTCAGGTATATTTATAGAACCCTAGTTAATTTTTTGACCATAATTTATTTTTATTATAAAATGTATTGATATAATATATTTTTTCCTTTATATATAGAACTTTTACTAAGTGTCATTAGAGTACATGCATGCATGAGTTTCAGTACCACTCTTCACAACTGATGGAAGAGTAGAATGAGGACAATCAAATTATTGGAAAAAATGATGAGAATATAGAAGTTTTACAATGACAATTTTAACATACTCAGAATACATTTTCTTTAGTCCACTATCATGAAGACATATTCAAAATGAAGTAGAGGATAATTCTTGGGCAAAATCATGGGTAAGAAAATTTATTGAATTCAATGTTATATTATTATTGTATTTATATGAATTAACATTTTCCTACCATCTTTGTTATAATTTTCCTTATGTTTAGGGTATAGGGAAATCATGGAACATGGAATTCGGTGAGATCTGAAGAGAGTATAAGCATCAATTATATAGTGAATGAAATTATAGAGTTGGTATAGATTTAAAGGTCACACCTATCATGAAAGGGATTCTAGTAAAAAAATATATGGAATTGATTTATTATTAGAAGAGTTTTAAGATTAAGGTATTAATCAAATTTGAGGTTTTTGAATGAAAATAACTATGTTTTTCATTAATACTTTGTTTTTTATTTTTGAAAAATAAATTTTAATAAGAAATAGAAAAAAAATAAAAGAACTAGTATGATACTAAATACCTCTACACTTTGGGGTTGACTATAATGCTGGAACATGAGAGGAAGTAGGTACTGCACTCATTTATAATTTTTCTAATTAAATAAATTATAGAAATAAAATCTCATTAATTTTAAAATATATTGATTCATTATTATTTTTTCTTCAAAAAACCCATATTAAATAATTATATATTTAGGGAAATGATAAAGATATATTTATTACATGGATGTGTATAATGGAGTTTATCATAAAATATTTTCTTCTAGAATCCTATATAACCTATTAATAATTAAAATAGAGGAGATATCAACTGATCCTAGGAAATGAGAGTGATTTATATACTAAAAATCATGAATTTAATTAGTGAATTAAAATAATTTTGAGGATAATATTAGAGAAAACAATTCACTCTTTCTTCAAAACATCAAGTAATTAACATCCCAAGAGAGAAATTTTATATATTTGTAATAAGGTTACTGGTAAGTAGGAATCATTTGTAATGATATATGTGTTAGTTAGGATATTTTTAGAAAAGAGAGATGGGTTACTCTTATTAGGTAATTAGAAAGTGGTTTGTGGGGAATGGTTTTGATAGATGTTAATGATATGAAAAATGTATGAACATTTTAGAAACATAAAACCAATTTGAAAAACAATTTTATAGAAGAATAGAAAAAAACGAAGAAAATAAATAAAAAAAACTTTCTATTGATTAATAATTAGCTTATAAGATCAATAATGATTAGTTAAAATTAACCAATATGTTCATTCTTTGTAAGTTAATCCCCTGAATTTGAAATATTGAAATAATATTTTAAGGATCTTAGCCGAAACCAATAAAATCTTTATTATTCAACAGAGTTAAATATGATCATATATAATTAGAGTAAATTATAAAATGATTTAATAATATCAATTTCAGTATAAAATTTAAGTATAATATAATAAAATAATACACTCATGTAAACTTATACCTACTTCATCCAATGTCGACACCTGCACAACAATATAAAGAAACACATTTTCCTTCATTATCCCTTATATAAAACTCATAGAATCACAAAATATCATCTAAAAAACACATGGAATCTCAAATTTCCTTTGTTTTACTCCAGAATAGGCCAAACACATTGATCTCATGTCAATGCCTCAGGTCTCCATCTATCCAAAGGAGTGATGAAAGTGATAATCTTTTGGACACTTTCAATAATCCCAAAGAGTTACTAAAAATCATTCAAACATGAAATTAATTTCTATAAAAACATATTTAATTAAGATTAGTGTATTCCACTTGAATAAAAAAAAATACATTTTAAAATACATAAAAATTTAGGAATTACTAATTATATTTATAGTATCAAACACAAAAACTAATAAAGTGTCTTCAAAATAAAATTTACTTTTAGTATATTTATCACACTTTTCCATATATTTAATATTAGACAACCATTTCCAATTTTTAAATTCACTTTACCCTATTTAGTTGTAAAATTAATAAATACACACACCATATAAAGTCACACCAAACACTTAGAATGACATATTTCTTAGGCCTAAATCAAGGCTAATATAAGAACATAGCTCTTATGTTAATATGTAATGTCACCATATAAACCAAGGAAGACTGTAAGTGATCAACATTAAGGAAATTTACACAATACCAAAGAGTTACTAGAGACCATTGAAGCATTACTTTAATTTCTATAATAACATATACCATCTACCCCAATTTATTCCACTTGAATAATGAAAACACTTTAAAAAAATATAAGAAAAGTCAATATTTCCCAACTACATTATTAGTATCAAACACACAAACTCAACAAGAATTTTCAAAAGAAATCCCATTTTTTATAACTTTATCAAAATTTTATTATATTAAACATTATTCATCTATTTACCCTTCTTATATTCACTTTACCCCATTTATTCACAAATTCAAACAAAACACACATCATAGAAAGTCCCAGCAAACTCGCAACATACATCCCACATACACATGAGTAAATCCTCTAGTTAATTAAGTGTGTGTACTATTAAACCATTCATTTAATATAATAATATAATCATTTATATGAAAATAATTTGGCTTAAAATGAGGGATGTGATATAGTTGAACAATGTCGGAGGAGCCGAAGGCTTCTAACATAGGGAATGAGTGTCAATCCGGAAATGGAAGCTTTAGTTGAGGGAGTCCTAGCATCATCGGGTCTCAGTTGTGGTTGGGGCCTCAATCTGTCAAGATCCAAAGTAGTTCTTCGGTTCCAAGTCATCATATCTGAGTAAGGATTTCGGTTTCTTTATCGGTGTTGAATTTAATTGTTTTAATTTCAACAGAAACATATTAATGTTTTTCTGTTTGTTTCTTTTCGATCGCTATAAATTTCATCATAATTTTAAACATGGTTATCGATAATTCCTCCACTCACAAAAAAACATTTGAATTTGAATGTCACAAAAAAAATTATGGAATATTAATCTTTAACACAAGAAATAGTTTCCCAAACCAAACAAATCACATGAAATTATATAATCAATAAATAGTGCACATATAATATATAATCACAATATTAACACCAATTAAAATAATAATTCACCAATATAAAATATTAAACAAATATGCACAGGGAAGGGGGATGTAGATCCTCTATGAATACAAATAATTAAAAATCCACCAAACAAGAATCACAAGAGAGAATATTATAATTTAAAATAGGAAAAATGTCATCACATTCTTAGATTATAATAGGTTTATTGAATCTATCATTCATATTGAAATAATGTTAAAAAAAGATTGAAATTTGATTTGAAATATAAGAAAATTCAATACATGAATCTTATGAGAGAAAGAGTGAGTTTTCTATACTCAATGTTCATAAAAAATAATCACAGTAATAAAAATCACAGGTTAATTTCCAAAATTCATGATATAAAGTAAATCTTGTACACAAGTTATTCAAGCCAAAAAATAAAATTCATCATGTCAAATGAATTTTACATTTTAAAATTCTATATGATGATTTAAAAAAATCATTAATGATTATTATTGAATGCTTACCGCACAAACAATGCTATTAAAACAAAAAACTCCAACACTTCAATATTATTTAGGGTTATTATTTAAATAATTGATATCTTTATCACCTTTAAACATTATTTCATCAATTCAACCATTTAAATAGCATGGAATGATTATTTTATAACACATAATCTCATTTTTATAGAATAAATTCAACAAAATAAAACTTCATAAAACATTTTATTCTACTTAAGGTCTCTATTAAATCACAAAACTCATTTTATACCATTGAATACATTATTCCCTTAGAATATTATTTTATAAACATAAAATAATTTCACATATATTCTCATTATTAATCTATAACAAATCATGTTAGTACATCCGTATTTTAATTATTAGATAATGTCATGTCAAACAAACATTAAAAAACCAAAATCAATTATCATATTAACCAAAACACACTAGATTAGAGAATTATAAGCTCAAATAAGTTCGTAACCACTTACCTCAAGGTATGTTACCATTAATCACAAGGATTAGGATCTAAATTCCAACATTAATTTCCAAATATCATGAATCCATTGAGAAAAAATAGAAAAACTCTAATTAAAACCTAAAAGAAACCGAACCACTTTTGTTTTTTACTCTAACCATAAGGAAAAAAAATAAACACCATTTCAATAAAACCAACAGATTTTAAATCTTCCTTGAACATGAAATTTTAATTTTACAAACACTCATTCTAACTAAACATTAATATTATTCAAAAAATAGAAAATAAATCCAATTCATTCGCGTTCCTTTTTAACAAAAAACAAACACCAATATTGAATATACACTTTAGTCAATATCTATCAATTAAATATATACCTTGATTTTACATATTTTAACCCCTTTAAAGTTAAATCTTAGAAACATAGAAACAACCAAATAAGAACACATAAAACATAAAATTCACCATTCAATTTTACCATATTATATATGTATTTAATCATAATTAATTTTTCTTCGATAAAGACGCTCAATTTACATTATTCTATAAGTACATTGCCCTTATATCCATGGAAATAATACATAAAAACACAAATCCTTGATTTCAAATTTAAGTTAGTTTATCAAATCATTATTTAATAATATTATAAATTCTTCCAAATTATTATATACAATTTAATTTGTTAAAAAACTCATATCATATTAGAACAAAGTAATTAATCATTATAGAAAATCATATTGCATCATCGAGTATATCCATTTGATTTTAGTTATGACATTTCTTATTAATAAACTGTTTTGAATTATGGGTTTATATATTAAATTTCATTTCAAAGAAATGTTTTGAATATTTAAGGATGTTTCCCTCAAGAAAAATTATTTTTCTTAGGCAAAAAAAAAAGAAATATTGAAGGGTAGTAAAAGAAAAGACACAACAAAAGATTATAAGTTTCCATTTGTTTATTTCATAATTTTCATTCTATTTTGTAACTAAATGGTGCATTTATATTTTAAATATTGTGTTTTGGAGGCCCTTGATGAGTAGGAAGTCATCAAATTTGGGCCAAATGATCATTTACATCAGGTTTTGGGAGATGATCACCATGATATAATACACTATTGACCAATGAAGAGTATTATACGGAATAGATATTATCCCACTTCAGGTGCTAGTTATGGTAGCATAAAGTTGGAAATAGCTCATGAAAAGGTATCATAGGCTTGGGATGAGAAATAGAAGGACAAAAATTGGTCATACAAGAGCGTGAATAGAGTCAAAGGGCCAATGATGAATTTATGACAGACATACATCCATCACTGCCACCAGACGCTCTCATCTATTGTGATACATATATTTTGATGAGGCGTATGTTATGTGGTGAACAAGGTGATGAACCTATTGGTGGTCAGGATGAAGATGTTCCTAGAGATGGTGATGGACATAAAGATAGTGAGGATAATGGTGAGAATTATGATCAGGATGATGGTGAGGATGACGGTGATGATAGTGATGCTGAGGAGGGAGAGACTGATCCTTCACATTTTCAACTGATATTTATGACATTTAATGTCTGATGATTAGTTATTAATGAATATATATGATGTTTTGAATACATGTTATCATTGGCAGAATTAATTAATTAGTTCTTATGTTATCATTATTTGTATATTTGTTGGTGATTTTTTTGAAACTATTTAGTGATTTCTATACGTAATTAACCAAGGTGAGTGGTGTCTCCATGATTGATTCTAGAAATTTGGGTCAGGTGGGGGTGTTGCTAGATTGGAATTTAAGGGATCTCTATTCCAAAGGCTTCAAAACTATTAGTATGGAGCTATAGCAACAGTTTCATGGAACCATTGGTATGCATTTCATACAAGGTAATATATTCTAATATGGTTTTAAACCATTGGTAAATACTTACACTAATGGTTCTATAAGAACTGTTGGTAATGAGAAATTCTACTACTCTTATAACAACAGTTTATTGAAAACCATTGGTATAGACCTATACCTATGGAATCTTAACTAATGGTTTGAAGAGCCATTGGTATAGGCTATAGCAATGGTTCTCTATCCCCTAAAAACATTTGAAAAACTATTAGTATTTCCCATCTTTCTAGATGTTTCCTCATATATTGAGAAAACATTATTATTCATAACACAATCAAATTTTTGATGCTTCAAAAAATTACTTATGATTTCTTAAAATTATATTATTATTATATATAAATATCTAATTTCATATATTTTTTTTTATGAAAATCAATATTATCCAAAAATTGTAAATTTATTTTAAAAATATATTATAATGAGAATAAAATAAAAATATTTTACCAAAAATACAATTATTATTTATTTGTGTCAAAAATATATTTTATTTTATATAAAATTTTATTTTATTTTATTTTGATTTAAATTCCTTATACTAAATTAAAATTTTGAAGTGTTTTTAGTATTTGTTTCATGGTGCATGTGTCTTGTACTATATTAAGTTACTAATTATGATATATTTTTAATGATATGGGTAATTACTTATATAAAACTATAGATAATTTTATTCTCCCCCCATTTAAATATTTTTTCATGATATTTCAACTCATATCCTCAGTAGAGAATATAAAAGGGTAGTTCTGTTTCATTATGTCCTCAGGTTTCCATGTTTTCTCTTCATACCTGTGGCTCCGCTAAATTAAGTTTACAAGGTTAGTTGTATTATTTCATACAACTTTGTCTCTATGCTGTAATATCATCACCAGATGCTCCTAATAAGAGTTATAATGCTCCATCTATAATGAATTTAGATTTTTATATTTTAGGGGTCAAGAATTTATTTCCTCAATTGGGATTTAAGGAACACATCATGCACTTTGGATTGGATTAGTGGGAGTGTTATTCGACAAAACATAACTCTTAGTCAGTCAATAATTTCAAAAGGTTCTATGTATATGGGATATAGATTTAAATTATTCCAAAATATCATGAATCTATACCATGAGTATATATGAATGAACACTTTATCTCCATATTCAAACATTATGCTTCATATAATATTATCAAAATAACTATTCCATTGACTATATGTTTTCATGATCTATTGAACTATCACTCAGAACTTCTCTTCCATTTCATCACCTGTTTTGGGATCCAATTGCTTACATTATCTAACTCCATCCTTAGATGATGGTGTTTTAAATTTCATTCCACAGAGTTCATAATAAGAATCCATTTAAATGATAGAGTGAAATATATTTTTATATGAGAAATCAACCAAAGGAAAATTTTAATCCCAACCTTATTTATATTTCATAGAGAAAGATCATAGCATATCCTCAAGTGTCTGAATCGTTTGTCCAGATTAGAAATCAGACTACAGATAATTGGCCATGTAAAAGTTCAACTCTGTATTTAGGTCATGTTTATTAATTTTACAGAACATTGAGATGAACTACAAAAATCTATCAGATATAACCAATTCTGGTGTTGCATGAAGCCCCACCACTTCTCTAATGTATATCATTTCATGTTAATTGGCTGATAAATCCAATTAAATGGTTATGAACTGGGAAGAATTTGAAAAAAAGTGCACTAAAACCTATATGGAATTATTTCAATTGGATGTAGTCATAAGTCTAATAAAAAAAATCCACGATGATGTTCTCCCCTCTTATAGAGTTTTATGTATTTGTTGCAACATCCCCTTAGACTTTTTCCTTACTTCACTTCCTTGCACACTAAGAAATTCTTTGTATATTTAGTAATATATGTATTCATATATTACCACCATTAGTGAAGTCATAGATCAATATACAACTTTTTTCTCCCTATGTGGATATGTAATGTTGATGTATGAGCAATATTTATAAGACCCTTCTTCATATTAGGTTCTGATGGTACACATAGTCATGCCCAAAATATCAAAAATCCATCTCTATAAATGTCATACTCTATGGATTTTCCATTTATTTTATCACTATCCTTATTTTATATCTCAATATATTCCCTTGTATAATTTGTTTCTCCCGAGTATATGGTTGATCTATAATTTGTGAATGGCATGATGTTTTTCCTTCATTTATGATTCCAATATCCATCTATTTTATGTCTAAGAAACTTAGATGCTTATCAACTCTGATTATTAATTTAGTTTAGAGACATTTTCTAGTTATATAATCTAAAAATTTATTCACCTTTTTTTAAATATTAGAGAATTTAGTAATCACATTCCCTGATTGACTTTAATAATTTTCATTGATTCATGTTCAAATAAATCTGTGTGAGTATATATATTTTAAAATATTATGATCAAAATTTATTTCACACTTCTATCCATAATATTTTTTCCTACCAAAATTTCAATGAAAATATCATAACCACTAACTCTAAATTGTGTGTAAGATTGTTATAATCATGGATATATAGTTGTTAGTCTGAAATAGATTCCATTTTATAATTTTTAGGATTACGAAACCAATTCCTTTCATTAAAGCATGACTCTATATTACATACCACTATTCATTTGAGGGTATAGATAGTACTAATGATAAGAAACGATTTTTATACACATTATATCTTTTTAAAGGGGTTTTATTAAACTGTTTTATTATTTATTGGGTAATTATCACATATTTAGAATATATGATTATTTTTTGGTTTTGTGTGAAATTGTTTTATGTCATGATTTTTAATTATTTTATTTGATATTTTGAATTATTATAATAAATATTTTAATTAATAATGAATTTTTTGATAAAATGATTCAGGTGAATGAGTATGACATAATGAAATCAAGGTAGTTTTGTGTATTCAATAAGTGATGCAAAAAATCAGCTATGGATGGAATTTTAAAAATTCATTAACACATCATAAAATGTACCAGACACTGAACTATGCATATCAATCTACTACACATTCATTTCTATCAATAATAACGTATCCAATTGACAACATGAAGGAACCTTACATATGGCCTTTTTAACACCATTTTATCGATACATCTACTGTAAGAAAGAATTAGATTTACCATGGATTGAGTCCCTCATTTAGTAACCTTTTAGTCATTTAGTTGACTCATCAATCACAATAAAAGATTCATTAACCATTACTTCCACGTAGAAACAAAAAAAGGAGATCTGGTCTTCCATGCCTGAAATTTCATGAAGTCTAGAATAAATCTTAAGTCTATCCAATAAAACTTATGTTGAGTTTACTATGTGATTACTTACCTACCATAGGGTCAAACGTTTTTATGTAGAAAATTGATACTCTTGGTAAATCCATTAATCCACTAAATATTTATTGATACAAAATATATTAAAAAATCAATTTATGTTGGAACATGAATATGTTTTTTTGGATCTCATACAAACTCTAAGACAAAGAATTAGGTTTCTATTTTAGAAAGAACGTGATAAACAGGTTTCTAAGACATCTATTTTAACATGAGAAGTATTTTATTCAATAAAAAATAAGTAAGGATGATAGTGTCTTGGAATACCACAATCATGATTAATATTTTATGATTACGAAAAAGGGAAATAATTTAAAGATTCAAAATGTAGTGGAAAACATGAGGTTTGACCATGCCGAAAGAGAAGTAACCCATGTATATATAAAATAATGAGGAGGTCACTACTAAGGAAGGTTATTGAGACATGGATCATGTGTATTATTAGAAGATTTTATGCTATTACATTATTTTTTTAAATTTTCATCAGTTTCATAATTTTTCTCGCACCACTTTATTTCTCTTTCCCTCTAATAGAGGAGAAATATTCTAAGTTATTAGGGTAGGAAATGATATCCAGTTTAATTGTTGAGTCTCTACACATTAATTAATAAAAACTATATTATTTTTTCATTTTTATTCTAAAAAGTTATTTTAATCTTTAAATTAAATTGTATTTATGGTTTCAAACTTGTTCACTATAACTTCTATCATTGATGATAAGTAATCATCCCTCACATGGTGTAGTTTTTCTTCATAGGGTATGTTACTTTAGGTGGTGAGTGTTTTACAATCACTGGAATGTGTATGAGGGAAGTGAATGGATTTTTTGATGTTTAAGGAATACAAATAATCAATTTTGGCTTTCTTTAGAAATTAAAGGGTTGTTTTCTAACTTTTTATAGGAAAAATAAGTGGTGGTGAACAACAAATAATCACTATTAAATGAATTTCAATAATAGCGTTCAACCTATTGTGTTTAGATAAGTTTATTAAGGAATATATATCGTATCAATTAATAAAGATACAGGTAATAACATTTTAGGTACTATGATAGAATTGTAAATGGAAGGAAGACCATAACCCAATAACTATTCATATTTATTATTTTCAAACTTCTATTTCACTGATTTATTATCTATTTAAAATCTCAAACCCAAGACAAACCTTTTATTTAATTGGAAAGTGATTACTAATTTCTTTTCACTCTTATCTTGGATAAAACTATAGGTTACCACTAATATGTTATATATACTATGAAATTAAATGGGGTTCTCACACCCTTGATAGGTGTGCATTCAAAAACTATCACCACTCCAAAGGAGGTAGTTCCGAAAATAAAATTGTAATTCCATTAATTTCATGAATCACTAATAAAAAAATACTTATTTTGAATGCATACATTAAAAAGTATTTATAGATAATCATATGAATTTAAATTTTCAAATAGACATAGGGGAGACTTCCCTTGCAGACTCAGGTGAATGTACTAGTGTTTATATTGAGCTTACAATTTTGGATGGCAATCCCAACTAGACTATCAAAGATCTGTATTCACCTCTATTTGATAATAAAAATAATAAAATTTCTATAGATCGAATGGAAAATGGATTTTATATAAATATTTATATAATAAAATTATTGGAAAAGTTTTATGGTCTTTTTTGTGAACTCCCCAAAAAACATACAAGCATTCAAACATGTATGCTCTACTCTGAAAACTCTTGGAGTGGATGAGGAATATGTGAAGTGGAAGAATATAACTTCTCACTGAATGAAGAAATGAAAGAGTAGTTTTAAAGCCTAAAACAAAGAGATATTCATGACTTGGATGACTTATAGATATTCTTTTATAAAAATTATTTTTTCAAAATTCATAAAGCATAATAATAAAGAATGAAATTTATGCAATCATGAAATCAAATAGATAAAATTTTAAAGAGTACAGGGAGAGTTTCAAATAGATTTATGCGAGATTTCCACATTAAATTATTGAATAAAACTATTTAATTTTTTTCTTTAATTAAGTACTACTATGTAATGGAAGAAATATTTTGGATGCATTATATAGAGAATATTTTATTAAGAATCCTGAATTAGATGCCAAGGGATTGATTGAGAATATTTCATAGAACTCATACCAATTTGGTATGAGAGGTCCTGAGATAAGAGATATTCATTTGGTAATTATTAATAATTCATCAACGTTATTTTAATGATACCATTAAGAGATAATAACATAGTAAGAAATTTGAATGTTAAATAAATTAGTGAATAACATAAAACCACTATGTTATATGATTTTTTTCTCCCCACCTATCCATTTCAGTAACTAATATGTTAAAATTGATGGTAAGGAATGTTGTGGTGTTTCCTTTAAACCGAGATAAATACCAAAAAATAATGGATGGAGGGATCATAACCAAGTCTAGTTTGGATTTGAACTCACACACTTACGAGAACCAGATTTAAAAACATATCCCTTTCCAATAATAAAACCAACAATTTTGGTACCCACCAAACTTACAAACATATTAAAAGAAGACCTATAACAAAAACATATACCAAAAAACCCCATTACAGAAAAATAAACCAAATAACATTCATATAACATTATAAAATATCAATTATATTTGTATAAAGAAACAGGAGTCTAAAAGTAAAGGACTCAAATCGAGAAGTTAAATAATCTGTTCAAATGTTTGATGGAATTTTTCTTCAATGAACTAGGTAAGATTCCATATCAAATATTCCATAATATAAAAGAATATATAATATCAATAACAAAAAGATGTTTCAAGGAGTATCACCTCATTGAAACACCTTATCTATGAATACGCCTGTAATCAAGCAATCAGGGGATGAATCTGTCCTGGTGGAGGGGGATTAGGTTGCGCTGCAACAACGAATGAAAATTTTCCAATTTTCACGTCTAGGGAGAACGTACTTTGAAAAGGGTAAAAATATGTGTTCGATTCATTACCTAAAATTGATAATCTCACACCGTTGGGGATTCTCATGGTGGAGGATTATTTCTATTAGAAAGGGTTAATACTATATTATCCTGGAGTATAAAGAGGTTTATGAAACTCTTTGGAGGATGAGGAATCTAAGCCTAAAGCCATGTTTCTTGAAGCTGTTGGAATGGGATGCAAACTTTAATCCATTCAAACAAAGACTCTCGATGGAAGTGGTATGGAAATGGATTCATAGGGTACCGTGGGTTTACTGGCATCCAAAGATCCTGAATGAAATTTCATCAAGAATAAGAAATCCTCTCAAGATTTATCAAGAAACTATTTTTGGGGACTTGGGCCTATATGTAAGAGTCCTGATTGAAATTAACATGGATCTATAGCTACCTGAACAAATTTTTGTGGATGTGAAAGGTCAGTAGTTGGAGGTAAATTTTGAGATTGAGAATTTTCCTAAATTTTGCATACACTGTATGATGGTTAGACATGAGTTTCAAGCTTGTCATGTGGTTAAGAAGCTAGTCATCCCAGCTCAATGTACATTAGATTGGAAGGAGGTTCCAAGGAGTAGGATAAGTACTCTGGGAGCACAAGAAAAAGGTAAGATTCATGATATTGAAGTAAAATGTTCAAAAATAGTTGGAAAGTCTTGGGCTGAGATGGTAGATGAAGAGGTGAATCAGCCAGAAATCATTGAATTTCACGATTTTATTAGGGATAACAGTTCTTCAGAAATCATCATCGAGAAGATGTTGGAACTCACCTCAATGTTGTGCAACATAGTTCAGGATATTCAAATTGATTTATTCACAATCAGTCTAATTGATACAGAATTAGAGGCTCAGTTGCCCTTAATTGATATCTACCTAGATGTGGAGATAGAAGATAAAGTCACCGGGGTAGGTATGGTCTAGAAACATGTCAATTTTAAAGAGAATGGTGAAGCAAGGGATGCAAAGGAAAAGGAAAACAAAGGGTCAAAAGGTATCTCTAAGCCAAAACCTGGTATGGAAAGTAGAGAACTGAGTTTGGGTGCTGTTGTATTACAAGAATAATAAAAAATAAAATCACCCAAAAACCTTGGGAAAAAAGGATGTGTGGCCTCCAAATCAACATCAATATGAGGATTCTCTTCTAGAACTATCAGGGTCTAGCCCACTCTGCCATAGAAGGAACCCTCGGGCTCCTTGCTGGAAGGTATAACCCATAGATTATTGGAATTTCAGAGCCCAAGATGAACTCAGAAAATCTGAGAAATTTGTTCCGCAGTATTGGATACAATATCCTTGGTACTAATAGTAATGGGACAAATCATGATCAGATTTGGATTCTTAATCATCCCAATGATTATTCTCTAAAGATTATAGTTTTGGACAATCAGATTATCACCTCGAGTTTTATAGAGGGTGGATTCCATTTTTTCAACTCAATTATGTATTCTCACAACTATCATGTTGATATGAGGCTTATATGGTGGGGAAAATAAAGAAACTAGAGAATTCTATATTAGATCCACCGATTTTCACAGGTGATTTCAACTCAATCCTTCACTATGATGAGAAAATGTGCCCGGTTACAAATGACACCTCTACAAGAGACTTCAGATAATGTATTGAGAAAGATGGTATAGTGGATGTTAACCTCAATGGTGAAAAATAAACATGGTATAAGAGAAATATCAATGGTGTGAGGGAAATTAGAATTGATCAGGACATTATTAATAAAAGAATTCTTGATTCATGGATATCAATCACATGTGTTACAATTTCCAAAATTAACTCTTATCACCACCCTTTTCTGATTAGTATGCTTAAAAAGGATAGTGGACAAAAAATTCCTTTCGGATTCATCAATGTGTGGGACTCTCTTCTGAAATGCTCGAGAATTGTTCACGTGACTTGGGGATCATTGATATGTAATGGAAAACATTTGATATGTATTTCCAAACTCAGAATGCTAATTATTAATATTAGGGAATAGAGTAAAGAAAGATTCAGATTGATGGATGCTAAAATTGAAGGAATTGAAAGCTCCCTTCATGATGTGCAAGAAGATTCTACAAGAGATAACTTCTTAAGGGACATACAACATGAGATTGAACTCTCCATAAATCTTAATGAACTCATAAAGGTTAGGGACAATATCAAGAATGTTGATTTCAAAGTTATATGGCTCCAGGAAGGGGATCGAAACACAAAGTTCTTCAGTGCACATTAAAGGGTCCGAAGAGTGAATAAACCTCCTTCCCTACTAAAGGATGGTGACAGAATTCTGGAAGGAAAACATGAACTTTCAGAACATATTGTATCTTTCTATAAGAACCTATTCAATTAGAGGGCTAGATCTGGGCCCATCAGAGACAACTTCATTCCTAATTTAATCACTAAAGAGGACAATCGTCTACTCACAGTGATTCCTATGGTTTTTGAAATCAAGGAAGTTGTGTTTGGTCTTAAAAAAGATATCTCTCATGGCCTTGATGGATTCAACAATCTATTATTCCTAAGATATTGGGATGTTATTTAGAATGAGGTATTCCTACTTGTTAAACACTTTTTCAGAGGAGGCACATTCACTTCAAGATTCAATGCCCAATTCATTACCCTGATACCTAAGTTAGAGAATGCTAGTGAAATTGGTCAATTAAGGCTAGTATCCCTATTAAACTCCATGTTCAAAATAATTACAAAACATTTTGCTAATTGGCTTGCTCAGGTGACTAAAAAAATTATTTCCTAGAACCAGTTTGGTTTTTTTAAGGGTAGGAAAGTACAAGACTTCCTACTTACGACCTCAAAATGCATCATTCTTCTAAGAAAGACAACGTAGGGAAACAATGTGGCTACGAATCTTGACATAAATTATACTTTTGACACAATGGGATGGGGATTTATTGAACATATTTTTCTCAGCTTTGTATTTAGTGAGGTGTTTTTTCAATGGATCACAAAGTTGATGGAATCTTCCCACATCTCAATTCTGATTAATGGGTCACCAGATGGATATTTCACTTATTCAAGTGGTGTGAGACTAGGTGACCACCTCTCTGTAATCATTTTTGAAATTAACGATTACTACCTTAGTAGGATTCTTTCTAATATGGTGTAAAATGGGAAACATGGAGATATCACATTGGCTAGAGGTCTCTTTACTCCCTATCATTTATTTTTTGCAGATGCTATTGTCATTTTTGTGCATGGTGATAACAATAACATCACTCATTTGAGGGAAATTATTTTTCATTATGAATTTGTGGTAGGAAAAGAAATCAACTAGAGAAAATCCTTTGTTTACTTTGGCAAGAACATTGCAGCGGCAAGGAGGACTCATCTAATTAATTATCATGGCCTTAAGGAAAGATCCCTACCTTTTATGTATCTTGGTGTCCCCCTATTTTGGGGAAAGCCTCAGGCCTCCCACTTTGTAAAGGATTTATCCTATATAAGGAAAACACTTGAATCATAGAAGGGAAATTCTCTCTGAATAGCAGGACGAGTATGTCTTTCCAAGCATGTGGTAATTTCAAAACTTGTTTATTATTTCATGGTTTACATGTGGCCTGCATCTGTTGTGAAACAATTAACTACATGATAAAGAAAATGGTATGGATTGTAAATGTGATGGAATGGAAGATCATCACTACTAAATGGAGCACATGCTGCATGCCTACAAAATAGGGAGGTCTGGGAATTAATAATTTAAACTATTTTAATCAGGAATTACAAGACATGTTTATCTGGAGACTTATTCACAAAACTCTGACTCTCTTGATTTCTTGAGGAGAAGAATTATACTAAGGATAATTGATGGGAGGCATAGATACATGGATTTATCAATTTGGGAAGGCCTGTGTTCGGTGTTCAACATAATCATGTGGCACTCAAGTTGGGTGGTCAATGTGGATCTAGGTTTGAAATTATGGCTGACCAACTGGATGGGAACACCACTTATGGGAAGGCTAAACACAAAAGAGCAGAACATTGATAGCAGATTATCCATCACAGACCTGCTTCAATGTAGAGGTGACATCACATATGAAATTGTCTCCATTATTGAAAACTATGATTTTATCAAGCTGGAGGATATGTTGTTATGGTAAGGGTCTCAAGAGGGCCTGCTAAGCTCTAATATCTTCTACAAATACCTGTTAAAGGGTGAGGTAAGTTGGATTGGATCAATGAAAAAAAACTAGATACTTCCCTCCATATTTTCACTTATTTGTAGGATTTATCATAACAAAATACCAGTGGATGTGAACATCCAAAGGTTCATAATTTCATTATGCTCGAAATGTTCACTTTTTGGTTAGAATAGAGAGGATATTGATCACTTTTTCTTGTTATATAACATGGATTCTCCACTGTGGAACACAGTTCTTAGCATATTTGAGTTGGACCCTTCTAATACTCCCTCAGATATACAGTTTATATATCTTCTTCTTAGAGTTCTGCAATCCGAACAGCTAATTGCATTGTTGCAGGTGGCATGTGCTAAACTACTATATGTTTTATGGAAGGCTTGCAACAACTCTATTCATCTCCAAGAAAGATTCAATGAATCCACTACAATTAGCAACATTATTGTGGTCATTTAAAATGCTAATTCACTGAATAAAGAGCATTGTAACATCTCAGTCAGGGAGTTAATGATACTCAGAAGAATAAAGGTTACATGTTTCTACCCCACACCATGGGGCATGATAGAGGTGATATGTACTTCCCCCTTTAATGTATGGTTAAAATACAACACTGATAGAGCCTCCAAGGGAAATCCTAGACCTTCAGGCTACATGGTAATTTTCAGGAATGAACATGGGGAGGTTGTGGAATTCAATTATGGTCCATGTAAGCACACTACAACTTTAGAATCTTAAATTATGGCACACATCGCCGCAGTGGATATCACTTTCCAATAACATTGCAAAAACATTTGGTTCGAGTGGGACTCATCCATGATTGTTCGTGAAAATAGGATGGGTCAGACAAGATTGGCATGGAAGCTAGCAGGTAAGTGGATAAATTTCATTTACAAAATCTTTTCCCTAAGATAATTTATCATGAATACCTTCTGGAGGAGAATTACATTGCATATGGCCTTGCAAACAAAGGGGTTTTGGAATAGAAGCGCATCCAAATCAACACTATTCCTAATGACATGGTCCCTCTTCTTACTATGGACAAATGTAAAATGCCTTCTTTCTATATTGTGTAATGTTTTAGCTTTATCAATTTAAGAAAATCTATGCACATTTTTCTAAAAAAAAGGTACAAGGAAATAATAGAAAATGCAGTGAAATAAAAAGAAGGGTATTTGACTTTCATTCCAATCAGAAATAATTTTTGGTTGAAAATATCTAATAAGAATATCTTTAAACAGAATCTTTTGAAAAATTATATAAAATTGAGATTAATATTGATCTTCTTTAAGAATATAGAGAGATTTCCAATAATATTAAATCTCTTAAAAAACATTACCCCAAATAGTACAGTCTTTAAGGGAATAAGGGAATTTATTTGGGATTAAGTGTAGTAGTCTTAATCACACAACAATTAACCAAACCATTTCAATATCCAAGGAAATTTTCTTGACATTTCACCACTGGTTCCATCACCTTTTTTGATGATTTATTTGACCTAGGTTCTTATATAACATTTATTCCCCACTCAATGTTTACATATTTTTATATATGATACTTGAATCCCTTAAAAGTCGTAATACAATTTAAAAAATCCACCATATTTCATATACGAGTGGTAGAGTATGTTATTATTAAATTCTAATATCTTATATTCCTGATATAATTATATATTTCTAAAATGGTAGAATATAGAATCTCATCACACTCACCTATCATTTTGGGTAGACCATTCTTGAATAGAGATAAAGAAATGATTAATGTTCATGGGAAAGAATCACTATGGAATTTTGAGATAAAAAAATACATTTTAATATTTGTGAATCCACAAGGGAACATTCAATTGATTATTAACTTCTCAAACTATCCCACTTTTAATAGAAAAAACATATTAATGTTTTAGGTATATTTCATGAAATATTATTGTTAGAGGAACAATCCAATGTTACAAATTTCATGGAGGATATAAATGTCTAAAATTTTAATGAATCTATTCTCATATTAAAGGAATTATTAACCCATAATAACATACATGGTTAATTTTTTTATTCAATGAAGATTCAACTTACACTTTATTTTGTTTTTAAGAAATAAATTCAAGGGAAATGGGAAACTTGAATTTGATTCCATCTCTAAAACAACCCCAAATATGGAATTAAAAATATTTTCCATGGATTTTAAATGTGTGCACCAAATGAAGGGAGAAAAAAATACATTTTATCATTTATATAAACCTATATATAATGTATGAATTTTTTTTGTCAAAATCTTGAAATAAAACATGAAAGAAATAGGGTGTAGTTTAGAAGATATCTTAGACATTGACCTCAAAATTTTCTCACAAGAAATTTTACATTACAGAGACTTCAAATATTTTATGTATCCTTAATGGAGAATAAATCCCACAAATCATGGAGGTTTTGATGGAGAAAATTTATAATTTTTTTTAGGGAAATTATTTACCCTATTTATGAATCATGATGGGTTAGGCCAATACATATAGTTCCTTGGAAAAATATCTTAAATAATGGAAAAAATTAACTAAATGAATTAATCATTGTGAGAATTCAGAAAAAATAGAGAGTATGAATAGCTAGTTGGAATACAGATTGGGTTACTCTGAATGATCACTTCCCCATCCCATTTATGGTTCATATGATTTAGATGTTTATAGAAAACTCACCATTGATCCTTAAATGGGTTTTCAAGATATTTACAGGTACCCATTATTCTAGATGACCAGGAGAAGACTACATTCCCATTCCCCATTTACACCTTTTACAAAAAGGATTCCATTTTGTTTATATAATTCCCCAGGTAAATTTCCAAGGTTTATGATATGTATAATCTCAAACCACATATGGGACGATGTTATGCATACATGGTAAATTATTTGGTAACTTCCCCGATACCGTCTTATTTAAATTCACATAAATTTGATTTCAAAATTTTAATTTGGGAATAACCATACAAGTGAAAAATTTTCAATGATCAAGTAATAAAAAGATGATTTCCTATAATTAAAAATGAAAATGTTTTTGATTTTTTATGATCAAGAATATGGAGTACACTTTGGACTATAAAGGACTGTAAGGAATGTGATAAAATCTCGAATTTTTTATCCCACTTTGTTTAAAGATACATGTGAATTTGGAATAAAATATTAAAAATTCCAATTTATTATAAATATTTCATTGAGATAAGAAATTCCACAAAATACCATCATATTTTATTGAAAATTTTGAATTATGTGGGCTTGAATTTATTGGATGGATTCTTATTTATTATGGTGACTATGTTATTTTTCTTATGGTATATAATGTTTCTAAATTGATGGAATCCAAGGCCACCAAAATTGGTAATTCCATGGTTTTGTGTTATTTTTTTGGATCGAACATATTTTTTTTGGTTTAGCACAAAAAAAGACATCATCTATGAGAAATGAAATAAATTTTTTACTAAAATTATGGAATATTTTATTAGAAAATATAGAGTACATATAAAAATTACACCACTAACCATCTATAAAAAGATGTGGAGGCCAAGGTTCCAAATAGAGAAACATAGGTAATTTTGGTTAAGAGTATCAAGAAAATCCAAAGTGGATAGATAAAAAGTTCATAAGGCACCTTATGGGATAATGGTACATCCTAAAATGTCCCTTTATAGATTATCTCCTGCCAATTTATTATTTAAAAAATCTATATTCTCGAAATATAATTATAACACAATTACTACATGACTAATAATGAAGTGAATGTGGACTTGGATAAATATAGAGAAGAAATGTAATTATTGCTATAAGAGATGGTTCAAATCATTATAGAATTCGTTTAAAATTTTAAAATATAAAAATTTTGGACATGACTGACTCATGATAGGTTTATTTAACAAAGGGAATTCTTTCTGTGAGAATATTTTCAATTATTAAATTTAGGACTCAAACTGATGACATGTAAGGTTCGTTTTAATTGGGAAGTAATTTTCATAGTTATTAAGGTATCCCCTTTTGGTTCTGTTCATGTTACTGATGAAGGAAACTTTAACTCATTCAATATAAATCAGTATAGGATGAATAATAACCACATGAATATAACACAAGAAGTAGTAGGAGAGATCAATCTCCTCCAACTAGATTATCAATGAAAACTTACCAGGTTGTTCCAATCCCCACCATTTATTTATTACTAAGTGTCAATTTAAAATCTTCATACATGATAAATTAGTGTGAATGCATTTTATACATTTCAAAAAAAATTTATGTGGGAGGGAACCTTATTAGTTTAGGTCTTTTTAAAATGTGAAATTCTTAAAATTTCAATATCCTTTTCAAAAAAAATTTGATTACCTTTTTTTAGAATGTTTTGAAAACCAACAAGGTTAAATGGAATACCATTTGAAATTTGAATATAGATAAATTCAGAGAAAATAATTGGAAAAAATAAACTAACATTATAAATTATTAAATTAGAATGTTTTCAAATTATAAGTGAAATAATTTCATGAAACATCCATGGTTTTTTATACTCATTCCATAATATAGTTTCCTATATTTCTAATCACTTACCTATGAGGGTTTGAAAAAATATCAATATATTATTTGTAATATCCTATTTCATAAGATAACCAATATATTATTGATTAACAAATAAAAATATCTCTATAATCAAATCCAAACCACAGAAAATTCATGGTATTTGTGCTCAAATTATTGAGGTATTATATTGCTTGAAATCCCCACATTACAATAAATACAATTTTTAGACCTACCTATATATTAATCCAATTATCCATTATCGACCATGAATTTAATTTTTAGACAACCGCATTATAAGACAAATTTATATATCTATCTATATTTGATTGAAGTATGGGGACAAATAAAAATATATATTAAATTTTTTTTAAGAATTTTTTTGAAAATTTTAATTTTTTTATAAATTTTATACTTCTATTTTGGGAGAAAACCCATGAATTAGGAATAAAAGGAACATAATTATGTCATCCAATTATAGATATAAAATTATCCCACTATTTCAAAGTTAAATGTAAATATCTTACCATAAAAAATATGTTTATGAATAGAAATATAGATCTGAATGTAAGATGAAACAATGACACGAAGGGAGAAAAGAGGGAAGAAATATATTCATTGATGCTGAAATTCATAGGGGATAAACTTTCCATGCAGAGAAAATGATTTAGGTGAACAAATGAAGTTTATTGAAGGTTAGAATCTAACACAGAATCATATGTGAAGGTGTTTTCTAGTATAATCTATTTTAGGAGAAGTGTTGATGAATTCAAATATACGCCCTAGAACACATCCTAATGAAGGGAAAATACCTTCTAATCTGAGGATACATAGAACTCACATAACCAAGAAGAAAACTTAGTATACATTTTCCCTTAAAGTGAAACATGATCTTTTTTGTGAAACCTAATGAAGGAGACAAAGAAAGGAGAACATTTATATTACCTAATTATTGAAAGGTGTTGGTTGTCTATAAAGCATTTAATGAAGTAAATTAGAGTTAATTTAATAGAAATTTTATGAAGAATCTATTCTTAGAAGAAACTAAAAATAATTCATTGAGATTAATATTAAAGAAAAGGTCCTTGATTTGAATGTATGATTTATCATTTGAACCCTGAAAACCCTTATGCATCTGAACTAAGTCAATCCATAATGATATACCCCCTTGTATGACCTATTATGTTGATATTTTGAAATTAACTAAGAATATGAGGAAGATTTTATGAACATATAATTAAAAAATCATTTCTTGAGAATAAAAATTTATTGTTGAGTGAAATATTCAAGGAATGTAGGTTTAAGTGTGTATAATGGGATGAAAGAAGCATGAAATAATTTAATTTTCTCATCGAATAAAATGGAATCATGAAAATTAAGAAGGCATGATAAAAATTATGAATATGTTATTGAAAAACAACTCACATTGATTAGGAATTTCAATTCTTATTTGGTAATATTTTTTAAATTTACTTTTACTGTAATATATGGATTTAGTTTGTTGGAATTGAAAAAAATAACAATTTCATACACATGATCTTTTGTTTCAGAAGTTTTTATCCCACCCTTTTTTATTTATTGGTTAATTATCACTTATTCAAAATATAAGATATTTTTTGGATTTAGTGTGAAAATGGTATATATCTTGAGGTTTAAATGTTTAATTTTTTATTTAGAATTATTAAAACAATGCCATCACATAATCAGGAATGTTTTAGTTATATTTATTTGATATAAATAAATTAAAGTATATCTTTTAATTATATAGGTTCTAAAAACAATGAACTATGTATGAAATTTTAGAAGTCCTCAACCAACTACAACTTTTTCATAGATATCCCCTTACCTTGGAAAATACGCCCTAATAAATTTACTTGATGCATGTTAAAGTCATATTTTCTTTACTTAGTATAAAAAATATTACTCTATAATGTAGATAGAAAAATCCACATATTTTCCTCATGTTATAAATTTATTTTATATTATATGATAATATTATTAATAAATATAATTGTGAACAAATCCAACATTGTGTTTTCGTGCAACATATGTATAGAAATCATTATTTTATAAACTTTTTAGAAAGATAACATTATGTTCAAGAACAATGTCAGTAATCTCACAAGATATATCACATTACCCAACTTTTTAGAGGGATAAATATTTATGGGATCACTCATCACATCCTAATATGCCCATAATCATACACACCAATTGGAAAGAAAACATATAAAAATCGTACACATGAAATAAACAAATTCAAATTAATTTGTTTCATAATGTTTTCATAGGGGATATTTTAATTAATAACCATGGTGGTCACTAAAAAAGAAAGGGAAAATATATTTTTGGACAAAATATTTTTTAATAAAAGGATATTGGGTCTTGAAAAATGAAAAATAAATCAATAGGTTTTAATGAGATGTGTAAAAATATAAAATTTCATTATCTTATTAATAAAAAACTACGTTTCACAATTAATATTTTGTTATGTTTTTGAATAAAAGCACAGAGAATGTATTTTACATTTTTTTCTACAAAACATTAAATAATGTTGTTCTAACTATGAATAATAATGGGAGATATAAAAATAATGAAAATAATTTTGAAAACTCCATAGGATCAAATTATCCTATAATCATTACTCCTACTATAAAAAAATATAATGAAACAGAAAAATTTATAATATAGTATAAATTATCTATGTAATTCTAGAATATTAGTTTATGAATTAGTGAATAATGATGTATGATAATGGTGGGGTATATATTTTTATTAATTGGAAAGGTAGATGAGAAGATGTAATCGTTATATGACCATTACCTATTGAGAAAAAAGTAAAATCACTAGGGTTTACACTTGACCAAACCCATGTATAGTTTCAATAAGTGAGTCTTGAGGAGAAAAAACAACAGTAGAAGTTCAAGTTATTCAATATCACCACTAGTTCAATGTTATCTAAATGACCCTATGATAGTAATACCATTGCACACCTCACCATTACCTATTATTCTAGTGTGATAAGGGGTTTTGAATCTTGATATTAGTAGTATAAAGTTGTAAATTTTATTATTATAAATTAAATATTTGTTACTTCAATCCCATTTTTATTTTTATTTGAAATCGATATAAATATAATATTAATATGATAAATAATATTTTTTATTTAAATAAAACAAAACTGAGTTTTGGAAAATATATGATTTAATCTAAAATACAATTTTATAAAAAACTAATGAGTTTGAAATAAACGTTTTTTCCATTAAAATAGTATTAAAAAACCTTATTTATTTAAATTTAAATGATAATATAATTTTATGAATTCCCAAGTAAATATATAAGGGTTATAAAGTTGAATATATCATATAAATTATTTTTTTTTAAATAAATAATATTTTTATTTAATAGTTAAATTTTATATATTTATAATATTTTTTTGATAAAATAAATATTTTTTTAAATAATCACTTTGAAATTATCTAATTGGGTTTTTTCCTAATTTTCCGAGGCACTGAGTTTTTGGTTAAAAACGTATACAGTTTGAATATAGGATATGAATTATAACATCTTAATGAATTAAAAGTAATTTAATAAATTATATAATGGTATTTGTTGAGAAAAAATGTATGATTTAGTAAATTAAGTTATTTTCATCTGATAAGATTTATTTTCCAATGCAATAATGAATCTTCAAAAAAACAAAGGCATATTTCAAAGGTCTTAAATACAATTATTTCTGAAACAAATATCCATTACATTTTTAAAATAATAATAATCAAATAATTTTTTTCATTAATAAATTTAAATACTAAAACCCACACCTAATTGAAAAAATCGCTGGGCATAAATGATGGGAATGTTAGTGGGTTTTCATATTTTATTAACTAGATGTTACAGTCCTATGTTTAGAAAATTAAAAAGAATTCATTCTTTTTCCAATAAATACCCCAATAAGTGTATAATTTATCTCTACTCCTAGGATATTAATTAAAAATTTCCACTGAATGTGTTTCTATAAATCCTTTGAAAGGATTTTATATCATTCTAGGAAGAACATACTATGCTTTAGGAAGCCACTTTTAAGTAAGTGATTCTCTTCCGCTTTGAAATTTTTTTTAGTTTCTTCCCTGTAAAAAGTGTTTTGATTTTAAATTTATTATGTTATAATTTCTTTATCTTCTTTGATTTAGTATAAATTTTATTCCCCAATTACATATATTTACTCTCTCTTATTAACGAAATTAAAAAAAACACTTTTTATAACCATTATCCTATCAAAACCATTCTTTGATTTTGCATGCCACCATTTAATATTTTGTATAACCAACCTTATAGTCATTAATGAGAATGTTTATATATGTATTGATACTTTATTGATTGGTTATTTCTGTATATAAAACTAAAATTTCATTCTCATGATTTTAAAAGAATGAAAATTACATTCCTTTTAAGAACGTATGAACTTAATGTCTTTTATATGAAACTCTTTCATTATTTCCAATGGGTTAATGATGAAATGATTTTTTATTAAAATTAATTTATTTGGAACAAATGGATTTATAATACGATGGGTGCACCATGATAGAACTCTAATTCATTGGTTAATGAATTTCTATCTAGAGTTAACATGTTTATAATACCTTGGTGAATAACCATAATAATATTTTTACAACCACTTAGTTATGAACATTTGTGATAATATTATGATTGTATAATTTTTATATTATAGCAACATTTCCATTTTATATCTTATATACTTATGATTGAAAACATAATTTTCATTATGTTTTATCGATGATGATTTCAGATGTTTAATTTTCATTTTTACCCCTTACTAGGATTTATGATCACCTCTTTATGTTTATGTACATCATTAATACATCATTTATAGATAGGTGACATTGAATAATGATACAAGAAATATTTTTTGATGATGAATGATTTTTTTGTTTATGTTTTTCTTTATGAAATTCATTAATTTCATATTTATATTCCAATAAAATATACCTGAAAATATCATTGGATGTTAATAATATAATATACTGTTATGTAAATATGTTAAAATTCATGTATGAAAATGCAGGTTTCCATAGCTGGTATGAATGAAAACCTTAGATATTTATTGAAATTAAGAATAAAAAAACATAGTGAAAAACCTAGGTGTAATTTTAATGAAATGATCCTAAGGTTTTGGTAAATTATAGAGTGTGTGATTTCTGTGAACTTACATCCCTCTCTGTATAGTGGTAAGTGGAAGAGGTTGTGGCATAGATGCACCATGGTGTCACCACCATAAAAGTGGATAGATGACTATCAACATGATCTTCACTAGATTCATGATGACTTGGCCTAATTCTGTATATCTGGTTTGAAACTCCAGATGGATGTTTATTCATTAATCGCATTATTTTTTATAAAGAATTATATAAGATATATAGATAATTTAGTATTATTTTAAATATTGAAATATAAAAACCTAGAATCTTGCTATGAGAATGTTTCAGGATTGAAGGATCATTTAAAATTTATGTTATAATATTTTAAACAGTAAAATATTTCTCACTTATATTTCCTTCTTCTAGAAAATGGAAGGAAATAGAAGGAATAAAGTAAATAATGATTTTGAATAACAAATAAATGATGATCATCCTGAAATAATTGATTCCAGATATGAATACTTCATGATGATGATGAATCAACTTAAATTATCCATAAATAACAATGTAAACAATGTGGTTTAGGTTTCTTTACCATGGTAGGAATAACCAACACTTAAATCCTCAGCGTGTTAATGAACAGAAGATTAAAGTGGAATCTCTTGTCCATTAATTTCATAACAATGGAACATTATAGTAAAAATTATATTTTATGTATTTCATTGCTTGGATAAAGAGGATATTACTTTGGAAGTTTATATCTTTGAGGGAGAAGATGATCTGTGATTGAAACTAATCAAGAACATGATTCCTATGGATAAGGAATAAGTTAATGAGTGTTATGACTTCAGAAAAATAGTTGTCAAAAATAATTTGACTCATAACCTTCAAAAAATAATAGAAAGGGAATTCCTTGATTTTAAAGAAAGGAAAAAATGAATGGGGGTGTCATGAGAAGAAATTTTAAAGGCTTGTGTGATATGATTAAAATTTTTTCATTTCTTTTTATGGGAATATAAATTAATTCTTTATTTTTCTAAAATACCATATATAGAAATATCTATATTTCTAAGACTTTGGGAGTTACATGGAGATAGTGTGGTGTCCTCATAAAGTGGAAATTGTGTTTAGAGTTTCAAATTGGTCTCATATAACAATTGATAACAAAATTTGGATGAATCCATGTTTTGGGAAAAAATTTTATCATTGAAGATAAGTAAGGAGACAACAACATCAAATGTGCAACAAGTGTGGGAATAATGAATTAGGGAATTATTTTTTTGTAAGTGGATAGTGTTAAAAGTGTGGAAAAGATAGAAATATTGTATAATTTATTTTAGAGATGTAAATCAACAATATCCAAATAGAAATTAAAAATGGGATATGGATTATTGAAAACCATAAATATGAGGATTTCAGTTTGGGGAGAATGATGTTTTTTCAAACCAATGTCAAAGTTAAAAGAAAATGGGAGGAAAAATCCATCAACATCAGAGAGACTATGAGATAACTGTTATGTTTTTGAAACCCTAATTGTTTATGTTGACGCTTTAAATGATGTAGTATTATGTTCACTAAACAAACTTTCAAATATATAATGTTCATTTTTTGATTCTAGTAATACACATTCTGCATTTAATTTAGGACTGAAAAGAACATCAAATTAATACCAGAACATCTTATGGTATAGTTATATTTTTAAAAACCTAGAGAAACAATTCAAGCCTCAAAGACATAAAAATATTATACTATTAAATTTAGTGAGTTCAAAATCATAGTGAATGTTATGGTCATTCCAATGGTTGAATTTGAAATAATACCAGGGATATATTAGTTGTGAAAATATATTTCCATGGTCAACTGTAGAAGCAAATAAATTTAATTTTTCTTGAAGGGGAAACATATTTTTCTTTTCAATAGAGAGATATACCAGCCAGAGTATTTTCAAGATCCACTTCTTATATCCTTTTTTATATAAATTATTATTTAACAAGGAGAAGAAAATGAATATATAAAGATATGATAGGTATCCATTTCTTAAGAATAAATTGATTCGTTTCTAAATGATATACCCATAACTCCAGAAAAAATAAATGTTTAATTCTCAATTGAACTCATTCCGAGATGAAAACCTACATCAAAGATCCCATATAGAATATAATATGTATAGATTGAGGAATTGGAGAAGAAACTTCAAGATATTTTTTAAGGGTTTTATTCAACCATATGTGTCTCTTTGGGGATCACTTTTTCTATTATTATGGAATAACGAGGGATCAATAATGGTATGTATTTATTATAGAAAACAAAATGAGATAAAAAAGAATAAATATATTTTTCATGGATTTGTGATTTATTCCTCTAGCTTCATGTTTTTCAATTTTTCTCCAAGTTTTTCCTTCAACCAATGTACAATCAACTGAGGGTAAAGAAAAAATACATTCCTAAGAATTAATTTTGAATAAGATATGGAAAGAATGAGTTTCTTGTTATTCCACATGGTTTAATTAATTCTCCTACCATATTTATGGATTTGAATAATACAATATATAGGGACTACCTTGGTAATTTTTTTGGTTGTATTTATTAATGATATTATGATATATTCTAACAGTCATGAGAATAATGAGGATTAGCTTAGGGTCATTTTACAAACATTTAAGAAAGAGAATGTTATTGGTAAAATAAGAAAATATGCGTTTTTGTAACAAAAATTAGAATACTTGGGACACATTATGACCAATTAAGAAATCTTAGTTGATCTAGTAATGACAATGGTCATAGAGTAGTGTACTCATCTATGAACAAAAAATGAGATTTATAATTTCTATGGTCTAGAAGGGTAATATTTAAGGTATATGAAAAATATTCTTTGAATTTTTAATTTATTAACAATGTTAAATTAAATTGTGTTTAATGTTATTTGAAATATTAGTGAAAATTTGTTTTTAAGGTCTATAGAATAATTTTTTTGATGTACCTATTCTAACATTACCATATGATAAAGAATTATTTTTAATTTATAGTGATTACCCACTCTAGGGAATTGGATGAATACTCATGAAAAATTAAATGGTGATTGACTTTGCATCTCGATAGCTAAAGAATAATGAACAAAATTATCCTACAAGTGATTTAGATTTAGCTACATTTATCTTTGTGTTAAGGCTATAGGGGCACTATCTTTATGGGGAGAAGTTTTAATATAAACACATATCTCTAAATTTTTAAGTTTATATTCAAAAAAAGATCTAGATATGACATAAAGGTGATGGTTGGAGATTTTTAAGGACTATGATCATCATATTAATTACCACCATGTAAAATAAAACAAATTTATGGATAAATTGAGTTAGAAATACCCTGGAGTTATTGTAATGATGACGATTTAATGGGATCCATTGATCAAGGATATAATAATTATATAAATACAACTCAAAAGGGAATCAATATAAACTCTCTCATACCAAATGGTTTTCAAACCATCAGTACTGGATAAGATCAAGAAATGATAAAGAGAACATTGTAATTAACAAAAGAAGAAAGACGTTCTTGGAAATAAGAATTTCTTTAATTTATTTTTTTAAAAAGAGGGTTTACTCAGGTTTGGTGAAAGGATATGTATTTCATATGTTGTAAAATTAAAGAAATAGGTGATGAATAACGATATTAGTTTTTCATTGTATGTAGACCAAGAAGAACCAAAATTTATAGAAATTTGAAAGATCATTATTGGTGTGACAAAATGAAATGGAATATTTCAAATCATATTGAAAGATGTTTAATATGTTAGGAAGTGAATGTGGAGTGAAAACTTTATCGAGGAGTTGAAACCACAACCGAAAACTATATATAAGTAGAAAACCTTCACTATAGAATTTTTTATTAGTTTTCTTATGACATATAAGGGAAATAATTACATATGTATAATCATTGATAGATTGATAATTTATGATTATTTTAGCATTAGCTGAGAGCATTTATCCCTTGAGTGAATTTCTAATATGCATATTAAAAAAGTGGAGAGACTTTATAGGGAACCACTATCAACCATTTTAAACCATGTCAATGATTCAATTTTATGTTTTTAGGATACTTCAATAAGATGTTAATGTCGAAGTAAAACTTAGAACATCTTATCATACTAAAACTGATGGGGTGTTTGATAGGTCTATTAATACAATGGAATATATGTTAATGTTTAGTTCACTTTATTTTTATGGTTGTTGGGGCCAATATCTTACACTTGTTGAATTATTTTAAAACAAATATTTCATTAGAGTAGTCAAACTGAACCATATGAAGCACTATATAGGAAAAGTTGTATAAGACCTATATATTGGGATGAAGTTAGAGAAGCCAAAATGTTAAGACTATATATTTTCAATTATTTTATAGAGAAGTTATAAGTAATAGAGAAACATATATATCAAGGCATCTCAGAGTTAGCAAAGTAGTTCGCTGATAATAGATGGAAGGAATTACTATTTCATGTTAGGGTTTATATATTCCACAAAATATCACCATATAAAGGATTCATGAGATTTGGAGAGAATGTTAAATTGGTCCCATGATATATCATACCATTTCATATTCAAGATCACATTTGAATGGTTTCTTATTAGTTAGAAGCACCAATAAATATTTTTCTAGGTCTATGATGAATTTAATGTTTTCATTCAAGGAATGTATATGTATACTCAACACCCATACTAGACACACATGGTGTGGGATTTGAACATGAATTGTTATATAAAGAAAAACCAATTCAAATTATTAATGACATGGAAAAAGTGTTAAAGAATAATACAAAGAACTCCTGAAAGTATTGTAGTGAATTAAAAATTTTGGATAAGAAATATATGATCCCAAAGAAGTGATAAAGAATAAATGCACCTTATTTATTTTCAGAAAGGACACAAATTTTTAGGGCTAAATTTTCTATGGGGGGAAATGTAACAATATGAAATTTATTTCTCATATTAATAAAAGAAATGATATCCCCCGAAGTATATTTTATTATATTTTAAAATAAAAACACATAGAATAGATTTTCTATTTATTTAGATATCATGAAATATTTTTGAATATAATAGCAATGAATAATAGATAGATAAAAAAAACAATTCATACATTAATTTAAATTATATATGCTTGAATTCCCAAATAAAGGTTGACTATGCAATAAAAGCATTAAAAGGAAATAAAATCATTAAGAATGTGATAAAAATTATCCTGAAAAGTGTATAACTTTCATCGGTGATGTAGTTAATGATTAAGTATGGTAATAGTGTAGTATATATAACATGTATTTGGAGAAGTGACCATCATAATTTGACCATTATATGTCCATTGCCAGAACATAGGTAATTAAGATCATTAGTAAATTTGACCATTGGGAAATATGACTATTGTTAATAATGTTATTAATTTAATTAATATATATAAAGGGTATTCATAATGGATAATTTATGTAGAATTGAGAAATAATGTGATCAATCTGTATGATCATCCCTTTGGAATACATTTTTTCAGTTCTTAGGAGGGAAGTAGCATCACTAAAGTTCACATTTGAAAAAACCAATGAATAGATTAATCAAGTGACTCTTGTGAAGAATCAACTATTAGATAAGGTCATGTTATTGGTGATGAAAACTATTTCAATTTTTACTGAACCACCCCATGAAATTAAAACTATCACACACCATACCTTTAGAACTTATTCTGGCGTGATAAAGTGTTTTGAATCTAAAACTTAGTAATATAGAGTTATAAATTTTCATATTATAAGTGAAATAATGTTTACTTATATACCATTTTTTATTTAAAATGCACTTGTATATAAGAGGAATATGATAAATATAATTTCTAGATATAAATAAAACAAACTTTTATTTTTTGGAAAATTTATAAAGAAAATTGAAATAATATTTTTTGATAAATTCTTGATTTTAATAAAAAAATTTCCTTTTAAATGGTCTTATAAAAATACATTTATTTAATTATATATGATAATATAATTTTATGAAGTCCTATGTAATTTTTATGTTTTTAAATTTTAATATGCCATAAAAATTGTATGTTTCAATAAATAATTTCTTTTAGTTTATATTACAATTTCATAAGATTCAATATTTATTCTGATGAATTAAATTTTTTATTTAACAAAAATAGGTTGAAATTATCCAATGATGTTTTTTTTCAATTTTTTTAGGGTTTAATTTTTGGGTAAAAGCATAAATACGGTATAAATACACGGTAAATACTATGACATAATAATTTATGAATTGTTATAAAATAAGTTAAATAAATATATTTTTCAACAAAAAATAATATTTTTCATTGAAATAATAAAATTTAATGTGGTATAATTAATTTTACAAACCTATCATGAATCTTCTAAAACCTAATGTTTATTTTAAATGTCGTAAATAATTTTGTTATTTCGGAAAATCCCTTACACGTCCAAAATATTGTAAACTAATTAAGTATGATCCTTAATCCATTAAAATATACAAATCCACCCCCTTGGAAAAAAAAGTTAAAGATATGGGAAGATTATTTATTATTTATTTTTTATTAATTGGACTCTTAATACATAAATTAAGAAATTAATAATTAATTCCCCATCTATTTCAATAAGTACCCACCCATTCTAAAATTAAACTCAACTTTAAATCCTTTAATAGAATTTTTACCAATTATTTTTATCTTTTGATCCCTTATAAGGAGTTATTAATGTTCCAAGAATCACTTATCAAACATTAGGAATCTACTATGAAAGTATGGGATTCTGTTCCTCTTTCCTATTTTTTTTCATGTACGTGTAGAAAGTATTTTAATAATCAAATGAATATGTTTTCAAGTTTTTATAATCTTTCATTTACTACACATTTGATTACATAATAATAATATTCTTTCATTTTCTGTCGTTAAACCCATTCCATAAACCACATTGTATTCCTATTATGTTTTCAAAATCATTCTTCATTTCTCAATGTCCCCATATTTTATTGTGAATACTAAAACCTATTTTCATTGAAGGGTATTATTAGAGATGTTAGTTTATTTCACTGATTTGGTATTACCAAATATGAAACCCAAATTTCTCTTATAATGGGCTTAAATTAACGAAAAGTTCATTTATTTAGGAACACAGGAACATAGTGACTAATATATAAAAACCGTTTTTTATTTCAAACATGTTATTGATGAAATGAGTTTTTATAAAAATTGATATATCTTGTAAATGTGAACATAGACATATGAAGGGGACACCATGATATTTCTTCAATTCATTAGATATATGACTAATATCTATAGATAACATACTTATTATACCTTGGAGAAAAACTCTTGGTATTATTTTTATGACTCATTTATGAAGAACATTGGTTATATGTTTATAAATGTATCATTTTTGTATGGTAACAAAATTTACTTATTTTTTATCATATAAATATTATAATTTTATCTTATAATGCCTCGTGATTTATACATGACGATATATTATGTTTTATTTTATTTGTTTATCCATTACTAGGATTTATAGTCACCCTTTTATTTTGATGTTTGTCCCCAAGAAATCATATGTTGTGAGGTGACCTAGGGTGCAATAATAAGAGACTATTTCAAGAGGATTAAATTATGGTTATTTTTATGTTTTATGTACTATATGTATTACATAACTATTTTATGTGAAATTAAACCTAAAAAAGTTCATTTTAGGTTTTTAATGTAGTATTTTTTATAAATTTTGTTAAAAATTGTGAGTGGAAATGTTGGGTCACAATAAAACTATTCGGAAGATAAATAATTTTGGAAAAATCATTGTAAGTGGATGAAAAATAATATCAATGGAGTGGAATTATGTATATCAATAGGAAATAAAATGGTATATTTAAATAAAATTAATTTTTTTGGTATTAGAGGAGTGTAATTTCAAAAGATAGATTAAGAGAGTACTTCTTGGAAAAAACTAATGGGTTTGAGAGTTCCTCTTTTTATAGGTTACATTACATTTTTTCTAATTTTCATCTCTTGTATAATAATTTTTTAATTAAAATATTAATAAAGATGTTAATTATATCACTTTTTTAAATACATAATCAGTTATAATCAGTGGAATTTATTTAATATTTTTTATTTTAAAAGATAATGACTAGAAGAGATATATTCTTATATATTATCCATTTTTTTGATTTAATGATATTAATACTATTTAATATATCATTTTGAAAAATTATTTTCATAAGTATAGAATATATTAAAATAAATTTATATCACATAATCAATACTAACCATCTCTATAGGGAGTGATATTTAAAATATTGAAAATGTTCTCATTGGTGAATGAAACTAACCGCTCGTGAGATGTTTCTGAAGAAAGGAATCTAGAATGAGTATATTTTATTAATAGATTGAAATAGTTATATATATATATATATCATAATAACATTAATATGTTATATAAAAATATATAAAATATTTTAGGATGGAATAAAAAGTGAACTTTTTTAGGAGAGTAGAATTAAGAAGAGAGAAAAATAATGAAAAGGGAATCATGGTTACCTAATAACTGAGGATTTACTCCTTTTTTAAATACATTAAGGATTGGGGTAACAACTCTATAATGTACCTGAAGTTACTAGGAAGATTATAAGAAGATAATTAGTTATACAGTTGGATTTTATAAGTATATGGGTAGTGATTATCAAAGGGAATGGGGATGGAGTATTTATAATTGAAGAGACGGGGTATTTTGGAATAAAATGTTGATTATTTTATCATTTATGAAAAATATTATGAATAATATTGATTACCATGATATTAAATAGTTTATGAATAAAAAAGTGGGTGTTATTTGACTTTAAAATCAATTCATAATTGAATGGTATGTTCTGAATACTAAATTAAAGAAAGACACCAAACATAGTTTTTTATTTTGATAAAATATAACATACGACCCAAAAAATCAAACATTGGTTTAATATTTAAAATATTGTTTCTAACTGAATAAATTCACTTGTTAAATAGTTTTTTATGAGATAAAAAGTATTTTATAATTTTTTATTTTGGTCTTATATTTTTATAATGTCATAAAAGATATGGTATTTGAAAAAGATATATTTTTTACTATTCACCAAAAAACAATTTCTAATAAAATCACAAAAAATAAACCAAAGATAATTTTTACATTATGAATTAAAAAATGATTTTCATTTTATTAACTTTAAATTCAAAATTTTTTAAATTAAACTTTTAAATAAGAACATAAATTATAATTAATGAATTGTTATCATGGAAAAGTGAATTTTTAAATATTAAGTGTTTTCAATATTTTTCATATCTATTTTTAGTAAAATTAGTGCTAATATATCTGTTTAATAATTAAAAAAGTTTAATTATATTTTAAATAAGTTTTAAAATTTAATTAGTCATGTTATATTAAAAATTAAATAATTTTGGAAATTTTAATCAATTTCGTATTGAATTTTGATATTAAAATCTTCATTATTTTTGAGAATTTTCTCTTTGAAAACACTCTTTTTCATTTTTTATAGGGGTATAGTTTTAAACTGTATTCTACCAAATATTTGATTTTAATTTATAAAAATGGATTCATAATTTTTAATTATTATAATTTATGTCATCTAATAAGTCAAAATTAATTTTTTACCGAAATGAATTGTTAAAACTGTAAAAATTTGTTGTTGTTGTTAAGGTAAAAATATATATACCAAGGGTTAATCTATGATGATAATTGTTCAAATGGCCTAAATACTTGTCAAAATACAATTTTATTATCATATTTTGACCTTTTTCTATCTCAAATTCCAACATAAGGTTATTTTATGAATTTTTTTTCGGTAAATGACTTTATTATTTTTGATTCTTTTGGGAAATTTCTATATAATCCCCAAGAGGGTCCCATTTCCCCACTTATAAATGGGAACTCACTCCCTTTATTTATTTACAAGTATGAGTAAATATAGTTCATTCAGTAGATAAAAATATCCCTCCCAAAAAATCTTAAACACCTTACAGAGCATATAGTTTTCCAACAAAAAACTAACCCTAGTGTCCTTATGACGACATCGAAAGGAGGATTCTCTTAGTAAAGGTAATTGTCTTTACTGTTTCTTTATTTTTATTTTTTCTTTTACAGCCTTAAGTTATGTCTTAACACATAAAATATAATAATTAAAATTATATAACATATATTATATTTTATTATGTTTATTACATATTATTTAACCCTCTCCCACTACATAAAATTTAAAATAAATCCACTACTCGTTTGTACGATGAACTACTATCTCACGAATCAATGTCATTTTTTCCCATAATCTACCCTAATATATGGTCATAATGATGAAAATAATTTTTATATATGATAAATATTATATGATATTAATTATTTAAACATAATATATCATCCACTTTCTTACCATTTTAATTATTTAATGGAATGATATTGTCCCTTGTGCGTACGAATGACCTACCATCTCCACGAAATAATGAAAATACATTTCCATGAAAAAAATTTCATAACTAGAAATTTATTTTTTATAATGAGTATATATTATATTTATAACATTAATATAATTCTATATATTACAAATATATATCCTATGTACAATAAATTTAAATTTCACGACAAAATGTACTTAAGAAAACAAGACAATTATCACCCAAAAAAATGAAAAAAATTAAATATTATTAACAAACGAGGGGTAAAATGTAATAATAGGATCATATATGGTACTATAAATAGTAATATGGACAGTTTATATGTTAATAACATGTTTATAAATACTATAAATGAGGTTAAATCTTTTTCAACCAAAAGGAAGCACGATCTAAGGGACTTCGTCCCAATTTCTCTTCATTGAGGAATATTATAATGTTATACACCTAATAAAATTTATATGGTCTATATACTTCTAATTTGGAATGTAATATCCTAATTCACTAATAAATCATGAAATTTTAATTTTCAAATTGATTTGTTTCGTCCAAATAAAATTGAATTGAAAATTACCATGCAGTAAGGAATTTCATAACTCAATTTATTTTTATTGGGTTATATTTACTCTTCATTTTCTTTGAATTTATAAGATTATGTGTGTAATATTTTTTGACTAAATTATGTTTTATTTACACTTGTTTTATATATATTTAATTTATATATATATAATTTATTCATTGATTAATTCTCACATAAGTTTTGAGGTCTTTATAAGTGTTTTTATTTCAGAATCACATTTTTATTAGGATTTTAATATACTAGAATTTAAATTGAAGGAAATTATTTTATCTTCACCTAGTAAACCCATTTAAATTTTTTTCCTATGGTTAATCATGAATTTTTCATGTAATTGTAAGATTTTTTAACTCTTTGGAACTTCAAATGAACGATAAATGTTTTTAATAAAATCTAACTTCATTTCACTATTCGGTTGAAACTACTTTTTTCATAAAAATACATTTTTTCTAAATATGTTTTAGATTTTTTGTATACTTTCACAAACTATTTTTTATAGGATTTTTTACCCATTTTGAGTTTTTATAATATTTTTTGAAATTAACCTTTATTTCATTTTCAATACAAGTCTTATTTTTATTTTAGAAAAAAGGTAAAAGGAATCATTGGTTTAACGTTTAAAAAATAAAATAAAAATTCCATCCATCATAACCACTCAATTTTTTAAATATTATTTTATAATATTTATTGTTTATTTCCAAAACAATTCTTTTCAAAATGTGTTGTGATCCTTTAGTTTTAAAAGGTTATTTACATGATGAAAATTATATTTTCCTTAGGAATGTTTTTAAATATCTTTTTATTGTATTTCTATACATAGATTATAATAACCCTTTATTTTATGTATAATCCATTGGGGATATTTTTTATTGATACCATCATTATTCATTATATGGACGGTTTACGATCATTTTCACCAAGAAAAGTATATACAATAACCATAATGCATCATTTTTGTAGTCATTAACTTTCACTTGAAATATTTACTTTTTTGTGATCACTGGGCTTTAAATTTTCCCTAAATATCCATACTATTTTTTATGGATATATTTATTCCATAAATCATATATCATTCCTAAATACAATGTTATACATTGAAAGTGTTTTTATTTATGGAAATATTTATATATCTGTATTATTTACTCAATTGAAATATTTGTTGATAAGATACATTTTTTATGAATTAAATGGATTATTTGATTCATAAGGAATGTTTTGGAAATGTAGTGAAGGGTGGTCCCTAGAATTATATATCCCCTCAATGCATAAGTATTCTCATGAGGAAAATCAGTAAGATACAATTAAATGAATGTTTAAATATATTTTAAACCATCATGTGAAAGGTCTTGATGGTAGATGAATCATGATGTCTAAGATTGTGACATCCAATAATTAAACATTTCCTTTGGTTGGAATTAAGTTATTATTATCAATGATATTTTTACATTTATAATGTCATTGGAATCATTTGAATATCAGTTATTGAAAAAATTGTATGTGTTTTTAGTTATTTACCTTTCTATATTGATTATTAATTACCTATTACTGATAGTAAAATTCTTAAACGGAATGTCTTTTCAGTTATTTACCATACCATATTGATTATTACTTATATATTCATGACAGTTATGTTATTTAAATGGAATATGTGTTTAGTTATTTACCATTCCATATTGATTATTCCATATCAACTCATGATATTCAAGTTACTTAAATGTAATTCATGTTCAATTATTTACCTTACCATTTTGATTATTATTTATTTATTCATGCTAGTCAAGTAATTTGAATTTCAAGTGTGTTTAGTTATTTATATTTTCATATTTTTTATTCCCTATATATTTAAGATAGTCAAGTTATTTATTTAATTACATGTGTGTTCAGATATTTTCCTTTCCATATTGAATTTACCGTATTTATTATTCTTCATTTATTCATGATAACTTCCAATTTACGTAAATCTTACTAAGAATTTGATCTCACCATTATTTTTTTCCTTTTCTTAGAATATAGAAAGTGTTCTATAAGTGATATGAAAGGATACAGTAGTGGAAATAATGATATTCCCTAAAAAATTATAATTTATATATTCATGTGTAATATGGGAATTATTCATGTATCTATTTTACCAATACTTATAAACTATTTAGTCATTTTGGATGAAACTCCTTGGATCTTTTGACAATGTAATAAATAAGGGAATAGATCCAAGTTACCAGGGTCTAGGTAATTACATAATAGGCTTTATGAGGTTATTTTTTATTACAATTCACTAAATATCTAAACCTAAAAGGTCTTGGGAAGATATTTAATGTAATGATTTCTTTAATTCATGTAATTATGGGATAGTTATATAATAGAATCTATATATGGAATTTCACTAAGTATATAAAGTATGTTTTTATGTCCCATGATCTAGAAGCATAGTCTTAGTGCATCACACATCTCACATATCCAATTCATTTGAGAGATATACAATTATGGACCCACCATTCAAATTATTATGTGCTCATAATCATGCATGCAACATGAAAAGAATACATATAAAAATAATATATATGAAATAATAGAGGGTCCATAATTATATATCTCCTAAATTTATGCCTATTTTAACAATATTAAAAACTTGTTCAAATAAATTCGATATTATAATGATTTTTTAAAAATATTGGTATACAAAAAACCATTTAGCTAGTGCACAACCTCCCATCCTCCTATTTCCCTCCCATCCAGATCAAGGACCTACAACCTTCATTTTTATTTTCCATCTATATAAATCTATCCTCCCTTATGTTTTTCATTAGATTATTCTTGAATATAAACTTGGTATGTTTCAAATTATTTATCTCTTCTATAATCCATTATTTTCATTTATTTTTTAGGTTAGAAATAATAACCTAGATTATTTTTTTCAGATTATAGATTCCTTGAATTGATGTTAGTTTTAATTAGATTTGTTTTTCAATTTCATAATAAATTATATTTTAAGTTATGTATTTTTTAATTCAGCTACTCTCTATTTATATATAAATATAATATGACCCTATTAGGAAAAGATTCAACTAATTATTAAATGTTATTTTGAAAATAATTGTGTATATTATAAAATATTATATTGTAATATATAATGTTTACATTATGTCTAGATGATATTTTTAATTGTATGAAATGGTCAATCACATAGTGAACATTTCATTAATTATAAATAAGTGAAAAAGTACTAATAATATGATAAAATAAAAGTTTATGATGATAAAATGTATATTTGAGTGGAAAAATACATTTTTATACTACTTAAATTATTCAATAATTTTAAAAAGTTTTTGATAACATCTTCAAACATTTTATGGAACAATTTTTTAGGTGAAAGTTTCTAAAAAGGGGTGGATAATAACTTTTAAATATGTTGTAGGTAAAAGATTTATAGAAAAAGAAATCAATTAATAGATATAGAGATATATAGAGAGGTTATTTCTTTTTATCGCTCAAAAAATTCATTTTTGAATAAGATCAAAAGTTTTGGGGTTTTATTTATTTAACGTAACATTCATTGTATTATTCTTGGGTGAGTTTTTTCTTTTCATTTTTTAGTTATTATTTTTACTTAAATTTTATATTCCATAATTAAGTCATTTCATATGTTCTTTCTTGTCTTTATTACACATTCGTTATGAATTTATAATTAATTTCATATTTGTTTTCAAAATTAAGGATATGAAAATCATTGAAGAGATACGAAGGAAAATGATGACGGATAATAATCTCTACATGAGATATAAGGGTTCCCCTCATCCGGTGCCTGTTGTGATTATTTTAATTAATATATATATATATATATATATCAATAACATATAATATCATGGGATTACTTTTTTTTACTTATAGCCAGGATCCTCCACCTAGGAGACAGTTATTCTATTGTGATCCTAATAATAGCAGTGCTCTGCTAGACTATGTGGGGGGGGGGGTGTTACAAGAGCTATTCACACAACTATGTGTACTTGATCACGCCCTTCAACTTCCTCTAACAAACCATTTATCCCAGATTCTTATTCCACAATTTTTTTAGAGACACCTTGGATATTTTGTATGCCTTTTTCCCACCATTTACATCACATCCACCTCATATTTCTTTCCCTTAGTTGATGATGGCTCATACTCCCCATCTATATTATGCATCTCCATAAATTCCAATGTGAGATTTTTATACTTACACTTCCTTCCCCCTGAGCTTCTACATTCCCTCTCCTTCGACTTATACTCCGATAAATTTTGAGCCTTTAGAGAAGACATTGGGTCCCACTCCCATTGTACAGGTTGATGATCCTTCAAATCCTAGGGATCTAGTGACACCCAATGATCATACTGTTCAAGTATATTTATAGAACCCTAGTTAATTTTTTGACCATAATTTATTTTTATTATAAAATGTATTGATATAATATATTTTTTCTTTTATATATATAACTTCTACTAAGTGTCATTAGAGTACATGCATGCATGAGTTTTAGAACCACTCTTCACAACTGATGGAAGAGTACAATGAGGACAATCAAATGATTGGAAAAAAAGATGAGGATATAGAAGTTTTACGATGAAAATTTTAACATACTCTGAATACATTTTCTTTAGTCCACTGTCATGAAGACACATTAAAAATGAAGTAAAGGATAATTCTTGGGTAGAAATATGGGTAAGAAAATTTATTGAATTCAATGTTATATTATTATTGTATTTATATTAATTAACATTTTGGTAACATCTTTGTTATAAGTCTCTTGATGGCTAGGCTATAGGGAAATCATGGACCATGGAATTAGGTGAGATCTGGAGAGATTATACGCATCAATTATATAGTGAATGGAATTATAGAGTTGGTATAGATTTAAAGGTCACACCTATCTTGAAGGAGTTTCTAGTAAAACAATATATGGAATTGAATTATTATTGGAAGAGTTTCAAGATTAAGGTATTAATCAAATTTGAGGCTTTTGAATGAAAATAACTATGTTTTTCGTTAATAATTTGTTTTTTATTTCTGTAAAATACTTTTTAAGAAGAAATAGAAAAAAATAAAAGAACTAGGATGTTACTAAATACCTCTACACTTTGGGGTTGACTATGATGCTGGAACATGATTGGAAGTAGTTACTACACTCATTTATAATTTTTCTAATTAAATAAATTATTGAAATAAAATCTCATTAATTCAAAAATATATAGATTCATTAGTATTTTTTCTTCAAAAAAACCATATTAAATAGTTAGATAGTTAGGGAAATGTAAAAGATATATTTATTACAAGGATGTGTATAATGGAGTTTATCATAGAATATTTTCTTGTGGAATCCTATATAACCTATTAATAATTCAAGCAGGGGAGATATCGACTGATCCTAGGAAATGAGAGTGATTTAAGTACTAAAAATCATGAATTTAATTAGTGAATTAAAATAATTTTCAGGATAATATTGGAGAAAACAATTCACTCTATCTTCAAAAAATAAATAAATTAATATCCCAAGAGAAAAACTTTCTATATTTGTAATAAGGTTACTGCTAGGCAGGAATCATGTGTAATGATATATGTGTCAGTTAGGATATTTTTAGAAAAGAGAGAGGGGTTCCTATTATTAGGTAATTAGAAAGTGGTTTGTGGGGAATGGTTCTAATAGATGTTAATGATATGAAAAATGTTTGAAAATTTTAGAAACATAAAACCAATTAGAAATACAATTTTATAGAAGAATAGAAAATAAAAATGAAGAAAATAAATACAAAAAACTTTATATTGATTAATAATTAGCTTATAAGATCGATAATGATTAGTTAAAATTAACCAATATGTTCATTCTTTGTAAGCTAATCCCCAGAATTTGAAATATTGAAATAATATTTTAGGGATCTTAGGAGAAACCAATAAAATCTTTCTTATTCAACAGAGTTAAATATGATCATATATAATTAGAGTTCATTATAAAATTATTTAATAGTATCAATTTCAGTATACAATTTAAGTATAAGATAATAAATTAATACACTCATGAAAACTTATACCTACTTCATCCAATGTCGACACCTGCACAACAATATAAAGAAACACATTTTTCTTTATTATCCCTTATATAAAACTCATAGAATCACAACATATCATCTAAAAAACAAATGGAATCTCAAATTTCATTTGTTTTACTCTATAAAAGTCCAAACACTTTGATCTTATGTTAATGCCTCAGGTCTCCATCTAACCAGAGGAATGATGAAAGTGATAATCTTTTGGACACTTTCATTAATCCCAAAGAGTTACTAAAAATCATTCAAACATAACATTAATTTCTATAAAATCATATTTAATTAAGATTAGTGTATTCCACTTGAATAATGAAAATAAATTTTAAAATACATGAAAATTTAGGAATTAATAATTATATTTGTAGTATCAAACACAAAAACTAATAAAGTGTCTTCACAATAAAATTTACTTTTAGTATATTTATCACACTTTTCCATATATTTAATATTAGACAACCATTTCAGTTTTTTAAATTCACTTTTCCCTATTTAGTTGTAAATTTAATAAATACACACACCATATAAAGTCACACCAAACACCTAGAATGACATATTTCTTAGGCCTAAATCAAGGATAATATAAGAACATAGCTGTAATGTTCATATGTAACGTCACCATATAACCCAAGGAAGACTATAAGTGATCAACTTTAAGGAAATTTACACAGTACCAAAGAGTTACTAGAGACAATTCAAGCATTACTTTAATTTCTATAATAACATATACCATCTATCCCAATTTATTCCACTTGAATAATGAAAACACATTAAGAAATACATGAAAATACAATTTTTTACAATTACATTATTAGTATCAAACAGACAAACTCAACAAGAATTTTTAAAAGAAATCCCCTTTTTATATATTTATCAAAAAATTTATTATATTAAACATTATTCATCTATTTACCCTTATTATATTCACTTTACCCCATTTATTCACAAATTCAAACAAAACCCACATCATAGAAAGTCCCAGCAAACTTGCAATATACATCCCACGTACATATGATTAAATACTATAGTTAATTAAGTGTGTCTAATATTAAACCATTATTTTAATATAATAATATAATAATTCCTATGAAAATAATTTGGCTTTAAATGAGGGATGTGAGATTGTTGCACAATGTCGGAGGAGCCGAACGCTTCTAACACGGGGAAGGAGAGTCAAGACGGCAATGGAAGCATTAGCTGAGGGAGTCCTAGCATCATCAGGTCGCAGTTGTGGTTGGGGCCTCAATCTATCAAGATCCGAAGTAGTTCTTCGGTTCCAAATTATCATATCCGAGTAAGGATTTTTATTTCTTTATCAGTGTTGAATTTCTATGGTTTATTTTCAACACAAACATATTAATGGTTTTCTATTTGTTTCTTTTTGATCGCTATCAATTTCATCATAATTTTAAACATGGTTATCCATAATTCTACCACTCACAAAAAAAAATTTGAATGTGAATGTCACAATAAAATTATGGAATATTAATCCTTAACACAAGAAATAGTTTCCCAAGCCAAACAAATCACATGAAATTATATAATCATTAAATAGTGAACATATAATATATAATCACAATTTAACAAAAATTAAAATAATAATTCACCAATATTAAATATTAAAAAAATATGCACATGGAAGGGGGATGTAGATCTTATATGAATACAAAGAACCAATAATCCACCAAACAAGAATCACAAGAGAGAATATTAGAATTTAAAATAGAAAAAATGTCATCACATTCCTATATTATAATAGGTTTATTCAATCTATCACTCATATTGAAATAATCTTTAAAACTGATTGAAAATTTGATTTGAAATATAAGAAAATTCAATACACGAATCTTATGAGAGAAAGAGAGAGTTTTCTAAACTCAATGCTCATAAAAAATAATCACAGTAATAAAAATAATAGGTTAATTTCCAAAATTCATGATATAAAGTATATCTTGTACACAAGTTATTCAACGCAAACAATAAAATTCATCATGTCAAATGAACTTTACATTTCAACATTCTATGTGACGATTTAAAAAAAATCCTTAATGATTATTATTGAATGCTTACCGCACAAATAACGCTATTAAAACAAAAAACTCCAACACTACAATATTATTTAGGGTTATTATTTAAATAATTGATAGCTTTATCACCTTTAAACATTATTTAATCAATTTACCCCTTTAAATAGCATGGAATGATTTTTTATAACACATAATCTCATTTTTATAGAATAAATTCAACAAAATAAAACATCAAAAAACATTTTATTCTGCTTGAGGTCTCTATTAAATCACAAAACTCATTTTATACCCTTGAATACTTAATTCCCTTAGAATATTATATTATAAACATAAAATAATTTCACATATATTCTCATTATTAATCTATAACAAATCATGTTAGCACATCCATATTTTAATTGTTAGATAATGTCTTGTCAAACAAACATTAAACAACTAAAATCAACTATCATATTAACCAAAACACACTCGATTAGATAATTAGAAGCTCAAATAAGTTCGTAACCACTTACCTCAAAGTATTTTACCATTAATCATAAGGATTAGGATCCAAATTCCAACATTAATTTCAAAATATCAAGAATCCATTGAGAAAAAATAGAAAAACTATAATTAAAACATAAAAGATACCGAAAAACTTTTATTTTCACTATAACCATAAGGAAAACAAAATAAACACCATTTCAACACAACCAATAGATTTTAAATCTTCCTTGAACATGAAATTTTAATTTTACAAACACTCATTCTAAATAAACATTAATATTATTCAAAAAATAGAAAATAAATCCAATTCATTCATGTTCCTTTTTAACAAAAAAGAAACACCAATATTGACTATACACTTTAATCAATATCTATCATTTAAATATATACCTTGGTTTTACATATTTTAACCCCTTTAAAGTTAAATCATAGAAACATAGAAACAACCAAATAAGATCACATATAACATAAAATTCACCTTTCAATTTTACCATATTATATATGTATTTAATCATAATTAGTTTTTCTTTGATAAAGACGCTCAATTTCCATTATTCTATAAGTACATTACCCTTATATCCATGGAAATAATATATACAAACACAAATCCTTGAATTCAAATTTAAGTTAGTTTATCAAGTCATTATTTAATAATATTATAAATTATTCCAAATTATAATATACAATTTAATTTGTTGACAAACTCATATTATATTAGAACAAAGTAATTAATCATTGAACAAAATCATATTACGTCATCGAGTAAATCCATTTGATTTTAGTTATGAAATTTCTTATTAATAAACTATTTTGAATTATGGTTTTCCATATTAAATTTCATTTCAAAGAAATGTTTTGAATATTAAAGGATGTTTCCCTCAAGAAAAATTGATTTTCTCAGGAAAAAATGGAAATATTGAAGTGTAGTAAATGAAAAGACACAACAAAAGATTATAAGTTTCCATTTGTTTATTTCATAATTTTCATTCTCTTTTGTAACTAAATGGTGCATTTATATTTTAAATATTGTGTTTTGGAGGCCCTTTATGAGTAGGAAGTCATCAAATTTGGGCCAAATGATCATTTACATCAAGTTTTGGGAGATGATCACCATAATATAATACACTATTGGCTGGTGAAGAGTATTATACTGAATAGATATTAGCCCACTTCAGGATCTATTTATGGTAGCATAATGTTGTTAGTAGCTCATGAAAAGGTATCATAGGCTCGGGATGAGAAATATAAGGACACAAATTGGTCATACAAGAGCATGAATAGAGTCAAAGGGCCAATGATGAATTTATGACAGACTTACACCCATCACTACCACCAGACACTCTCATATATTGTGATACATATATTTCAATGATGCGTATGTTATGTGGTGAACTAGGTGATGAACCTATTGGTGGTCAGGATGAAGAGGTTCCTGGAGATGGTGATGGACATAAAGATAGTGAGGATGGTGGTGAGAATGATGATCAGGATGATGGAGAGGATGACGGTGACGATAGTGTTGGTGATGAGGGAGAGACTGATCCTTCACATTTTCGACTGATATTTATGAAATTTAATATTTGATGATTAGTTTTTAATGAATATATATGATTTTTTGAATATGTTTTATCATTGGTAGAATTCATTAATTAGTTCTTGTGTTATCACTATTTGTATATTGTTTAGTGATTTTTTGGAACTATTTAGTGATTTCTATAAGAAATTAACCAAGGTGAGGGGTGTTTCGATGATTGTTTCTAGGAATTTGGGTCAGGTGGGGGTGCTGCTAGATTGGAATTTAAGGGATCTCTATTCCAAATTCATCAAAACTATTGGTATGGAGCTATAACAACAGTTTCATGGAACCATTGGTATGTATTTCATCCATGGTAGTATATTCCAATGGGGTTTTAAACCATTGGTAAATACTTACACCAATAGTTCTATAAGAACTATTGGTAATGAGAAATTCTAGTACTCTTATAACAACAGTTTACTAAAAACCAGTGGTATAGACCTATACCTATGGAATCTTAACTAACAGTTTGAAGAGGCATTGGTATAGGCTATACCAATGGTTCTCTAGCCCCTAAAAACTTTTAAAAAACAACTAGTATTTCCCCTATTTCTAGAAGTTTCCTCATATATTGAGAAAACATTAATATTCATAACACATTCAAATTTTTGATGCTTCCAAAAATTACTTATGATTTCTTAAAATTATATTATTATTATATATAAATAGATAATTTCATATAATTTTTTTTTGAAAATAAATGTTATCCAAAATTTTTAAATTTATTTTAAAAATATATTATAATGAAAATAAAATATAATGTTTTACCAAAAAAATAATTATTCTTTATTTGTGTCAAAAATATATTTTATTTTATATAAAATTTTATTTAATTTTATTTTGATTTAAATTCCTTATACTAAATTAAAATTTTGAAGTGTTTTTAATATTTATTTCATGGTGCATTTGTCTTGTACTATATTAAATTACTAATTATTATATATTTTTAATGATATGGGTAATTACTTATATAATACTATAAATAATTTTATTCTCCCCCCATTTAAATATTTTTTTCATGAAATTTCAACTCATATCCTCAGTAGAGATAATAAAAGGGTAGTTCTGTTTCATTATGTCCTCAGGTTTCCTTATTTTCTCTTCATACCTATGGCTCCACAGAATTAATTTTACAAGGTTAGTTGTATTGTTTCATACAACTTTTTCTCTATGCTGTAATATCATCACTAGCTGCTCCTCATAAGAGTTATAATGCTCCATCTATAATGAATTTAGATTTTTATATTTTAGGGGTCAAGAATTTATTTCCTCAATTGGGATTTAAGGAACACATCATCCACTTTGGATTGGTTTAGTGGGAGTGTTATTCGACAAACCACAACTCTTAGTCAGTCAATAATTTCAAAAGGTTCTATGTATATGGGATATATATTTAAATTATTCCAAAATATCATGAATCTATACCATGGTTATATATGAAAGAACACTTTATCTCCATCTTCAAACATTATGCTTCATATAATATTATCAATATAACTATTCCATTGACTATATGTTTTCATGATCTATTGAACTATCACTCAGAACATATCTTCCATTTCATCAACTATTTTTGGATGCATTTTCTTACATTATCTAACTCCATCCTTGGATGTTGGTTTTGTACATTTCATTCCATAGAGATCATAATAAGAATCCATTTAAATTATAGAGTGAAATATATTTTTGTATGAGGAATCAACCAAAGGAAAATTGTAATCCCAACCTTATTTATATTTCACAGAGAAAGATCGTAGCATATCCTCAAGTGTCTGAATCGTCTGTCCAGATTTGAAATCAGACTACAGATAATTGGACATGTAAAAGTTCAACTCTGTATTTAGGTCATGTTTATTAATTTTACATAACATTGAGATGAACTACAAAAATCTATCAGATATAACCAATTCCGGTGTTGCATGAAGCCCCACCACTTCTCTAATGTATATCATTTCAAGTTAATTGGTTGATAAATCCAATTAAATGGTTATGAAGTGGGAATAATTTTAAAAACAGTGCACTAAAACCTATATGGAATTATTTCCTTTGGATGTAGTCATAAGTCTAATAAAAAAATCCATGGTGATGTTCTCCCCTTTTTATAGAGTTTTATGTATTTGTTGCAACATCCCCTTGGACTTTTTCCTTACTTCACTTCCATGCACACGAAGAAATTATATGTATATTTAGTAATATATTTATTCATATTTTCCCACCATTAGTGAAATCATAGATCAATATAAAACTTTTTTCTCCCTATGTGGATATGTAATGTTGATGTATGAGCATTATTTAGAATACCCTTCTTCATATTAGGTTCTGATGGTACACATAGTCATGTCCAAAATATCAAAAATCCATCTCTATAAATGTCATACTCTTTTGATTTTCCATTTCTTTTATCATTATCCTTATTTTATAACTCAATATCTTCCCTTGTATAATTTTTTTTCTCCCGAGTATATGGTTGATCTATAATTTGTGAATGGTATGATGTTTTCCCTTCATTTATGATTCCAATATCCATCAATTTTATGTGTAAGAAACATAGATTCTTCTCAACAATCATTATTAATTTAGTTAAAGACGTTTTCTACTTATATAATCTAAAAATTTATTCACTTTTTTTTAAATTTTAGTGAATTGAGTAATCACATTCCCTGATTGAATTTAATTATTTTCATTGATTCATGTTAAAATACTTCTATGTGAGTATATATATTTTAAAATATTTTGATCAAAATATATTTCACACTTCTGTCCATAATATTTTTTCCTAACAAAATTTCAATGAAAATATCATAACACCTAACTCTAAATTGTGTGTCAGATTTTTATAATCATGGATATTTAGTTGTTAATCTGAAATAGATTCCATTTTATAATTTTTAGGAGTACGAAACCAATTCCTTTCATTAAATCATAACTCTATATTACATACCACTATTCATTTGAGGGTATAGTTAGTACTAATGATAAGAAACTATTTTTATACACATTATATCTTTTTATAGGGGTTTTTATTAAACTGTTTTATCATTTATTGGGTAATTATCACATATTTAGAATATATGATTAGTTTTTGGTTTTTTGTGAAATTGTTTTATGTCATGATTTTTAATTATTTTATTTGATATTTTGAATTATTATAAAAAATATTTTAATTAATAATTAATGTTTTGATAAAATGATTCCGGTGAATGAGTATGATATAATGAAATCAAGGTAGTTTTTTGTATTCAAAAAGTGATGCAAAAAATCAGCTACAGATGAAATTTTAAAAATTCATTAACACATCGTAAAATGTACTAGACAATGAACTATGCTTATCAATCTACTAACCATTCATGTCTATCAATAATAACGTATCCAATTGACAACATGAAGGAACCTTCCATATGGTCTCTTTAACACCATTTAATCGATACATCTAATGTAAGAATGAATTAGATTTACCATGGATTGAGTCCCTCAATTAGTCACCATTTAGTCATTTAGTTGACACATCAATCATAATAAAAGATTCATTAACCATTACATCCACGCAGAAACAAAAAAAGGAGATCTGGTCTTCCATGCCTGAAATTTCATGAAGTCTAAAATAAATGTTATGTCTATCCAATAAAATTTATGTTGAGTTTACTGTGTGATTACTTACCTACCATAGGGTCAAACGTTTCTATGTAGATAATTGATACTCTTGGTCAATCCATTAATCCACTAAATATTGATTGATACAAAATATATTAAGAAATCAATTTATGTTGGAACATGAATAAGTTTTTTTGGATCTCATACAAACTCTAAGACAAAAAATTAGGTTTCTATTTGAGAAAGAACATGATAAACAGGTTTCTAAGACATCAATTTGAACATGAGAAATATTTTATTCAACAAAAAATAAGTAAGGATGATAGTTTCTTGGAATACCATAATCATGATTAATATTTTATGATTACGAAAAAGGTAAATAATTTAAAGATTCAAAATGTAGAGGAAAACATGAGGTTTGACCATGTCGAAATAGAATTAACCCATGTATATATAAAATAATGAGGAGGTCACTGCTAAGGAAGGTTATTGAGACATAGATCATGAGTATTTTAGAAAATTTTATACTATTACATTCTTTTTTTAAATTTTCATCAGTTTCATAATTTTTCTCACACCCCGTTATTTCTCTTCCCTTCTAATAGAGGGGAAATATTTTAAGTTATTGGGGTAGGAAATTATATCCAATTTAACTCTTGAGTCTCTGAACAATAATTAATAAAAACTATATTATTTTTTCATTTGTATTCTAAAAAGTTATTTTAATATTTAAATTAAATTGTGTTTATGGATTCAAACTTGTTCACTATAACTTCTATCATTGATGATATGTAATCATCCCTCACGTGGTGTAGTTTTTCTTGATAGGGTATGTTACTTTAGGTGGCGAGTGTTTTACAATCACTAGAATGTGTAGGAGGGAATTTAATGGATTTTTTGATGTTGAAGGGATACCAATAATCAATTTGGGTTTTCTTTAGAAATGAAAGGGTTGTTTTCTAACTTTTTATAGGAAAAATAAGTGGTGGTGAACCACAAATAATAACTATTAGATGAATTTCAATAATACCATTCAACCTATTGTTTTTAGATATGTTTATTGAGGAATATATATCTTATCAATTAATAAAGATATAGGTAATAACATTTTAGGTACTATGATAGAATTATAAATGGAAGGAAGACCCTAACCCAATAACTATTCATATTTATTATTTTCAAACTTCTACTTCACTGATTTATTATCTATTCAAAATCTAAAACCCAAGACAAACCTTTTATTTAATTGGAAAGTGATTACTAATTTCTTTAAACTCTTATCTTGGATAAAACTATAGGTTACCACTAATATTTTATATATTCTATGAAATTAAATGGGGTTCTCACACCCTTGATAGGCGTGCATTCAAAAACTATCACCATTTCAAAGGAGGTTGTTCCAAAAATAAAATAGTAAAACCATTAATTTCATGAATCACTAATAAAAAAATACTTAATTTTAATGCATACATTAAAAAGTATTTTCTAGATAATCATAAGAATTTAAATTTTCAAATAGAAATAGGGGAGACTTCCCTTGCAGACTCAGGTGAATGTACTAGTGTTTATATTGAGCTTACAATTTTGGATGGCAATCCCAACTAGACCATCAAAGACCTGTATTCACCTCTATTTGATAATAAACATTATAAAATTTCTATAGATAGAATGGAAAATGGATTTTATTTAAATATTTATATAATAAAATTATTGGAAAAGTTTTATGGTATTTTTTGTGAACTCCCAAAAAAGCATACAAGCTTTCAAACATGTATGCTATAATTTGAAAACTCTTGGAGTAGATGAGGAATAAGTGAAGTGGAAGAATTTTACTTCTCACTGAATGGAGAAAAGAAAGAGTAGTTGTAAAACCTACAGAAAAGAGATATTCATGACTTGGACGACTTATAGATATTCTTTTATACAAATTATTTTTTCAAAATTCTTAAAGCACAATAATAAAGAATGAAATTTATGCAGTCATGAAATAATATAGATAAAATTTTAATGAGTACAGGGAGAGATTTGAATAGATTTATGCGATATTTCCACAATAAATTATTGAATAAAACTATTTAATTTTTTTCTTTAATCAAGTACTACTCAGTAATGGAAGAAATATTTTGGGTGCATTATATAGAGAATATTTTATTAAGAATCCTCAATTATATGCCAAGGGATTGATTGAGAATATTTCATATAACTCATACCAATTCGGTATGAGAGGTCCTGAAATAAGAACTATTCATTTGGTAATTATTTATAATTCATCACCCTTATTTGAAAGTTACCTTGAAGAGATAATAACATAGTAAGAAAGATGAATGTTAAATAAATTAGTGAATAACATAAACCCACTATGTTATATGATTTGTTTCTCCGCACCTATCCATTTGAGTAACTAATATGCTAAAATTGATGGTAAGAAATGTTGTGGTGTTTCCTTTAAACCGAGATAAATACCAAAAAATCAAGGATGGAGGGATCATAACCAAGTTTAGTTTGGATTTGAACTCACACACCTACGAGAACCAGATTTAAAAACATATCCGATTCCAACAATAAAACCAACAATTCTGGTACCCACCAAACTTACAAACATATTAAAAGAAGACCTATAACAAAACCATATACCAAAAACTCCCATTATAGAAAAATAAAACCTAATAACTTTCATATAAAATTATAAAATATCATTTATATTTGTATAAAGAAACCTAAGTTTAAAAGTTAAGGACTAAAATCGAGAAGTTAAATAATCTGTTCAAATGTTTGATGGAATTTTTCTTCAATGAACTAGGTAAGATTCCATATCAAATCTTCCATAACACAAGAGAATATATAATTTCAATAATAAAAAGATGTTTCAAGGAGTTTCACCTCATTGAAACACCTTATTTATGAATACTCCTGTACTCAAGAGATCATGGGATGAATCTGTCATGGTGGAGGGGGATTAGGTTGCGCTGCAACAACGAATGGAAATGTACCAATTTTCATGACTAGGGAGAAAAAACTTTGAAAAGGGTATAAATATGTGTTCGATTCATTACCTAAATTTGATAATCTCACACCATTGGGGATTCTCATGGTGGAGGATTATTTCTATTATAAACGGTTAAAACCATATTATCCTGGAGCATAAAGAGGTTCATGAAACTGTTTAGAGGATGCGGAAACTAAGACTAAAGCCACGTTTCATGAGGCTGTTGGAATGGGATGAAAAATTTAATCCATTCAAACAAAGACTCTCGATGGAACTGGTATGAAAATGGATTCATTGGGTACCGTTGGTTTACTGGAATCCAAAGATCCTGAATGAAATTTCATCAGGAATAAGAAATACTCTCAATATTGATCAACAAACTGTTTTTGGGGACTTGGGCCTATATGTAAGAGTCATGATTGAAATTAACATGGATCTGTAGCCACCTAATTTTTCTTTGTGGATGTGAATGGTCAGTAGTTGAAGGTAAATTTTGGGATTGAGAATTTGCCTAAATTTTGCAAACACTGTACAATGGTTAGACATGTGTTTCAAGATTGTCATGTGGTTAAGAAGCCGGTCAGCCCAGATCAACCTCCATTAGTTTGGAAAGAGGTTCCATGGAGCAGGAGAAGTACTTTAGGAGCACATGAAAAAGGGAAGATGCATGATAAGGAAGTAAAATGATCAAAAATATTTGGAAAGTCTTGGGATGAGATGGTGGATGAAGAGGTAAATCAGCAAGTAATCATTGAATTTCACGATTTTATTGGGGATAACAGTTCTTCAGAAATCATCATCGAGAAGATGGTGGAACTCACCTCAGAGGAGTGAAACATAGTACAGGATATCCAAATTGAGTTATTCACTATCAGTCTAATTGATACAGAATTAGAGGCTTAGTTTCCCTTAATTGATATCTACCTAGATGTGGAGATAGAAGATAAAGTCACCGAGGTAGTTATGGTCTAGAAACATGTCCATTTTAAAAAGAATGGTGAAGCTGGGGATGCAAAGGAAAAGGAAAAAAAAAGTGTCAAAAGGTATCTCTCAGCCAAAACCTGGTATGTACAGTAGAGAACTGAGTTTGGGTGCTGTTGTATTACAAGAATAATAAAAAATAAAATCACCCAAAAACCTTGGGAAAAAAGGATGTGTGGCCTCCAAATCAACATCATTATGAGGATTCTCTTCTAGAACTATCAGGGTCTAGCCCACCCTCCCAAAGAAGGATCCCTTAGGCTCCTTGATGGAAGGTATAACCCATAGATTATTGGAATTTTGGAGCCCAATATGAACTCAGAAAATCTGAGAAATTTTTTACACAGTAGGGGATACAATATTCTGGGTACTAATAGTGATGGGAAAATCATGATAGGATTTGTATTCTTAATCATTCTAAAGTTGATTCTCTAAGGATTATAGTTGTGGACAATCAGATTATCACCTCTAGTTTTATAGAGGGTGGATGCCAGTTTTTCAACTAAATTGTGTATGCTCACAACTATCATGTGGATATGATGCTTATATGGGGGGGGGGGGGAAATACAGCAACTAGAGAATTCTATATTAGATCAACCGATTTTCACAGGTGATTTCAACTCAATCCTTCACTAGGATGGGAAAATGGGTCTAGTTACAAATGACACCTCTACAAGAGACTTCAGAGAATGTATTGAGAAAGATGGTATAGTGGATGTTAACCTCATTGGTGAAAAATAAACCTGGTATAGGAGAAATATCAATGGTATGAGGGAAATTAGAATTGATCCGGACATTGTTAATAAAATAATTCTTGATGCATGGATATCAATCAGATGTGTTATGATTTGAAAAATTAACTCTTATCACCACCCTTTTCTGACTAGTATGCTTAGAAAGGATAGTGGACAAAAAACTCCTTTCAGATTCAGCAATGCATGGGCCTCTCTTCCAAAATGCTCAAGAATTTTTCAAGTGACTTGGGGATTATTGATATGTAATGGAAAACATTTGATATGTATTTCCAAACTCAGAATGCTAATTATTAAGCTTACGGAATGGAGTAAAGAAAGATTCAGATCGATGGATGCTAAAATTGAAGGAATTGAAAGATCCCTTCATGATATGCAAGAAGATTCCACAAGAGCTATCTTCTTGAGGGACATAAAACATGAGATTGAGCTCCCCATAAAGATTAATGAACTCATAAAGGTTAGGGAAAATATCAGGAATGTTTATTTCAAAGTTATGTGGCTCTAGGAAGGGGATCAAAACACAAAGTTCTTCAATGCACTTCAAAGGGTCTGAAGAGTGAATGTACCTCCTTCCCTAATAAAGGATGGTGATAGAATTCTAGATGGAAAACAGGAAATTGAAGAATATATTTTATCATTATATAAGAACCTATTCAATGGGAGGGATAGATCTGAGCCCATCAGAGACAACTTCATTCCTAATTTAATCAATAAAGAGGACAATCGTCTACTCACAGCGATTCCGATGGTTTTTGAAATCAAGGAAGTAGTGTTTGGTCTTAAAATGATAGCTTTCATGGCCTTGATGAATTCAACAATATTTTATTCCAAATATATTGGGATTTCATTCAGAATGAGGTATTCCTACCTGTTAAAAACTTTTTCAGAGGAGGCACATTCACTTCAGGATTCAATGCCCAATTCATTACCCTGATACCTAAGTTAGAGAATGCTAGTGAAATTGGTCAATTAAGGCCAGTATCCCTATTGAAATCCATGTACATAATAATTACAAAACATTTGTATTAGTTTAATTTCTTAGCTAACTAAAAAAATTATTTCCTAGAACCAGTTTGGTTTTGTTAAGGGAAGGAATATACAAGAATTCCTATTTATGGCCTCAAAATGCATCATTCTTCTAAGAAAGACAATGCAGGGAAACAATGTGGCTACGAATCCTGACATAAAAAAGACTTTTGACACAATGGTCTAGGGATTTATTGAAAATATTTTTGTCAGCTTTGGATATAGTGAGGAGTTTTTTCAATGGATCACAAAGTTGATGGAATCTTCCCACATCTCAATTCTGATTAATGGGTCACCAGAGGGATATTTCACTTATTCAAGTGGTGTGAGACTAGGTGACCCCCTCTCTTCAATCATTTTTGAAATTAAAGTGGACTTCCTTAGTAGGATTCTTTCTAACATGGTGTAAAATGGGAAACTTGCAGCTATCACATCGGCTAGAGGTCTCTTTACACCCTCTCATTTATTTTTTGCAGATGCTATTGTCATTTTTGTGCATGGTGATAGAAATAAAATCACTCATTTGAGGGAAAGAATTTTGCATTATGAATGTGTGTCAGGAAAAGAAATCAGCTATAGAAAATCCTTTATTTACTTTGTCAAGAACATTGTAGGTGCATGTATGACTCATATAATTAATTATCATGGCCTTAGGGAAAGATCCCTAACTTTTATGTATCTTGGTGTCCCCCTATTCTGGGGAAAGCCTCAGGTCTCCCACTTTGCAAAGGCTTTATGCCATATAAGGAAAACTCTTGAATCATAGAAGGGAAATTCTCTCTCAATAGCAGGACGTGTATGTCTTGCCAAACATGTGGTTATTTCAAAACATGTTTATTATTTCATGGCTTACATGTGGCATGCCACTATTGTGAAACAATTAACTCCATGATAAAGAAAATTGTATGGATTAGAAATGTGATGGAAAGGAAGATCATCACTACTAAATGGAGCACATGCTGCATGCCTACAAAATAGGGAGGCTTGGGAATTAATAATTTAATCTATTTTAATCAGGAATTACAAGACAAATTTATCTGGAGACTTATTCACAACAACTATGACTCTCTTGATTTCTTGAGGAGAAGAATTATACCAAGGCTAGTTGATGGGAGGCATGGATACATGGATTTATCAATTTGGACTGGAATGTGTTCGGTGTTCATCATAATCATGTGGCACTCACGTTGGGTGGTCAATACAGATCCAGGTTTGAAATTATGGTCCACCAACTGGATGGGAACACCACTTATGGGAAGGTTAAACACAAAAGAGAATAACATTGATATCAGATTATCCATCACAGACCTGCTTCAATGCAGAGGTGACATCACATATGAAATTGTCTCCATTCTTCACTGTGGAACACAGTTCTTAGCATATTTGAGATTGATCCTTCCAATACTCCCTCAAATACACAGTTTATATATCATCTTCTTAGAGTTCTGCAATCCAAACAGCTAATTGCATTATTCCAGGTGGCATGTGCTAAACTACTATATGATGTATGGAAGGCTTGCAACAACTCTATTCATCTCCAAGAAAGATTCAATGGATCAACTATAATTAACATCATTATTGTGGCCATTTAAAATGTTAATTCACTGATTAAAGAGCATTGTAACATCTCGGTTAGGGAGTTCATGATACTTAGAAGAATAAAGGTTACATGTTACTATCCCAAACCATGGGGCATGATAGAGGTGATATGCACTGCCCCATTTAATGGATGGTTAAAATACAATACTGATGGAGCCTCCGAGGGAAATCCTAGACCATCAGGTAAGTGGTTAAATTTCATTTAGAAAATATTTTTCCAAAGATACTTTATCATGCATACCTTTCGGAGGTGAATTACATTGCATATGGCCTTGCAAACAAAGGGGTTTTGGAATAGATAATCATCCACATCAACACTATTCCTATGGACATGGTCCCTCTTCTTACTATGGACAAATGTAAAATTCCTTCTTTCTATATTGTGTAATGTTTTAGCTTTATCAATTTAAGAGCATCTATGCTCATTTTTATAAAAAAAAAAAGAACAAGGAAATAATAGAAAAAGCAGTGAAATAAAAAGAAGGGTCTTTGACTTTCAATCCAATCAAAAATAATTTTGGCTGAAAATATCTAAATAGAATATCTTCAAACAGAATCTTTGGAAGAATTATATAAATTTGAGATTAATATTGATCTTCTTTAAGAATATAGAGATATTTCCAATAATATGAAATCTCTTAAAAAACATTTCCCCAAATAGTACAGTCTTTAAGGGAATAAGGGAATTTATTTGGGAATAAGTGTAGTAGTCTTAATCAGACAACAAATACCCAAACTATTTCAATATCCAAGGAACTTTTCTTGGCATTTCACCATTGGTTCCATCAAATTTTTTGGTGATTTATTTGACTTAGGTTCTTCTATAACATTTATTACCCACTCAATGTTTACATATTTATATATATGATACTTGAATCCCTTAAAAGTCGTAATACAATTTAAAAAAATCCACCATATTTCATATAAGAGTGGTAGAGTATGTTATTATGAAATTATAATATCTTCTCTTCATGATATAATTATATATTTCTAAAGTGGTAGAATATAGAATCTCATCACACTCACCTATCATTTTGGGTAGACCATTCTTGAATAGAGATAAAGAAATCATTAATGTTCGTGGAAAAGAATCACTATGGATTTTTGAGATAGAAAAATCCATTTTGATATTTGTGAATCCACGAGGGAACGTTCAATTGATTATTAACTTCTCACACTATCCCAATTTTAAGAGAAAAAACCTATTATTGTTTTAGGTATATTTCAAGAAATCTTATTGTTAGAGGAACAATCAAAGTTAATAATTTCATGGAGGATATAACTGTCTAAAATTTTAATGAATCTATTCTCATATTAAAGGAAATATTAACCCATAATAACAAACATGGTTACTTTTTTTATTCAATGAAGATTCAACTTACACATTATCTTGTTTTTAAGAAATAAATTCAAGGGAAATGAGAAACTTGAATTTGATTCCATCTCTAAAACAACCCCAAATATGGAATTAAAAATATTTTCCATGGATTATAAATGTGTGCACCAAATGAAGGGAGAAAAAAAATACTTTTTATCATTTATATAAACTTATATATAATGTATGAAAATAAATTTGTCAAAACCTTGAAATAAAACATGAAAGAAATAGGGTGTAGTTTAGAAGATATCTCATAAATTGACCTCAAAATTTTCTCACAAGAAATTTTACATTACGGAGACTTCAAATATTTTATGTATCCCTAATGGAGAATAAATCCTACAAATCTTGGAGGTTTTGAAGGAGAAAATTTAGAATTTTTTGGTAGAGAAATTATTTACCCCATTTATGAATCATGATGGGTTAGGCCAATACATATAGTTCCCTAGAAAACTATCTTAAACGATGGAAAAAATTATCTAAATGAATTAATTGTTGTGAGAATTCAGAAAAACTAGAGAGTATGGATAGCTAGTTGGAATACGGATTGGGTCACTCTGAATGATCACTTCCCCGTCCCATCTATGGTTCATATGCTTGAGATGTTGATAGAAAACTCACCATTGATCCTTAAATGGGGTTTCAAGATATTTACATGTACCCATTATTATAGACGACTAGGACAAGACTACATTCCCATTCCCCTTTTACACCTTTTACTAAAAAATGATTCCATTTTGGTTATATAATTCCCCAGGTAAATTTCCAAGGTGTATGATATGTATAATCTCAAACCACATATGGGATGATGTTATGCATACATGGTAAATTATTGGGTAACTTCCCCGGTACCGTCTTATTTAAATTCACATAAATTTGATTCCAAGATTTTAATTTAAGAATAACCATACAAGTGAAAAAATTTCAATGATCAAGTAATAAAAAGATGATTTCCTATAATTAAAAATGAATATGTTTTTTATTTTTTATGATCTAGAATGTGTAGTACACTTTGGACTATAAAGGACTATAAGGAATGTGATAAAATCTTGAATTTTTTTATCCCACTTTGTTTAAAGATACATGTGAATTTGGAATAAAATATTAAAAATTCCAATTTATTATAAATATTTCAATGAGATAAGAAATTCCACAAAATACCATCATATTTTATGAAAATTTTGAATTATGTGGAATTGAAGTTATAGGATACATTCCTATGTATTGTGGTGACTATTTTATTTTTCTTATGGTATATTATGTTTCTAAATTTATGGAATCCAAGGCCACAAAAATTGGTGATTCCATGGTTGTGTGCTATTTTTTTGGATCGAACATTTTTTTTTGGTTTAGCACACTAAAAGACATCATCTATGAGAAATGAAATAAAATTTTTAATAAAATTATGGAATATTTTATTAGAAAATATAGAGTGCATAAAAAAAATTACACCACTAACCATCTATAAAAAGATGTGGAGGACACAGTTCCAAATAGAGAAACATAGGTAATTTTGGTTAAGAGTATCAAGAAAAACAAAAATAGATAGATAAAAAGTTCATAAGGCACCTTATGGGATCATGGTACATCCTAAAATATCTCTTTATAGATTATCTCCTGCCAATTTATTTTTAAAAAAATCTATATTCTCTCAATATAATTAGAACACAATGCCTACATGACTAATAATGAAGTGAATTTAGACTTGGATAAATATATAGAAGAAATGTAATTATTTCTATAAGAGATGGTTCAAATCATTATAGAATTCGTTTAAAATTTTAAAATATGAAAATTTTGGACATGACTGACTCATGATAGGTTTATTTAACAAAGGGAATTCTTTCTTTGAGAATACTTTCAATTATTAAATTTAGGACTCAAACTGATGACATGTAAGGTTCGTTTTAATTGGGAAGGAAGTTTCATAGTTATTAAGGTATCCCCTTTTGGTTATGTTCATGTTACTGATGAAGGGAACTTTAACTCATTCAATATAAATCAGTATAGGATGAATAATAACCATGGGAATATAACACAAGAACTAGTAGGAGAGATCAAACTCCTCCAACTAGATTATCAATGAAAAATTACCAGGTTGTTCCAATCCCTACCATTTATTTATTACTATCTGTCCATTTAAAATCTTCATACATGATTAATTTGTGTGAATACATTTTAGACATTTCATAAATTTTGTATGTTGGAGGGAACCATTTTAGTTTAGGTCTTTTTAAAATGTCCAATTCTTAAAATTGCAATATCCTTTTCAAAAATTTTATGATTACCTTTTTTTAGAATGTTTTGAAAACCTACAAGGTTAAATGGAATACCATTTGAAATTTGAATATAGATAAATGCTGAAAAAATAATTGGAAAAAATAAACTAACTTTATAAATTATTAAATTACAATGTTTTCAAATTATAATTGAAAGAATTTCATGAAACATCCATGGATTTTTTAAACTCCTGGCATAATATAATTTCCTATATTTCTAATCACTTACTTGAGAGGGTTTGAACAAATTTCAATGTATTATTTGTAATATCCTATTTCATAAGATAACCAATATATGATTGATTAACAAATAAAAATATCTCAATAATCATATCCAAACCACAGAGAATTCATGGTATTTGTACTCAAATTATTGAGGTATTCTATTGATTGAAATCCCCACATTACAATTAATACTATTTTTAGACTTACCTATATATTAATCCAAATATTCATTATCGACCATGAATGTAATTTTTAGACAATTTCATTATAAGATAAATTTATATATATATCTATGTTTAATTGAAGTATGGGGGAAGAGAAAAATATATATTAAATTTTGTTTAACAGAATATTTCTAAATTTTAAATTTTTTATAAATTTTATACTTCTATTTTGGGAGAAAACCCATGTTGTAAAGAATGAAAGGAACATCATTATGTCATCCAATTATAGATGTAAAATTATCCCACTATTTTAAAGTTAAAAGTACATATCTTACCATAAAAAATATGTTTATGAATAGAAATATAGATCTAAATGTAAGATGAAACAATGAAACGAAGGGAGAAAAGAGGGAAGAAATCTATTCATTGATTCTGAAATTACTAGGGGATAGACTTTCCATGCAGAGAAAATGATTTAGGTGAACAACTGAAGATTATTTAATGTTAGAATCTAACACATAATCATATGTGAAGTTTTTTTCTAGTAGAATCTAATTTAGGAGAAGTGTTGATGAATTCAAATATATGCCCTAGAACACATCCTAATGAAAGGAAAATACCTTCTAATATGAGGATACATAGAACTCACATAACCAAGAAGAAAAATTATTGTCCATTTTTTCCTTAAAGTGAAAAAGGATCTTTTTTGTGAAACCTAATGAAGGAACCAAAGAAATGAGAACATTTATACTACCTAATTATTGAAAGGTGTTTGTTGTCTATAAAGCATTCAATAAAGTAAATTAGGGTTAATTTAATAGAAAGTTTATGAAGAATCTATTCTTAGAAGAAACTAAAAATAATTCATTGAGATTAATTTTAAAGAAAAGTTCCATGATTAGAACTTATGATTTATCATTTGAACCCTGAAAACCCTTATGCATCTGAACTAAGTCAATCCATAATGATATACCCACTTGTATGACCTATTGTGTTGATATTTTGAAATTAACTAAGCATTTGATGAAGCTTTTATGTACATATAATGAGAAAATCATTTCTGGAGAATAAAAATTTATTTTTGAGTAAAATATTAAAGGAATGTAGGTTTATGTGTGTATACTGGGATGAAAGAAGCATGAAATAATTTAATTTTCTCATCGAATAAAATGGAATCATGAAAATTAAGAAGGAATGATAAAAATTATGAATATGTTATTGACAAAAAACTGACATTGATTAGGAATTTGAATTTTTATTTGCTAATATTTTTTAAATTTACTTTTTCTCTAATATATGGATTTAGTTTGTTGGAATTGAAAAAAATAACAATTTCATACACATGATATTTTGTTTCAGAAGTTTTTATCCCACCATTTTTTTACTTATTGGTTAATTATCACATATTTAAAATATAATATCTTTTTTGGATTTAGTGTGAAAATGGTATATATCTTGAGTTTTAATTGATTAATTTCCTATTTAGAATTATTAAAACAATGCCATCACATAATAATGAATGTTTTAGCTAGATTTATTTGATATAAATAAATTAAAGTATATATGTTCATTATATTGGTTCTAAAAACAATGAACTATGTATAAAATTTTACAAGTCCTCAACCTACTACAACGTTTTCATAGATATCCCATTACCTTGGAAAATACGCCCTAATAAATTTAGTTGATGCATACTAAAGTCATATTTTCTTTACTTAGTATAAAATGTATTACTCGATAATGTAGATAGAAAAATCCACATATTTTCCTCAGGTTATTAATTTATTATATATTATACGATTATATCATTAATAAATATAATTGTGAACAAATCCAACATCGTGTTTATGCGCAATATATGTGTAGAAATCATTATTTTATAAACTTTTTAGAAAAATAACATTATGTTCAAGAACAATGTCCATAATCTCACAAGATATATCACATTACCCAACTTTTTGGAGGGATATATATTTATGGGATCACTCATCACATCCTAATATGCCCATAATCATACTCACCAATTGGAAAGGAAACATATAAAAATCGTACACATGAAATAAACAAATTCAAATGAATCAGTTTCATAATGTTTTCATAGGGGATATTGTAATGAATAACCATAGTGGTCACTAAAAAAGAAAGGAAAACATATTTTTGGACAAAATATATATTCATAAAAGGATATTGGTTCATGAAAAATGAACATTAACTCAATATAGCATAATGAGATGTGTAACAATGTGAAATTTCATTATCTTATTAATAAAAAAACTACGTTTCACAATAAATATTTTGTTATGTTTTGAATAAAACCACAGAGAATGGATTTTACATTTTTTTATAAAAAACATTAAATAATGTTGTTATAATTATGAATAATAATGGGAGATATAAAAATAATGAAAATAATTTTGAAAACTCCATATGATCAAATTCTCCTATAAAGATTACTCCTTCTATAAATTTTTTTAAAGAAACAGAAGAATTTATGTTATAGTATAAATTATCTATGTAATTCTAGAATATTTGTTTATGAATTAGTGAATCACGATGTATGATAATGGTGGGGTATATATTGTTATTAATTGTAAAGGTATATGAGAAGATGTAATCATTATATGACCATTACCTATTGAGAGGAAAGTAAAATTACTAGGGTTTACACTTGACCAAACCCATGTATAGTTTCAATAAGTGAGTCTTGAGGAGAAACAACTATAGTAGAAGTTAAAGTTATTCAATATCACCAATAGTTCAATGTTATCTAAATGACCCCATGATAGTAAGACCATTGAACACCTCACATTTACCTATTATTCTAGTTTTATAGGGGGTTTTGAATCTTGATCTTAGTAGTATAAAGTTGTAAATTTTATTATTATAAATTAAATATTTTTTACTTCAATCCCATTTTTATTTATATTTGAAATCAACTTAAAAATAAGATTAATATGATAAATAATATTTTTTATATAAATAAAACAAAATTGAGTTTTGGAAAATATTTGATTTAATCTAAAATACAATTTTATAAAAAACTAATGAGTTTGAAATTAACGTTTTTTCCATTAAAATAATATTATAAATACTTATATATTTATATTTAAATGATATTATATTTTTATGAATTCCCAAGTAAATATATAAGGGTTATAAAGTTGAATATATCATATAAAATAGTTTTTTTCAATAAATTATATTTTTATTTAATCATTAAATTTTATATATTTATAATATTTTGTTGATAAAATAAAAATTATTTTTGAAATAATCACTTTTAAATTCTCTAATTGGGGTTTTTCCTAATTTTCTGAGGCACTTGTGTTTTTGGGTAAAAACGTATACAGTTTGAATATACGATTTGAATTATAACATATTATTTAATTAAATGTAATTTAATAAATTCTATAATGGTATTTATTGAAAAAAAATGTAAGATTTAGTAAATTAAGTTATTTTCATCTGATAAGATTTATTTTCCAATGAAATAATGAATCTTCTAAAAACTAAGACAAATTTCAATGGTCTTAAATACAATTATTTCTGAAACAAAAATCCATTATATCGGTAAAATATTATTAATTAAATAAATTTTTTCATTAATATATTGAAATACTAAAACTCAATCCTACTTGAAAAATTCCCTGGGAATAAATGATGGGAATGTTAGTGGGTTTTCATATTTTATTTACTAGATGTTACAGTCCTATGTTTAGAAATTTAAAAATAATTCATTCTTTTTCCAATTAATACCACAATAAGTGTATAATTTATCTCCACTCCCAGGATATTAATTAAAAATTTCCACTGAATGTGTTACTCTAAATCCTTTTAAATGAGTTTATATGTTTCTAGGAAGAACATACAATGCTTTAGGAAGCCACTTTCATGTAAGTGATTCTCTTCCGCTTTGAACTTTTTTTCTAGTTTCTTCCCTGTAAAAAGTCTTTTGATTTTAAATATATTATGTTATAACTTCTTTATCTTCTTTTCTTTAGTATAAATTTTATTCCCCAATGACATATATTGACTCTCTCTTATTAATGAAATTAAAAAAAACACTTTTTATAACATTATTCTATCAAAACCATTCTTTGATTTTGCAGGACACCATTTAATATTTTGAATTACCAACATTATATTCATTAATGGGAATGTTTATATATGTATTGATACTTTATTGATTGGATATTTCTGTATATAAAAATAAAATTTCTTTCTCATGATTTTAAAAGAATGAAAATTACATTCCTTTTAAGAACATATGAACTCAATGAATTTTATATGAAACTCATTAATTATTTCCAATGGGTTACTCATGAAATTATTTTTTATTAAAATTAATTTATTTAGAACAAATGGATTTATAATATGATGGGTGCACCATGATATAACTCTAATTAATTGGGTAAATAATTTCTCTCTAGACTTAACATGTTTATGATACCTTGGTCAATAACCATGGTAATGTTTTACAACCACTTAGTGATGAACAGTTATGATATTATTATGATTGTATAATTTTTATATTATAGAAACATTTCCATTTTATATGTTATATACTTATGGTTGAACTCATATCTTTCCTTATGTTTTATCGATAATGATTTCTGAAGTTTAATTTCAATTTTTTTCCCTTACTAGGATTTATGATCACCTCTTTATTTTTATGTATATCGTTAATAAATCATTTATAGAGAGGTGACCTTGAATAAAGATACAAGAAATATTTTATGATGATTAATGATTTTTTTGTTTATGTTTGTCTTTATGAAATTCATTAATTTCATATTTATATTCCAATAATATATACCAGAAAATATCATTGGATGTTAATAATATAATATACTGTTATGTAATTATGTTAAAATTCTTGTATGAAAATTCAGGTATCCATAGTTGTTATGAATGAATTACTTAGATATTTATTGAAATTAAGAATAAAAAACCATAGTGAATACCCTAGGTATAATTTTATTGAAATGATCCTAAGGTTTTGGTATGTTATAGAGTGTGTGATTTCTATGAACTTACATCCCTCTCTACACAGTGGTAAGTGGAAGAGGTTGTGTCATAGATGTACCTTGATGTCACCACCATAAAATCGGATAGATGACTATCAACATGATATTCACTAGATGCATGATGACTTGGCCTAATTCTGTATATCTGGTTTGAAACTCCAGATGGATGTTCATTCATTAATCGCATTATTTTTTATAAATAATTATATAAGATATATAGATAATTTAGTATTATTTTAAATATTGAAATATAACAACCTATAAACTTGCTATGAGAAGGTTTTATGATTGAAAGATCATTTAGAATTTCTGTTATAATATTTTAAACAGTAAAATATTTCTCACTTATATTTTCTTCAACTAAAAAATGGAAGGAAATAGAAGGAATAAAGTAAATAATGATTTTGAATAACAAAGAAATGATGATCATCCTGAAATAATTGAATCCAGATATGAATACTTCATGATGATGATGAATCAACTTAAATTATCCATAAATAACAATGTAAGCAATGTGGTTTAGGTTTCATTACCATGGTAGGAATAACCAACACTTAAATCCTTGGTAAGTTAATGAACACAAGATTAAAGTGGAATATTTTGTCCATTAATGTCATAACAATGGACCATTATAGTAAAAATTATATTTTATGTATTTCATTGCTTGGATAAATAGGATATTACTTTGGAAGTTTATATCTTAGAGGGAGAAGATGATCTGTGATTGAAACTAATCAAGAAAATGATTCCTATGGATAAGGAATAAGTTAAGGAGTGTTATGACTTCAAAAAAATAGTTTTCAAAAAAAAATTTGACTCATAACCTTCAAAAAATAATAGAAAAGGAATTACTTGATTTGAAAGAAAGGAAAAAAATCAAAGTGGGTGTCATGAGAAGAAATTTTCAAGGCTTGTGTGATATGATTAAAAGTTTTTCATTACATTTTATGGGAATATAAATTAATTTTTTATTTTTCTAAAAAAACATATATAGAAATATCTAGATTTCTAAGACTTTTGGAGTTACATGGAGATAGAGTGGTGTCCTCATAAAGTGGAAATTGTGTTTAGAGTCTCACATTGGTCTCATAGAACAATTGATAACAAAATTAGGATGAATCTATATTTTGGGAAACATTTTTATCATTGAAGATAAGTAAGGAGACAACAACAAAAAATTTGCAACAAGTGTGTGAATAATGAATCAGAGAATTATTTTTTTGGAAGTGGATAGTGTTAAAAGATTGGACAAGATCAAAATATTTCCTAATTTTTTTAGAGATGTAAATCCACAATATCCAAATGGAAATGAAAAATGGGATATGGAGTATTGAAAACCCTAAATACGAGGATTTCAGTTTGGGGAGAATGGAATTTTTTCAAACCAATGTCATAGTTAAAAGAAAATGTGAGGAAACCTCCATCAACATCAGAGAGACCATGAGATAATTGTAATGTTTTTCAAACCCTAATTGTTGATTTTGATGCTTCAAATGATGTAGTATTATTTTCACTCAATAAAAATTCAAATATAAAAAGTTCATTTTTTGATTCTAGTAATACACATTCTTCATTTCATTTAGGAATGAAAAGAACATCATATTAATACCAGAACTTCTTATGGTATAGTTATATTTTTAAACACCTAAAGAAAAAATTCAAGCCTCAAGGATATACAAATATTATACTATTAAATTTAGTGAGTTCAAAATCATATTGAACGTTATGGTTATTCCAATGGTTGAATTTGAAATAATACTAGGGATATATTGGCTGTGAAAATATATTTCCATGGTCAACTGTAGAAGCAAATAAATTTAATTTTTCTTGAAGGGGCAATATATTTTTATTTTCAATAGAGAGATATACCGGCGAGAGAATTTTCAAGATCCACTTCTTATATCCTTCTTTATAGAAATTATTATTTAACAAGGAGAAGAAAATGAATATATAAAGATATGATAGGTATCCATTTATTAAGAATAAATCGACTCGTTTCTAAAAGATTTACCTATAACTCCACAAAAAATAAAGGTTTAATTATCAATTGAACTCATTCCAAGATGAAAAACTACATCAAAGATCTCATATAGAATATAATATGTGGAGATTGAGGAATTTGAGAAGAAACTACAAGATATTTTTTTAATGGTTTTATTCAACCATATGTATCTCCTTGGGGATCAATTGTTATATTATTATGGAATAATGAAGGATCAATAATTGTATGTATTAATTACAGAAAACAAAATGAGATAAAAAAGAACAAATATAGTTTTCATGGATTTGTGATTATTCCTCTAGCTTCATGTTTTTCAATTTTTCTCCATGTTTTTCCTTCAACCAGAGTACAATCAACTGAGGGTAAAGAAAAAATACATTCCTAAGAATTAATTCTAAATACAATATTGAAAGAATGAGTTTCTTGTTATTCAATATGGTTTAATTAATTCTCCTACCATATTTATGGATTTGAATAATATAGTATATAGGGACTACCTTGATAATTTTTTTGGTTGTATTTATTAATGATATTATGATATATTCTAACAGTCATGAGGAGAATGAGGATTAACTTAGGGTTATTTTATAAACATTAAAAGAAGAGAATTTTATTGGTAAATTAAGAAAATATGAATTTTGATAACAAAAAGTTGAATACTTGGGACACATTGTGACCAATTAAGTAATCTTAGTTGATATATTAAAGACAATGGTCATAGAGTAGTGTACTCATCTATCAATAATATATGAGATTTATAATTTCTATGGCTTAGAAGGGTAATATTGAAGGTATATGAAAAATATTCTTTGAATTTTTAATTTATTAACAATGTTAAATTAAATTGTGCTTAATTTTATTTGAAATATTTGTGAAAATTTGTTTTCTAAGGACTATAGAACAAGTTTTTTGGTATACCTATTCTAACATTACCATAAAATAACGAATTAGTTTTAATTTATATTGATTACCCATTAAAGGGACATGGATGACAACTCATGAAAAATTAAACGGTGATTAACTTTGCATCTCGATAGCTAATGGATCATGAAAAAAATTATCCTACAAGTGATTTAGATTTAGCTACATTTATCTTTTTATTAATGATATAGGGGCACTATCTTTATGGGGGATGTTTTAATATATACACATATCTCTAAATTTTTATGTTTATATTCAGAAAAAATGATCTAGAAATGAGATAAAGGTGATGGTTGGAGCTTTTTAAGGACTATGATCATCATATTAATTACTACCATGTAAAATAAAACAAATTTATGGATAAATTGAGTTAGAAATACCATGGAGTTATTGTAATGATGACGATTTAATGGGATCCATTGATCAAGGATATAATAATTATATACATACAACTCAAAAGGGAATCAATATAAACTCTCTCATACAAAATGGTTTTCAAACCATCAGTATACGATAAGATCAAGAAATAATAATGAGAACATTGTAATTAACAAAACAAGAAAGACGTTCTGTGAAAGAAGAAGTTCTTTAATTTATTTTTTTAAAAGAGGGTTTACTCAAGTTTGGTGAAAGGATATGTATCTCATATGTTGTTAAATTAATGAAATGGGTGATGGATAAAGATATTAGTTTTTCATTCTATATAGACCATGAAGCACCAAAATTTATAGAAATTTGAAATATCATTATTGGTGTGACAACATGAAATAGGAGATTTCAAATCATAATGAAAGATGTTTAATATGTTAGGAAGTGAATGTGGAGTGAAAACTTTATCAAGGAGTGTTGAAACCACAACCCACAACTATATAGAAGTGGAAAACCTTCACGATAGAATTTTTTATTGGCCTTCTTATGGCATCTAAGGGAAATAATTACATATAGATAATCATTGATAGATTGATAATTTATGATTATTTTAGCATTATATGAGAGCATTTCTCCCTTGAGTGACTTTCTATTATGTATATTAAAGAAGTGGAGAGACTTTATAGGGAACCACAATCAACCATTTTAGACCATGTAAATGATTCAATTTTATGTTTTTAGGATACTTCAATAGGATGTTAATGTCGAAGTAAAACATAGAACATCTTATCATACTAAAAATGATTTGGTGTTTGATAGGTCTATTAATAAAATGGAATATATGTTAAGGTTTAGTTCACTTTATTTTTAGGGTTGTTGGGGTCAACATCTTACACATGTTGAATTATTTTAAAACCAATATTTCATTAGAGTAGTCAAACTGAACCATATGAAGCACTATATAGGAAAAGTTGTATAACACCTACATATTGGGATCAAGTTAGAGAAGCCAAACTGTTAGGACTATATATTTGAAATTATTTTATAGAGAAGTTATAAGTAATAGAGAAACATATATATTAAGGCATCTCAGAGTTAGCATAGTAGTTAGCTGATAATAGATGGAAGGACTTACTATTTCAGGTTAGGGTTTATATATTCCACAAAATATCACCATATAAAGGATTCATGAGATTTGGAGAGAATGGTAAATTGGTCCCATGATATATCATACCATTTCAGATTCAAGATCACATTTGAATGGTTTCTTATCAGTTAGAAGCATCAATAAATATTTTTCTAGGTCTATGATGAATTTAATGTTTTCATTCAAGGAAAGTATATGTTAGACTCAACACCCATACTAGACACACATGGTGTGGGATTTGAACATGAATTGTTATATAAAGAAAAACCAATTCAAATTATTGATGATAGGGAAAAGCTGTTAAAGAATAATACAACAGAACTCATGAAGGTATTATAGTGAAGTAAAAATTTTGAATAAGAAATATATGATCCCAAAGAAGCGATGAAGAATAAATACACCCATTTATTTTCAGAAAGGACACAAATTTTGAGGACTAAATTTTCTATGGGAGGAAATGTAACAATATGAAATTTATTTCTCTTATTAATAAAAGAAATTATATCCCCCAATGTATATTTTATTATATTTTAAAATAAAAACACATAGAATAGATTTTATATTTATTTAGAGATCATGAAATATTTTTGAATGTAATAGCAATGAATAAGAGATAGATATAAAAAACAATTCATACATTAATTAAAATTATATATGCTTGAATTCTCAAATAAAGGTTGACTATGCAATAAAAGCATTCAAATGAAATAAAATCATTAGGAATGTGATAAAAATTATCATTAAAAGTGTATAACATTCATCGGTGATGAAGTTAATGATTAACTATGGTAATGGTGTAGTATATATAACATGTATTTGGAGAAGTGACTAATATAATGTGACCATTATATGTCCATTTCCAGAACATAGGTAATTAAGATCATTAGAAAATTTGACCATTGGGAAATATGATTATTGTTAATAATGTTATAAATTTAATTAATCTATAGAAAGGGTATTGATAATGGATAATTTCTATAGAATTGAGAAATAATGTGATCAATCAGTATGATCATCCCTTTGGAATCCATTTTTTCAGTTCTTAGGAGGGAAGTAGCATCACTAAAGTTCACATTTGACAAAACCAATGAAGAGATTAATCAAGTGACTCTTGTGATGAATCAACTATGAGATAAGTTCATGTTATTGGTGATGAAAAATATTTCAATTTTTACTGAACCACCCCATGAAATTAAAACTATCACACACCATACCTTTAAAACTTATTCTGGTGTGATAATGTGTTTTGAATCTAGAACTTAGTAATATAAAGTTATAAATTTTCATATTATAAGTGAAATAATGTTTACTTATATACCATTTTTTTTTAAAATTCACTTGTATATAAGATGAATATGATAAATATAATTTCTGGATATAAATAAAACAAACTTTTATTTTTGGGAAATATATAAAGAAAATTGAAATAATATTTTTTTTCTAAATTCTAGATTTTAATAAAATAAATTTCCTTTTAAATGGTCTTATAAAACTACATTTATTTAATTATATATGATAATATATTTTTATGAAGTCCTATGTAATTTTTAATTTTTTAAAGTTTAATATTCCATAAAAATTGTATGTTTCAATAAATATATTTTTTAGTTTATATTAAAATTTCATAAGTATAATTATTTATTCTAAGTAATTAAATTTCTTATTTAACAAAAATAGGTTGAAATTATCCAATGATGTTTTTTTCATCTTTTTTCGAGGGTTTAATTTTTGGGTAAAAGCAGAAATATGAGATAAATATACGGGAAATACTATGACATATTAATTTATAAATTGTTATGAAATAAGTTAAATAAATATTTTTCTCAAAAAAAAAATAATATTTTTCAATGAAATAATAAAATTTAATGTGATATAATTAATTTTAAAAACCTATCATGAATCTTCTAAAACCTAATGATTATTTTAAATGTCTTAAATAATTTTGTTATTTTGGAAAATCCCTTACACATCCAAAATATTGTAAAATAAATAAGTATGATCCTTAATCCATTAAAATATTAAAATCCACCCCCTTGGAATTTTTTTTAATGATATGAGAAGATTATTTGTTTTTCATTTTTTATTAATTAGACTCTTAATACATAAATTAAGAAATTAATAATTAATTCCCCATCTATTTCAATAAGTACCCACCCATTGTAAAATTAAACTCAACTTTAAATACTTTAATAGAATTTTTACCAATTGTTTTATCTTTTGATCCCTTATAAGGAGTTATTAAGGTTACAAGAATCATTTATCAAGCATTAGGAATCTACTATGAAAGTATGATATTCTGTTCCTCTTTTCTATTTTTTTCATGTACTTGTAGAATGTATTTTAATCATCAAATGAATATGTTTTCAAGTGTTTATAATCTTTCATTTACTACACATTTGATTACCTAATAATAATATTATTTCATTTTCTCTCATTAATCCCATTCCATAAACCACATTGTATTCCTATTATGTTTTTAAAATCATTCTTCATTTCTCAATGTCCCCATATTTTATTATGAATACTAAAACCTATTTTCATTGAAGGGTATTATTATAGATGTTAGTTTATTTCACTGATTAGGTATTCCCAAATATGAAACCCAAATTTCTCTTATAATGGGCTTAAATTATTGAAAAGTTCATTTCTTTAGGAACACATGAACATAGTGACTTGTATATAAAAACCGTTTTTTATTTCAAACATGTTATTGATGAAACGAGTTTTTATGAAAATTGATATATCTTGTAAATGTGAATGTAGACATATTAAGGGTACACCACAGTATTTCTTCAATTAATTAGATATATGACTAATATCTATAGATAACATGTTTATTATACCTTGGATAATAACCTTGGTATTATTTTTTATGACTCATTTATGAAGAACATTTGTTATATGTTTATAAATGTATCATTTTTGTATGGTAACAAAATTTACATATTTTTTATCATATAAATATTATAATTTTATCTTATAATGCCTCATGATTTATACATGATGATATATTATGTTTTATTTTATTTTTTTTCCCATTACTAGGATTTATAGTCACCCTTTTATGTTGATGTTTGTCCCCAAGAAATCATATGTTGTGAGGTGACCTAGGGTGCAATAAAAAGAGACTATTTCAAGAGGGTTAAATTAAGGTTATTTTTATATTTTATGCACTATATGTATTACATAACTATTTTATGTGAACTTAAACCTAAAAATTTGATTTTAGGTTTTTAATTTAGTATTTATTAGAATTTTTGTTAAAAATGGTGAAGGAAAATGTTGGGTGACAATAAAACTTTTCAGAAGATAAATCCTTTTGGAAAAATCATTATAAGTTGATGAAAAATAATCTCAATGGAGTGGAAGTATGTATATCAATAGTAAATAAAATGTTATATTTAAATAAAAGTAATTTTTTAGGTATTAGAGGAGTATCATTTCAAAAGATAGATGAAGAGAGTACTTCTCGAAAGAAACTATTGGGTTTGAGAGTTACTCTTTTTATAGGTTACATAACATTTTTTCTAATTTCCACCTCTCGTATAATAATTTTTTTTAAATATTAATAAAGTTGTTAATTATATCACTTTTTTAAATACATAATCATTTATAATCATTAGAACTTATTTAATATTTTTTTTAAAAGATAATGGGTAGAAGACATATATTCTTATATATTATCCATTTTTTGATTTAATGGTATTAATAATATTTAATATATCATTTTGTAAATTTATTTATATAAGTATAGTATATATTAAAATAAATTTATATCACATAATAAATACTAACCATCTCTATAGGGAGTGATATGTAAAATATTGAAAATGTTGTCGTTGGTGAATGAAACTGACCACTAATGAGATGTTTCTGAAGAAAGGCATATAGAAAGAGTATATTTTATTAATAGATTGAAATAGTTATATATATATATATATATCATAATAACATTAATATGTTATATAAAAATATATTAAATATTTTAGGATGGAATAAAAAGTGAACTTTATTAGGATAGTAGAATGAAGAAGAGAGAAAAATAATGAAAAGGGAATCATGGTAACCTAATAATTGAGGTTTTACTCCTTTTTTAAATACTTTAAGGATTGGGGTTACAACTCTATAATGTACCTGAAGTTACTAGGATGATTATAAGAAGATAATAAGGTATATAGTTGGATTTTATAAGTGTATGGGTAGTGATTTTCAAAGGGAATGGAGATGTAGTATTTATAATTGAAGAGACGGGGTATTTTGGGATAAAATGTTGATTATTTTATCATTTAGGAAAAATAATATGAATAATACTGATTACCATGATATTAACTAGTTTATGAATAAAAAAGTGGGTGTTATTTGACTTTAAAATCAATTCATAAATGAATGGTATGTTCTGAAAACTAAATTAAAGGAAAGACACCAAACATAGTTTTTTATTTTGATAAAATATAACATACGACCAAAAAAATCAAACATTGGTTTAATATTTAAAATATTGTTTCTAAATGAATAAATTCACATGTTAAATAATTTTTTATGAGATAAAAACGATTTTATACTTTTTTATTTTGTTCTTATATTTTTTAATGTCATAAAAGATATGGTATTTGAAAAAGATATATTTTTTACTATTCACAAAATGACATTTTTTAATAAAATCACAAAAAATATATCAAAGATAATTTTTACATTATGAATCAAAAAATTATTTTCATTTTATTAAATTTAAATTCTTAATTTTTTAAATTAAACTTTTAAACAATAACATAAATTATAATTAATGAATTGTTATCATAGAAAAGTGAAGTTTTAAATATTAAGTGTTTTCAATATTCTTCACATCTATTTTTAGTAAAATGAGTGTTAATATATCTATTTAATAATTGAGAATTTTTATTATAATCATTCATTAAAATTTTTTAATTTAATTTGTTAGGTTAAAAATATTCTATACTAACAAAAACACTCATTGAAAAATATACCTTTTTAACACTAAATGATTTTATTATTATATATAAACAATTTCTAATAATTAAATGAATAATTATTCATATATGTATAATAAATTTTATTAAATTTCTTACTCTAAATATAATTAAGTTAATTATTAAATGAAATTCTTATTCATTAAAAATAAAACATTAAATTTTCAGACCAGATCAAATTTCTTACCATTAGGAACATTATTTAGGATTTCACAAAACCAAAAAAAACATAAAATTTTAAATTTTATATAATAAATTAATCATAAAAAATTAAATAAAAGTGTTATATATAATAAAATAATTTTTTTTTAAAAAAGAAAGCATGCATTTATATTTGATAACACATATAATATTTATTTTTGGTAAAATATATTTTTATGAAAAATTAAAATATTTGAAGTAATATTTATTTTATAACAAACTAGTTATTTGTATATAGTGATAATGTAATTTAAAAAAGTGATATAATTAACTTCTCTATCAATTTCTTTATGATTCATTTTTATATAAAATTAATTTTTTTATTTTTTTTTGTTTTTATTATGTTATGCATTTCTTATAATATACTACATTATTAAATATGACACCGATTTAATGTTAAGGAGAGTTACATAAAAAATTCTAGTTCATTACATTATATAGATCCCTATAAATGAAATATTATTTTAGAAAACATAACAATTATAAAGAAATACTATGTAATAACAACATTTTCAATTAAAACACAATCTTCTTTAATAATGATAAGTCTCTCTATGAAAATATGTTTATTCTCTAGGTGCATTCCAATATTGTTTTCCTTTGACATGGAAAAATATCTTTTATAAAATAACCAATAACATCTATTGATATAAGAGAGGAATTCTCATGATTTTTCATAGTCCAAGAATTCATCGATTATCCTTTTGTTCATGAATTTTTAAACAAAACATATTTAACATTGTTGTGTTTCATAGGTGCAAATTTTACCAAATATATTGTGCATTAGTTCTCTGATATTTCGTATGACCTCACTTTAATTCCACATCATTATTATAGTATTATATCATTTATTCTAAACTCATTTAAGCTTCAAGATACTTTAATTTATTCTTGGTTAGTTCTTCTTCCCTTTTAGTAAATATCTCATTGAAAATTTTTACTATTTTTTCATAGTAAACAATTTTCAGTTCGAGTAGTTCATTATCCTCAATTTATTCATTATCCTTATTATGAAATTCATCTACATATTCCTTGAACATATAAATATATATCATTATATAATTTATTTTCCACTTTTTAAGGGTGTTTCAGTCAACACATGGTTCAATATTATCTTTCAATATGTGCTCAATGTAGTTTTTTCACCTCGTTCCCCACATCATGAGGTCTCTTCAAGATTTTTAACATGATATATAATTTTTATAAACATTAAATGAACTTATTATTTTGATTGATTACATTTATTGGAGAATCCATCCTCTTCTTTTCTTAGAATGTATTTTATTTTCCTTCTAGTGAATTTTTTTACCTTTAGTTAGTTCCTTTTATTTTTATAGTTTCTACTTCATCTCTTCTTTATGTAAATTTATTTATTTTCAACATCATTATAATAAACATCATTCCCCTTTAGACAGTCAATAGAAAACCAACAAATTTTACCCCAATTGAATCATTTTAGTGGCCCTTCTTAATTCTCCTATACTTTTTTTGAAATATTTTGATATAAGGGACATCATCAACTTAGTTACATTAAAATTTCTTTAAATTCTTTTGATTCACTAGAGTACAAATCATACTCATCCATAATTTTATTCTTATTCATATCTTGGATGGAATTTTACTCCTTGATATTATTCTTTAACACATTTTATTTAATTATTTAATTTTTACGAGTGTATTACAATACTTCTAAAGAGATAACCCATCCTTTTCATCCATATAAAAATTATTTTCTTCAAATATATCATGAAAATTACTGATTAGTTTCTTGAAATTTGTTGACTTTTCTAGAGTTTCTATGAAAACATTGATATTATTAACAATTTATTGCACCCTTATGAATTATTTATCAATGGTCTCATCATTATCTATACTTATATCATCAAAATTTTGATCCAAATATGAAAATTTTATTTTTTCTCTTTAACATTACCTTTAGGAAGTTTCTCATTAATTTACCATATCTCTTGAGAAGTTTTGATCCCCATTATATTTTTATACACTTTTTTATATAATGATATCAAAATTTCATTTACTACCTCTCTATAATCATCCATATTTAATTTATCAGCAAAATTCTTATGGTAATTTCTCTTAAATAATGTAAAACCAAGTGTATCAACAACACTAACTTATATGAATTGTAAAAGAAGATAAGAATCCATTGAATTATTCCATCCATAAAAATTATTTTTTATTAAATATAAGAACCCTTATATTGTTGATATAATTGATAGTATATATCTTCAACATCAAAAATATATATATTACTCAATGGAATCCTAGATTTCCGCTCAAACAACTGGAAGTCCCTTGGTAAGTGGCATTGTATCATTATGAAGGGGGATGAATTATTGATACCATTTCTATAATTTTTTCATTAAAATAAACCTCTTCATCTTTTAAATGTCTTAATTTACTATTTTAGGCTTACTATTACCCATATTATATTAATTTAATGAAATGAAATGCATATTAAGATTATTTACAATGCTATCCCCTAATGTGGGTGACTTAACTTATTTGTGTTATTACTAATATATAAGTGATTATGATGGAATGGTAGGATATATACATAAATATAATAATTTTACATGTGAAAGTAAGAATAAATCCTTGACACTAGAGAAGTTGTCAATGTGGTTAAAAAATGAGGTAATAATACATCTATGAGCCCCTGTGATACCAACTATCTCTTGTTAGATCTTTGTACTTGGTAAAAATAGTTTTTAAATAAATTACACTAATATTTCTTATGAAAAATATCATTACAGTGTTATTAGATGTATTCACATTATAAAGTAAGAACTTTCCCCCAGTATTAGTTCTTAAACTACCAAGATATGATCAGCAACACTGTATTGTTTTTAGACATCTTCTTAAACTTTTGAAATGATGAATTAATGCATTAGAGCATGCACACTTACATTTTCTTATTCCTTCTCTATATAAATTCTACAAATGATCCATGCAAAGTTCTCCTTGCATTAATGTTGATGATGAATAGTATTAATAGGTTATCATCAGTCTCACTCTCCCATTTTCTTTTCTCAATAAAAAAGATCAATAACAAGATGCAGTATGGGGTACCTTTATATTTTTTCCCAATATACTCTTTTTATTTTTTATTCTTATTAAAAAAATATGAGAATATTATTTTTATAATTTTAATATAAAAAATCATGTTTAAATTATAGTAGAAAAAATACTCATTTAAAATGAACAAAAATATCCCTATAATTTGTCATGTTTTATCAAAATAAATGGTTTCAAATCATTATATTTAAAACCCACATTTTTTGTTCAATAATCTTCCTAAATCATATTATTAACTTTCATTTTTTACTCCCACAAGGTCTAATTTCTCATTAGTACAAGTTTGCATGAGGATATGTAGAAACCACTAAAATACAACCTTTCTCCTCCTAAGGTGAGTGGATTATCACATACCTCTTGATAACCATGCTTATGAAATGTTTTTTCATATTGTTGGATAACTTCAATCCCCAATTATCATTCCACTGTAAATTATGGTGTAGTATTATTCATGTGATTTTCTATCTATATATTCATAGAACCATCAAAAAAGCTATTGTTTATAGCTTATCACTATAGCCCAAGATTCATCTTCATGGTACAAGGATCATATTCTATAGAATCCTATAGAATTATAATACCCCTTCCAATAATTTTGATGATGATTTCATTATAGAACATACTAAACATTAAATTATTTTTCCCTCTATAAAATCAATTTTTTCAAATTTGAAAATCCTTATACATCTGCATGTTCTACCTAGTATATAATCCTATTAACCCTTATGTATCATAGTACAGATCTGGTAATTTATTAATTTTTTTTTGAAAAACCCTTAGGTATAATTATGTTAGCGGTTATGCATCACATTTAGGATTTAGTTATTATTTATATTTTTAGTGAGTAACCGTTACATACTACCCCAAATTTAAACTTACATATCAATATAAGGTTTTTTGACTTTATCACATTTTTATTTGAATTTAAATATATATTTTATATATTATTTAAATATCTTAGATTCTAATATAAGGTTTTTACCTATTTTATATATCTTAAATAATTTAATAAATTATCAAATATATGAACTTAAATATCTTATATGGATATAAAACATTTTTTTTACATTTCCAAATTACATTATATAATACCATACCTTTATATATAGGTTTTTTCCTTTTAATTATTTTAAATACACTTTAGAAAAAATATTCCATATGCATTGAGATATATCACATATTAGAAAAACATCTTAAATCCTATATTACATATGTTATATATCAAAGTGTGAACTCTTGGATACTTTTTTAATTATTTATTATAAGAATTGAACTTAATAATTAAATATTCTAGTGACTTTAGAAAATAATTCCCTTTTTTCATTCCCAATGACCTTTTATATTTATAGATTTATAGAATTAGGAAAAAATCTTACATATTAAATGCATACCTTATAATTGGGGGCATATACTCAGTATCCATTTCTCTCACAATATAGAAATTAAATAAATACTATTTCTTTTAATGAAAAATCTTTATAGATTTCAATTTGAATTATTAATTTCCATTACCAATCCATAGGACTTGTGAAAAACATTTAAAAATGTGGTACGAGCACTAAAAATCCGCAAGGGATAGAAAAATTAATTAATCTGTTAGTCCTGTAAAAAAACGAAAACGCTTGTAAAGTTTTTCTTTTATCTCAATGGTATTTCAGAGAATAAAATAAATCATTTCCATATAAAAATCCCATTAACTTTTTTCTCAATTAAAAACATTAAAACTCCTTACAAGTAAATAAAAACCCTTTTTGGAAACCTGGAGCATAACATTCATAAACCGTTTAAAACCTTGTGAGAAATAAATGGAGCCTGATAAAATAGATTGGACAAACCCTTCAGTTACTCCCTTCTTTCCTCAAAAGTCATGGTACATTACCCAATGCATTTTATCACTATCTGGGGGCACCCAAACCAATAATGGGCTCAACCGATGTTATCTGGGCATTCCATATGTATAAGATATATCAGGATCACCCATGAGCTATAATGTGGATAAACCATAAATAGAAGTATTATCAGGCCCAATATTTTCACACGTAATGATGAAGTACCATATCATGAATGAAAAATTATATTCTTTAACTTTTTATCATAAATCTATTGATAAACTCTTTAAAATAAAAACCCTTTTTGATATCTAGATATCATTTTTTTAAAGGATATTTGAAAATTGAAAAAGGTGGACATAAGAAAGAGAAAATTTTATTTATAAAGAAATATGAAAACTTATAAAGCTAAACTCATATCATTAATGCTTAATAATGGAAAGAAATTTTTTTCATTCCATATATGTTAAAAAAAATTAATTCTATATTTTTTTGGGAAAATCAACAAATTAACTCATTTTAAAAATAACAAAATAGATTACATCAAAACCATTGTATAAAATTAAAAATATGGTTAAAATTTAATTTTATATGATAATAGAAAATCTTTATTTATATAATTTTTAGAAAATATATACACAGTATAAAAATAGAGTTTCTAGGGAAACTTTTGATGGATTTTTTTTGAAAGAATGTCCCTTACCTTATGTCTAACAAATGGAATATGTTCATTATATTCCAAAATAATAAAATTAGGTCATTTATTAACAATCTTAATAAATAATTGGAAGTTTATTATTCCTTCTAAATAATTTTTTTCCGTTTCATATAAAATTACTTAATCACTTAAGTTCACATGATATTTTTTGATGATATTCGGTACTTAAGTCAAAAATGAGTTTGGATGGTTGACTATGGTCAAAGAGGTAATTATTACACCATATCTATAAAAATAATCATGAAATTATTATTTATTTTATAAATATATTTTTATTTTAAATCCAACCATTATTGGTGGTTATAAAAAATGAGCTATGTTATAATCATGGAGATGACTGGCCATACCTGTGCATGAGTAAAGTTTCTATTTTTTAGAAGAACGTTATGGAATGACGATAAGTATTATATTTTAATTAAAAATTTATCTTAATATTATAAATTTAATAATACTTATTGAAATATACATATATTTTTAAATAATCCATTTGATGCGGTGAAAAAAAATGAATCACATCAGTTCGTGGAATTGGTATTCCACACGTACGCATGAACAAGTTTTTCATTTTTCAGTGCATGGAAAGAAAGGAATGTAAATGATATAACATATTTTAATTATTATAAATATTTCATTAATATAATATATAATTATTAATTCCATTATTACAACTATTTTTGAGGGATCTTGATGGAAAACAAATTACATCGGTTCACGAGGTGGTAGTCCACCATACATACGAATGATGAATTATTTTCCAAATTCATGGAAGAGGAGATTAATATAGGTAATTAATCTAATATAAAAAAATCTGAGTGCAATTATTATATTTAATTTATTATTTTATACATTTTTAAGAAGTTTTTAGAGACTTTTATGGAGAAAAAAACAAAAACATGCAGAAAAAACTATATATCTTCTTCAGAAAACATTATTTGGTCAAAATATTAAGAACTATAAGATTGGTATTATGCCTAAAATATGTCCTATATAATATGGGGATGCATAATAAGAAGATATTTAATAATATTTTGGCTGAACAAAAAAAAATTGAAGTGTGAAGAAATGAGAAGAAAATGTGCTATTTTATTTGAGAGGGTAGAGGAACTCTTGGAATTTCTCAAAATATTATATCAATATAAATTAATTATAAAATTAAAATTGGCCAAAAGAGATTTATTTTTAAGATTAGATGATCCAAGGTTGAAATAAAATGACAAAATAAAAATTAGACAAGTAGTGACTATATTTTTTGTTATCATTTGGGTTTATCCCATTTAACTTTTACCGTGACAACATGAATGTTTACTCATTCAGAGTCAATATAGTTACTATAAATTGATAAAAAATCATAAATGGATAATGAATGATATTAAAACATTATTATAACAACTTGGAATAATTTATGGACTTTAATAATTTTATATCATTTAATAAAATAATTTTTACTATAAAATATCAATAATGTCAATTTTAAGAACTATTCATTAATTTGAATTTTATAATATCACGATAAGACTTATAATTTAAAAAAGTTATTTTAACACATCCAAAAAATGACGGGGTCATCTATAATATTCACATATACATTAATTACTTCATATTATATTTCTTTTAATATTTTCAATATCATTTATTTAATTTATCAATTTTTTGAATAATTACCGCGTCATCATTGAGTGAAAATTTAAGGGAATGATTTTTTCAATAAAAATTAAAAATAAAATACCATCATTAAATTAAATCTTATATATTTTAAAATAATCTTTATAGTCAATACTATTCTTTGGTAACACCATATTAAAAATATTTCACTTATTAAAAACAATAATGTGAATTGTTTGACTTTTATTTTAATAAAATATTATAAAGGTCGTAATCTCATATGTATGGACTAAAAAGGTTATAAATTATAAATTTAAATGATTATGGTTAATATATACTCATAAAATAATATTTATTTACTATCTTTGTTACTTTTATGGTTCTTATCATTTTATTTTTATCCTAAATTACCCGATTTACACTTTATCATGGTAAAACATTTTTACTATGTTTACTATTCCTAATGTCAAAAAATAAAGGTGTTTATTTACTAAATTTAGAACCAATTATAAAAAATATTTAATCCGTATTTAAAAAAAAAAAAATTAATTTTAATAATTTAATTTAAAATTAAACTATTAATAATAATACTATTTTTTTGTTTAAGATATTTATTGTGTATGTTGCACGCTATTGAATATAGTTTTTTTAAACTAAGGATTTAATATAATAGAACTTTTAAGCAGTTTATTCCTCAAGATTTTAACTTGGGATAAAAAACAAAGGGTTTAAAATTTCAAAATCCCACTATTTAATTCCCACACCATAAAAAGGGTCAATAAAATATATACTTAAAAAGATAGAAAATAGAAGTATGAATATCTTATGAAGTAAAAATGATTTTTTTTCAAGTATAATAACATAATTTGGAAGTGGAAACTTTAATATGGATGGGGAATATTACTCCCAAGTTCAAATGGACAATGATTGAGAATGTAGTCAGGAGAAGGATGGCCATCACAGAACCGTAAACCAGTGATAAGTTAAATGACCATTGATTTCTATCTAAGAAAGGTAAACTGATAATTATTTCAATATAATTTTACTAGATTGGATTATTACTTTACCATATATAATATTAAAATATGTAAATATACTAAATTTAAAAGTATAATTTCATTATTTAATGAATTTTTACCACAATCTCATCCTTTTCACCAAATGATGAGTATTCAAGATGAATTTTTAATTCCCAAATTATTAGAATCAACTTCTTATGTGTTAAATAATTCCAAAAAAGAATACAATATATTTAACCTTTCTTGAAACATTAACAAAATCCAAAATTTTTAGTAATATATAATATAATTCCCCAAAATTAAAAATCCTTCATATGAGGAAAACAACTTTAACCACTAAAATTAAAAACTAATACCCAAAAATATACACATATATTTCAAGAAAAAACTATATGGAAATATCCTAAAAAATATTCGAAACATAGATTGAAACCTAGGAATTATAAGGGTTTGAAAAGAGAGTCTTTCAATATTAATTTTAATATTTTTCTACTAAAAAAATAAATTACTCAGGAATTTTCCTACCAAAATGTGCATTCCCTAAACATAAAATCTCCAAGATTCACTATTTATTACCATAAATAACCTGAATCACTATAAATTCATAATAGAATCACCTATACATAAAAAAATACAATTATTCATTTATTATTTAAGTAAAATACTAAAGTAATTTATATACCTTAATCATATAACATTCCAAAAAATACAGTGATATTATTTTGAAATAAGATTATTCAATTAATCACGAAATTAAATTTTAATCACATGGTAATATATACAGTAAAACTAATTTTACCAAAAAAACATATTCTTAAACCATCAAATCATTTTACTAAAATGAAAATTTCATACTAATCAGAACATCATGTAGGCCTGTGGTAGGAGATGTACCATTGTCACCCTTTGGTTTGGGGTTCAAACCTCAAAGCATTTCCAGATGTGATAGGTTGATTTTGGCCTTAGGGTTGTCCTTTTTATAAAACTATATTTATATAATACCTATAAATTTCCCATAATTATGAGAACAATATTTATAAATAACCCTAATATATTCAATATTAGATAACTTCTTTAACGTTAATGGTTATGTCATACCTTGCAATTTTCATAAAGAAAAATGTAATAACAGAAAATTACCTCAAAATAAAAAACATATAAACACAAAAGGTTTTATATATACTTAATATAATGACCAAAAAATGTAAATGTGTTCTTGCTCAAATAATTTTCACAATAAAACTAAGGTCTAGGTAAAACTAAACAAATAAGCAATCTCCCAAAATGTCATTAATAAATTCAAAATTTAATTACTTAAATCCACAAAATGGTTGTTTAAGATATTGAACTTATTATCAATCTCCAACTTATAAAACAATGTTGCTATCTATAATTCTTAATTAAACCTCACATGAAAACATATTAATCCCCCAAGTTATCTAAACACTACTCTCATACCAACTGTAAATACCCTACCCTAATCATTACATATTCTAATAAATTTTGAATATAGTTATCTTTCATTCATCCCCAAATATCATTTAGGTTTTTCATTTTATAGAATTTGGAATAATTCTTACAAAGTAATACCATACATTATAAGTGGTATGTTATATTCAATAAGAATTTTTTTTACAATATAGAACTTTTAAAAAAATATGATTTATCTCCATGAAAAATATTAATGACTTTAATTTTTAATTCATATATTATTTTACCCTTTTATAAACCCCATGAAAAACATTTAAAAAACGGGTTGAGAAAAAATATCAATAAGGAAAATAAAAATAAGAAATCCATTAGTCCAGTGAAAACCTAAAAACCAATGAGTTTTTTACCTTTATCATAATGGTTTTTGAGGGGATTAAATTAATAATTTTCATATGGATGTAACAAAATCTTTTTTCTCAAATAAATGCATTAAAACTCATAGAAATAAAATAAATACCCTTTTGGATATATAGAAAAACACTTTCATAAAAATTTTGAACTTGTGTACGAAATATTAGGTGTCGTGTTAAATATGGAGGATAAATCCTTTGGTAAATCCCTCATTCTTACCTCAAAAGTTAAGGTACATTTCCAATGTATTGCAGTGCTATCTGGGTTCAATCAAATTTTTGACGAGCTCACCCGACACAATTTTGGTGTACCTAATGCATAAGATATATCAGGCTCACCCATGAACTATAATTTAGATCAAACCATAATAATAGGATCACCCATTTCTCATATAATTCTCATATTCAATATCATGAATGGAAAATTTTATTATCAAACTTTTCATCATTAATACTTTGAAAAAATCTTTAAAATATAAGCCCATTTGGATATCAATATACTCATTCCTTTTAAAAATGGATATTTAAAATTGAAAAAATATGCACATAAAAAAGGAAACAATATATTTAAAAATATATATGAATCTTTATAAAGTAAAAGATAAAATAATTAAGTTTTCATGATGTGGAGAAAATCCTCTCATGTTGAATAAGTTAAAATCATTCCTTATATTTTTTATCAAAAAAGTCACAATGTACCTTTTTTGGAAAAAGAAAAAATGATTCCATAAAAATAATTTTTAAAAAAATTAAAACTTGGTTATAAATGAATTTAAAATTTACTAGGAAGATTATAAAATCCTTATTTAAGTCATTTTCTTAAAATATGAATTTGGAAGAAAAGGTGGTTTTAAGGTAAATTTTAAAAAGATGTTTTTTAAAATAAATCCCCTTACGTTGAGTCTAACATGCCATGTATCTTATTTATATTCAGGAATTATAAAATCATGCTAATTATTTAATGTCATAATAATTTTTTAATCTTATTATTCCTTTTATATCACTTAATTACATGATATATACAATTACTTAATCACTTAAGTTCACGTCAGATGTTTTGATGATATTCGGTACTTAAGTCCAAAATGGCATTGGTCGATTGAATTTGTTCAACTAGGTCATTATTAATACATATTATTGGACTCCTCATTTATTAATCATGTTTTATTGATCAAAAAACCTATTTAGTTTATAAAAAATGTTAACTCTATGTATTCTATCTCATATCAAATTCACAGTTGTTTAGTAAAAGATATCCAAAGCTCTTAAGCACTATATACTCAGTTTGGTTATTATACACTATCTTTTGATTCACTTTGTAATGATTTCTTTGAAAAATTATTAATTTTAATTCATTCCTTAAATATCACTTCTTAAATATGAATATAGATATTTCTCTAAGTACGAGACACCATGAAAAAGCGGACACCATGAACAAGAAGACACCGTGAACAAGCAGACACCGTGAATATGTAGACACCATGAACAAGCAGACACTATGAACCAGACACCGTGACATCCAGACATGGTGAACAGGACACCGTGAACCAGACACTGTGAACTAGACACTGTGAACCAGACACCGTGAATAGGACACCATGAACTAGACACCATGACATCCAGACACCATGAATAAGACACCGTGAACCTGACACCACGAATGAGACACCGTGACATCGAGACACCTTGGAAAAGACACCCCGAACCAAACACCATGAACCAGACACTGTGACATCTAGACAACATGACCAAGACACAGTGTCATCAAGACACTGTGACCAATCCCTACACCATTTGATGAAGACATTGTTTCCCTGACAAACTGTGACACTGTTTCCTAATATGTTTTGTTGTCTTTCAATTTAATCTCTAATGGTCATATTTGAAGATTTTAATGCACTGACATAATTACTATTTATTTTTTAGAAATGTCATCTGAAATTACAAGGTTCATGGTGCAGAATACATGAAACCTGTTAGTTCAAACACATGCACTCCATGATAAAAGAGTACTGCACGCAGAATCAAAGAGAGGAATACGTGGCACAATAATGAAAAGAAAAACAAGGTGGTGGGCATGATCACAACAACAAAATACACTTAGTGAATCGTATCATGCAACTCGATGCTGATAAAGAACACACGAATCATACAAGAATCCTAGAATTGAGAACATCTTCACACTGTCAAACATCATGATGAACACAATCCAAATCTGTCTAACTTGTGACACTCTATTTTCCATATACGGACTTGAGCACTGCATCTGCTTCATCTCAAGAAGCCCAGAGCTGCAATGACCAACACTCAGAGCACTTCAAAATCTATCTCAATATTTCTACTCTATTGTGTATAATTTTATTAACATTCATGCAGAGTGTGTATATATATTAAAATAAACTCTGTCTCCATCATTAAACTGAAGGTCACAATATATCCCTAATCAAACATCTTTTACACATGTGTATACCCACAAATAACTGTGGAAGATTTCCCTATGTGGCCTGGTCGTTTATACACATGAAGAATTGTAGAAGAGGTCCTTGTATGACCTGTACAGTCCTATGTACTGTTGTTAACTCCGATCCAGGGTGTGGATCAATTTTATTTATATAGACTTCTTGGTGTCAGGTGATCACCAAGTGGAGTGGACTATGTCTCGGCTTGAGACTGAACCACTTGTTTCATATCCGTTGTGATGCTCAGTTTAGTCTTCTTTGTTTTACTACATTACTGTATAACTGAAAAATCACTAAATTCACTTTGATAGTTAACCTTGGTAAGAAGTTATAATTGTCTTGTCTTAGTAAAAAAAATTGAAAATTAATATTAATAACTAACATTAAGATTACTGAGAACTAATCAATCTTCTGAGAATTTATTTAAATAGTCAAACTCTTATAATTGTAAAACATTGATTAACTGAGCTGTTTTTAGCCTTTTGTGGAAACCATTTAGAAATACTTTTTAATCATAAACTTTTATAGTTACTCAATTCACCCCCTTTTGATTAATCTACTCTGACCAACATTTGGTTTCAAAGGTGGTTCATTAAGACTTTGCTAAACCTACTTCAACTGTGATTGTAGTTGTACTTTAAAGATCTATAAATTTCTGTTAATTATAAATTTCTAGCTCTTTAAAAGTATTTTTGTATTATGGATAATAGATTGGAAGGTTCTGCAACCAACAAACCACCGTTCTTTAATGGAACCAACTATACTCAATGGAAAATTAAAATGAAATTACATTTAGAGAGTATGGGTTTTGAAATTTGGTCTTCCATTATAGATGAATATAAGATTCATACTACTGATAGAACCACATGGGATTATCCTATCAAAACTGCATACAATTACAATTGTAAAGCTATGAATACTTTATACTACTCCTTAGGAGATGAATAATTCAATTGAGATTCTGGTTGTAAAACTGCCCATGAAATTTGGGATACCATGTCTGTCTCACATGAAGGAACATCTTGTGTAAAAGAAATGAGACTTAATACCTATACTATTAAATATTATAACATTAAAATGAAACTTCATGAGCCTAGCTATAGAATTTATATTATGTTCAATGATATTGTCAACATAACTATTTCTATTGGAAGAGAAGTCCCTACCAAGGAATATATCATGATAATTCTTAGATGTCTTCATGACATATGGAGATGAACCTCTTTCTATATTAGAGAATCATGCGACATTAGCAAGAAACCTGTAAAAGAACTCATCGGGAAACAGATGATGTATGACGAGGAACCAAAAGTCAACAAGGAATAGAAGGATGAACCAAATAGGAAATCTGTTGCATTCAAGACCACCACCTCTAAACACAAAGACAAACGGAAATTGGAAGATTTTGTAGAAAGTTCGAGTAGTGAAAAATCATCACCTGACAGTGATGAGGAGATGACTCAATTTTCTAGAAGATTCAAGAAATTTTACAAGAATAAAAACTTTTTCAAAAGCCTATCTTCAAGGGAAAATATGACTAAAAATTAAGTTGGATGAAGGATTGGAAAATAAGTGACAAGACTGATGAAGTTTCCAATTATGAATGTAAGTTCAAAGGACATATCAAGGCTGACTGTCCAAATCTCACGTAAAAAAAGAGATATGAGGACAAGGATAGGAAGCATAGAAAATCCATGAAAGAAACATGCAATGCTTATGAGGACAGTTCAAGTGACTCAGAATCATCACATGATGAACATGAAAACAAATCCAATATTTGTTTTATGACAAACAAATATGAGGTAACACTGGACACTGCTATACATAATTCACAATATTTTGAAGATGAGAGTGACTCTGAAAATATAAATAATGAAGAAATGTTCCAATACTTTAACATGCTTGAAGAAACATGAAATGAACTAAAAGACAAATATAAATCATTGAAGAAAGAGTATTCTATCCCTGTAACTATTAAATATGAACTCACAACTGAAAAAGTGAAAAATTATCAACTGCTCAAAAAGAACAGCGAATCAAAAAATGTCTAATGAGAAATTAAAGAATGACCTAGAAAAGTTTACCAATGGGAAAATTACCCTTACTCAAATGCTAGGAAAAAAAATTTCCCCTAAATACAACACTCGCATTGGTTATCAACTTGGAAAAGAAATCTTTGTAGAAAAAATTTTGTTCCTAAATCTAGGACATAAAGGTTTACTCCCAGGTTTGGACACAAATTAACTAATCCAATTCATGACACATTTTCTACTGTTTCAAGTTCTTCTAGACCAAATAGTGTTTATTTTTTAAATACTTTACTTAATGCTTATAGGAAACCTATGAGACATGTATGGGTTTTTAATGATCTTATTACTAATATTTTGGGACCCAAACAAGTATGGGTACCCAAATCTGTTTTTGCTTAAACATTTTGTAGTAAAGCTGCAAAAAAAGTTCCTATAAAATTTTATGGTACTTGTATAATGGGTGTTCAAGACACCTGATAGGATACTACTCATGATTCAAGATATTAATAAAAATATATGGAGGACATGTCATATTTGGTGACAATCCAAAAGGAAAGATCATTGGACTCGACCAAATCTGTAACTCTAAGTCAGTTTTAATTTCTAAAGTACTATTTGTTGATGTATTAAAATATAATCTGCTTAGTGTCTCACAATTATGTGATGATGGATTTCATATTAGTTTTAAAAATGATGCTTGCAATGTCTTTAATTCTAAAGAAGAATTATTATTTTCTGCATTAAGAAATGAAAATGTTAACACTATTAACATTGATTCTTTAGCTTCTAAAAATGCTTCATGCTTAAGTGTTTTTCATAAAGAGTCATGGCTCTGGTATAAGAGACTAGGACACTATAATATTAACTCCCTTAGAAAGATGACTACAAAAATATTAGTTAAATACATACCCAAACTTGAGCTTCCAAATTACAAACAGTTTAATCCATATCAAAAGGAAAAACAACAAAAAATTTCCTTCAAACGCAATAAAGAATTGTCAACTTCTCCACTTCTCGAACTGGTTCGCATGGATTTATTTTGACCATCCATATTTTCTAGTTTAAATGAGAAGCACTATGTTTATGTCCTTGTAGATGACTTTTTTGATATACTTGGACCTTCCTTGTAGATCACAAAAGTGAAGCCTGCTCCTACCTTACTAAATATGCCAAGTCTCTGGAAAATCATAGTGGACTTAGAATTAAATCCTTAAGAAGAGATCATGGTCGTGAGTTTGAAAATCAATATTATGAGTCCTTTTTCTCACAAAATTGTTATAGTCACAATTTCTCTACCCCTAAACACCTAAAAATAGATTTGTAGAAAGAAGAAATAGAACCCTGCAAGAGATTTCTAGAACAATTCTTAGTTAATATGATTTTCTGATTTATTTTTGGGCCAAATCTGTCAGTACAGCATGCTATATAATCAATAGAGTGTTGATCATACCTATTTTTAAAAGGACAACTTATGAGTTATGAAACAACTGAAAACCCAAAGTTAACTACCTCAAAGTTTTTGGTTGCAAAGTATTTATTCTTAATACTAAAGAGAAAATTGAAAAAATTTCATCTAAGAGTGATGAAGGTATCTTTTTAGGATATTCGATATCCAGTATAGCCTATAGAGTGTTCAATAAAATACTAAATGTGTGGAAGAATTTGTCCATGTCAAATTAGGTGAAACAGATCTAGATGATAATAAAACCATTCTAGAGAACCAAGTAGATGATGTATCAAATCTGAACATTAATCCAAAATCATCAAACCGTTCTATTAAAGAATCTATGAAAAATTCCAGTTCTGTAAATTCCATACACTCAAGTCATAATGAACCCGAACCTGTTGATAAACATGAAATCACTAGTCCCTCCTTATATAGAGCTGTTATAACTCTTAAGAACTATCCTTTAGATGCTATTGTGGGAGACCTAGACAAAGTAACTCAAACTAGAGCTTCTCTTAGAAATCAGGTTGATCATAAAGTCTTCTTGTAACAACTTGAACCTAAAAACATTAATGATTCTATCAATGATGAATTTTTGGTGATGGCTATGCAAGAAGAATCTAATCAGTTTGAAAGGATCAATGATTGGAAATTTTTTGAAAGACCTAAGGGAACATTCACCATAGGCACTAAATGGGTGTTTATAAATAATATAGATAAGGCTGGTAACATAGTTAGAAACAAGGCAAGATTGGTTACACAAGGCTATTTTAAAGAAGAAGGAATAAACTATGAGGAGACCTTTGCACCAGTAGCTAGACTTGAGTCCATCAACATAATTCTTGCTTATACTGCACAACTGAATTTCAAACAATATCAAATGAATGCTTAGAGTGCATTCTTAAATGGGTATATAGATGAGGATTTCTTTGTTGAAAATCCCCCTGGTTTTACAAACCCCCATTTTCCAAATAATATTTTTAAATTTTAAAAGTTTTTATATCAATTAAAATAAGGTCCAAGATCTTGGAATGATAGGTTGAGTACTTTTCTTATATCCAAAGGTTTTAAAAAAGGAATAGCTAATCCTACCATTTTTATAAAATGACTTTCTAATGATGTTTTAGTTGTTCAAATCTATGTAGATGACATTATCTTTGGACCTTCAAGAAACTCTTTATGTGTGGATTTTTCTAAAATGATGCAAAATGAATTTGAAATGAGTTTAATGGGTGAACTAAAATTCTTTCTTAGACTTCAAATTATTCAAAATAACGATGGTATTATCCTAACTCAAAGTAAATATACGAGAGATCTTTAAAAACATTTTGGATTTGATAGCACTAAAAGTAGTAAAACTCCCATGAGTAACACTTGTAAGTTGGATCTTGATAAAGAAGGAAAACTTGTTGATCAAACCACTTATAGAGGAATGATTGGAAGTTTACTGTACTTAACTGCTAGTCAACCAAAAATTATGTTTAGTGTGTGTATGTGTGCTCATTTTCAATAAAATACTAAGGAATCTCATTTAAATTATATAAAGAGAATTTTCAAATACCTCAAGCATACACCCAATCCTGGACTATTCTATCCTAGAGGAAAATCATTTGAATTTTTTATTTATTCTAATGCTGACTTCAGTGGCGGTAAGTTAGATTCAAAAAGAACCTCTGGAACATGCCACTTTGAGGCAAGTCACTAGTATCATGGTGTAGTACGAAGAAAAATTCTGTTACATTATATACTGCAGAAGCTGATTACATAGCTGTTGGAAGTTTTTGTGTACAAATCTTGTGGATGAAACATACATGAATAGATTATTGATATCAATTCAGGAATGTACCTATAAATTGTGACAACACAAGTGCTATTAACATCTCGAAAAATCCAGTTTCACATTCTAGGACAAAGAATATTGATGTAAGACATAACTTTTTGAGAGATTATTATCAAAAGGGTGATATCACTTTTAAATTCATTGGTACTGAGTATCAGCTTGCTGATATATTACCAAACCATTAGATTTTGAAAGAAATGACTATATCATACCTGAATTTGGAATGATAAATCTTAAGTAAATGTCCCGCTATTTTATATCTTACTATTTTATGTCTTACTATTGTATATCATACTATTTCATGTTTATAGTCTCACATTTTGTATTTCGTGATTATTGGTTGATAGTCACTATCTAATCGTAACACTCATTCAATGTCTCACTGTAACACTCGTTCACTATCTCACCGTGAAATTCAGTCACTTTCTCACGATAAAGTTCATTCACTATCTCACTATAAAGACCTGATATTGTCTCATCATAACTATTATTTATGATTATTATTTATGAATTAAAAACCCTATCGTGGTAATGATCCATTTCACATTTTTATTTTCCCACACTTTTACATTTGCAACGTTTGGTATTCCTAAATGGTAAAATAAAGGAAGTATCACTTGTCCTTCACTCAAGCTTTCTTCTATTCACTCAATTTGTAACCCTTATTGAATCCTTAAACCCTTCTATCTATCGTACCTTCAGTGAATGCCCAGGATGAAATTTCCTTCATCGTTGACTCCTTAGAAACGTAGCTCAAAGAAGAATAAAATCTCACCCAAGCTATCACCTGAACGTCCCCTAAATCAAAATCTTGTGAATCGAGTTGTAGTTCCTAAGAAAGAAATTTTCCCCAAATGGATTCTATCAAGTAAGTCTCTATTTTTTAACTTTTTAAAATAGAAAGGATGGATAGAATGGTTTTCAAAGGAAGATAGACCTATCTACCCTAAGTTAGTGGCTCAATTTTATCAGTATGTTCAGTTTTCCTTTGATTCTGAAGATGATTATGTTGTGATAAGATGAATAAATGGCTAGAAATGATAATTCTCTTCGAGGTTATGGACTGCATGCCTTAGGATACCACATGAAGGTATCTATGAGGATTATCAGAGAGGACCTCCACCTTATAGTGAATTATTTGTGTTGGAAGATGCTATGAAAATCATAACTGGAAATTGAACCAAGAGGAGAGCCATTTCTGCTGAACTTGATGGAGAATCAAGATTTTTGTTTAAGTTTATACAGAACATGATTTGCCCCGGAAAATGTGATTATGTTGTTCTAAAATATCAGGATGTGTTTCTAATTCATCTTATACAAAATTGGCATAAGATCAACCTTTGTAAGTATTTCATAAACCATATGTGTGATCTGATCAAAGCCACATCCAAGTCAACCTCCCTATTTTATTCTCAGCTTCTGTCAACTATGCTTCATGCCAAAGGTATGGTTGGACCTAATGAGGAAGTAATCAAGGATTGTGAGTTCTACCTTTATAAAGTCCTTATCACCAGATGAAAATCAATTGGAATCCTTGAAAAAAGGCATGGGTGGAAGACAATGATAGAATTTATGAAAAGTTCAATCCTGTGGAACATCCCCCATAACCAATAGTTATTTATGATACTGATTTGGAACCAGATGAGATTGTTTAGTATTTTTAAGAAGAATAAGAAGAGGATGATGTGCTTCCTAAGGAAACTATTTCTGATAAAGAAGACATTACTTCTATCCCTTATATAGTAAGGGAAGAAAAAGTACCTGCTTTTAACGATGTTTTTAATCTATAAGATCATCCCGAGGTTGAAATAGAATATGTTTTCAAGGAAACTGAAAAGAATTTTGTCGAAGAACATATAGAAGTAGAATTACCTATTATTCAAGAAGATGACCTTGAAGAACTCCTTGTGGAAAAATCTATTCATGAAGTCATTCCTTCGGCTGTGGAAAGCCTGGAGCTAGATTTTCTGCTGGCTAGCCAAGAAATGGGTGGGAACTAAGAGTTGAATTTGTGTAATTATATCAATACCCTATACTTCTCACTCCTGATAAAGATGCTACTTTTTTGGGGGAGAAACCCCTAAATCTGGAATCTATTGAAGTACCAAACCTAATTGATTAAATCCCTGTATACAATCGGTATAAGTTCCCTAGTTTTTATGATTTGGACGACTCTTAGAAAGTCTCAGTAAAAGGCCTTGACCTTTCTACTATGATCCAATTGAAATATGTATCTAATATTTCCCTTGAAAAGGAAAATGAGATTCTATCAGTCCCTATCTCTGAACTTACATCGGAACAACAATCCTTGGTGCCATTTTTTATGGAGTTGAAAAACTCCTGAATTCCCAACATGATCTTGTAAGACATCTAAGACAGAAAGATGCCTCATTATTTTTAGAAAAAGTAATTTGGACGATACAACCCAAAATGATTCATGAGATTCAGGAAGTTAGAGTTGAAAACAGACTTCTTAGTGATGATGTGAAGACTCTATGAGGTATGATTGAAGACTTGTAGAAAGTAATGGATTGGAGATTAAAGCTTGCTTCTCATCCTACAGAACCTGTTGTTCCTCAATCCCCACAGAATGTTTTCTCCCAGATTCGACCTCATTTAGCTTCCTTAGCTGAAAAGGTCACTGAAAGAAACAAACAGATTGTGAAGGAGATGCGAGAGCTTGTTGTCAATATTAACAAGCTCACTTATGAGTATACAGGGTGTCTTCAAAAAGTGCTAAATCAGCTGAAATCTCGTACCTCAGTTGTCAATTCTTATAAAGGATCTGGAAAATCATACCAACCTTCCCTAGATAGTGACCTGCTCAGAACAGTGGTCAAAGAATAACTTCAAACATTGATTAGTGGTTTCAATAAAGATTCTCTATATGATGTTATTAAGTATAGTGACCGATTTCTTGATCTGGTCTAAATCCATTAAGAAATTTCAAATGATTCTCATCAAGAAACATCCAAGAAATTGGATTTCAACTTCAACCAAATATTCTCAAAGACATCCACGACCAATCATTTTAAATATCTTGTAGAAAATCTGAGGATTCCACCTATTACTCAAGGTTTCAAGACTAAAGTCCAAAAGCTCACAGATTTCACTCATCTGTTGGATAGGTTTACGGAAAACAAGGATGACTTTGATAAATCTATGTAGTATGGTGGAGATATCATTGTTGATTTTATCATTATTCTGAGGCCCTATCTTTAGGCACAGAGTAAAACCATTGTATCTCCTGCAGCTGCACCTCTGAGACCTAGTTTTCCTACAATAACCTCTGCCCTAGCCTCCACTTCTATGTCTGTCAGTCAGGCACTGAGTCAGAGATAACCTGTGATCCTTTATCAACAACTGTCTTGGTATTCTACTGCACCCACTCTTTCTCCCTCTGTCTTTGAAGGTCTTCCTTTACTTTCTCTATCAACTAGCTCACTACCTTCTTCAACATCAACTTATGCTCCCATGGCTTCCTCTTCTTCTACTGATGCTAAAGGAATAGAGAACACCAGCCCGTGAAAAATGATAGTGCGTACTCTATTTTGAAGGGAATCTTGTTATATTTGTTTTACTTTTTGTAATACCCCTCTTTTTATCTAATACATTCTACAATTTTCTTGTCGCTTTTGTCATTCTTTTCCCTACTACCTTTTGATAATCCCAAATGGGGGAGAAATACATGAGAAATATAAATATATGGGAGAAATATAGTAGAATATAACACTCAATGTAGATATATTATATGCACATTCAAAATTTTATATCACATTCGAATGATTATATGCACATTAAAACTATTATATGCACATTTGAACGATATTGTTAGAACAAATATACACTCTAAATGTACGTGGTTTGTGATCATCAAAAGGGGTATATTTTTGGAATCCTCATGTATTAGTCATGTTTTAATTATCAAAAATTCTATTTAGTCTATAAACCATGTAAACTCTATGTAATCTATCTCACATCAAATGTACAGTTGTTTAGTAAAATCTATCCAGAGCTCTTAAGCACTATATACTCTGTTTGGTTACTATACACTATCTTTTGATTCACATTATGATGATTTCTATGACTAATGATTAAGTTCAATTCATTCTTTAAATATCACTGCTTATGTATGAATACAGATATTTCCCTATGTATGAGACATCATGAACACGCATTCACCATGAACAGGTATACATCGTGAACAAGCATACACCGTGAACAAGAAGACACCATGAACCAGGCACCCTGACATCCAGACACCGTGAACAAGAAACCGTGAACTAGAAACCGTGAACCAGACATCATGAACCAGACACTATGAACAAGACACGGTGAACTAGACATCGTGAACTAGACACCGTGACATCCAGACACTGTGAACAAGACACCATGAACCAGACACCATGAACTAGGCACTGTGACATTGAGACACCATGAACAAGACAATGTGAACAAGACACCGTGAACTAGACACCGTGACATCCAGACACTGTAAAAAATACACTGACATCAAGACACTATGACCAGTCTAGACACTATGTGAATAAGACACCGTTTCAATGACATACCGTGACACCGTTTCCTAATATGTTTTATCGTCTTTCAATTTAATATCTAACAGTAATATTTGACGAATTTAATGCACTATCATGATTAATATTTCTTTTGTAGACTTTTCATCTGAAAATACGAGGTACGAGGTGTAGAATACAAGAAACTTGTCGGCTCAAACACATGCACTCCAAGATAAAATATTAATGCACCCAGAAACAAAGAGAGGAAGGCATGGCACGATACTGAAAAGAAAAACAAGATAGTGGGTGTGAGAATGACAATAGAATACAATTAGAAACTTGTCTCATGCAACTTGATGCTACTAAAGAACACATGAAGCATACTAGAATCCTAGAATTGAGAACATCTTCATACTGTCAAACATCACAAAGAACACAAGCCAAATCTATATGACCTGGGGCACTCTGTTTTTCATACGAGGACTTGAGCTCTACATCTTATTCATCTCAAGAAGTCCATAGCTACAAAGACTAACACTAAGAGCCCTTCTATACCTATCTCTATATTTCTACTCTATTGTGTATCATTTTATAAACATTCGAGTAGAGTGTGTATGTGTATTAAAAATTACTTTGTCTCCTTAATTAAACTTAAGTACACAAGATATCTTTAGTCTAACATATTTTACACATGTGTATACCCATAGATAACTATGGAAGAGTTCCTTGTGTGGCCAGGTTGTTTGTACCCACAATGAACTATGGAAGAGGTCCCTGTCTGACCTGGATAGTCTTGTGTCCTGTTGTTAACTATGATCCAGGGTGTAGATCAAGTTTATTTAAATAAAATGCTTAGTGGCAGGTGATCACAAAGTAGAGTGGTCTAGGTCTCGGCTTAAGAGTGAACCACTTGTTTCATATCCGCTATGTTGCTTAATTTAGTCTTCTATGTTTTATTGCTTTACTGTATAACTCAGAAATCACTAAATTCACTTTTATAGTTAATCTTGGAAGGAAGCTATAATTGTCTTGTCTTACTAAAATAACTTCAAAAGTAATATTAATGAGAACTAATAAATCTTCTTAAGAATTTATTTAAACAGTCAAACTCTTATATCATTATAACCTTGATTACTTGGGTTGTATTTAGCCTTTTTGGGAAACATTTTAGAAATACTTTTTAATCAGAAATTTTTATAGTTATTCAATTCACCCCCTCTTGAGTAATCTACTCTGAACAACAAATATATATAATATTAATAATTTTATATTTATAACTTTTCATGATATATTGTAATTTTAAATCCATCAATGAAATATGTTTTAAAAAAATGAACCATGCTACAATAATTGAGATATTAGGCTGTACGTATGCATGAGTAACATTTACATATTTCAATGACCATTATAGAAAGAAAATAAATATTATTTTATATTTATAAAATGATATTAATATCATGAATATTATATTACTTTTTAAAATATACATAAATTCATATATATATATATATATATATATATATATATATATATCTACCATGTGTCTTGTTGATGAAAAAAAATCACATTGCTTCTTGGAGGTGACATTCTATACGTATGCATGATCGATGTTATCCTTTTTTATACATGGAAAGTTAAGAAATAAAATTATATATTATGTTTTAATAATGTTAAATATGTAATTAATATCAAATTTTAAAACTAATTGTATAATTAAATATAGTCTGAGAGATGGTGAATGAAAATAAATTACATCGATTCGTGAGGCTGTAGTCTACTGTACACATGAATGATAAATTTCATGCCCATTTAATGAAATATGAGATGAACATTGGTCAAGAAACAAATATAATAACACCTAATTATATTTATTATACTATTTATATTTTATTTTCATATTTTAAGATTATTTCAGGGAAGTGGAAGAAGAAATAAAACTAAAACATGCAGATAAAAACCATGCATCTTCTTTGGAAATGCTCTTTTGCATAAGGCCTTAAGACCTCTAAAATTGGTATTATGTACAAAAAATATTTATAAAATTTGGTGAGGGATTAAATTAAGGTATTTGGTCAGTGAATGTACAAGTCAAAATGGTTTAAAAAGGTGAATTAATGAGAAGAAAAGGTTCCCTTTTATAAGTGAGGGTAGGGACACTCAGGGAATTTCTCAAAATATTATATTAATATAAATTAATTTTCAATTAATAATAGTTCCATATTTAGTTATTTAGAATATAATATCATCATGGGACTAAATTCCATAATATTATAAAAATTGGATAGATTTTTTACCATATTTCCCCCTTTATATTTTTGCTTTGACCCATATTTAACCCCTCTAACTCTTATCATGACGATAAAAAGTTTTATTCTTTAAGGGATAATTACTATAAAATGAAAAAGAACCATATATGGATCATGGATTAAATTTTAAATATTTTAATAATCACCGGGAATAATTTATTATTTTCTGTAATTTTATATCATCGAATAAAATATTATTTAATAAAAAATATTCATAATGTCAATTTTAAGCACTATTCACTACTCTGCCATTAATAATATCATGATAACACTTTTAATTAGAAAATATTATTTTAACACATCCCAAATATATAATGTTAATATATAAAATTAATTCATTATATAAATTTACTCCAATTATATTTCTTTTAATATTTTTCATATCATTTATTTGATTTATTAATTAATTGAGTAATTACTATGTCAGCATTGAGTAACCATTCGAGGTAATTAAAAATCGACTAAAATTTGAAAAAAAAGATTAAGATAGTAATTTTTTTTAAATATTATTTATATTCAAACTTGTCCTCAAGATGAAATAATATTAAAAATACTACACTTATTAAAAACAATAATTTGACATGTTTGACTTTTTATTAAGTAAAATATTATAACTATCATAATATAATACATGAGGCTAAAAGGGGTAATAAATTATTAATTTTGAAGACTATAAACAATATATACTCATCCAATCAAATTTTTGTAAGGTTGTGGGAACTTTGATTGTTCTTATCAGTTTATTTTTAATCTAAATTACTCGATTTACCCTTAACATGGTGACAATAATTACCAAGATTACAGTTACTATTAACCAAAACAAAAATGAAATGGTTTAATAAATTTGGAACCAATTATTCCAAACATAGATTAAATTATTTTAAATTTAAAAAATATAATTTACATAATTTAATTTAATATTAAACCCAAAAAACGCAAGAATTTGTTTTTCTTTATGAAAATTGCATTTTTAAATATAAAATGCCTTTTTTCTAAATTCAAGTAGAAAATCCATTTCAAAACCATAATTGGAATTTTTTTAATTTAAATATAACTAATTAAAATAAAAAACTAATCCAAAAAAAATTTGACATTGTAAATACTTTGAAATAAAATACAATTTTTAATAAAAATCTGTATTTTTCACTATTCATTTAAAAATCAATATTTTTAGAAAATTGTCAAAAATTAATCCAAACATAATATATATATGATTAACTAAAAAACTAAATTAATTTCTTAAAATACATTTATAATTTCAAATACAAAGAGAAATTAATTATAATATTCAGTCATAAAAAATAAAAAAACCATTTTTGAAGAAAATGTTTTTTTGAAGAATAAAATGACATTACTAAAAATTCTAGTGACTTTTAAAAAGAATTAATTAATACGTTATCAATGAGTATGATTATTAAATATTTCATAATTATAATAATACTATTCGTTGCCACCTATTTAATGACCAGGTAATAATGACTATATTTAAGTAACAATATTTTTTTGTTTGTTTAAGATCAATATTGTGTATCTTGTATGATATTAAACATAATATTCTATTTAAAAAACTAAGGATATTTCAATTTAAATCTTGTAAATTCTAGGTATTTAAACTTATTAAAATATCTTAACATATTTACTAAAAAACAATAAAAAATTATTCTCATAAAACTGTAATGTTTGTTAATTTGAATGATAAATATAAAATCATGTAGAATAAGCTTATAAAACATCTACAAAATATTCCAAATTATCTTATAATATTATATAACATTAATGTAAAATCTTATATATTAATATTACACTCTCATACTTCTTTTAGATAGCATAATGCAGTTTGGGAACAAAGATAACTTCCCAATATGTCAATGAATATCTTTCAAATATAGACTTTTGGAATCAAGAATCCAGTTTCAACTATTTAAAAAACCATATCATCAATAAATTTAGGACAACAAAAACATCTGATGATTCTCACATATGGATTACATAAAATATAACACACCATCAAAAATTCCTTTGGGATTTAATGATATTTTTTTACACTAATTCCAAAATATATTTTTTATTAAATTTATTAATCTCATCAGCTATTATAATATCGTTATTTGAATATTTCACTATATATTGAATGTTCTTGGGTTTTTTTGTGAAATAAAAGAATAATATTCATAATAATTTATAATAAAACTTTTCAATTGAGTTAATATATTCATTTTTGTAATGAAATTTCTATTGGAGATCAAATACATAATTGTAAGAGATTATAGTGTTGGGTTGTCAATTTTTTTATACTTGTTCTCATCTTTTTAGAACCATCCCCATAAATTAATAAGGATCACAGCTGGGATGAACATATGTGATTACAAGTCAATATTTTATAATCTTTAAGATGAAGTATATTAATATTTTAGATGAATAAAATGGTAACCAAGAATAATTGTTAAAAAAACACATGGTTTCATTATGTTGTTGGTTTTTCAATGCATCTTATAAAGCTTCATTGAGAAAAAACTCATAGAAAATTTATAATCAAAAAATTTATATTTTATATTTTAAGAAATATTTGATATTATTTAAATGGTGTTTATAAATGAGGCATGAGGAATATATTTATAGAAAAATAAAAGGAAAGTGATCTATAGAGAAGTATATGCTATCTTTTGTACACTGAACATGGGTTTCATAGAAAATTATTAATCTCAATAAACTGTGGGAAAAATAATTTGCACAACCCATTTATCAATATATTTTACATTCTAAAGTGGTGGATAAAATATGTGTTTCAATATTCATTCCACAAGGTTGACCTGAAGGAAACATGTATACACTAAAATGTTAAAGTCCTATCATTAAACAAGTGATAAAATTTTACAAAAAATATATGTGATATTAAAGGTCATAATTCTATAAAACAATAGAAAATGTTCTTCTTTTATATTTTAATATTATTTCTAATGGTTTTTAAGGTTTCATGAAGTATATTCAATTAAAAAAATAATTATGATTTTATATAACATGTAATTTGATGTTTACGTAAAAAATGTTATATACTGTGTATTGGTTATTTCAGGGAACCAAACACATGTTTTTGTTTTATAAATCATGTGATAGTTTTAATATCCAACTAAAAAAAATATTTAAAAAATATTAAAATTACAAAATTAGTTTCTAGTGACCACAAAAACTTTCTTCCAAATCCCTTCTAGTATAATGGGTGAATGCATTTGGGGGTAATAGCATCATCCCTGCCGTTTGGGTAAAAAAATATTTTCAGAACCACCACATTCATGAAAACCATAAACTATCTTCAATTTTTATTTCATTTAAAATAATAATTGTCATTTATGGATTCCATAATTGGTCATAGATACGTATTTTTTATAAAAATTATTTTAATGTTTCACCATTTCCATCTTTAATTGTAAATTGAAAAGAATCATGAATAATCAAATATTGTAATATATTATATTTCTATTATTAATTACCCATATATAATGTAATTTATATAAAAACACTTTATAATTTATAAAAATTACATACTAAAACTCCACCAACCTAAAAAACAATTTTTTTTCATTAAATAGTCTTCATAATGCACCATGATCCCTAAGGTTGTTGGTCACTAGCCAGCTAAATTACTTTATAAAAATTGATGCTTGGATATATTCCCCAATAAAGAAATAACATCCCATTGTTTTTCAAGTTTTTAATAATGTAATTACATAATAAATGTTTTAAATATTTGTAGAATGTAAATAAAATATTGAAAATAAAATCAATTACCAAGGAAAATATTTTTTCATGAACACTTAATTAACTACTTATTAGAAATAAATGTTTCTAAAAAAATAAAATTTCCTAAATATATTATGGATCATTATATACTAACAAAAAAATTAATTTTATAGTAAAAAAATCATATTATTACCCAAATATGCTCAAAATATTCCATTATAACAATGCCATTTTATCAAACATTACAGAACACATAAATAGAATTTTTACAAGACATTAAATTATCCATGAGACAATAACCAGCCATTTAATACTATTTTTAATGAAATTTAAAACATCAAGATCATTTAATATCTTCTGCATGAGGATGTATAAATTATCAACTTTTGACCAGAGGGAGATATGTTTTATCCTAGAAAACTAGATGAGTGATGAACCATTATTGAGAGAAAAAATCATGGATATTAGATGAAACATAATAAATTAATTCAAAACTAGAAATTAAAGATCTATAGTTCAACCAATTGGATATTTATAAATTATAAGTAATGTGATTAAGGGAAAAAATATCTCCCATGAATTTTATTACACTTTTAAAGAAAAAGGAAAAGAAAAAAAATGTTGCATGTCACTGGAATGTATAATAGTTCGTCCTTTTGAGTTTCCTATTTTTTTAAACATTATATTTTACATTTTTTACATTCCAAATAATTTATGAAAAAATAAATTGATGATGATGATAATTACCAACACAATTGGGCCCTTTAGACAAGAAAAACCCATGTGGTTTGGGAATATAAAAAAAAAATTGTATATAACATTTCAAATATTTGAAATATTATTAAATACATAAAACACATTCATTTTAAAAAATATTTATCCAAATTAAAATTTATAAGTATTAAATTACTATAGAATCACATATATTTATAACCATCCTCTAAAATAGAAATAAAAAAAGAAATTACCTGGTTTTATTGTCTAATAAATAAAAATTCCTATAACATAAATCTATGAATACACTTCAAGTCTTGTAATTATCATGCCAAAAATCGTATAGAATTTTTATAACTACTAAATATTGATTTTAGGTCTTGATTCATCAGTAATTTTACAGTACATCCTGTTTTCTGATACATAACCCTTTTATTGAGTTTTTATGGATATAAATTATATGGGGGAAATATGGGAGAGTTAGTTTAAATTTAAATAAATTTTGGTGGATAAATGAGAGGTGCCCTAGCCGTTCATGATTTATCTGAAACATATGGAAATCCTAGGAGAAACTGTGTGCAATAGCTGGTTTGAGGTAGAGAGATTCGACATTGAGTGTGAATGGTTAAGGTGATTATGTGAGGAGGTCGAGCGGGGGTCTTCCAAGATAGTAGTTAACACATGTTTAGTGCACGATTTTTCTAACCGTGCGAACTAACCGTGCACGTGATAAAAGTGGGATCCTAAAAATGTGGATCACACTTTTTTCCCCTATGTTGCTTGTTTTTTCTCCTACGAATCGATAACATTGGATTTCTCTTCCTTGAAGGTATAAAAACCTCTCCCAAGTGATTTGGAGTCAATCTGAAGGCTTTCCTTTGTGTTTTTAAGCCCGATTCATGTGGCAAGTGGTGTTGTTCACCATTCTTATCTCATTTCTAATATCTAATTCTCTTGTCCTCTTTCTCTTTCACACATATGCCTGTTATGGGTAGATCTATGTTGGGTGATTCCAAGTATGATTGTAATTGGTCCCGTTGATGGTAGAAGATCTAAGGCCATTTTGGGGAGTTTCATCCCAGTTGCATAAGCGTTCTTCATCCGGTGTCGATTTTCATCAAAACCTTAGAGGTAGGTGGCTTACCTCTCAACCCCTATTATTATAATTGATTATAATGATTTTAATTGAATGTATTTTGTGGAATTTATTGTGAATTAATTTTTTAACAATTGTTGGAAACCTTCTTGATTGATGGTTTGTGAAATCTGGATAATTGGGTTAATGTGGAAAGTGCTATTGTTCTTACCTTTTAAATAGATATTTTAAAACCGGGTTTTTTTTGGAATTTTGGAACATGAATTGGATTAGATATTTCAATTAAAATGGATACTTTTTATTGAAATAAAATTTTGATTTGAAATTTGTTGTGCTTTGGTTTTCAATAAAATTTCAGTTTCATTGAAGTGGTTTATTTTGGACATGGAAATATTTTGGATACATTGTGTTGGTGTGAGTTCATGCTTAATGGGATTTTCATAATGGAAGAGTACCATTAGTTTATATGGTACATGACCCTGGATCTGGGGTGGGTGTCAGTGGATACACAGTGATTGGACAATAGACCACTCATGCGTATGGAACTATCGAAGGAAGCATGCATGTGTGGGTGTGTCGTGAGATATGGAATGGGTATTCCAAAATAAAAATCATAATTTGTTTATAACCATTGAATAGTTATCTCTATAAAATAACTTTCAAAAAAATGGATTTATTTACATTCATTTGTACTTGGTTATAACTGTTTTTCGAATTTATTTATATTTGTTTATAAACTATTTTAGTAAATTGTTTTATATAAACTGTTTTATATAATGTGATAATTGTTTTATCTTAGTGGCATGAGTAGGGAAGTCATTTGGAAAACCTAGAAAGTTTTATACTCACCCCCAACTTGGTATCTTTCGTGCTTTGCAGATTTTACCTTCTAGGACTTTGGAAAAGGTAAAGTATCAAACTTATTTAACACCATTTCCTGATACAGTGGACTACTTGGTAATGTTGGATCATCGAGCTTGTGAAGCATGGAGTCTTGTTATATTCTTCAAGTTTACCCATTGTCTTTCCACTATTTACTTCGATGTTGGGTTGTCTTCCACTTTAGCATACCTTAGTTGTTTTTTTAAAGAGAATGATTTGAAATGTCTTAGTTTATTTCATTTATCATACAGTGAGCTATTTGTGGATTGTTTTTTGAGTTATTTTTTATGTCATTAAAGGGTAAATCATCACCCACTTTCTTTTAAACACTTCAACATTTATTTCTATCCTTTGGAATCTTGAGGATTTTTCTTAAGGCCTAGTAATAAAGTGTTTTACTCTGAAGATAATGAAAATTAGTTTGTCATTACAAATGGTATCAGCTTGTTCGGTCCTTGCCTAACAAGCAGTCATATATGTTCTTGGTCATGGAGTTGAAATTACTTCTTGTCTATTCCTTGGTTTGGAAACTTATAAAGGTGTAAGATTTTTGAAACATGAAATGTATATCATAAAAAGATGTAGAAAATCATTTTATGCTGAACTTCAAGTTACTTGGGTGTTGGGGTACATAAGTGTTTTGGAGGCACTTCTAGAATGTTTCATATCTCATTGTAACGATTTTGTCAATTGAGATAAGCATGAAATGCATTATATAAAAATGAGATCCCACAAGATGTGAATTCATCATTTCGATTAATGATTCATGTAGTGGACAAGTGTTAATTTTTGAAAATTATGAAACTATTTCCCAATGAAAGGCTTTGAAAAAGTATGGTTGATATATTTTGAAAATTGTTTGACTTTTGAAAACAAGAATGATATTCTTAAAATATTGCTGAACATGGAAAAATGTTTTTTTAGGAAAACATATTTTTGATAGTTGATGTGATGTAATTTTAAATATTAAACATTCATTTTTAGAGTGTGAAATTGACATAGTTTGTCATTGTTTTAGAATATGGAACCCAGAAGGCATCATTAAAACCAACCCAAAGAAGATGAAGAGAATGTGGATGCACCTGAACCATAGGTGATCCATGATCTAGTTCATAGTATTGTTGAGGCTTTTCAAGATTTGGATATGGGTAATTGGAGTAATGATCCCAAGAAAGTGGATTATACCATCTAGTTCATGAAGCAAAATCCACATAAATTTCAGGGTGATGGTGAACCCGATAAAGTGGAGCTGTAGCTGAGTAGGATGAATCGAATCTTCGATTTCATTGGCACACCATCAGATATCAAAGTCAAGCTGGAAACTTATATTCTTAAGGATCCTTCATTCTAGTGGCGGGATTTAGAAGTGCAGACTAAATTGGTTGAAGGCCTTAAATAAGAGGATTTAGAGGAATTGTTCAACAAACAATTATATCCTCACACTTTTAAGATCCAAATAATGAAAGACTTCTTCAGACTGAAACAAGAGAATCTATCTATCACAGAGTATGTGGGTACATTCATGAATTTAGTTCACTTTTCACCTGATGCTGCAGCATGTGTGTCTTTAAAGGAACACATCTTTGAATCGGGGTAAAAATAGGAGATTAGATCAAATATTACAGTGTTCAATATTATTTATTACACATAGATGGTGAATAGGGAGACTGTGGATTAACGTGATATCTTAGGATATATGGGAGGAGGTATGATGATACTTATAGGAAATGGTGGGGACTCAAACGCTGGGAGAATTTGGAAAAGGGACACCTATTTCCAAGGTGGAAGTGGAAATCAGAACCAGATGGATGGATCCGTGAACCTTTATCCACTACCCAATATCAATGTAGGTTGTTTTCAATGTGGTTCTCTTGAACACATAAAGTGATATTTTACAACACAACCTAGTACATTCCATAAAAAAAATCAGATGGGGGCATCTTCAGGGGTATTTTTATAGTGCAACAGGGTCAGGTTCCCAAGACACTTCTTTGGTGTCACAATCATCATATGTTTTGATAGGGTTAGGATAGTAGAATCAGTCTCATCAACACAGAAGATCTAGACAAGGTGATTCTCAAAATACCATGATGCCTCTACCAGGGAAATATCAGTAAGAAAAAAATTTGAACTGTGTAGCGATGAACCAATTGAATAGCGCATAGCCGATGATTTTCGATGATCAGGATGGACTACCTACTATGAGAGGTATAATTCTTTTGAATTATAACATTTTTTAAGTTATCTTCAATACTGGTGCATCGCATTCCTTCATTGCTTCTCATGCAGTTTTTTTCTATGTTTAAAGTTGGCATGATACATTTTGTTTTAGAACTACAAACTCTTCTCAGGGAAAGAGAATATCAATCCTTTATGTGTAGATCATGAACTATAAATGTTGACTGAATTGATCTGAAATGTGACTTCTCGATGTTGGAAATGGATATCTATGACGTAATCCTAGGTATGGATTGGTTGAAAATGTTCAAGACTCACGTCAACTTCTATAGACCGACTATTAGTTTCATCATTGATGATGGTTATGTGAATCTCTTCATAGGAGAACAGGTTGTAAAGAGAGGTGAAAAGAGATTGTTGGTACCAACAATAAGAATTATCTCTTAACAGTTGACAACTTTGAATTTGGAATCAATGAAACAGATCAAGGAAAATATTTTTCTAGCATTTTTTGATCAATTTCCATATATCTTTCCAAAAAACTTCTCATGGTTACCACCTCTATGGGAAGTGTAGTTTACGATTGGTCTCATTCTGGGGACCAGACCTATTTCCCTTACATCTTATAGGATGAAACCAACAGAGTTACAGGAATTGAAAGTGCAGTTGGAGGAGCTCAAAAGCCATGTATTTATTTGGCCAAGTATGTCTCTATGGGAAACACCTATCTTGTTTGTGAATAAATAGTATGAAACTCTCTAACTGTGCATTGATTATCAGTAGATAAAATATGTTATGATAAAGAAAAAATATCCACTTTGACACATTAATGATTCATTCGATCAATTAATGGGAGCTCAATGGTTCTCTAAAGTTAAATTTTTATCAGGATATCACCAATTGTGTGTTCAGAAGGAAGATATCACAATGACAACTTTTAGAAGAATATATTGACACTATGAATACATAGTCATGCATTTCGGTCTGACGAATGCAGCAGTGATATTTATGGCTTTGATGAATCAGATATTTTAGCGATATCTATATTTTTTTATTGTGCTTTTTGTGGATGACATCTCGATATTTTCAAAGACAAGGGTTTACCATGAGGAACACATGGAAATAGTGTTACAAATTTCTTGAGATCACCATTTGTATGAAAAATTATAAAAGTGTAATTTTTGTATATAAGAAGTATGTTTTCTTATCCATGTAATTTCTAAGAAAGGTGTTTCTATTTATCTTGAAAATATAGAAGCTATTATCTCATGACAACCACTGAATAATGTCTTCAAGATACAAATTTTTCTTGGTCTAGATGGCTACTACCATTGTTTTTTGTGTGATTTCTCACAAATAGCTTCACCTATTATAGCTATGATAAAAGAGAATACTCCATTGAAATGAATAGAGGAATTCTATAAGATATTCTTGGAGTTGAAAGTTCATCTTACATTGGAACCTATCTTGATTTTTTCAGAATCAGGACATGGGTAAGTGGTGTACTCCAATACTTCAGGATCAGGGTTGGGTTGTGTTATCATACAAGGAGACCATGTGTTTTCTTAAGATTCAATGGAGTTGATGGTGCGTGAGAAGAATTACCCAACACATTATTTAGAGTTAGATACAATCATTCATGCTTTGAAAACACGGTGACATTATCTCTTTGGTGGGATATTCGTAGTGTTTATGGATCATAAAATCTAGAAACCTATTTTATCACAATGATATTTGAATCTGAGGAAAAGGAGATGGATGGAGTATCTCTAAATTTTTGACTTTGACTATACGTATTCACTAGGAAAAAGGAATCCAGTGGCAGATGCATTAAGTCGAAATTCATATGCTCAGTCGGTGAAAGAATCTTCAGAGGAATAGATGTTGATATCAGTCATAGCCGACATGCATGTGGAATGTGAAGATCAAGGTGATGTTATGGTTTTATTTATTACCATACATGTTTATCATTTGGAAAATATGGCCATAGAGGCCCAATGATATGATGCAGTAAGCCTAATTATGAGCTCAAAACTCAATGGTGGGGAGACCATTGAGGGATGGAAACTCGATGGATATTTATTTTTGTGTTTCCTAGATCAGATGTTTGTACCTATGGCTTGTCAAGAACAAATCTAACATTATTACAAACATTTGAGATTGGATATACACCAGGACACATAGTAGAGGTATAAAGTGTTGAAGGTAGTGTTTTGGTTGAGCGGCATAAAAATTAAGGTGGTTGAGTTCATCTCATTGTGCTTAACTTGTCAGCTGGTTAATGCAGAGTATCGTAAAACTACATGTATGTTGTAGTCTTTACCTATTCTAGTGTGAAAATGAGAGGAGATTGTGATGGATTTTGTTATAGATCTTCCAAGAATGGTTCAGAAACATGATTCCATTTGGGTGATAGTGGATCTGATTAACAAGTCTGACCATTTCATCCCTATTCGTGAAACTCATACACTGGAGGATCTATCCAAAATTTATATCAAAGACATGGTGAAGAGGCATGGTGTACCAATTTCAATCATGTCTAATAGAGATCCAAGGTTCACATCTTGATTTTTAAAATAATTACAATAATACCCTGGGACTCAATTGTCTATGATCATGGAATATTATCCTCAGAGAGAAAACTAGTATGAGAGGATGCTACAGACATTGAAAGACATGTTGCAGGATTTTGTAATTATTTTTTTGGCTCATGGGAAGAGCATATACCATTGGTGTAGTTCACATACAATAAAATATATCATAACATAATACATATGTATCTGTTTGAAGCACATTATGGATGTCGTTGTCGTTCTCCACTGTGTTGGGTGGAAATAGGTGAGAATTCAATAGTTGGGCTAAGCCTTGTCCATGAAACAACACAGAAGATTTAGTTGATCAGAAATAGGATGGATACAGCTCAGAGTCATAAAAAATCATATACAGATCACCATCGAAGACCATTATTTTACACTGTGGGTGATCATGTGTTCTTGATGATATCTCAAAGTCTTGGACATCATCATTTTTTGATGTAGGTCAAGTTACCTCCTCGATACATAGATCCTTTTGAGATACTTGAAATGGTCGGAGAGGTGGAATATCACATGGAATTACCACCATGGTTCATTTTAGTGCATAATGTGTTTGATGTATCCCATTTTTAAAAGTATCATCTTGATCAAGACCATTTGATCATATGAGATGACATTGACCTAGATTCGGATGCTTCATTGATACATAACCCAGAGCGGAATTTGGATATGAAAGTGAAAGTCTTTCGTGAAAAAATAATCGGTTTGGTGTGAGTTTTATGGCAGTAAGGTCTGATTTAGGAAGAGAATTGGGATCATGAAAAATAAATGATCGAGCAATGGGTATAACTTTCCTATGACAGTGATGGTTTTCTACTTTCAGGTGTTGGAAAGACAGATGGTTAGGAGAATGTTGTACCCACGATTTCTATTACGTAACCATTTATTTGTGTTTCTACGCATTTAAAGTATAAGGGGAAAATATTGGATAGTTTGGTGAACATTAAATATGTTTTGGGGGATAAAGGATAGGTGCATGGGTTGTACACAGTTTATCCAACCGTGTAGAAATCATCGGAGAAACAATGTGAAATAAATGGTCTGTTGCAGAGATCTTCAGCATAGTGTGAAAACTGTTAAGGAGACCATGTGAGGATGTCGTGTGAGGTTCTTCCCAGATAGTATCTGACACACAGGTAGTAAACGGTTTGTCTAACCATGCGAACTAGTCATGCATGTAGTAAAAGTGAGATCCTAAAAAAAGTGGATCTCATGCATTTTTTCCTCTAAGTTTCTCGTTTTTCTTCTAAATGGACATAAATCTGGATTTATCTTCCTTGAAGGTAGAAGAAAATCTCCCATGTGATTTTTATTCAATCTGAAGGATTAACTTGGTGTTTTCAAGCCCGATTCCCATGTTATGTGATGTTCTTCACTATTCTTATCTCGTTTCTTTGATCTACTTCTCATCAAATCTTTATAGTTTAGATCTATTCCTGTTATGGGTAGATATATGTTAAAGGATTCCAAATATGATGACATTTGGGTTCTTTCATTGTATGAAGAAGATATCTAAGGCCATTTTGTTGAGCTTCAAATATGTTATGTGAGCATTCTTCATCTGTTGTCTATTTTCGTTAAAACCTTCAAGGTAGGTGTCTTTAATATAAACCCATCGTATTAAAACTAATTGGCATGATTTTAATTGAATTTATTGTGCTAAATTGATTGTAACCTGATTGTTGAAAACTTCTAGGAAACCTTCTTGATTGATGGTTTGTGAAATCTGAAAAAATGTGTTAATGTACATAGTAATTTTGTTGTTACATTTTAAATATAGATTTTAAAATCATGATTTTTTTTGGAATGTGGGAACACGAATTGTATTAGATGTTTCCAATAAAAGGGAATGTTTTATAGAATTGGCATGTTTCTTTGAAATTGGTTGTTCTTTGTTTTTCAGTAAAAGTTCAGTTTTATGGAAGTGGTTTACTTTAGACATGGAAATATTTGGCATACATGGTTTTGGTGTGAGTTTATTCTTAACGGGCCCTGAATAAGGGATGAGTATCATTGTTTTATAAGGTATGTGACCCTGTATCGGGGGTGGGTGTTAGTGGGTCACAAAGTGATTGGAAAAGAGACCGTTCATGAGTATATAACTATCAAATGAAGAATGCATGTGTGGTTGTGTTTTGAACTATGGAATGGGTATGCCAAAATAAAAAGTATAACTTGTTTTAGAAAATGGAACTTGGTAGGCTTCATTGAAACCAATCGAAAGAAGATGCAGAGAATGGGGATGCACCTAAAATACAGGTGAAACACGAGCTATTTCAGAGTATTGTCGAGGCTTCTCAAGATGTTGATATGGGGAACTAGTGGAATAAAACAAGGAAAGTGGATCATTCTATCCAGTTCATGAAGAGGAATCCACATAAATTTTTGGGTGATGCTGAACCTGAAAAAGTGGAGGTGTGACTAAGTAGCATGAATTAAATCTTTGATTTCATTGGTAAAGCCCTAGATCTCAACGTCAAGCTTGAAACTTATATACTTGAGGATCCTCCTTTCCAGTGGTGGTATTTAGCAGTTCAGACTAAATTGGATGAAGGCCTTACATGGGAGGATTTAGAGGAATTTTTTTATCGAACAATTCTATCCTCACACCTTTAAGATTCAAATAAAAATGGACGTCTTCATCCTAAAACAAGAGGCTCTCTATATTATAGATTAAGTGGGGAAATTCACGAATTTAGTGCATTTTTTACCAGAAGTTGCGGTAATTGTCTCTTTAAAGGAACACATATTCGAATTAGGGCTAAAATAGGGTATCTAATCAAATTTTACAATTTTCTTTATCATTTATTATATAGAGAAGGTGAATAGAGAGACTGTGGATGAACTGGATATCTTAGTAACTATGGGAGTAGGTATGTTGATACCTACAAGAAATGGTAGGAAATCAAATGTTGGGCACATTTTGAAAAGGGAAACCTATTTCCAAGGTGGAAGTGGAAATCAGAATCAGATGATTGGATTAGTGAACCTTCCTCCAAGAACTAAGAGAAATGTAGGTTGTTTTCAATGTGGTTCTCTTGACCACATAAAGTGAGAGTATATGACACAACCTATTGCATTCTATAAATGAAATCAAATTGGGGAATCTTCAGTGGTATGGTCATAGTGCTCAAAGATCAGGTGCTCGAGACAGTTCTTAGGTTTCACAAGCATCGTATGATTGGATATGGTTAGGAAAGTAGAATCAGTATCATCAATAAAGTAGAGCTAGATATGGTGATTCTATAAATATCATGACTCCTCAAGTAGGGAAATCTCAGCAAGGAAAAAAGAAGAATATTGTTGTGATGAACCAATTGTATGGAGCTGAGTAGATGATTTTCGATGATTAGGCTAGACTATCTACGATGGGAGGTACAATTATTTTGAATTATACCCTTTTGTAAGTGCTCTACAATATTGATGCATCACATTCCTTCATTAATTATCATGGTAGTTATATTCTATGATTGAAGTTATAAATATTTCATTGGTTTTTAAACTACAAACTCTTCTCGGTGTAAGATAATGTCAAGACTTTGTGTGTATATCATGAACTATACCAATTGATTGAGATAGTCTGAAATGGGAATTCTCCGTGATGGAAATAGATGTCTATAATGTAATCCTGGGTGTGGATTGGTTGAGAATATTCAAGACTCACATCAACTTCTATGGACAGAATATTAGTTTCATCATTGACGATGGTAGTAGGCATCTATTCATAGGATAACTAGTTGTAAATACATGTTCAAAGAGCTTGTTGGAACCAACAATGACAATGATCTCTTATCAGTTGGTAGGGTTGACTTTGGCATCAATAGAAGAGATCTTCCACCATTTTTTGATCAATTTGTAGATGTATTTTACGAAAACATCTCAATTTTACCTTCTCTAAGGGAAGTGTAGTGTATGATTGGTATCCTTCAGGGGACCAGACCTATTTCCCTTCCATCTTATAGGATGGAACCAACAGAGTTACTAAAATTGAATGTGAAGTTGGAGGAGCTCGAAATAAATGATTTCATTTGTCCATGTACGTCTCCATGGGAAACACTAGTCTTGTTAAGGAAGAAATATGATGGAACTCTTTGACTGTGTTTTGATTATCATAAGATGAACCATGTTATGATAAAGAACAAATATCCACTTCCATGCATTGATGATCTATTCGATCAATTAATGGGATCTCAATGGTTCTCTAAAATTGAATTGCCATCCAGATATCACCAATTCTGAGTTCAGAAGGAAGATATTCCAAAGAAAGCTTTCAGAAGAAGATATGGATACTACAAATATTTAGTCATGCATTTCAGTTAGATGAATACAGTAGTGGTATTTATGTATTTGTTGAATCATATATTTAAGTGATATTTATATTTTTTTGTTTTGTTTTTTGTGGACGACATATCGGTGTATTCAAAGTCAAGGGTTGACCATGAGGAACACCTGTAAATAGTGTTACAGTTTTTTTGAGATCACCATTTGTATGAAGAATTATAAAAGTGTGATTTTTGGATATAGAAATTATGTTTTCTTGTCTATGTCATTTCTATGAAAGGTTTATCTATTGATCTTGAAACTATAGAATCTGTTATCTCGTGGAAACCATAGAAGAATGTATTTAAGAAATAAAGTTTTCTTGGTCTAGATGGCTACTACCAATTCTTTGTGTGTTATTTATCACTACTGGATTCACCAATGACAACTCTGACAAATAAGAATACTCCATTACAATGGAAAGAGGAATGCTAGAAGTCATTCTAGGAGCTGAAAGTTCAACTTAAATCAGAACCTATCTTGATTTTTCCAAAATCAGGACAGGGGTATGTGGTGTACTCCAATGATTCAAGATCAAGTTTTGGTTGTGTTCTCTTATAACGAGACAATGTGGTTGCTTATGGTTCAAGGTAGTTGATCATGGTTGAGAAAAATTACCCAAAACATTATTTGGAGTTAGCTACAATCATCCACACATGGAAAAAAGGTTATATTATCTCTTGGGTGAGAAATACAGACTATTTATGTGTCATTAAATATTGAGACATATTTTGTCACAGTGATATTTGAATCTGAGGAAAAGGAGATGGATTGAGTATTTCTAAATGTTTGAATTTGACTTGATGTATACACTAGGAAATGTGAATTTAGTGGCAGATTCATTGAGTAGAAAGTTATATGATCAGTAGGTGAAAGAAGATTTAGATGAATGAAAGTTAATTCCAGTATTAGCTAACATGCACGTGGAATGTAGTGACTGAGGTGATGTTCTGGTTTTATTTTCCGCCATGCTTGTTCTTGATTTGGTAAATATGACCAAAGAGGCATAAACATGTGATAAAAGTTGCCTAATTATTAGTTCAAAACTCAATGGTGGGGAGACCATTGAGGGATGGAAACTTGATGGAAGTCCATTTTTGTGTTTCCAAGATCAGTTGTTTGTACCGATGGCTTGTTATGAACAAATCCTTAATTCTTACCAACATTTGATATGGGCTATACATCCAAAAACACATAAGACGTATAAGACGTTGAAGGAACAATTTTAGGGGAGCGACATGAAAAGGAAGGTGGCTGAGTTCTCTCACAGTGCTTAACTTGTCAGCAGGTTAAAGAAGAGCATGAGAGACCTTAATGTATGCGGTAGTCTTTACTTATTATAGTGTGGAAATGAGAGAAGATAATGATGGATTTTGTTACAGGTCTTCCAAGAACGGTTCAGAAACACGATTCATGTTCGGTGATACTGGATCAGATTAACAAGTCTGACCATTTCATTCCTATTCATGAAACACAAATGGTAGAGGATATGTCCAAAATTTATATCAAATATATAGTGAAGAGGCATGGAGTAATAATTTCAATCATGTCTAATAGAGATCCAAGGTTTACATATTTTTTGGAAATCCTTACAAAAATACCCTGGGACTCAGTTGACTACGAGCATGACATATCACCCTCAGAGAGACAACAACTAAGATAGGATGATACACACATTGGAAGACATGTTAGAGGATTTTTTAATGGATTTTGGTGGCTCATGGAAATAGAATTTACCCTTGTTGGAGTTCTCATACAATAAAAGCTAATAGAACATGATACATATGGCTTAGTTTGAAGCACTGTATGGGAATCCTTGTTGTTCTCCACTATGTATGGTGGAAATGGGTGAGAATACAATTTTTGGGCTGAGCCTTGTCCAAGAAACAACACAAAAGATCCAATTGATTAGAAAGATGATTCAGACAGCTCAAAGTCATTAGAAATCATATACAGGTCACCGTCAAAGACCATTACTATTCTCTGTGGGTGATCATGTGTTCAGGAGTAAATCTCCATGGCTTGGACATCATCATTTTGGGACGAAGGGAATTCTACCTCCTTGCTACATAGGCCCATTTGAGATACAGGAAAAGGTCAGAGAGGTGGAATATTTCCCAGAATTACCACCATGGTTCTGTTCGGTGAATAATTGGTTTTATGTATCCTAGTTGAAAATGTATCATCCTGATCATGACCATGTGATCATATGGGATCACGTTGACCTAGAGTTGGATGCTTCGTTGATACATATCCCAGTGCTGAATGTGGATAGGCAAGATAATGTCTTTCATGGAAAAAGAATTGATCTGGTGCAAGTTTTATGGTAGTATGGTCAAATTCAGGAAGTGGATTAGGAACATGAAAAGGAAATGAAAGAGAAATGGGCAAACCTCTTCCTTGGCAATGATGGTTTTCAACTTTCTGGGGACGGAAAGACATATGGTTTGGATAATGTATTACCCCCGATTTCAATTAAGTAACCCTTTATTTCTGTTTTTATGGTAATAAAGTATAAGGTGGAAAGATGGGGGAGTTTGGTGAACATTAAATATGTTTTGGGGGATAAAGGAGAGGTGCACGGGCTGTAAGCAGTTTATCAAAACTGTGTAGAAATCATAGGAGAAACATTGTAAAATAGCTAGTTTTGGGGAAGAGAGCTTCAGAACAGTGTGAGAAAATTTAAGGAGACCATGAGAGGAGGTCATTCCAGGGTCTTCCTAGATAGTATCTAACACAGTGGTAGCATATATTTTGTCTAACTATACGAACTAACCGTGCATTTGGTAAAAGTGAGATTCTATAAAAAGTGGATATCTCATGTTTTTGCCTCTATGTTGCTCTTTTTTTATACTAAATGGCGATAACTTGGTATTTCTCTTCCATGAAGGTATGCGAATCTCTCCCAGGTTATTTGGAGTCAATCTGAAGGCTTCCCTTGGTGTTTTCATGCCCGATTCCCGCGGTAAGTGATGTTCTTCACCATTCTTGTATAATTTCATTGTTATACTTCTAATCTCATCTTTCTCTTTTCGATATACACCTATTGTTTTTGTAGATATATGTTAGGTGATTAAAAATATTATGATATTTGGGTGCTTATATGGTATGAGAAGAGATCTAAGCCCATTTTTGTGGAGTTTGAACTCAGTTACGTGATCATTCTTCGTTCGTTGTCGATCGTCAAAACCTTCAAAGTTGGTGGATTCACTCTCAAAACCTCTTAGTAAAACTGATTGGAATACTTTCAATTGAATTTATTGTGATTAATTTATTGTAACCTGATTGTTTAAAACTTCTAGGAAACCTTCTTGAGTGATAGTTTGTGAAATCATGAAAAATGTGTTAATGAGGAAAGTGATTTTGTTCTTTCCTTTTTAATATAAATTTTAAAATAATGATTTTTATGGAATTTTAGCAGATGAATTGGATTAGATGGTTCTAATAAAAGGTAATGTTTTATTGAAATGAAATGTTTCTATGAAATTGGTTGTGCTTTGGTTTTAATTAAATGTTATATTTTATATAAGTAGTTTAATTTAGACATCGAAATATTAGGCATACATGGTTTTGGTGTGAGTTCATTCTTAACGGGCCCTGAATAAGGGAAGAGTACCATTAGGTTATAAGGTACGTGACCTTATATCAGGGGTGGCTATTAGTGAGACACAAAGTGATTGGAAAAGAGATCGTTCCTGAGTATGGAACTGTCAAACGAAGAATGCATGTGTGGTTGTGTTGTGAATTGTGGAGTATGTATGCCAAAATAAAAAAAATTGTTTATAAGCCTAGATTAGTTATTTTGAGGAAAATTACATGCTTAAAATTGGTTTCATTTACTTTTTTTTTCACATGTTTATAATTGGTTTTCAAACTTTTTTATATTTGGTTATAAATTGTTTGGGAAATTTTTTTTATATAAACTGTTTTATATAATGTGCTAATCATTATATCATATTGGTGAAAGTAGGTAAATCATTGGGAAAATTTAATGAGTTTTATAATCACTCCTTTTTGTACTTTGGTGCTTTTGCAAATTTTACCTTCTAAGACATGGGAAAAGGAAAAATATCACACTTTTTTAGCACTGTTTCATGATACATTGGGAAACTTGGTGATATTGGAGCATAGAGCTTGTGGAGAATAGAGTCTTATTTCCATCTTGGAGTTTATTTATTGTCTTTTCGCTATTTTCATTATTGTTGGGTTTTCTTCCACTGTATAATACCCTGGTTAGTTGTTTTAAAGAGAATGATTTGAAATTAAATAGTTTATTTCATGCATCATATAGTGAGATGTTTGTGGATGGTTTGGTAGGTTGTTGTTTGCAGTCATTAAATTGTTAATCTTCCCCCACTTTCTTTGAAATCCTTCTTTATTTATTTCCTGCAATTGGAATCATTGGGAAGTCGTTTAAGGCCTATTAATGACATGTTGAACTCTCAAACCAATGGGAATTAGCGGGTCATTAAAACTTTTGTCATATGAAACCTACTATTTCGGATGTATATACCAAAATATTAAAAATTAGGTAACAAACATGAGCTTAGTGTTGTGTACAAAAACTATTTCTTCAACATTATTTTTTATAGTGATAAAATATCTGAATAGATAATTATTCAATATAATTATTATTTAGAAAAAAATAATGAAAAATGTAATTTGGAATGACCAATGGAAAAAATCCATTACCAGTCCTTTAGGGAAATCAAGTAAATTAAGGATGATGGAAATTAAGTACCTTAATTTAAGATTCTATATTTCAACTTTCATTACCTATTAAATTAAAATTAATGTCATATATTTCTTGATCTTATGATTTTATGAAATTGAAACCGCTCATTTTTTAAAAAATACAATTTTTTTTACATAAAATTATTTTTATAAGAAAATAAAGAATGAGAATATAATTCAAGAACAATAATAATTTGAATCATATGTAACTGGTTTTGTTTTTGGAAAAAATATATCTACACCCATGAAATAAATAAAAACCTTTAAAAAACTTTTAAAAATATTTAATAAATTGAAAATACCAGTAAAGATAAGTAAATAAAACATATCAAAAAAAATTAATTTACTTAAAAGTAAATGAATTTCAATAAACAAATCCAAAAAATAATCAATATTAATCTGTAAAAACCAATGAATTACCAGATAAATTGGTTCATCTGAAAAATATTTCATGAGAAACATAGAAATTAGATAAGGGACTCCATTACACACCTAAGAGAATGTGATTTTGAAAAGTTAGTATAAATTTAATCAATATTTCATTTGGGTACAAAAATCTACATATTAATAAAATCTAAATAAAATTATTCCCTTCACAAATTCATTATATAATTTGGTTTTATCTGAAAATATACACATTCAAATATGGAAACACATTATTAAATCATATATTTTGTCCAACTCGGGGAAAAAATAATATAATATGTGTGCATGAAAATTAAAATGGGTGTATTGTAAGAACCAATAACAACCTTAATGGAATCAAAGATTGACCTGGAAAATAAAATGAAACATGTTAATGAAGAAATCAGTGTATTATAAACTCCCAAACAAATTATTCAATACTTCTCTGATACCGTTTCATTTTCATTATAAAAACTTTCATAGAATGAAATATATAATATATAAAAACATAAATTCGGTGGGATGTGTGGAACGATGTACTGATAGAATCCATAAAACAGATCTAAATAATGTAAATATAAAAATATAAGAACATTATGTTAAAATCATTGATCATTTTTTTTGCGAACAACATCAAGACAAATTATAATTTACCATCAAGTATAGGATTATAAAAAATTATATTAACAACATTTTTTTCTATAAAAACATTAAATATAATTTCTTTATAATTTAAATGCTCAAAAATTAAATTCAATTCACAAAGTTTCCTCTCAAATATATTAATAAATTCATTGTGATTTTTTATTCTTTGTGGATTTTTTTATTTTATGGTCATAGAGATGACATTATATTACTTAAAAATTCTAATTATTCATTTAATGAAAAGAAAAGGGAATATAAAAAAATTTTGACATCACATTCCATTACTCCATGGGATGATATATGTATACATTTCTTTAAAAATATTCTTTCCCCTTTCAAATTCAAAGAATTCATATATTGATTTCTTAAATTTTAATTAATTTTGTACATGTAAATTTATCAATAATGGGAGATGATTATGTAACTATTAAGATTATTTCCATAACATGGTTCAGAATTGTGATTTATTGTTAAAAAATTATATAAATTTTTGTCTCAATGTATCATATTGAGAGTTGATTCTATAATTGGTGGGGTTTTAATGAAAATGTTTCTTGTAGAGACTTATGAATTTTTAAAATAAATTCCATGCCGAAAATTACTATGAGAAATAGGTGGAGTTAAAAAAGGGAATGAAGTATACAAGATAGGAATTTATCGATGAATGATTATGTAATTGAATGATATTTTGAAGTATATCACCACATGTATTTCCATATAGATCATGTTAGAACATTAGGGGGGGGAACAGTGAACCAAATATTTGTTGAGTTTTAATTTATTTATCAAGTCATTCCCTCTTGTAACTCATTCTTCCATCATAGTTAATAGATATATAATGATTCACAATCAATCCTTACATTGGTATTAACTTTAGAATATACAAGTGTAAAAAACAAAAAGATTTAAAATGTTTTAGCTCAATGGGAGAGCCTAGTGTTTGATTGGTCTAGGATGATATTTGAGAACTAGAGTAATCATTTAAAGGGGTGGATGATTACAATATAATGAGGGTAGTGTTCATCCTGGAATTTTGAAATGCTATATATAATATATTACACAAGAAAATACAAGTTAAGAGTTATAATATTTCCAATGTTTTTGTAAGAGACACTACTTATATTTAGTAATTTAGTTGTCCTAATAGGATTAATGGTGTAATTTACACTGGAACCAACTATCTTCAATGGTTATTCTTGAACATTGTTAATCTGATATCTTCTTTTATCTATATGTGACAACATCACCATAATTATATCTTTTTCCAAAGTGAACATGTCTTCGACCTCCAAAATATGGTCTACATAACCACATGGAATATTTCCTCATTGATAAACTTGATATCATTGTTATATTCAATATAAACAGATCTTCATTATTTTATAGTCAAAATGAAATGATATAGAACTATTATAGTTCTTGATCCTTTTCTTTTAAATTGATTCCTACAATAATATTATATTATTTAACCCTACTCCTTCCTCATCAACTAGATGTGTTTCTTAAAAATTACATAAGGTTCATTTGGTTTCTCATCATTTGACATTTAATTTTATTTCCATTGAAAAAGTTTTGTATATGGTTTTCTCGCAAAATTTTTCCAATTAATCAATAATTATAATATAAAAAAAACTCCTTTGATTAATTTTTATCTTAATTTGATTTTATAAATCCTCAATAATTATCTACAATAAAATATATTTTCATCCCCAAAATTATATCAATTTCATATAGATGTTATTCATTAAAAATCATAACAAGAATCAAAATTATTTCACCTTTTATATACTTAGGAAATATAATGTATTTAATTATTTGGATATATCTATCCCTTTATGCATGGTATTATTCACTATGATGTGGCATAATAGATCATTACGTAGAACACTTATACTTCATCATGATTCCTTATCTTAGTAAGAATCAAAATATCCCATTATGATATTTATTTTGATGGATAAAAAATCTTGTGCGTCTTATCAATTATTCTACTTCATTAGAATATATTCATTATAGAGTACACATATTTTGTGGGAATTAATTATTATTTTCATCTGGATTTTAAAGTCTTATGGGATTTTATAGAACCGTTCTTTTCAAAAATTCTCATTATAGATAATGATTTTCATAATAATTAAATGTCATAAGATATTTACCTGATAAATTCTTATGAACAAGGGATATACTTTTTCCCTTTTTAATTTTCAACGTCACAAATTGTCTTATGAGGGTTTCAATTTCATATAGATTAATGATAAATTGTTACTAAGTTATTATAAAGTCTTAAAAATTGTGCATAAAGTTTTTTGAAGTGACACCAATGTCTTAAAAATTTCTAAATGTTTGAAGAGATCATTTCATAAATGTATAAAATCACTAAACAGACATAAAAACTGAAACCTATCCATGTTTCATCAGTTTCTATATAGAATTGTAGAATTCAATAAATAATAATAAAACCTATTTAATTGATCCCAATCCATTTTGAATCACTTAAACACATCATTAAACATTATCCAGATATAATTTTCACCGATTATAGAACACTTAAATCTCAATATGTCGCCTTCAGCTAGATTTATCCAAAATATATCTAAACATTAGTTGATAGTGTCTCTTTATACAAAAAAATTATCATTACTTTCCTTGATGACAAAATCCATAATAATCACATATAAGGGGTGTTAAATTAAATATGCATCCCCATGTTATTCAGGAAGAAAGACCACAAAATCATATACCCAATTTTATATTGGTAGCAATTTTATTCTAACATTACTCTATTTATCATTTTTATATAAGAAGTAACTCACCAATTATGTGTTGTATTTACACTATTCATATTGATAAAAAATATAAATCATCATCATAAATTCATATTTCTTTTTCAGTATCCATCTATGGATTTGTTTTCAAAACCCAATATCTATCTAAAGTTTATGTTATATTCTTACCATTATCAATATTAACTGAAAAGGAAATATTTTATTTAACCCCCTACAATGGATTCCCAAAATTACCATCTTATCTAATTTTTTTGGAGTCACAACCTTCTCCAACATTTTTAGTGAAGGCTGTCACCACAAAATGTTTGGAAACAATCATGTATTTTTCCAACTCTAGGACTACATTGAATAAAATAATTTAGAAAACTTGAGTGATTTCAAAAAACAATCATGTCCATCCATTAATATATTATTTCATTTAATAACACTTCAAATTTCTCATATTATGGGTTTTAAAATCAAATTCATCAAGAATATGTAAATATACACTGACCTTTATCATGTACATCTGGAATATGAGGTCAATAGATGATAAATACCCCTTTAATTTATCATTTTCATTATACAACAACCCCTCTTTACAAAACAAAGTGATCATTATTATGTACAAGAAATAAATTTTGAATGCTAAACCTAATATATATAATTTTTGTCTAATTTATTTACTGATTATAGATACAGAAAAATAGTACTTTTCTTTGATTTCATCCAATCCATACATTCTCTCCCTTAAGGGATTCAATCCAACTTCTATATGGTATATTTTATTGATTTATAAATCATTTTGGTTACCTCTTTATTAATTTAAAATATCTATAGACTCATCTATCCCTCTATAAATTTGTCCCCTTTAATATGCTACATGTTAGTGAACACAAACAAAAAGAGTGGGAAAAAGGAGGGGTTTTCTTACTCCATTTTGATATCAATAAGATCGAGAATAATCTCACTACTAAGATATTCTATTATTTATTGCATTTCCATTGGCAGAGATATTCATTCTAGATAAAACATTTTCCATATATAAACCTATTTTAGAAACTCAATTTTTTTGGCCTTTATACTTTCTCTTATATAGAATGGTATTATTTAACTATAATAAAAAACCATTTTTTAATAATGATGTTTTCTTTTTTCCTTCAATAAATTTTGAATTTTTTTTGAGATAGGAGACAATAATTATATTTATTTTCATTATTTATATTTTTTATAACTTGCACACAGATCATCAAGAACTCTGGGTTCATCATTTTTAGACAACCTATCATGAAATTTGAGTTTCTTTATATTTGTTGAAATTTTTTTCTCCTTATCAATTTTAATTTATTTATTTTTCTACCTATCTTTATCCATTCTTAATTAGGTCATCCAAATTGTTCTGAAATCCTTATTTGGATACTCAAATTTTATGTAATTTATACTTGGCCTCTTAGCACTTTTTGCATTACCCTTTTTCCCAACATGTTGGTCTCTTCTTATGGGATGTATTAAATCAATTAAATCATTTCTTTTTCTCCCATTTATTTACTCATTTATTAGATATATATTGATTCCATTAATTTTTAACTATATGGACAATTTATAGAGACTAATGATACGACACATTCACCCAAAATAGAAGAATCCCTACTTTATCTTAACATCCTTTGAAAATATCATCTTTTGTGTAGCATTCTTAAGATTTCCCCATTTAACAGAATACTTAAATTTATTTTCTTCTAGGTATATTCATCGTGTTTTTTTTAATTTCACCTTACTCCCCCATGGTATTATTTTATTATTTCCACATGATTATTGATTGAAGGGTGTAAAATAGAACTCCTCTTGGCTATGAACATATATGAAAAAATAATAACAAATGTTTTTTAGAAATTAAAAATTGTTCTTAGATGAAAATTGTTTTATGGTGATTGAGTTTACTTAATTGGAATTCTAATTTATTAATATCTAGTCCCTATATCACCTTGACTTCTATTTTCTTCAGATAATGAATGATTATTCCAATTATTAATTTCCCAATGCACAAACCTCTAGAAGAACCTCCCATAAAAAAAATATTATCTATCTTTTTTTGGAAGTGGTTCGGACGAATTTGATGCCTTGATGTGTTTTTGGTAGTTGAACAATTATTTTGGGATATTAATTAGGGGCATATTTTACTGATTATACCAATATCCACCTTTGATGTGTTTATTGAATTTTTAATTTTATCTATCCAATCTTGTATAGATTTATATTTATAACCCACATAATAATATAAAACTACATTTTTAAAAACCGGTTAATCTAGAGTTTGGGTTACCTTTTTTAGGGGCTTTCTATTGGTTGACCATGGAATGATTCAAAAATCTAATTTCCATTGATATCAGTATTCTTGGAAACATGAGTCTCATTGGAATATTGTGTGGAAACATATTTCTTATTAATAGTATGGGATATTACACTTTTTTGAAATTATATATTTTTCCATTTCACCTCATGTTTAATAATCTTCATTTTGATAGAGTTATTCTCATTCATTAAAGAATTAAATTTTTGTTCCCAAATTATCCCTAACTTCATGATATTATCCTAATAGTATTTTCTTTATCAGAGTAAAGAGTTGTGAATATATATTACTCTTTTTTATTTATCCTACAATTGATCAACTTTTATATTCACAAAAATATAATAATCCTATTACATTTAATGAATTACTTATTCAAAATAAAATTTTGTTACTAAATTACGAAAAAACTCTATTGAACATTTTATTCAGCTAGGGAAAACTTTTTCTTATAATAGTATATCCAATATTCAATTTTTACACAAGTTCCATGAGAGAAGTACCATTTGAGAATTTCTCACTCAGTACATTCACTATTTCTTCAACTTCTTCTTGAAGATACAAATATTTATGAAGAAGAAATATGATAAAACTATGTGTAAAAGTGATTAATTTAATATAAACTATTTTAAAACACATTTTATCTCAAGATTGGAAGTCTTTAATTAGCTATACAGACTCATCCTCCACAAAATCATTACATCTTGAACATGATTCTAAAAAAATATGACTTATCATTTAATAATAATCATTATTTTGACCATTTTTAATTAATGGTGCACTCTTTTTAGAATTTAAAGTAATTATATACAACTTTTTCTCCATCTTTATCTCATTCATTATAATTTTGGCCAAGCTTTACATGTTATCATCTATAAAAGGAACTATATTTTATTTACATTTTATTCATTTCAGTAATTTCATAAAATATTTACTTTTTATAGGATATTAAATCAAATTGGGAAACAAAATAGATTTAATAATCTGAAAACCTAGATTAGATATGATAAAACTATTAGAGTCTAGTTGATCTTGATGAAACACTAGGGTTGAATTAGTGTATCAAGGTGCTTCTTAGTTTTAGTTTCTTTCTTTAGTTATTCCATATTATAACATGAACATTTTTCATAGTTAATAGGGATGTATATAATGATGTCCTCCAAACCTCTAACTTGGTATGTAATTAAAAATAAACAAGAGTATAATATATAAGGATTTACAAGGTTCGAACTCAATATTAGATCATACTCCATGTTAGGATAAGGTTGAGATAAGATTCCAAGAGTAATCACTATAATGGTAAAGTGATTTCAATAAAATGAATGAAATTATAATCCTCTAATCTTGATGGCCTATCTATGTAATATTTAAGAAGAATATATTTGATAATGGGAATTTTTTTACTTGAAAATTATGATAATAACTACCTTACTATAGTTATTAAGTCCCCCGATCCAAATTAATGGTTTTATTTATACTAAAACCAGCAATATTCAATTTTCTATCTCAATCATGGTGAATCATATCTATCCTTTGATCTATATGTCCCAACATTACCATAATAAGATCATATTTCTAAATTAATATTTATTCAACCTTTAGAATATAGTATGATTCACCACATAAAATGTTTTACATGTTCTCAAACACTATCTCACTATGATATTCATTTACAATTGTTTTCTTATTCAGGAGTCTCGATGTAATTATAGAATGAAATAACACCAAATATTTCCCTTCTTTGTTTAATTCTATGATACTATTGTGCATAAGACATGCCGTATTCTTAAACTAGATGTGTCTAATTAGAAAGAAATAATTTTCGACGATTTTCTATTTTTCAAATGTTTATAAATTTTTAATGATAAAATTTATATTTTATGTTTTTTACCCATAAAAGTTCCAATTATATAATATTGTTTATATTTTTTGTAAAGTCTCATGAGTATTTTATTTCCAAATTTGAGTTTGGAAAGTTCTAAATACTAAACTTTAAGGAGGCCTGCTTACTTCCTAAAAACCTTCTCAATTTCTCTTTTATATTATTCATAAAAATCCTATTTAATTTTTTAGGTTGCCTACTATTCCAAATATATATAAAATCATCTGTATTTAAATACATTTAAATCTCCATCCCTATATCCACGATCTCATGCATTGGGATATATAACAATAACATATAGTGTGGAAACCTTAAACATCAGCATGGATAATATTTAATTTGATTTAATATATTAATAATAATTATAATATCCCATTAAGATATTTATTTTATTGAAGAAAAACACTTATACATTATCTGGATTATTCTCACTCTTTAGAATATAATCATTATGAAATTTTCAAATATTTTAGTTAACAAAATAAATTTTCATTAAACTTATAATGTTTCAAAATATTCAATGAATACATGTATTTTATATATTATTAGTATATATAAGGATTTTTGAAAAACATTAATGTCTTATATGATTTATAAAAATTTATTGTGAATATAGGATGTAACTAATGCTGTTGTAAAATTATCAGCCAAGGATATTCACTTATGAACTTTTCAATGACTTAAAAACTCAGAATAATTTATTAAGAAGTTAGTATAATGTATAATTAAGTATTTATAAATTATTATGAATCTACATGAATTTATTATAAAACTTACAAAGTCTTATGATCTCACTTAAAATAATTATGAACTTATTGAAAAGTTTTATTGAATAATGACATATCCATTTTCCCTTAGATTCAGAACATAATTCCAAAATTCATAAAATAATAATATAACTTTTTCTATTTATCCCTAGTCCTTATTGAAAAAATAAAATAATATAAAAATCATCAATTCATTTTCTTACAAATTATATTGACTTTGAATATGAAGATGTCTACTTTATCTGACTTTATACAATCCTAATATAAACAACTGTAAATGATGTCTCTTTATCTTACAAAAAATTTATTTAGTTTCCTTGAATATAATATCCAAAAACCTCACATATATGATCTTCATTGTTGAATATATAATTCCATGTTCCTAAATTAGCAACAACACAACCTTCATTAACCCGTTTTGTACGGGAATAAACATTATCTATGATTTAATTTATTTCTCATTAATATATGAGTACAACCTCATCCATTATAAATCATATGTATGTAAATAATATGGAAAAAAATAACTCATCATCATAAATACATATGGGTAATTAGACACAAATGAGTCAATGTAAAAAAATAAGGTATTTATATTATAAATTTAAATTATGTTTATTTTATAGAGAAAATAATTTTTTAGGTTGGGATTTATAACATTGAAGTGAATATAATTGAATGAATTTTATGTAAGGTGATTTTACTCTTGGATTATAAGATCATTGGATGAATTTTCATAAAGATCAAAAACTATATTATAAGAGGTCTTTGAATAATTAATGACACCGTATGATATTGATCTTCAAAATAAAGTTACATTCAAAAGGAACCGAGAATTATAGAGTTGGTAGGTTGATAAAAACTCATGGAGAGACCCTATGTAATACTTATAAGGAATGTAAAATTCGACCTAAGTGGTTTTGTGGAGACTATTTCTTAAAGAATAATAAAATCCATAGTGGAAATCACTCAAAAATAGGTAAGAATAATTTGATGAAGAGTAGAAATAAAGAATATTGATATTGAAAATTTGAGGGAAAGGTAAAGAAGAAAAAAATTAAGGTAGAGAATACGAATCAGTACCATTAAACTAATAATTACTTACCCAAATAATTTATGGTATTGGAATATTAAGAAAACAATATGAAAGTTTGTAGTAATATTTAAGAGACATCACATTGACATTTCAATTGTAAAAAATTTAAATATTTTGGTGAACTATAATGCCCTAGTTACATGAACATAAATGTACATAAATTAAAGTAAATATTTCATTATATTACATTCCTAATACCTTTTAGGTTTACAATTTTAGAGAATTAAAAATTTAACAAAAAAAATTATTTCATTTTGTATTAATGGCTAGTTTCCCACAATGTAGAAAGAAATTCATTTGTAATATTTCATAAACATATCCAACTAATTCTCCACATATGATATTCTTCCATACATTTCATAATTTTTCGCTCTTGATGATTTGAGGAGATGAAAACCACAAAAATTAGTGAGCTCAGAGACTCATTACAGGTTAACATAATTGATAACATTCAAAGATCATAAGTGAGCAAAACATGAGAATATGGGTAATCCAAGATATACGATATGGTTATACCCACCAAATAATAAATCATGATTCGTATCATAAGGATTTTCATAACATAGGATGTGAATCAAAAGATTGGGTAAATATTAATAAATACAAAAGATACATGAGAGTATAACACATGAATAAGAATATTCAAAAGAGTGTATAATAAATATAGGTGTAATAAAATTTATAATTTTGAACATAGATTAATCATTATTGTATCTGTGCAGATACTTAAAAGCATAGCTTAACTGTTATTGTACTCATTCAAAATATTCTGAGCATAGCTTAACTATAATAATACCCACAAAAAACCTTATGGTTATAGAAAAACATAAATTATACCCAAACACAACATTATATTTATATCCCAACCATAATTATTACAATGCAGAACCTTAAAAGCATACTTAAACTAATATTATACCAACACACAACCTTATGAGTTTAAATAAAACACAATTATAACCACAAATAAATCAATATCTCGTGATATATAAAACATAAACCAATTATTTATAGGATGATATAGGACTCTTCCCATAAATCATCCATACATATGAATTCTATTTGAAATTAATCATTCATTATATAAAAAACAACTCATGAAAAAAATATATATTTCATATCATTTTCTAAATTTATTCACATAACATAACATGATAAACCCACAGACAAAATGGTTATCCAATGTAATCAAGAGAAATTATAGTTAAATACCATTAAATAAAGATAATATTATAATTACACCATATTGATAATGGGTAAAAAGTTATATTAATAAATTTCCATAATAAATTGATGTATGACATATATGTGATTACCCTTTAATCCCTGGTTTTAAAAATAGGGTATTCATATCAAGAATAAATTGAATGAAAAATTATGTTTATAAATATCACTTTAATAGGAAATAAAATGACATTTATGGTTCATCTACATGGTAGAAGAGAACATTTCATAAGCCATCCGGTGAAAAAATGTAGATTATATCATTTAAATAATATTCATAATCAAGTATAAGAGGTATCGATAGGCAATGAATTAGATGGAAAAGAATTTTTTGAATATTTATAAAAACTAATTTGGAAATAAGAAATATTCAGAATATTTTAATATAAATTTAAATGATGTTTTTTATTAGACATGGTGAAAAATAATTTAATTTTTGTAACATGAAATAATTGTAATAAAGCCTCTTATAGAATGATAATGGGGGTGGAATAATGTGTTCACATGTAAATAATAAAGAGAGATGATTCTCACATTTTATTGTAAACAACCAAAATGAATAAAATTTAACATTTATTTAAAATATATTATATAAGGCATGTGTTTCCCCCCGTGCTCATATGGGGCGGTACAATAGGATTGGGGTTTGGGTTGTGGTTGTGGGGTCACAGGGTCAAGCCCCCAAGCTAGTAAATATACTACAGTTTGATTGTTTCATGCCAGAGTTTTCATTGGAAGTTGTACCTAAATAAAACATAATGTCATTTGTTAAAAAATGAACATAATAAAACAATGAATAATTGATAAGGATACCTCCCATGAATATGAATATTGAAAAAAATGAGTTTCTTGGTCAATAAGAAGAGAAGGGTTCAATTTCACTTTCAAGAAACATTTAAGTTAAAAGATGAGTTAAGGGGAAATAGAATTTTTTGGGGTCATGTAAAATAAAAGGAGTATATATTGAAAATGGTAAGGGTTTTTAGAAATAATACAAATTCCCTAGATGTATTATCTTTATAAATAATCATGATTTGAAAATAAGTCTGGAAATCAAAACAGTTAGAGTTTTGAGAAAAAATTTATTCAAAAACCCATTTAACATTGGTGTATTTTGAATCAAAAAGAGAAAATTATATAGATCCTTATGAAACCCTGAATATTGTCAAATAAATTCATTATGTTTTAGCTACATCATTGAAAAGATAAAATGGTTCATAATATGAATTACGAAATATGTGTCAATGGGTGGAAATTTGAGACTATAAACTCTTACCTCAATTCATGCTTAGTCAAAATGTGCTCAATCATCATGTAAAATAGGCTTTACTATCTTAATAACCAAAATCATAACCTTTTTCATATATATAAATTTTTATAAATTTTATTTTTAATTGATCTATATATTTATATTAGTTATTTATTATCACTTTTTGATATCATGTGTGATTAATATCTTTAGTTATATATATGTTTTGTAAACATATTGTTATGAAATATTGTCATGAATTTCACCATTCTATGATCATACATGGTATTGAAATTTATTTTTTATAATTAAGAATAATTTTTAAATTTATTCAATGGTAGTTTTGGTTAGGATCTTTAACGTTGTATTTGATGACGATCATGTTTGGATGATTATTAGTGAACAAAGGGAGTTTCCTTAAATAATGAGTTTTGTTTTTATATTACCATTACATATCCAAAAGAAATATTTATTTAGTTATTTAATCATATATTACAAGATATATAATTACCATTTTTATCTTGGATATAAATTTATATCATTTCTCAAGTCGGCTGTCAAACATACCAAAACAAGAACATACCAAAATTAATAGATGATAATTATTTTATTTAATTGTAATCCCATTATAAAAGAAGAATATTTGTATTATTTATTTCTTATTAGTGTGATTTATAAAAAAATTTAATATTTACAATAAATTATAACGTATAAATAGTTATTTTATATTATTAAGAAGTCATTTTTTTCTCATAGAACAATCTTTTGGTTGACTGATTTTACCACTGTTTTTATTGATTAGTATCATAATAGTTTATAGAATTTTACATTAAAAAACATTAATAATTTTTAAAAATCATATTTATCCTGTATACCCATTCTTATATATAGCCATAAAATTTAGTGTTGAAAAGAAAAAGGGAAATTAATCATTCTACAAAGCCGGTAGTCCACCTGTATATGAAGATAATGATTTCATATTCCATAGAAGAAAGAAAATTATTTATATGATTTATAAATTAAAAATATAAAATATAGAAAAATTATCATACTTTTATATTAAATTCCTTATTTGGAATATACCTGCAATGTGGTGATGGAAAGCAAAACACATTGTTTTGTGGAGGCGGTGTTGCAGACAATGCACGATGAACTATTTCATTTTACCTAATGAAAAAGTGAATGGAGGTTAGTGATTTTATCATCATTATAATAATATAAGAGTATACTAATGATATTTTTTCTCATTTTATTATGGTGTAATAAAATTTAAGAAATAATAAATGAACATAAGGGAAGAGAAATGAGAAAGTAGTGGTTTTATAATTACACCTTATTACTTGGATTATATTTTTTGTGAAGGGTGTTAAACCATCAAGGGGTGGTATTTTTAGAAGAAAAAATCTCTGGAATGTGGATCAGAATGTTTAGGATACGTTTGGATAGTGATTGGTCTTAACTAAGTGGGTTTTGGTGTGATCAGAAGTAATGAGGTAAGTTTCCCTTTTATAAATGAAAATGGATGATATTTTTGTAAATACCAAAAATAATTATATAATTGGAAGTCACTCTCAACGAAAGTGGATCCGAAATTGAGAAATAATTGATTTGGGATGAGATATGTTCTATTTTGTCTTCAATAACTCATTCCCACATATGTTTTAAACAAGATTTCAACTCATTACCATTATATATTTTTATGGTTATATTTTTGGATTTTATGATGGTAACTAATTTTTACCTATGGAAACATATCCTTTATGAAAATATTTAAAACACACCTCATTATATAATTATTACCTTTTTATTCATTAATTTTTATCTATTTTATGCTATTAATTTTCTAAAAATGATAATAATTAATTTTACAATACTAAATTTATATTATATTAAATTGTTTTTTTGAAAAATTTATATTTTGTTCTAAAATTCAGAATATGTGTATTTTTTTAAAACAAAAATTTAAAAAGTAATTAAGAAACTAATAAAATATATATTTTTTCTTAGAAAATGTTTCATGAATTTTCATCTTTTACTTATATACTAATAAAATTTTAAAATTCATGTTTACCATAAGAACTATATTTTTTACTATTCTCTATGAAATAAATTTTTTAAAAATATGAAAACATTAATTTAAAACTGATATGAAATTTATAAATATAAATATGATTTTTAAATTAAATTAAATTTAAAAAATTTTATATTTTAATTTTTAAATAAAATCACAATATATTATAATAATCTTTTTTATAGTAAAATAACTATTTTAAATTCTTATTGTTCTTATTCTAAATTTATATAAAGAACTAATAAATTTATAATTAATCAATCAATGTTATATTTTATTAAAAAAAATTATTTGAGGAAAAAGTATAATAAAATCTTGGGTTTTTACATTCTATCCTAACAAATAAATTGAGTCGTTAAAATATTAATTTTTACTCATTGAATATTGTAGGTGAGGGTATTATTAGTATATTCATGATTCAAGGTATAACCTCTAATATGATATCTATCTTACTATCTAAGTTTATATCACGTTGCTTATTTTTCTTATCACATACATGACTTTTTTTTAAAGTTAAATTTAATTTAATTTCCATTTATCCTTTGATTTTGGGGTTTCTCAAGCTTTTATGGTGGAATGGGTGAGTTTTCATGAATTGGGCCAAACCGTGAGCCCAATTCCAGATTTAAAAATAAATTTTGTTTCCATTATAACTTTTTCATTTTTTAATATTTTCCCCCATTCCAATTCCTAAATGGTCTAACCTGACATATTAACACCACCATTGTAGTTTGGAGCCTTTATAAATCCATAACCAAGGTGTATATGACTTTTTATTTAAGGGATTGGGCCCGCCCGAAAGCCCAATTCCAGTTTAAAAATAAAATTTGATTAATTAATAACTTATTCATTTTTAAGTCTTGTTTAGTGATTCCAAGCCTCAAACGCGCCCCTTAAACCCATTATTGTGACCAATCTCTCTCTCCACTCATTGGAGCTCTTCTTCATCGTGATTGAGTGCTGAACTTATTAGGGTTTCTAAAATAGGGCAGATTTGAAGAGGTAAATTCATTCATTCATATATCCTTTAATATTTACTCTTTTCCCCCCATTTCAGTCCCCATATGACCTCCTCCTCATCAGTCGAGCCTAACTATCCGGTTTTTCTCCTTTGAGTCTGTACATTTGGTTAATTCGGGGTAATTGCTTCAAGATTTTTCAAGGTGAGTGTTCCTCCCTTCCACTTCTTCAATTTCCTTAGGGTTTCATCCCTCTTTCTTGATGTTCCAAAGTGTCCATAACCTAAGGTTCGTAAATAGGGTTTAACCATGGGTCGTTTTGGTGAAAATTTGTGGTCTAGGGCTGGATTTATCATCCTTGTGGTGCTGGGGTGGTGCAGTTGATGTTTTGCAGCATGTTTTGAGGGATTCGACAATTTCGGTAGGTGATTCCGTGGGTAACCATTTGATGATGAGTTAGTTTTCTTGATTAAATAATTTTTCATGTTCCTTATATGTTGTGCATTATGAGAAAACCATTTTTGGTAGTAATAGTAAAGCATTTGGTATTAATGTTACATTTTTTCTTGAAGTGTGTATTTTTCAAATGTATTTCATGTGTTATCTGTTGTGGAAGTTTTGTAAAATGTGGAAGTGATTTATTTTTTCATGAAAGGGGCTTCCAATTTTGGTTGGGTAATGATATAGTTCCATGTGGGCCTAAAAAGGGGGTGTCTTTGAATGGTTTTATGTGTATAACCTTGTTATACTCCTTGAAAGTGTTTTATGGATTTGTGTGTTCTCATGGGTATATTTTGTGATATTGTTCAAGGTGATTATATAACATTTTAAATTGGATTATTACATGTTTCTTTGGCTGAAAATTCTGTTTAGGTAGGTTATTGGTGTGCTTTCGGATTGAAAAGAAGTTTTTGAAATGGGTTTTATGTGCAATGTTTGGGTATACTCTTTATAATTGTTTTATGAAAGTTTTTAATGGATTATTGAGTTGTGTAATAGGTGAAACTGTATCAGCAAACTGTTTCAGTAGGAGTATATTTTCAAAAGGTCCATTTCATTTGTGAAAAGGCTGTTATGTGATATATATCATATTGGAAATATTTATTTAAATTGTTTGAAGGAGATATTGAGGTGTGAAAGTGATGTGAAATTGATGTGGAGTGTTTTGTGTAAGTGTAATGTGAAAAATTGAATTTTTGATTATTAAAGAATTGTTATTTTCAATGTGTGTGGGATGTTATAAGAGTTGAAATATCCAATATTTGTTTTATAAAATTGTTTAATGGTTTTGTGGAAGTGTTTAAGAACTGTGAAATGTGTTGTGGGCTATTTTGGTGTGAGTCGGACTTCAAAATCATTTTGAATAAAAAATGGATTTTCCTGACTTGTGTGGTATACATATGGTCTGTTTGGTGAATTTGTGATGTGGAAATGATATTTTCATCTTCAATGTATATTTCTTGACTTGTTGAACTTGTTTGAGCACAAGGGGAAAACCTGGGTATCTAGGTGGGTGGACGTGTACTAGTATGCTAGTGAATCCGTGGGGTTTGGCCTCAGTTTCACTTAGCCAGATTGACTCTTAAAACTCTAACTAAACTATGATGATGATGATTGTGGACCACTCATTTATGGGTATGTTCCCTAACAGTGGCTCGTGCACGAGAATGGATATTTGTGATGGTTACTCTCACCGAGATACGAGGTACCTGGGACCCACAGCTAGCTAGTGCCTAGGGGTTATTTCTTATTCCCTGTGCTCATTAGTTACTTTATACTTACCGTCAACATACGGTACATTTGGCTGGAAAATTAAGTAGCTTTGGTGTTTATTTTAAAAGTGATAACCCATTAAAATAGCCCACTTGAAAACTGTTTTTATTCAATGTCGCATCTTATAGAAATTGTAACTAGCTTTTTTATGTTTTTGAAAACTTCCATGCTTTTCATCTTTAAATGTTTATCACATGGAATCTCTTAGTGCTGCTATCCTACTGGGGATTGTCTCACACCCTACTTACTACCTTGGCTGTAATTAGACTTGGTTAATTTTGTTTTCGCATGTTGGGTACAGTTTTTAGTAGCATTGGTTCGGGTTTCTAGCAGGTCCTTAGTGGTGAAGCCTTGTGGGGATGGCAGGAGGGAGGTGCCTCTTTCCATGTGGAGGTTCTTGGGCTATCTTTTCTTGGTTTTTTTACCTTTTTAATGTTATTCATACATTTTTTAAATTTATGTAATACAGTTCTGAATTTTAGTAAAAGATTTTTTTTTTAAAAAAATCTAAGTTTTGTTCCTTGGTTTCGTTTGTTGTTTTATGTTTACAAATTCTGGTATATCATTCCCAAACTTCATTTTATGATACCTGGGCACTTGTGCTAGCCCATGGGGATCAGGAACACCCTTCGGGTCTTGCCATGGACCGGGTCGGTTGCCAATTTTGATGGCGACCAGATTCGGTTCGTGACAAAATGGTATCAGAGCAGGTTCTCTCTCTTTGGGTCATGTTATTTGGGGAATAGTCGGGATAGTCTAGAGTTAAGAATGTTGGGACTTTGAATTTTGGTTATGAGTAGTGTGGCTGATCACCACACCTCATGACGTGATTCAGGCCTCTAAGGGAAGTCGGGACCTTTCAGAGTCCCTTGGTTTTCTGGGTTTAATGATGATTAGGGGAAAAGAAAAGAGAGTTGGGTTAATGGTCTCAGTGAGCTTGCAAGGTCTAGCAAGCCATGTGGAGCCAGGAATATTCCATAGAATACTCTCTGTTACAGTGAAGTTATTGGAATATGGCCTCCAACCATATGTCCAAGTCACCCACTAAAACTAGTTTCCTCTCTCATTGTCTTGTGTTATTTAATTTTGAAATCTTGGAACATTGTTTTTAAAGTGACTTGGTTTTAATAAGTGTAATGTTTTTGTTAAATGATTTTAAAATAAAGATGGAATGGTTTGATTTATCAAATGGTGGAACTGAATATTCAAAATTATATTCAAATGGAAAACTTATCGGGGATTTCAATGTAGTTGTTGGTTACACCGAAAGAGGAATTATCATTCAGGGGGGGGGGGGTTTCCAAAGACTAACTATGAGGTCGAAGATGCTTCAATCATTTGAGCTCCAGCCATAGGTCTCGGAGAGAAGCTGACTCGTAGTCAGGTAAAATCCCAGGGTCATTTAAACCCTTGTATAATTTCCTATCCTCAGAATGAATGATAGGATGATTTTAAACCTATGGTCTCATTATCTTTCTTATGTTGTTCATGTTCATTGGAAATAGGTAAAGGGACTTGTACCCATGTCATCGCCCAATGTTATTCCACCCCCCTTTGGTTTCCATTGAGTCATTGGAGAAAGGTTTGAAGTTTGGATAGACAGGTTGGGCACATGATTTTCACTTGGTTAGTAGTGACCATTCCCAAGAAAACCTTGTAGATAGGAGGATCCCCACTATTAGTGCATGGTTTCCCAAACCGTGTAGACTAAACATGTGGTCATCCGAACTCTTTAAATAATGGGGGCTTTCGGTACCGGCCCATGCTGCTCGGTTAAGATGGTTGTTTCTTATGGTGGGGAGACACACTATAAGTCTTATATAAGTTCTTTTGTAAATTTTTGATGGAAGTATACCCTTTTTACTGGGGAGTCCAATCAGGCCTCCCCCTGTTAGTGTCCTGATTATTTCTTCGGAAAAAAATATAGGTTGTCTCTTATGGTGGGGAGGTTATTTTTGTTCCCCCTTACCAGTAACACAGACTTATCCATGGTTGTGGCTTGGAGGTTGGTAGTCTCATTCAGAGCTATCAATCTACCTACATCTTCCTTTAGTAAACTTTGGGATTGGGGAGTACCCAATGGTCTAGTTAAAGAAAGGTAAGTGTAACCTTCTTCGATGTTGTTGTTCGTTTGGGTGAATTTCTTGAGTCTTGTTCAGATAGTGTTTAATGACTTTTATTTTGGGATCAATTATGAATGTGATTGATCATTTAGGGAAAGTGGTGTAAGATTTGTTTGTGAGAGTAATCCTTCATTAATTGATCACTGGAGGTGTTTTGGCCTTTGGGGGTGAAACCTGACAAGGGAGTACCTCTTAGTTTCTCAGTTGGGTTTGGTTGTTGCTTTGGTCTTGATGTGACTTTCCGGGGCAGAAAGTTTTCATGATGGGGAGAATTTTCACATTCATGACTTATTTTAAAGTTAAATTAAATTTAATTTCCATTTATCCTTTTTTGGGGTCTCTTATGCTTTTATGGTGGAATGTGTGAGTTTTCGTGAATTGGGAAAAACCGTGAGCCCAATTCCATATTTAAAAATAAATTTTGTTTCTTTTATAACATTTTCATTTTTTAATATTTTTCACCGATTCCAATTCTGAAATGGTCTAACCTGACATATTAACACCACCATTGTAGTTTGGGGCCTTTATAAATCCATAACCAAGATTTATATGGGTTTTTATTTAAGGGATTGGGCCTGTCCAAAAGCCGAATTCCAGTTTTAAAAATAAATTTTGATTAATTAATAACTTTTTCATTTTTAAGTCTTTTTCGGTGATACCAAGCCTCCAACGCGCCCCTTGAACCAAGTAGCGTGATCAAGCTCTCTCGCCACTCATTAGAGCTCTTCTTCATCGCGATTGAGTGCTGAACTTATTAGGGTTTCTAAATTCGGGTAGATTTGAAGAGGTAAATTCATTCATTCATATCTCCTTCAATATTTACTCTTTTCCCCCATTTCGGTCCCCACATGAACTCCTCCTCATAATTTGATCCTAACTATCAGGTTTTTCTGCTTTGGGTTTGAACATTTGGTTAATTCGAGGTAATTGCATCAAGATTTTTCAAGGTGAGTGTTCTTCCCTTCCACTTTTTACATTTCCTTACGGTTTCATCCCTCATTCTTGATGTTCCAAAGTGTCCAGAACCTAGGGTTCGTACCTAGGGATTAACCATGGGTCTTTTTGGTGAGAAGTTGTGGTCTAGGGACGGATTTACCATCCTTGTGGTGCCGGGGTGGTGCAGTTGATGTTTTCGCAACTTGTTTTCAGTGATTCGACAATTTCGGTAGGTTATTCCGTGGGTAACCATTTAATGCTGATTTATTTTTCATGATTAAATAAATTTTCATGTTCTTTATATGCTGTTCATTATGAGAAAACCATTTTTGGTAGCAATAGTAAAGCATTTGGTATTAAAGTTAAATTTTTTTTGAAGTGTGTATTTTTCAAATGTATTTCATGTGTTATCTCTTGTGGTAGTTTTGTAAAATGTGGAAGTGATTTATTAGTTCTTGAATGGGGCTGCTAATTTTGGTTGGTAATGATATAGTGCCATGTGGGCCTAAAAAGGGGGTGTCATTGAATGGTTTTATGTGTATAACCTTGTTATACTCCTTGAAAGTGTTTTATGGATTTGTGTGTTCTCATGGGTATCTTTTGTGATTTTGTTCAAGGTGATTATATAACATTTGAAAGTAGATTATTACAGGTTGATTGGGCTTCCAATTATGTTTTGGTAGGTTCTTGGTGTGATTTTGTCTTAAAAAGAGGTTTTTGAAATGGGTTTTATGTGTAATGTTTGGGTATACATCTTATAATTGTTTTATGAAAGTTTTGAATGGTTTATTGAGTTGTGTAGTAGGTGAAACTATATCAGCAAACTATTTTGGTAGAAGTATACTTTTAAAAGGTCCATTTCATTTGTGAAAATCCTGTTATGTGATATGTATCATCTTGGAAATATTTTATTAAATTGTTTGAAGGAGATATTGAGGTGTGAAAGTGATGTGAAATTGATGTGGAGTGTTTTGTGTGAGTATGATGTGAAAAATTGAATTTTGGATTATGAAAGAAGTGTTATTTTCCATGTGTGTGGGCTGTTATATGAGTTGAAATATCTTATAATTTTTTTGTAATATTTTTAATGGTTTTTTAGAAGTGTTGAAGATTTGTGAAATGTGTTGTGGGCTATTTTGGTGTGAGTTGGACTTCAAAATCATTTTGAATGAACAATGGATTTTTGTGACTTCTGTGGTATACATATGGTATGTTTGGTGAATTTGTGATGTGGAAATGATATTTTCATGTTCAATGTATATTTCTTGACCTGTTGAACTTATTTGAGCACAAGGGGAAAACCTGGGTATCTAGGTGGGTGGACGGGTACTAGTATGCTAGTGAATCCGTGGGGTTTGGCCACAGTTTCACTTAGCCAGACTGACGCTTACAACTCTAACTAAACTATGATGATGATTATTGGGGGCCAATAGGTTATAGGTATGTTCCCTACTAGTGGCTCATGCACGAGAATAGATATTTGTGATGGTTACACTCACCGAGATACGAGGTACTTGGGACCCACAACTAGCTAGTGCATAGGGGTTATTTCTTATTGCTTGTGCTCATTAGTTACATTATACTTACCGTCAGCATACGGTAAATTTGGCTGGAAAATTCAGTAGCTTTGTTGTTTATTTTAATAGTGTTAACCCATTAAAATATCCCACTTGAAAACTGTTTTTATTCAAAGTCGCGTCTTTTTGAAATTAAAACTTGCTTTTTTATGTTTTTGAAAACTTGCATGCTTTGCGTCTTTAAATGTTTATCACATGGAATCACTTAGTGGTGGTATCCTACTAGGAATTGGCTCACACCCTACTTAAACCCTTGGGTGTAGGTAGACTTGGTTATTTTTTTTGTCGCATGTTGGTTACAGTTTTTTGTACCATAGGTTCGGGTTTCTAGCATGTCCTTGGTGGTGAAGTCTTGTGGGGATGGCTTGAGGGAGGTGCCTCTTTCCATGTGGAGGTTCATGGTCTGTCTTTTCTTGGTTTCTTACCTTTGTAATGGTATCCATACATTGTTTAAATTTGTGTAATTCAGTTCTGAATTTTAGTAAAAGATGTTTTTGTTTGAAAAATATTGTTTTCGTTCCTTGGTTTCGTTTGTTGTTTTATGTTTACATATTCTGGTAAATCATCCCCAAACATCATTTTATGATACATGGGCACTTGTGCCAGCTCGTGGGGATCGGGAATGCCCTTCGGGTCTTTCCATTGACTGGGTCGGGTGTTGATTCTGAAGGCAACCAGATTCGGTTCGTGACATTTCTTCAAACAACATTATCCCCTCATGAAATCATATACCCAATTATTTATATACCTTAATATATATTCTCTATAATATACATTTTCCAAAACATTTGAATCTCTAAGACATTAAACCAATGTGATACCAAATAAACTTCTATAATGTAACATTATATTTAATAATAAAATGGTATAAAATCACACACCATCCATTATATAGGATAATCCAAAACCTAATATGATCTTAACAAAAAATATCAAGAATCAATTGTAAATCCCATGGATACTAATAATATCTGAACTAAATTTTTATTAATCAATCAAGATTTTATTATATAAAAATCAAGCTTATATTAAACAAAATATTTATCCATCCCTTAGTCATGTGTCCTCAAATAGTTTTCCACAAAATATAGTAATGTTGTAAAACCACTTTTTAATATTATTGAAAAAAATTAATATAAGTTTTCGTATATTTGAAGAGAACCATCTGAAGAAAAATGTAAATAATTTTCACAAAATACTCATAATATTATTACAATATACCAAAAATATAATCAATAAATATAAATAACTATTGAAATTATCTAAAAGTGTAAATAATTAACTTATATTAATATATCATTCTCTCTAACTTAGATAAGAATAAGATGCACACCATTTATATAACAAAAATATAATAATTATATTCTCAACAAATAATGTATGTTGCCTTATTCTGTTATAATACATAGTGGTTTCTATATACATACTATTCACAAAAACATTTTTGTGATCCTATTTTAACAAATTACTGAAACCTAAAATTTTTATTAATTAAATCAATGTAATCGAAAATGTGAATACACAAACTCCATCCTAATATGTATTATCTAATAAAAAAATCATATCCCTCTTTTATTCTTTCAATTCAACCAAATTTACTTAATGTGGGGTTCTATTATACTTCTCAACCCAATCCCTTAATGTAATTAGGTAATAAATTCCTAATAATGTTTCATAGAGAGAATATGATAGAGAAAATCATATCCCTAGGAGTGTCTTAATAGGTGTACAGTATTAAGACCACTCATCATACACAAGAGTTATGATCGGGTCAATGCTCAATCAACCTTTTTAGGGTGATTGCCCCCGGTTGAATTTGTGATACAATAATATCCACTTTCTAGTATCTATACAGGGAGGTAATTTATAAGATAACCACCCAATAACTACCTTATAAATAATTCATGAAGTCATACAATATTATACTTATTCATTATATATATCCCATTAGTTTTCACAGAAATTATCTTCACTTAATCCATATAATTTTACATCAAACAACCTAAACTTTTATGTACACCTTCAAAATTATAATAAACCTTAACTTATCGTCTTTTGATGAAATTAATAACTCCCAATTTAACCTCAATGGATATCATCCTAATCTCACTAGTTATCTAAAACCTACTCTAATACCAATTCTATACCTTGAGGGATATGATTGTCAATTTACATTTCTTAAAGAAATTATTTAATTACAATAAAATTTCATGACGTTGTAGTTTTAGAGTATTGAGAATCAGGAAAATACATCGACAAACAAAACATATTTCTTTTTCAACTTATAGATATTTTTTCCACTATGTATGCAATTTTTTAATCCCTAAATATTCTTAATTATCTCGCACTAATTATTTCCATAATTTACTCTTCTTAGAATTTCATACTTATCATATATTCATAACCTTTGGAGATGAAAAAAAAGAAAGGGGTGATATGAGATTCATAATGAGGGTAAATATATTTTATTATAATCAACTATAATAATAGATTATAAGATGAAAATTTGGGTATAATCAATATACATAAAAAATTTATACCTAAAAATCATAAATCAAGAGTCATGGAATAATGATTATCAATATATAAGACATGAATCAAAAGAACTAGTAAAAATTAGTCAATAAAAATGATCCATTAGAGTATAAAATATACATAATAATATCCATAAGAGTGTGGAATAAACATATATATAATAACATATATCAGTACAAACATATATTATCTATTATTATGTGTATACATAGAATTATGAGCATTGAATAACCACAATTATACTCATATACAACTTTGTGGGAAAAACATTACCACAAATATAACCATTTTAAACCTTGAAATCATAGATAAACAGTAATTATACCCACACATGATCTTGAGAGCATAGCTAAACCATAATTATAGCGACCCACAATTTTTTTGAGCATAGTTAAAAAAATTATACCGACAGAAAACCATGTGAGTATAACTATACTAAAATCATACCATCCAGAAACTTATTAGAATACATGTAAAAAAATTATTCAAATGAGCAGAATAATTACCAAATCTGATTTAAAATAATAACCAATGAATTTGAGGGAGATATAGGACCCACCCCTAAATTTTACAAACATATTCATGCCTCATGAATTCAATAATTTAGTATATCACAAAAAACCATAGGAAAAGAAAATTGTTCTCATATCCTTTTAAAAATTGATTCACATAGGGTAATATGAATAACTTATAAAAAATAAATTAGTATTGAATAAAATAGAGTAACTATATAGGTTAATTCCATTCATTAAAGATAAACAATATGTTATTTACACCATATAGATAATTGGTGCATTGTTATGTTAATATTTTTCCCAAATACATCGATGTATGAAATCTATCTTCACACACTTTAATAAAAGGAATAAAAAGTATGGTATTAATAGAGAGAAGGAATTGAATGAAAACATAGGTTTATAATCATTCTATAGCTAGGAAAGAAAAAGGAACTGATGTATCATATCCATTATAGAAATGAAAATTTCATTACCCTCTAGAGAAAGAAAGTGGATTGTATTTTTTTTAATATCCTTGTCAAATTATAAGATGTTTCAAGGGATAATGACTTAGATAAAAATAATTTTTTAAAAGTTTTAGAAAAATATGATATTTAAATCATGAATACTCATCATATTCTGAAATAATGTTTAAATAAATACTTTATAGAACACATAGAAAAATAATTTCTTTTAAAAATAATAAAGACAAAGAGAGATAGGGTTATATAAAATGATAAATGTGGTAGAATGATGTTTTCACATATAAATGCGAAAAAGGGAAACTTTTTATAATTTGATGAAAACAACTTATACAAAAAATATTTAAAATTTGATTATAACATGGGAAAGATGGTCACGTAGTGGAAAATGAACATAATATATTCTTGAATCATAGATACAGACACTTGAAAAATCATCCAACAAATAAATATATTGAAAATTGTAGGTTCCCTATTAATAAGAATATATGAGGCATGTTTCACAAAAAACCAACACTTTGGGTAAAATATGAGTCAACGGGATATGCCATTCTGAGGGCATATGTAAAAATACTTGATAATAAAAAAAAATTAGTTTAATTAAAAGGGATAAAAATTCTGTTAATAGTTAATATTATTAATACAATATTTATTTGAACATATGATTGGAATCAAAAACCATATGGCTTTCCAAGCATTTTAATCCAAAAACCTTTCAAATTTTCTTCCTTTTGAATACAAATAAAATTAAAAATAACACTGTAAGGATCCTCAAAACCACATAAATATTTTCAAATACATTCATTAGGTAAAATATTCACCGTTTCAAAGAAAATATGGTTTATAATAGGAAATATATCTCAAGGGGTGAAAATTTGAGACAAGAAACCCTTAACTCAATTCATGCTTAGTCGATATGCACTATGAATTTTTTTTTAAAAAGTTACTATATTAATCACCAGTTTAAGAAAAATTTTCATATATATATCCTTATATATTTTATATAATAATTCTAAATATTTATATAAGTTATTTATTATTAAATCTTGATATCTTGTGTGAATAATCTTGATCGGTTTGTATTAGTTTTATAATAATAGTGTTATTATTAATTTTTCTAAAATATTTCATTATTAATAAATCATAAAAGGTATGATAATTTATGTAGAATATTTATTTATAATGTCATAATTTAATTCTTTTAGAATTTTTGTATCGGCCATTAAAGAAGAATTTAGAGATGAGCATGTTTTAATGATTTTTATCGAATAAAGGGTGGTTTCTTAAACAATGAGTGAAATTTTTTATATTTGAATTGTTGAAAAAAAACAAATTATTAACTTATTTTTAAAATATATTACCAGAAATTAATTTCCCAAATTCACCCATGAAATAAATTTACATCATTGATCAGGTAGGTGGTTAAACAAACCCAAAGAAGAACATATAAAAATTAATGGTTGATTATGAAGTGATTTATTTTTAATATCATTATACATGAAGAATATTGATATTATTTCATGTTTATTAGTGTGATATGTCATAAATATAAATATTTTTATTTATAAAATTGCATATATGAAGTTATTTTGTAGTGAAAAGTAATCATTTGTTTCTTCGAGAACCCTCTTTTGGATGGTATAATTTAGTGCAGTTGTTTATTATCCATCTTATTAATAAGTTTTCCCATTTACCATTAACGAACAGTAATAATTTCATAAAAATAATATTTATCCTTAATAAAAATTCTTATATCTATCAATGAAATGGGGTAATGAAAACAAAAATGTAAATCAAACATTCCATGGAGGCAGTTTTCCAATTACACCTTGATGATGATTTCATTTTCCATGGAAAGTGGAAAATAAATGATATTGTTAAATATTTAAGAATATATAATATATAATAAATATAAAACTTATTTTTTAATTCCCTATTAACACTATTCTTTTATGTTAGTTAAATAAAACAAAACATGTATCCTCATGGTGGTGGAAGTCCACAGAACACAAGAATATCAGTTTTATTTATATTAATGGAGAAAGGAATAGTATTAAATATTTGTACCTTCATTATAATAACCTAAAACATTAATAATGATATTATTTTAATTATTTCAATATTATGTAATCAAATTTTATAAATAATAAATGCACATAATAAAATAGAAAAGGGAAAGGAGTTGTTATAAAATTTTACCCCACTACTTGGATTATCTCCTCTATAATGGTTGTAAAGCCATTAGAGGAGGGTTTTGAGATTAATTAAACCTATTGAAGGTGAAAAATAATTCAAAGAATATTATTGGGTAAAATTTGTGATAAAATAAGTGGTTTATGGTGTGCGGGGAAGTGAGGAGAGTAGTGCCCCTTTTATAAGTGAGAAGGGTTTATATTTTTGTAAATACCCAAAACGTTTCAACAATGGGAGTTCACAATAACTAAAATTGGATCCAAAAATTGAAATGTAATAGATATGGGATGATATAAGGGTAATTTATTAATCAAAAACTCATTCTCATACAAGTTAAATATATATTTTCATCTCACAATATTATTTACTTTTACCATTGTAGCTTTACTATAAGAACCTGAATCTTCATTTTAGGTATGGATCTTGATTTCGAGATGTTTTTTAAGAAAAAGGAAGTTTTGGAAATTTTATAAGTACATGTCGTGTACTTGATTGAAATGTGTAGCTGTGTACTGGCCATGTAATATCTGAGTACATGGCTAGGTGGACCACTTAAAGAGGGGTCCAGTTGAGGAATGTACAAGGCATGTGCATTAAATGAACATGTCGTGTACTTTTCTTGTATTTGACATATCAAACCGAGTCACATCTAACACTCATTTTCACCTTCTTATAGCCATAAATCATAAAGGATTGTATAGAATCACTGAATATTCTCTGAGCCACCAATCTGTCATCCGTTCTCTTAATCAAACAAAGTTAGTTGGGTTGGAATCACCTTGGTGATTTCTTGGTTCTTCTTGAATCCCTCTTCCAGATTTATCCTCTCTCTTGAGTTATCCAATATTGAACATTTTTTACCATTTTTGTAGATCTACGACATTCTATGTCAATTCAAGGTATGATTTTTAGGAGTGTTATTTGTTCGAGAGTGTTCTTCGTTAGACTGTGTGAGAATTCCTAGAGGGTCATTATATATTTATTGAATTGATGATATGTTGAACCAGAGGGGTTAGATTGTAACACCCCGAGATTTTATGAAAAATATTCTTTTAATTTCATTGATGCCTGGTGTTATATTCTACTCCAAAATTAGATTGTGCTATATTCAACAATGTATTAGCTTATATTATATGAGAACACTATTCTTGGGTTGTGTTTCACGCAAGAGCAACCTTCCTCAATAGCATGTGTTTTACGCAATACTGAGTTTCACCAAACAAGGTTATATTGTTATAATATTATTATTAACTAGATGTAATGAATATTAGTAAATAAATTTTAAATTTTATGACATTATAATTCATCTTACACATTTTATAGAACATGGTATGAGAATAAAATAAACTTTTCACGTAAAATAAGTATTTTTAAAAAAATGCAGTTTTCCACCTTTTGATGGCGCACTCACCATAAATTTAGTTTTTGAAATTTTTATAAGTTCAATTTGAAAAAATAAAATTCTTATTTTGAATCAGGATATAAAAAATAACTTTGGATAAATTTTTGATATTTTTCTGATAAGTTTCTTATTTTAATGAATAGTAAAAATATGCTAAATTTTAATTAAAAATAATTTTTTTCATTGAGATGATTTATATGGTTAAATTATAATATTTAATCATTTTAAAGTATAAATAGAATATAGTTTTACCATTTAATATAATATATGCCATTAGCATTAATTTTACACTGAACTTATAAGTAAAAACATTTCAATCTTTTGCACCGTCTTAACTTTTAAAACCCATTTCCTCAATATCAGGATTAATTTCAAATTAAATACTACAAGTATTGTGTTTTGAATTTTGAAAAATGGATTCCATATTTGGAATCAGTGGGTCCAAATTTTGTTAATAAGCTACTTTTTATATTTAGGCATTATGAATAGTAACTACGGTAAATTTTATTTACCATAGTTAAAGGTAAATCTGGTAATTAAGGGTAAATATAATATTATAAAATTACCCTAACACTTGTATTAATATAATTAGATGATTATATTTTTCCCTAAATCATACTTGGGTCTAAGTGGAATCTAATGGATCCCACTTGTATTTGATTAAGACCTTTTATTTATTTTATTTAAAGGAAAGTGAAATATGTCTCACTCAAACATTAATAATTATATTATTTTAAATATAAAATTATACAGAATATAAATTTGATTATAAATACTAATTTTAAATATAAAATGTTTTTCTTTATCATGGTAATTTATTTGTAATTTTTAAGAAATATTTAATTACCTTAATAGCTTATACATTAATTATATAGAAATTATTTATTTAATGAAAATAAATAATATAGTTTTTATTAAAATAACAATACCTAACAAAAAGACCCAAAACATGACAAAAAATTATTGGCCGAGTATATATATAGCCTAATCATAAAAGGGTCGATTTTTGGACCATTTGGAGATTATAAAACCGATTAGGACATTTATATTATTTTATTTTGATTGATGTCAAAGATGTCACCTTCATAATTTAATATATATAACAATTAAAATGTTGTGATTTTAAGATGGTAAATTGGAGTAAAAATATTATTATGAAAGGTATTATATTTATCTTTATCATAGGATTTTATTTTTAATTTTTATGAAACAAATATGTATATTAAATAATTATACAAAAATGTTGTAGTAATTATTTTATTAAGTGATATACCAAATAAATGGTTTTAAAAATATTAAAATAAATAATACATGAACAAATTAATGTGCCCCGTGATTTTTTTGATGAATATGATATTTTAATAATATATTATATATTTTGGTTCGAACATATCATTTGTGTAGTTTTTATTTAAATTCAAATAATGAATAGTGTCAAAATTGACACTATTGATATTTTATAAAAATAACATATTATTAAATTATTTAACAATCACAAAAATATTCGAAAACTACAAATTGATAATTATATGGTCTAAAAGATTATAAATTTTCCAGGTATGTGAAATTTACAAAATTTATGTATGAATTTTTATCAATTTATACTTTATAATTTTATTACCACAAATAAAATTAAATAGATTAAATAATGATAAATCAAGTTTATAAGGTTTAAAATAAACATAAAACATTTCTAAAATTTTATTGGTTGATGATTATAAACCCTATATCATCTAATATTCAAATTGATTCATTTTTTGTGGTTTTTAAGTGGGGGTTCATTTTATTATTAATTACTATTTTTAAGGCTTCCAAAGTGCCCCTCTCCTCTCCTATATAAGGGCACCTCCTTCCCTCTCCACTTCACTCAATTTTGAGCCTTCAAGCTCAGAAAAAACCTGCCAATTTCTGTTATAAAACTCTTAAGTTATATTATAGAGGTTATGGTCTTCTCAAAAGACCAACTCTATTGCCTTAAGAGGAATCTTAAAAGAGGTATGTCGAAGAAGAGGAAATCTCTTCTACCGATTCTTTCAAGTTTCTATATTCTTCAACTTATTCATCATTAGTTGTTTCATTATAAAGTAATAACATCAGTATATCTAATATACTGATATGTTATTATAAATATGAAACAACCTCATTTCACCATCTATCCATCCTATGGAAAATGAAATCACCATGCGTGCGCACTTACAGAATATCGTTTTCATGCCGTGGTGTAATCTGTTTTCCACCACCACCTTACTTGGATGGGTATAATGGTGTAATGAATAACTATATATAGTTATTATAACATCATACTGAGTATGAGATATCATATCATCTACTGAAATTCCATTCAATAATTATGGGAATGATATCATCACTTATGCGTATGTATGAATTATCGTCTCCATGACGCGATGAGATTCATTCTACATGTTAACATTTTAAGAATGTTTATAAAGTATATATAATTAATAATAATGGTATATATCACATAATAATGTTACTGTATTAATTTATATATATATATATATTTCATTAACTTACTTTGATTCAAGTCAATAAGGAAAGGAAAACAGCGTTCATGCGCACGTACGACCTACCGTCTCCATGAACGGTGTGTTTCATTTCATTTATCTATCTATTATATATATATATATATACTGAATATAAATTATATATAAATCATGGTTTAGATTCTATAATTATGTAAATCATGATATAAGTAATAATAATATCAATAACAACAATTCCAAACACGTACGATTAATGAAACGATTTTACTAAAAACGCTACTTTAACATGGAATTTACAAAAGAATGGGTAATATAAAGTCATAAGTGAATCATATATGATATCATAAATATTATTATGGTTCTATTACAAGTTAATAATTTGTTTAAACCCACTATACAACAGTTTCAATCACGTACAGAAGAAATTGGATCTAAGGTAAGGGATAACTTTTCCAGTCTCATTTTTATCCAAAATTATTTATTCGTAAGTATTTACTGGGGTTATATTTATCATCCATATCCCTATTTTATAAAACAAATTCTGTATGTTTAAAGTCTTTTTTATCCATTTTTTACTTTTACTACATGGTATGTATGGAATCTTTCTTTTCTTTACTATATGAGGTACATTTTGACTTTTCAGCTAAAAATACAAGGAGAATGATTTTGTTTTATCTTATACGACATGAACGGATTTTATGGTTTCATAACGCTTTATTTTCATGAAGCTTACTCTACAAGATTTCATGATTATTTTCAACAAAATCATTTTCTTTTATAATTTGATGGCATTTTGTGAAAAGAATGTGATTTTTAAGAAGAAAGTATATTTTCTTAAATAATTCATTTAAAGTGTTTTATCAAAACCATTTTCCATCTAAGATGACATTATATCTTATTCGTATGTTTCAAGTATAATGCCTCAATAATTTACATGGTTTCACTTTTCTTATGATGAAATGATATCCAATTGTTTTATGTGGATTATTTTATGATGGGATGATGTGTATAAAACCCATTTTATTCGTTGGGCTATAGTAAATGATTTATTTTTATGTTGTGGCACACATAAGAATGATTTCATTATGAGATTGGTGGGATGTATATCGCCCTCCAATGCATTGGGTAAAGATTTTTATCTCATGAGATAGACATGGAGGGAATGACAAGTTAATCTGGTTCAGTGATACCGGACTGGAATGTGGAGTGAACTCGATTCATTAAGGGACTTTATCCACTATCATGGTTTTGGAAGCAATTCCTTGGCCACTATGGAAATCATATCATGTGATTAATGGTTTTCCACAATTAAATGTTTTATTACCATTCTATTTTATCAGGATTAATGTTCATTTATGATCTAGGACTTAGGTGCTGCCAAGATTGATTTCTCATGATTTTGATGTTTAAACTTTATGTTCATATTTTTTTTATGTTCACATGTATACGATTTGTTTTATTTTCCCCCGGATTACCCTTACTGAGAATTTGAGCTCACCATTTATATGTTTTCTTTTCACGAGGATTTAAAGAAATGTATTAAGTAAGAAAATAAATAGGGAAGATATTTATGGGAGATTTTGAAGATATTTTACCAAAATTAGAAGATTTTGTTCCGAGTTTCCAAAGACACTAAACTATTATGGTCCTTTAGTTTTGGTTCTTGTTATGTATTAATTATTCGGAAAAAGTAATGTAATGACTATGTACGTCAATCTTGGGTCTCTATAGTTGGTATTAGAGGAAAGGGTTAGTTAACCTTTTGAAACTAGGATGCGAAAACTTTAGTGAAATCCCTAGATATATTTCTAAGGTATGTCTCTAAGGTTAAGTATAGGTATAGGTTAAAGTCTTAGAATTTCGGTAACGATCTTAGAATTAAACCTATGATGTTATATATTGAAGGTAATCCCCCTTTATTTTTTTGTTTTCCCTACCATGATTTTTGCCTCTCACACTATTCTTTTTGGGTTTTAGACGATGGATGGACCCTAAAAGAACCATGTTGATCAATGTAATGGGAAATGCAAGGATTTTCGTTCTAAACAATCCAATGTTATGGGAGATGGAGTGCAAAATATTATTGTTATACTTTCACAAGCTATGAATCATTCTGGACTTCCGAATGAGCAGAGAAGGGAACAATATTCTATTGAGTCCTTCTTGAGTCAATTTTCACCTTCTTTAAGTGGGTCTTGTAATCCAATTGTTGCTGAACAATGGATCAGTACCAATGAAAAGATATTTTCCATACATCTCTGTTCAGAACATGAAAAATTCATTCTGACTATTTACTGTTTAGAAGGTAAAGCAGAAAAACGGTGGAATCTAATTAAGAATACAGGGCCCCAAGATGAAATTGAATAAATAGAATGTGACGATTTCATGAACTTCTTTTTCAATAAGTACTTCCCTTGTATTCTTCGAACAAAGATGGAAATGGAGTTCCTTGAGCTTATGCAAATTGATGATGAATCTGCTGGTATATACGAAGCTAATTTTACAAGGCTTTCAGGGTATGCATATGGCTTTATCATCCAACCTTAAATTAAAGTTGATAGATTTTTCAGAGTTATAAAACCAAGTCTTCGAAGGGCATTAGCTATAAGAGACTTAAATATCTATGAAAAAATTCTACGTTCTGCCATAAAGGTAGAAATTGATGTTGGTGTTACATATCTATCTCATGGTTTTTACAAGAAACGAAAGATGGAGCTCAAGGAAAAATCTCAGAACAATGGTGAAAAGAAGATGAATGTTTCTTTATGCTCAATGCGTTGAATGAAGCATGGTAGAGATTGTCTAAATGGTACAAGAAAATGTTTCAAGTGTGGAAAAGAAGGTCCTCGAGCAACTGAGTGCTGAATTAATGGGAAAAATGTTTCAAATGATGTGAATAGAGAAAAGACTGTAGAGAACGCTCCACCAACACTTCAATGCTTCAAGTGCAAGGAAATGGGGCATTATGTTAATCGATGCCCTAATCCAAGGGTTAATGATGATCAACATGAGAAACCTCTTAAGAAAAAGGTTAAACGGAAGTCACATGCGATCACTATTTGTGATTTTGAGTATAAAAATGATACTGTGGAATGAAAAAGTGTTTATGTAATGGGATTTCAAAATAGTATCATGGAATCTCATTTATGGTATCGTGGAATTTTGGAATATCTATGTATTGTTTTTCAATAATTATACGGTACCAGTAACCATGAAAAGTGATTTAAATATTTTAGGAAAGAAGATGATATGCGCATAATGAAGTGATAAATAGAAAATGAAATAAGCTCATGACCTGTATAAGGACAAAGTTATATCATGGTTTGAGTAAATAAAAATTTTGGGATTTTGGTATGTGGAAAGAGTTAAATTTTGACAGTATTCATGTTTTAACTACGGTTCAAGGGGTAATCATTTTTCAAGAAAATACATGATTAAGGTATTCACATGTTTGGAATGTGACCAACAAGATATATCGTATGATATACGGGGGATAAATGATGTTATTCACCTGCTCGGTAGTTTCCATTTCTAGTAATTGTTTTCCTTATACTATGAGCTTGGAGAGAAGTATTTTGGATAAGCCTAATGATTGGAAAAGATTATGTTAGACAGAAGTTAGTATTTTTTATGGCTTGAACTTTTTTTAATATTATTTATGGGATGTTATAATAATTTAGTTTTAGAAAGAGGACAACCTGCAGGATGGGCGACAACCCGCCGCGTCGGACAAGGTTGTGGGAATCAAACCTACAACCAAAGTGTGACAAGCCTTTATCGCCCACCTCTGGCCTACAAGAAGTCCCTGGTTAGTAGAATCTTGTTTTTTTATTAAGCGGTACGATAGATGAAGTATTAGTCAATTTTTGGAGTCATATATGATTAACCTCACCATAGATGGACTTATGTATATTTGATAACTTTTGCTAACATTTTATTTGAAACAGATGGAATGGCCCATCATTCTATCACATGATCTACTAACACTTCAAGAATGAAAAATTAAAATTCATTTCTTTAAGAGATGAAGTGGAAATTGATCAAGGCACGATCAATGATGAGATTGTACCAAAATAAATTAAGTATTTCTTCTAATTCAAATTCTTCAACATTAATGAAATGATATTGAAAACCAAAAATGTTGTCCTAGTGTCCTCATATCTGATGAATCCGATGGTACCATAGATCATAAACAATTTATGGCTTTGTGATTGATGGCTTTTTCATAGCCATGTTCTCTACCACTCTCCATCAGAACTTGATGGTTAGATTTCACTTCCATATCCATATTTTCACATATGTTATCCGATGTGGAAAACCATTGATTAGTAAATTTGGGTAACTGTTACGTTTCATAATTTAGTTTTTAAAGTTATCTTTTGATATTCCTTTTTACGATGTGGGTTTCTATTCATGAAACTTTCAAGTATTAAACCATTTATAACCCCGACGATTTTCGAGGGTGAAATTCATTTTAAGGGGGTTAGAATGTAACACCCCAAGATTTTATGAAATTTATTCTTTTAATTTCATTGATGTATTGTGTTGTACGCTACACCAAAATTATCGTTTTCTATATGAAACATCGTATTAGCCTATATTAGACGCAAACACTATTCTTGGCTTGTGTTGCACGTAAGAGCAACCATCCTCAATATCATGTGTTGTACACAATATTGAGTTTCACTAAACAATGATATATTGTTATACTATTATTACAAACTAGACGTTATGAATATTAGTAACTAAATTTTGAATTTTATGACATTATAATTTATCTTACACATTTAATAGAACATGGTATGAGAACAAAATAAATTTTCCAGTTAAAATAAGTATTTTTCAAAAAATACAGTTTTACCGCCTTTTGATGGTTCATCCACATTAAATTTATTTTTTGACATGTTTATAAGTTCAATTTGACTAAATAATATTATTCTTTTGAATCATGATATAAAAATTTACTTTCTACAAATTTTTGATTTTTTTTTCTGATAAATTTTTTATTTTGATGAATAGTAAAAATAAGCTAAATTTTAATTAAAAACAACTTTTTTCATCGGGATAATTTATATGCATAAATTATAATATTGGATTGTTTTAAAGTATAAATATAATATATTTTTACCATTTTATATAATTTAAATCATTAGAATTAATTTTACAGTGAATTCATAAGAAAAAACATTTCAATCTTTTGCAACGTTTTAACTTTTAAAACCCATTTCTCAACAGCAGGATTAATTTTAAATTAAATAATGCAAATTTTGTGGTTTTAATTTGTAAACATGGATTCCATATTTTGAATCAATAGGTCCAAATTATGTAAATAGGCTAATTTTTATTTTTAGGCATTATGAATAGTAACCACTCTAAATTTTATTTCCCATAGTTAAAGGTAAATCGGGTAATTAAGGGTAAATATAATCTTATAAAAATAACCTAACACTTGTCTTAATATAATTGGATGATTATATTTTTCCGTAAATCATACTCGGGTTGAAATGGAATCTAATGGAACCCACTGGTATTTGATTAAGACCTTTTATTTATTTTATTTAAAGGAAAGTGGAATATGTCTCACTCAAACTTTAATAATTAGATAATTTTTAATATAATATTATACAGAATAAAAATTCAATTATAAATATTCATTTGAAATCTAAGATGTTTTTCTTTATCATGGTAATTTAATTGTTATTTTTAAGATATATTTCGTTACATTAATAGCTTATAGATTAATGATGTAGAAATTATTTATTTAGTGAAAGATCAATAATATAGTTTTTATTAAAATAACAATACCTGTCAAAAAGACTAGAAACATAAACAAAAATTATTGGTCGAGTATATCTATACCCTAATCATCCAAGGGTATATTTGTAAACTATTTGAATACTTCTAAAACTGATTAGGATATTTATGTTATATTATTTTAAATTATGTCAAAGATGTCACCTTCATAATTTAATAAATATAACAAATTAAATGTTGTGATTTTAAGGTGATAAATTCGAGTAAAAATATTATTATGAAAGGTATTATATTTATCTTCGTAATAGGATTTTATTTTTAATTTTTATGCAATAAATCAGTATATTAACTAATTATACAAAAATGATGTAGTAATTATTTTATTAAGCGATATACAAAATAAATGGTTTTAAAAATATTAAAATAAATAATATATGAACAAATTAATGTACCCCATGATTTTTTTGTTTCATATGACATGTTGAGAATCTATTATATATTTTTTTTCGAAGATATCTTCTGTTTGAGTTTTATTTAAATTCAAATAATGAATAGTGTCAAAATTGGCACTATTGATATTTTATAAAAATAACATATTATTAAATTATTTAAAAATAAAAAAAATATTTAAAAACTAAAAATTGAAACTTATATGGTATAAAAGTTTATAAAGTATCCAATTATTGGAATTTGACAACATTTAGGTATATATTTATAACAATTTAAAATTTTGAATTTTATTACCACGAATAAAATTAAATATATTAAATAATAATAAATCAAGTTGATAAGGTTTAAAATAAACTTAAAACATGTCTAATATTTTATTGGTTGATGAGATTACAAACTTATCTCATCTCATCTTAGAATGGTGTCTTTATTGGCAGTTTATAAGTGGGGTTTCATTTTATTATTAATTAATATTTTTAAGGTTTCCAAAATTGCCCCTCTCCTCTCCTATATAAGGGTACCTCCTTCCCTCTCATCTTCACTCAATTTTGGGACTTCACGCTCTGAAAACCCCAAAATATTTCTCTTCTCAACCTCTCTAGTTATTTTATATATGTTCTGGTCTTCTCAAAAGACCAACTCTAGTGCCTTAAGAGGAAGCTTAAAAGAGGTGTGTCGAAGAAGAGGTAATCTCTTCTACCAATTATTTCAAGTTTCTTTCTTCTTAAAATTCTTCTTATTTAGTTTTTTAAATATAAAGTAATAACATCAGTATCACTAATATACTAATATGTCATTATAAATATGAAACAACCCCATTTCACCATCTATCCATTCTATGGAAATTGAAATCACCGACCGTGCGTACGTACGGAATACCGTCTCAACGCCGTGGTGTATTCTGTTTTTCCACCACCACCTTACTTGGATGTGTATAATGTTGTAAAGAATAACTATATATGGTTATCATAACATCATACAATTTCTGAGATATTATATCATCCACTCCAATTCCATTCAATAATTATGGGAATGATATCATCACTTGTGTGTATGTACAGATTACCGTCTCCACGACAAGATGAGATTCATTATCCATGTTAAGCATTAAAGAATGATTATAAAGTATATATAATGAAAAATAATGATATATATAACATAATAATTCTACTGTATTTATGTATATATATATATATATATATCATCAACCTACTTTGACTCAAGTCAATAAGGAAAGGAAAACAACATTAATACGCACGTACGACCTTCCGTCTCCATGAATGGTGTGTTTCATTTCATTTATCTATCTATTATATATATATAATTAATATATATGTAATATAAATCATGTTATACATTCTGGAAGTAAGTAAATCATGATATAAGTAATAATAATATCAAGAACACCAAGTCCAAACACGTACGATAAATGAAACGGGTTTACCGAAAACGCTGCTTTTACATGGAATTGACAAAAGAACGGGTAATATTAAGTAATAAGTGAGTCATATATGATATCATAAATATTATTATGGTTCTATTACAAGTTAATAATATGTCTAAATGCACTATACAGGATTTTCGGACATGTATGGAAGAAATTGGACCTAAGGTAAGGGGTAACTTTTCCAATCTCCTTTTTATCCGAGATTGTTTATTCGTAAGTATTTACTAGGGTTATATTTATGATCCATGTCACGGTTTTCTAAAAAATGTTTCATGTATGTTAAATGTCTTTTTTATCCATTTTTGAATATTAATACATGGTATGTAAGTAATCCTTTTTTACCATATGAGGAACATTTGTCTTTTTGTTAAAAGTATGAGGAGAATAATTTTTTTATCTTATAAGGCCTGAATGGATTTTTACGGTTTTATACTGCCTTATTTTCATGATGATTACTCTATAATATTTCATGATTATTTTCAAAAAAATCATTTTCTTTTAAAATTTCATTGAATTTGTCAGAAGAAAACGATTTTGAAGAAGAAAGAACATTTTCTTAAAGAATTCATTTCAAGTGTTTTATCAAAACCATTTTCCATCTAAGATAACATTATTTCTTTTGTTCATGTTTCAATTATAATGTCCCTATTATTTACATTGTTTCACTTTTCTTATGATGAAATGATATCCATTTATTTTATACGGATTATGGTATGATGGGATGATGTTTATGAAACCCATTTTATTCCTTGGGTTAGGATGAATGATTTATGTTTATGTTGTGGAACACATAAAAATGATTTCATTATGAGATGGGTGGGACCTCTATCTCCCTCAAATGCATTGGGTAAAGATTTATATCTCATGAGATAGACATGGCTGGAATGGAAAGTTAATCCGGTTCAGTGATACATGACTGGAACGAGGAGTGAACTCGATTCAATAAGGGACTTTTTCCACTAAGATGGTCTTTGCAACCATGCATTGGCTACTATGAAAATCATATCATGTGCTTAATGGTTTTCCACAATTACATTTTTTATTCCCATGCTATTTTATCATGATTAATGTTCCTTTATGATCTATCCCTTAGATACTGCCAAGATTTATTTCTCAATATTTTGATGTTAAAACTTTATGTCCATGTTTTTTTAAGTTCGAATGTATACGATTTGTTTTATTTTCTCCATGCTTACCCTTAATGAGTATTTTAGCTCACCCTTTATATGTTTTCTTTTACCCATAGATTAATGAATGGTTTTAGGTAAGAAAAAAATGGGGAAGATCTTTGTGAGAGATGTTGAAGATCTTTCTCACTAACTAGAAGATTATTTTCTAAGATTCCAAAGACACTAAACTATTACGGTCCTTGAGTGTTGGTTCTTGTTATGTATTAATTTTTCCACAAAAGTAATGTAATTTCCATGTATGTTAAGCTTGGGTCTCTACATAGATTATGATAACTTTTTTAGAGGGTTTATTGTGAAATATTGATTGTTTTTAATGAGCCTGCCAAGACAAAGAGAAATCTTAGACTCTGCCTTACTTGGTTGTAATATGGCCATCTAAGACATTTATTTTTCTTTCAAAGAGGGGATATAGAGCTTAGGCTAGATCCTAGGATTTCATTATTCAATGGTCTGAATAATTAATAAATGTAGATGAATGTAATAGGAAACTGTGGGTTTGTTTACTTTTGAGTACTTCCTTTGTTTATTGCTTCATTTTCCATATTCACTACTATATATATTCATTGATAGTAAGGCACAAATATTTTGGAGGTTACCTACTGGTATTTTTCTCACACCCTATTTGGTTCATGCTTTTTGAACTAAACAGATTATATGGTTGCAGGTATAGATAAGGGAAATCACCCTTCTACATCAGGTATTTGATTGTTGTAGGATATGAAGAGCATGGGACCAAGCTTAGCCTTGAGTTGTTGTTGGAGTTACTTACTATTTTCATTATTTTTTGTTTTAGTGATGTATTTCCAGCATTGTGACCTATTTGTATAATTTCATAGATACTTGTTACATGCATCATTATTTGTATATATATATATATGCTACAATTGATTATATTATCTTTCTTCCACTGTTTACTTTATTGTATGGTATTACTTCTTCTATTGTTGATTATTATTATTATTCCACTGTGATTCTCTGCCAATTGGGGCATAGTTTCCTCATTATCACACCCATGGCCCTCGCTATTTCTCAGTAGCCTATGTCATTCGGGGAATTACACTTGAGGCCATGTGACCAACCGGGTACGAGGAACCTTTGGGCAGAACCTGGATCAGGACACTACATTTACTATGGAAAATTATTTTTCATAATATAACTTATCCTTTATACCAAACTAATTCTATTATATCATAAATTTTAACTACAAATAAAAAATTTAAAATACCTTTTAGTGTATTAATTTCCTAAAAGTGATAAAAAATAATTTTAATATACTAAATGTATAATGTATTATGTTTTTTGAAAAATAAAACTTATGTTCTAAAATTCCAAATATGGTTTTCAAATTAAAACTATTTTTCAAAAGTTATAAGGTATCTAATATAATAAATATTAAACCTTTTAATATTTTTAATTAATTTACAATGCATATTTATATGGTAATAATGTATTATAAGTCATGTTATTTTCAAAAACCATATTTTTCAACATTCACCAAAAAATCTCTATTTTTAGGAAATATAAAAAAATTATTTTATACTATAATTTAAATTATAAAAACAAAAATGAATATTATTTTGGAAAATTATATTTCTATAATTTTAAATTCCATTTTTTAAATAAAATCATAAAATATAATGAGAAAATGTTTTTATTGGGAAATAACCATTTAAAATACTAGTTATTCTTATTAATAATTTATGTAAAGTAATAATAAAGGTAGGAATAATGTTATGGAAAGGATATATTTGTAATGTGATGTATGATTTTATAGTAGTAATTATTTAACATCATAATTATTATTTGTGGTTACTGGTAAATGAAATTATAAAGTGGGTATTAAGGAGAAAATTTAATTACTTTTCATTTGGAATGGGGAATATATTGTTAATCAGAAAGGATATATGATTAAAAGAAATGAGATAATTTTAAAGAATCATTTCTTTTATGGTAAATTTATTGATGTGTAAAACTTAATTTATTATGTTAAGGAAAGATATGATGTTGGAATGTTAGCTTGTTTTGTAGTTATATAATGTTCTATCTTGTTATTTGTTGTGGCGGGGATTTTTGTGTAGTAATGGTGATGTGGGTGATGATATATGTTATATAGGTGGTAATTAAAGGTGTGGACTATATATATGGGCTTTTTTCTATTATTGATAGTATTTAACACTAAATCTAAATCCATGGATCTGTGTTCTTAACAATGTTATGGTTTGTGACAGTGTAAAGCACTTTATGGTGAATTCCACCACATCGTTGTCATGTTCATGAATGTGGATGCATTATATGATGTTGAGCGTTATTTTATAAATATTATTATAAGTTGTCATAATCAATTTAAAATATTATTTAATGGTATTTGGAGGAATTTAAATGGTAATTGATTGTTTAAATACTAAATTATCAGTGGGAGAAATTGAACTAAAGATTAAATTAGATTTTTAACATTTGAGATATTTTAGAAATATTTAATTAGTAGGAGAAATGATTGAGTTACATAGAGAATACATGAATGAAATATATTAATAGATTCAATATTTTCAAAATTAATAAAATTTAATATTCGGTTCACAAGATAAAATTCCTCAATGTAAAATCCATCTCTCTCTCAATGCATCTTCAAACAGGGGTCTACTAGATAATAAGGAATAAAATATACTTCCCAAACATGGAGATATTTGTAAAACCCATGGATACCACAATAGAAAATATTTATTTGGAAGCTTTAAAGTGATCCCTATCATGTTGTTGTCACCAGGGATCGAAATCTCCATATATATAGGGAAAAGAAATAATGAAGATTCTTCTTAAAAAATATTTTTCTTAATATTATATTCAAGTAAATAAATTGTAAAATTTTCCTCTTAAATTTTTTTATTGTAGGGTATATACCACTCCTTGTTTTATAGAAAAAATATTTTTAGTTATTTCAATTATAATCAATTTTTAATTTAAATTTCAAAAAAAAACAATCATCCGTGTGAACCCTTATGACCCATATTGTATCAAAAGTGGGATTTAAACCATACAAAAATTGTTTTGGTTGATATGGACTTTATTTTATGTATATTAACATGATTTAAAAAATTTTATATGTGTTTTTAAATTGAAATAATATAGTCAAATATAAACGAGTTTATATTAATTTATTAAATATTTTGAAACGATATAATAAAAATTTAATATTTAAATATCTTATCAAAAAATTTATGCGATTCATTACAATTAATTATTTAGGTGATTAATAAATTTTAAAATAAAATAAAAAAATTTATATTTAGTTTGATTAATTTCTTTAAAATAAATTGTTAAATATCAATATGATTTTAAATTTTTTTAATAATATAGCATATTTTGAATATAAGAGAGTTTATATTAAATATAATGTAAATTAAGAATAGAAAAGAGTTCATATGGATATAAATTTTAAGAATTTATGTTTATTTATTTATCAAATATCAATAAATATTTTTAATTTTAAATTGTTTGCCATTATTTTTCATTGAAACTTTCAGAAAGTATTACCTCATGTATCAATATTAGTTTGTTTTTTTAGGTTAATCCATTTGAAAACCCATTTTGGATAATTGTTGTAAGTGTAAGGATGAGTTCTTTTGGTTTTCTAATTTTTGAAATTATATGGTGATGGTGATGTATATAAACTAATTTCTAGTCATTCAGAAGTATAGTAAGTAGAAAAAAGAATGATAAAAAAATAATATGGAAAATGGAAACAAAACTATAATTATTAATAAAGATGAAAGTACAGATACACAAAGGGAATTATTAAGAATTATTTAAAGGTTATGCATAGAATCATCAAATTATATGTAATGTTTTCTGAAATAATTTTTGTTAAAATTCAATCTTTACCTGTATAAGGAGATACGTTAGTGTATGTCTTTGACTAAGTGATGAGATGACCATGATGATCAAATCCATATGAATAAAATCTCATTGTAGATTAGAAGATGATGATACAAGATACATTTTATGGGTTCAACTATATTTTTATTGTTGATTCATTTTTTCTTAACACTCACTATAAAACATTGATTTTTGATAATGTAATAGGATTAAATTACTTTTATAAAATTAATGCATAATTCCCCTATAAAGTTAAACTCAGTATAAAGCACATAAAATAATTTTGGTGCTCTCTACATTTTTTTATTTTAATCAATGAAATTAAAGCATTATTTTCTAGTTTTTATGGAATTGTGCATTCTTGTGTGATGTATTTGGTTTAATATGTAATATATATTCTATTACATTGTTTTTATAGGTTTATTCTAGTTTTTTATTTCCATTTTTGGTGTTTTGGAGGACACTTTCTAGTGATTGGATAGTTCCATAGACCTAACAGGTTGTGCCAGATCTCAGTTGTAGAGTTTTAGATGACCAGAATCCAACCAATGTGTTTCAACACTCTATTTAGTAGAGTCATTTTTTACTAATTCTTGTAGTATAATTTCTGCAATCATTTCTTGAACCCCTTTATGTTTTACTGAATTTAACTCGAACTCATTAGTTTTTGAAGTAATATATTTGGATAAGTTCAAGGTTCAAGTGTAGATATTTAAATGGAATTATTTTTTATTCTAGATGAAGTATATCGTTGATTATTCACATAAAAAAAATTTATATTCCATTTACTACTACCATGTTTAAAACGACGGGGAAGAAAGAAAGGGAAAGGTTGGATAAAATTGAATTGAAAATGATTCATATATAACTAGTCGATAACATAACATATAACACCCATAAGAATAATGTAACATCAAAACATATGAGTAATATGGTCAATAAATTTAACATAATTTAAAGTTATTTAGAATTAGGGATGGGGAGTTTAAAGGAGAAAGAGTGGGAACTAATATTACTTTTACCACTCTTAGAGTCATTGGATGTGATGGTTACCATGGTGAGTAACTCAAGTAATATGACAGAATTAGAGTTTTTAGATGTTATAGATATAATTTTGAATGTGGATATTAACTAAAAGGTGATATAAGAACAAAACAAAAATTTATACAGTCTGAAAGTAATGGGATGTTCCATATTTTATAAAATTCATAGAAGAGTGAAAGGAGATGGAAGTAATATCCAAAGTAGCCTAGATAAAGGTGATATTCCCATGTGATGGAATTTTAGAATTAAAGGACATGTGAATTAATATTTTAATCAATAAAGACTCAATTATAAATGATATACTTATATAAGTGTATGAAAAAAATCTATTTTCAAAAGATACAATTTTTCTTATACTAAGTATCTCTAGTTTACTTGAGTATTGAATTATAGAGTGTAATGCTTTATTTCTCTCTATAAGAAAATATGTATGAGTAATTATAGTTCGAGAATATTTTTCTTAATATATCTTGAGGATGGTGAAATTCTTATGAAATCGAATATAGGTAATGTTTTTGTCTAGAATTATAACAAACTTATTCTAGAATTGAAAGAAGTTCAATACATACCAAGATTAAGGAAGAATTTCATTTCTATAGGGTAGTAAGAGAATGTAGAATTTTGCGAAAAATTTGTGTATAGAGAATGGAAAATCATATACAGTAACATGGTGTTGGATAAAGGAGTGAATTTGGGAAGATTTTAAAATATAAAATTTCTAGATGGTGTAATACAAGATGAATAAATAATCTCCCAAAATTTACAGTTTCAAAATATTGGTAAATTAAGTGATAATGTGATGAAAATCATGGCTAATAAAAGAATATTGAAATCCCAAACCATTAAGTACACATCATGTGATTATTTTTATATTTGGAAGCAATAAAAACTATTGTTACAAATGTATGACAAGATGCCCAATGACTAGAAGTTAGAGATTTTTTATTTGGATGTATGGGTATCATCTATGGTATATTATCATTATGTTTCACTATATTATGTAACCTTCAATGATGATGTGACATAAAATTTGTGTTTTTTCCAAAATCACATGTTTTATGTTTTGGGTACCATCATTAGATGTAGATCCATAGTGAAAAATATTACATGAAGCAAAATCAAATGGTTTATGTATTACAATAATGAAGAAAATAAAAGCATAGAGTTTTGAATATTCTCATAGTGGAAGCGAATATTTTTTAAGAATTATTTATTAGGTATTCTAGAATGAAATAGTTTCATAGATAGGGTAAATTAGACGTTATTTTATAATTTAATAATCTTGATGATTAAGATTGGTTTTCATAAGGATTTTTAGGTGGAATCATTGAGTTATTCATCACACATAGTGAAAATGAGTCCTTATTATCATTTGGAGAAAGAACTTATGATATCATGTTGGTCCATAAGAAAGATTGAAATATCCTATCTCAAAGTTTTTGGTTCACTAACCTATGTCCATCTTGATACCATGGAATCATAGAATTTTTTAACCATGTTCAGGACCTGATTTGTTGGTGTATGATAAGGAAGAATTTGGATTTCAACTACGAGATAATTGATTATAGAATTTTATTAGAAGTATGAATGTTATATTCAATGAAGAGACCATGAGGGAATATTAAAATAAAGTGAAAGTAGAAAATTATCCCAATTATTCGACATTATATAAGGTTTTTTGAATAGAAATATTAATGTAATAGATTCTCTATAAAATATATGAAGTAATGAAGTTCATGAAAAACCAAATCATGGAAAGGAATTTTTGGATGATATTAATTATTTTATGGTGTTATCAAGGAGATATGTTCCAAAAGTCTCAATTATTATAGATACATGATGAAAGTATTTGGATGGAAAATTTACAGATATAGTGGTTCTTAATGGGGTTGAGCCACCATGTTAGTTTTGATGGTCTACCCAAAGTCAATTCAAGGTGAAAAGGAGGCTAATATACATTCATTATTATCTTATCCTGGGTGATAGAGAACTTGAAATCCTGGAAGAGGAAACAATTATAAAATTATTAAATTCTTTTGGAGTTATCTTGGAGTGATGATATGGTTTCATTATATGTTTTTGGGGGTATAGAAGCTATAGAAAAACAAACAATGAAGAGATGAATTTAGAAAATACGGGATTTTCAAAAGAAGAAATTGATTATTGACTGTGAAACATGGTGACGATTGTGGTGTACAATTTTAAAAAAAATTAAGGTATAAAATTTTTCAATATCTTTTATCATTTTCTTACACATGACTATTCAGATGGTATTTAATATGGTTTCTATGAAGGGTTATATCAAAAAAAATTAAATATATAAACTAAAATTATTTATGAGGAATTAGATGAATATATTTACATTTTTTAACTATATTGTATTAGGGATAAATATGGAAGACACATTGTATTCAAGACAAAAAAAATCCTTTATAGGTTGAAGAAAAAACTGGGGAAGTGGAATTGAATGTTGAATGCCTTTATAGTTAAATTAAAGTTTATCTAAAATAATAATGATTACTGCTTTTAGTGAAAGGTATATGGAGATAGTATTTTCAATATTATAACTTTATATGTTGAAAATATCCTTATTTGTAGACCAGAAATGGAAAGGTTTAATAAGATAAAAGATGAACTATTTTGAAATTTCAAGAAGAAGGGTATTGATCAACCATAATATATTTTTGATATTTGGATTGTGAGTGTCTTAATGTATATAACTTTTTTATATACTTATTCTGACAACATATAGAATCTGGTTGGAAATTTTAGAATGAGTTATATGAATCTCGTTGACACTCCCCTACCTAGAATCATTTATAAAAGTAATTAAAATTTTTATTGAATAGAATATTAGGTTCTGTAAATGGAAAATGTCATTCTTCATCATTAATTAGATTATTTTTTATGTCATGGTTTATATATGCTTAGATTTTGTGTATGTAGTAGGATTTATTTGTATGTTAATAGAAAATTTTGGTATAGAACTCGATGTTGTCATAATGTGAATAATATAGTATCTCAAAAGATTAAATGCATTTTCACTCTATTTTGGTAGAACTGAATTACTTTTGTATTTGGTATATGAAAACATTGGGGGAGATACACTATCAAAGATGTATCCGAGTCTACCTGTTCACATACAGAGGAAAAAATATTAGTTTTTTCTCAAAACCACAACCTATAGTTCAAATTATAATAATGTAATTATAATATATTTCATTATGTAAAACTATGAAGTAGTAGATCTAGTTGAAGAGTATATCAGAGGATCTAAAAAGAAGGTTGGAAAATGTGGTGTTTTTTTTGATTCACAAAGTGTGATTCACAAAGACATAAAATGGAAGATTTATTAAGGATGAAGCTAATTTTGTTGAAATGTCAATTGATATGAATTTTATTGGTCTAAAATGTTACATTCTAGGTAATTTTAGAACAAATCATTTTTATTAGTATTTATGAATGAAATAGTTATATTCATTATAAAAATATTAATTACTTTTTAAATGAAATGAAAATATTTTTATTTAACTATTTTTTATCAGGTTTTATATAAAATTTGAATTTATAAATTAGTGAATTTGAGTTTTAGAAAATGAATTTAATTTTGGAAATCATAATATAAAAATTAAAAATGGGTGAACTTTTCGTATTGTTAAACAAATATTAATTTTTCAGTGAATACTGAGAAATATTATTTTCTGTAAAACTATAATATATTTTTAGTAAATTTGTTAATTTAAAAGACCCATTTGAATTTTAATTATATTTAAATTAATTTAATTTTTTTAATTATATTTAATCTAATTAATTACATTCTATTCTTCTTTATGCTGGATTTTACTGTAAGTTTATTTTAGGTTTAAAAATGCATTTTTATGAATACTATTTTAAAGTGAATAATGTTTAATTAATATAAACCCAAATGATGAATGATTTAAATAATATTTATAGATTATATTTCTATAAATATTAATTTAAATTCAATAAATGATTATTACTAGTCATATTATTAATATAAAATAATCTGCTTCTTGAAAAATACGTTTCATGAAAACTGATTTTTCATTATGTTTTCGAGTTTATGTTGAAATTAAAATTTCGAAAAATTTATGAGTAAATTTTATTTAAATGTATTCCATATTTTTAATAAGGATAATATATAAAATATAATAATTTTAATTTAACTTTTTCTATATGAATAGAGAAAAAAAGAAAAATCTATTACTACAGTAAAGGTGAAAACTGCTTTACTTGGGCGTTAAACTAGAATTAAAAGATTTAAAATGACCTAAATGTTTTCTAAATTCTATGAAAAATAGATTTTTCTACCTTTTATCAACTTAGGATCAATAATTTTCTATTTTTAAACTTTTTCCATCGTGTAAAATGTGGGTATAATGTTTTCATTTTAAAAATTCCATGTGTGTCCTCAACCCTACTTTTAAAAGGCCACCCCCTATCCTCCCTTATTCACTAATTAAAATAATTTTTAATTGCAAAATAACTTTGAAATTCACTCCCTTATCTCTCTCCATAGGACATATAGGCCTTTTCTTAATCATAATAATAATATAGGAAGGTTTTACGTATAATCCTATATATGTTTGTTTGAAGAATACAGATCATTCTTAACATTGTGTTTTTGGTTTGTTTATTCTTCCACATCCTGTAATTATACTTCCACTATTTTGATATAATGAAACTAGTATATATAATATACTTAAATATCATTTTGATAATTTAATAACCTACTTCTATTTTATCTTCAATCAAATGGAAAAGAAATCCATTATTCGTGTGAATGGTGGAGTTTCGTCATGCGAACCAATGTAATTGTTTTTTCATAATCATGTATCATGAATGGTTACAATGATGGAATTAATGTTTATATAAAATAATATAGAGATATTTATAATTATTAAAAAATATTATATCAATTTATTTCATACATTTCCACTCATTTAGAAATGATAACATTGTCCTTGTGTACGTGTAGACTGTTGCCTCCACGAAGCGGTGCGATTATTTTTTCATCACCATATCACATTGATAATATATATAAGTATATTCAAAGAAATAATATGGTAGTTATTAAATTAATGTCATGATGTAAAGATAAAATATTACTTACCTTATTTCCATTTTAATCAGTGAAAAATTTAAATGTTACTCATGCGTGTGTACGACCTACCATCTGCAGGTTCATAACATAGTATATTTTTCTTTACCATTTTCCATTATTTGTTTTAAAAATATAAATTATGTATAAATATGAAAAATATTTCATGATTAATATTATAGAGATGATTCAAAAATTTCTATTTGACCATATCCATCTTACCTTATTCATTTTTGACGTATAATCCCTATACCGTCACAATATTTGAAGTGAAATTAAATAATTAACTACTTGTATATATAATTTTTCAAAAAAAAGTTAATATTATATTGACATGTAAGTGATAAAATTAAAGCAAAAATAAAATTTAAATATTTTTTTAATGAATTAAAAAATTAACATAAGTTTACATTCCAGGAAGATAAAGAACATACATGAGGAGTCAGACTCAACAGAAGGGAGACTAACAAAAAATCATGTTTTAAATGTTTTACTGATTTATTTTAAAAATATTTTTATTCAATGTAAATATTATTCATATTATTTTATGGATGATTATATATACACATAAATTTATTATAAAGGAAATTTTTTCCAATTTTTGAAATTCTTTTAATGGTTTTCATAAAGAATATTTCTAGGGAATTTTTTGAATTTCATTACAAAAAGTAGATGGAATATTCTATTTTAACGTATACTGTGTTAATAAATTTTCCATCCACTATAACCATTATTTTAATATTGTATTCAATTTTAATTTTTCATGTTTTCATCAAATAAATTACATATTTTCCTTTTTTAGGTATTTTATTATTAAAAAATGTACTTTTAAATAAAAAGTGTATTTTAATATCCAAAATGAATATGGGTCTAAAAATGTTTTTATAAGTTTTTTGATGAAAAGATGAAAGAATAAAATGTTTTATTCATGATATTTTACTTGTGAATTATATATAATAAACTAGTGATATTGATATATCTTATATTATTTGTGTACCCAAATTGTGCCATGTGATCCTGATATAGCTTATATGACAGGTGTTCCCAGATAGAATCGTGTGAGTCTGAAGTAGTTTATATGATGAGTGTGGTCAAATAGAGCTAACATTCATTGGGTAATGTTCCTCATCTGAATAATAAATAATGAGGGAATCACCAGTGGTATTGTTCTCTGGATTTAACTTGGCTCAAGTTGTTTTTTGTAAAGGATTAATTTTGTTTATGAATAAGATGCACAATGTTTCAAGAAGTTTTTTATTTGCTTTCTACTTGTTTTAATGTTTTTCTTTGATAAAACGTGTGAGTGTTTTTCATGTGGAAATTAATTATTTCATTCGATCAAGTAAAATTGAGAATAAATTATTCATTTCATGGGCTTTCATTTTTTTCACTAGACTAATAGATTTCATCATTTTGTGTCCCATACAAAGCTTTCTGTGATCGTCCCACATTTTTAAAATGTTTATCACAATGTTTATGGTTGGGTAAATGAAACTAAGAATTAAATTTGAATGTTTTTAATAGTTTCCATGAAAAAAACATGTTTTATTTTAAATGTTTTATATTATTGTCAAGATGGGTAATCATTGAAAGTGTCTAATTTTTAATAAGTGGTTTTGATATCGATGAGTTTTGGACTAATAATCTTATACTCTAAACCTGAAAAGACCCTCCATTGTGAGAAATTTAATTATTGACTTAGAACTCAAGACTTTGTAATGTTTGATACTGGTTTCGTATAGTTGGTATCAAATAAAAGGTTTAGATAATTTTGGAAGTTTGGATAATGTTAAGGGAATTCCCTCAAAATATCTTACCATATGGTTTATTTGAAATTATATAGCATTTGAAAATTACCATGTTGCTACACCAAAAAAATGATTGTTTAGAATGGTTTTTTTGTAGTGGAAACTAGGAACATACAATTTGATGGCACAAAAGGGGAAATATGCTTTAAAATCAGAATCCCATATTTTTGGAATTGGAATATAACAATTTTTTTTTTTAATGATGGGTCAATTTAAGAAGGCAAAAAATGATGGTTTTATCCATGTTCGAAAGAATCTAGATCTACCACATATGAACGTGAAGTTAATGGATAATTTTACGAGAAAACATCATCTAGAATTTAGTAAATCTTATAATGAAATGGTGGCTAAAGGATGGATCAATGCATTAAAAGATAAATTTGAAGTCATTATACACTTGAAAAAAAAAGTAAATTATTTTTTCTACCTTTTTTCAGTGAAGTTGATCATTGGTAGTATATAGTTACGCATACTGGAGAAAAATATGATGTTGATATAATGGAATAGAAAATATTTATGATTATTTTTCAAGATAAATTTTTCCCAAATGTTATTTGACTATGGATGAAGAAAAAATTCATGGAATTGTGGTAAAAATAATATGATTGTTTAGCTCTATATGAATCCAATTCTATAAAACTGGAAAATTATGTACATGATTTTTTTTAGGTAATTGGTAGTAAATTTAATATATTTTTCTTAGGATTAATTTTTTTTGAATATATTTGGCCCCACTAGATTTTAGGTTATTTTAAAATGTTTTTTGTCGTGTAGAGAGTGTTTAGAGGGAGTTTGAAAACACCGATGTACCTCAGGATGATAAGATTGTGAAGCAGTCTGGGTGGCAGGTGATGGATAATCATCTAACAAAAAATTCTGGATTAAACCAGATAACATGTTTCATTTTTGGTAAAATACATTGCATGGAATGTTTGATATAATATAGAAAGTGTTATAGGTTTAGTTATATTGGTCATGGGGCTCATGAATATAAATAAAGGTGTCCAAAATAAACAAAGAATGAGGTAATTGATATCCATCCTATAGTAATATGTTTTAGTTTCAATGATTTGGTTCACTATGCTAATGTGTGTTTATGGTTAGTAACACAAGATGGAAATGATCAAGATCATAAATAGAAATGTTTTGAAAAATATTTTTCTACAAATAATGTTAATGTTTGACCATCGAATGAATTGGTGAAAGTTATGTTCCTTGATCATTATAATTATTCCAATTGGATATTTTCCTCTGGATCGTTGCATTCCATAATTTCAAAGAAATTATAATGAAAAATGAGAATATCACAAAAACAAAAAAGGATTTTACTTTTTTTTAGAACTAATTGTGGAAATATTAAATCAACCAATATATATATAAATCTTTATGTTGTTACTAGTGTAATAGTATTTCCTACAATACATGTTGAACTACCTCTAGTAGAGTTTCAAATTAATTTGGGTATGGATTAAATTTCAATTTATCTTGACAAGATAGATTAAAGATTTAAAAATTTCTTATTCCATTATTTCATAACTTTGATAATATATCAATTATATGATAAATTTATTAGAGAAGTTAGTGAGGCTTACATTGATCATATTTTTGAAAATAAATACTATTAAAAATGTTGATGTTTTAGTAGTGAATTAATACACGCTTTCTTTTCCTCATGATTTATTTGGTGCTAATCGTGATTAGGTGGTTTAGTTTACTATTTACTTGGTGCTTCATACTAATCCTATTTCAACAACATCTTATCAAATGGACCATTTAGAAATTTTAGAATTGAAAATGAAATTATAGGAATTTCTAGATAAATATTTAATTCAACCTAAAACTTATACATTGGTTGCTCTAATTTTTTATGTTAAAAATAATGATGGATTAATTGAAAATTTTATTGATCATATATCCTTGAATAAAATAAGTTTTAAGAACATGTATCTTTTACCTCATATCGATTTTTATCACTTTTAAGTTGACATAAAAAGGAGTAAATTCATCTGGAATAAAGAATATGATGTTTAATTTTATGAAATAGAAGGGAGATTTGTGAATGATCCAGTTTTGGCCCTTCCTTGTCAAATTGTTAAATTTTTCATATACAATGTTTCTTTATTAAAGGTACATTGTTGTAACATAATAAATAATGATTAGAAAATTATTTATGCCTCAAATGAATTGAATCACCTTGAGTTAAATTATCTTACACCTGAATGGGAATTATCTTATTTGTCTTTTGACATAAAAATTTAGAGAATTTATTAAATGGATTAAATTTTGAGAGATATACTAACCAGAAAAGTTTAACGTATATATTAATTGAGAGAAAATTGAACATGAGATAGAGATTATTGGTGAAATTGATCAAAGATCATGATTTCATGATTCTTTATCATTATGGAAAGCAAAACAAATTTTCTGTTTCCTTGGGTTATAAAAATAAAGCGACATTAAATATGTTATGTCTCGAACATGACCCTTGGAATATGTATTTTATGAATTTCTCCTTAAAAGTTATAGATGCAGGGACTGAATATATTTTGTTTTAGGTTGTAGTATAATCATCTCTTTTAGAAATAATTAAGAAAGATAAGAAAGTGTATAATGTTTTATATAAAATGGTAGAATTGGTTAAGAAGGTATTTTTCCCAAAATTAATGTTGATATAAAAAGTGTTTTACGATTTTTAAGAGATTATGTGTGCCTTGTGATTCCTAATAGAAGAGAGAATTTTCTATTAATGTTCATAATTCCATATTTTCCATTCATCATGAAAGAAATAAGATTCATAGAGACCTTGAAGTATATTATTGGTAAATGGAATTGAAAAAAATATTATTGTATTTACTATGAAATTTTTAAACATTAAATAATATAATATAGAATTAAAACTACCTAAGAGAGTTCTTTATCCTTTTAAATTTATGAATTGGAAATGGTAAAATGTATTAATGGATTTCATGGTGGGATTTTTGAGAACCTAATAAGCTAGCAATGTGATTTGGGTTATTATTAATTGATTAACTAAATATACACATATCCTTTTCATTTAATATAAAATGTATTTGGATCATTTTTTTGAATAGATATTATGAATATTGTAATGTTACATAGATTTCCTCTCATCTTTTTATCAGATTGTGATCCAAGAATCAAATTTAATTTTTGGAAATGTTTTCTGAAATAATTAGACACTGAACTAAATTTCAATAAAATATTTCATCTTCAATATGATACATAGAAGAAGTTAATAATTCATACCATGGAAGATATGAATCATTATTTTTCAATATATTAATATGGATGTTGGGATCATTATATTTTTTTGGTTGAGAACTCTTATGAAAATAGTTTTAAATATATTATACAGATAACACCTTTTATAATCTAGAGTTTTTGGATAAATTAAGAGAAATGAAGTTGATGTCATAGGGTTGATAGATAAAATGTATGATAAGTTATAGTTTATTCACTAACATATAAGGATAACATAGAGAAATAAAAAATTTATGCGGATAACCGGATAATGATATTTCTTTTGAGGTAGGTGAACTTGTGTTTTCAAAGTATTTCCATCAAAAGTGTTATAAAGTGTTGTAAAATGGGATTGTAATGTCCATGGTTAACTAGAACATATAAAATCTAGGATAATATTGGAATAGTTTCATACCGAGTTTATTTTCCTCGGAGTTTATTCAAGGAACAAAATGTATTTCATATTTCAATGTTGAGGAAATATATGCCGAATTAATCTCATATTTTGAGCCCCAAAGTAGTTTAATTGCAATAGAATACATCTTATATGGAACAAAATGTTATGATTCTTGACCATTGAGAGAAGGTGTTAAAGAATAATGTAGTTCATCATGTTATGGTTTTATGGAAATACTATATGTTTGAAGAATCAATATGGGTATTGGAAAATGATATGTGGAAAGATATCCCCACTTGTTTAATAGTTGAATAAAATTTTAAGGAATAAATTTCCAAAATGGTGAAGAATTTAACAAACCAGGTAAAGATAGAATACATCATTTTCATATTTATTATTTTTTAATAATGAGTTAGATATATCCATTATAAAAATATTAAGTATCTTTTAAATCAAAATGGAAATAATATGTTTAAACTATTTTATTATAAGTATTTAAGTTAGATTTTAATCACCAAATTATAGAATTTGAATTTAATAAAAATAATTTAATTATTTAAATCTACATATCAAAATTTTCATGCTCTGAAATTATAACACCTCGAGATTTTCAATATAGGAACATCATGTTTGATAGCATACATAACACAAAAAACCAAAATAAGAAGATGATATAACATCCTAACACATTATGATATATTTAATATAATTAAATTCCATCTATTTGATAGATTTTGATGCATGAAACATTGAGTTTAAATGAAACACAATTCCTCATTTATATATTATTATCTAAAAATGTCCATTATAACATATCCATGATACTGGAGGATATTAATAGAACTAGATTAATTATGAATTTTTTATTATTAAAATATGTATAAATGAAATTAAATTTTCATACATTTTTTAGAAATAAAATAAGATTTATTTTAAAGTAAAACAATGTTTTTCAAAAAACCATATTTTTCTATATTTCGTTTTAGTCGCGCTTTGAGTGCATTATTGATAATTAATTTATAATAATTTTATAAAATTTATTCTAAACAATAAAATTAATTTTTTTAAATCACAATATCAAAAATAAATTTCGGCTGAATTTTTTGAATTTTTTTGAAATGTTTCATTTTTTGATGAATAGTGAGAAATATTGTTTTTTTTACAAAAAAGTGTGTTTTCTTTTAATTTTTTTTGGAAATTTAAATTATATTGAAATTTTTTTAAATTAAATTTAGTTAAATTATATAAGAATTTAACTAATTTAATTCATATTAATATATTTTATATCGAATATTATATTAAAACCTTTTATAAGTTTGATACTTTTCTAATAAAAAATGCTCTTTTTGTCGCCACTATGAGTGTAATTTTAAATTAATTCTTCCACTTCTGTAAATAGAATTTGGTTAAATGGATTCAATAATTTTAACAAGTATAATTTATATTATATAATATGGTTATGTATTTTTCTACCAAAATTAATAGTGAAAATAGTAAAAATTAATTACATTGTTTTAGGTAGAAATGGATTTATCATGTTGTTAAACTAAACTTATAATGGTTACAATTACCTACCAAATTTTAGAAATCTCACTAGATAAAATGTTTATACACTATAATATCAAAAATTAGAACCTATGGTTAGTTTGATGTTTTTTTCTGTTAATGACTTTAACATCCTCACTTCTTTTGGAAAATTTATTTGTAATTTCCTAGAGGGTTCCATTTCTCCACTTATAAAAGGGAACTCCCTCACACCAATTTTTCACATTCCTCAATATATTTTTCTTTATAAAAACATATAAAATATTTCCAATAAATCATTATTCATGTTATATATTATATGTTTCTCTCAAAATAATATCCCTAGGGGTCTTAAGATGAGATCCAAGGGTGGTTTCTCTTAGAGAAAGTATTTATCATAAATGATCTCTTTAATTTTGTTATTGGTTTTACACCTTTAGTTATATCTTAATACATCAGATATAATAATAAAATTACCTACCATAAACTTATATTTCATAATTTTTATGGAAAATTATTTATCCATATCAACTTCTGTCAAATTGGAAATGAAATCATCGATCGTGTGTGCATAGAACTACCGCCTCACAAACTAATGTAGTTTTTTTCCATAAACAAATTTCCAGGATAGATATAATTATTTATTTTAAGAATTTATATAATATTTATGATATTATTAAAATTATGTAACTATAATATCCGATATACCTTTTAAAATTTCATTCGTTTTCAAATATGATAATATCGCTCATGTTTATGGTGGACCATCGCCTCACTAATCGATGCAATCTTTTTAACATATGTTTTACATGAAATTTAATAAGAATAAAATTAAATGATATATGTGATATATATGATATTATATTTATTATATAAAATTAATATATCAATCACTTTATTATTATTTCACTCTTTAAGTGAATGATGTTGTTGCTCGTGTGTACGTACGTCATACCATCTCTATGAAGCGATACGATTCATTTTCCATGTACAAATTTTATAAATGGCTATATAATTGTATATATATAGTAAATATTACACTTATAAAATTTATATAATTCATTATTTGATATATATATATATATATCATTTGAAAAAGAACGACTCCTTTCATGATAAAATGCTCATGAGAAAATAAGTCAATTGAGACACGAAACAATAAAATTAATGAAATATTGTTAAAATGTGGTAAAAGGTTATAAGAGGATTATATTTTATATAATAAATATTATTATGGTTATTTTATAAATTAATAACACACATAAAACCATTATACCAGAGGTACATACATGTGTGAAGGAAATCAGAACTCCGATAAGGGTTTCTCATCTCATGGATACTTATGTGATACATGTGCCATATTCACCACATAATTCCATTGTGTAGTTTATATATTTCCGATTTTATATGAAATATAATTAATATATTTAAATTAATTGTATTTAACATTTAAAACCGCTCTTTTCATATGTTAAAATTATTTTTATTTTATGGAAAACTTAATACATTACACACAAAACACCCAAAGACCATATTATTCTGGTACCTTTGGAAACATGGAGTCATAAAAAATAGTTTATAATCGGGAAAAATTATCTACCAAAATGTTCTTCTTGACTATAACCCCTATTAAACACATCAAACATAATACATATCTTCATAACCTAGGTTAATGTAATCATAAAAAAAGGGGTGAGCTCAAATGATCAGTAAGGGTAAACAAGGGAGATATTAAACATAATAATATTTATATGGGTATGATAACATGATCATTAAAATATAATATAATACCCTGTTAATCAATGATCATAAATAGTAATCATGATATAGATATTTAATGTCCATAAGATATGAATCGTAAGGAAATAAAGATCATGATCCATGAAATAATAACAGAGGAATAAAACATGAAACTGTGGAAAACAGATAAGGATATTATAATTATTTCTAAAGAATTCAAGGAATCCCTTCCATGTCTATATTGTTAGTATGGGTTAACTTCCCATATCATATTGGTAGCCATGATTCACTCCCATGACCATCTTAGTGGACAAAGTCCATTATTTCCATCTCATGATATAAAAAACTTTACCCAATGCATTGGAAAGAGATATTGGACCCACCCATATCATAATGAAATAATACATATATGTTCAAAAATAAAATAAATCATTAGTAACCCATGAAATGAAATGATTTTCATAAAACAGTTCATCACATCATTACTCATTGAAAAGAAAAAAAATCATAAATATTTATCCATCATAAATGTAATCCATTAAATTAAACAATAATAATGATATAAATTGTTCATATCCCCACTAAAAAATAATTAAAATCAAATAACATGGTAATATATTGAATATAATTTAGGTATAACTCTTGAAAACAATTTTGTAGGAAAATATCCATTTTTCAATGAAAAGACTATTAATAACATAAAATATTTTAAAAAATTATTTGAAAATAGACTTGAAAACTTTTAAATAAAGATTTTAAAAATATTTTAAAACACATAACATTTATTTACAATCCTTTTCATTCAAAATTATTTTAAGTGATCTTTTTTAAAACATTTTTTAAGGAAAATAATATTCAAACATTTCAAAGTCTCCCATACCACTTTGAGACATTTGTAACATAATCCCCCTGAAATAAATATCATAAAATGGATGTGTAAATACCCATATAATAAATTCTAAAATTCATATAATACATTCATTTGTAATATGTACACCACACAAAATAAATTATCTGTGAATAATCCATGTATCTCACGGAAATAGAAAGTTGGATAGAATTCCCTTACCTCACGTTATAATTACATAAAATATGTTAAAACATTATTTTATAATGGTTTAAAGATGGTAAGTAAATAATTATAGAACTATTTTAAAATTTATATTATCTTATATAAAAAGATTATAACATATTGTGGCCAATTAATTAATAATATTTCGTTATTTTCATTGGCTCGGGTGTGTTTGTTTCATTGTTTCATGATAGATTCATTTCTGTAAAATTATGATTATTGTTGTAAAATTATATTAAAACTAAATAAGTTGAAGTAAATAGTAATAATTTACTTATATAATTATATATTCACCAATATATCATTCTAATTTCTTACATGAAGATGATTTATAAGAAATGTTTTTATGAAAAACTCCTTGTTTATTTTGGAGACTTTTCCAAACACAACGAACTAGTTTCATTTTATTTTATATTCTAGGTATATATATATGTTACATAGTATGAAATAGTTTCTAATATATATATATATTTGAATATTATTTAACTATATATGTAGTTTTAATAACATCCCTAATGGTGGTAATTTAATAAGTACAAAAACCTTATTCATGGAGGTAATTAGCCAACACAACTAGGACAATAATTTCGTTTATTTAAAAAAGATAAAATGTGCAATGAAAAGGATATGATATATTTAATTATCAGAATAAAACTTCAGTATATACATTATTATGTAATTATCATGCATTTACGGATGATGTGGGTGAGTAAAAAGTATAAAAAGAAAAGAAATTAAGAGAGACACTTTGGGAAAATTAAATCTTGAAGGTCACCTATTTGAGAGACCCTTAAGGATCATGGATTTGGCCTTTTAGTGAGACCATATTAAATTGGATGTGGATTGAGTGATTATTATAGGGTTGGTTAGATATTTTACGAGTTCAATGGTTTTTTGGATCAAAATTGGGTGGTTAGGGGTGGTGCTTATATTTGTGGAGACGTGGATTTAAGCATTTAAAAAATAAATATTTTATATTTAAATCCAACCATTTTGAGGTGGAATTAAATTAAAAAATGTTTTCTAGATATTAATATTCTAGAGGCTTATTAGGGTCTATCTACACATCAAATAACCTTAAAATGTTGTATTTTTAGTTATTTTAATCCTTTAACCTTTTTTACATTGAAATGTTTTATTTTTTACATATAATGCGATAAATATTTTTTTACCATGGAAACTTTTTTATACATAAAAATTATGTTGACATTAAAATATAAATTAAAAATTTTATTCCAAATATGGTATCAATTTAACCTAATTCAATTCAAAAAATTCGCAAAATTGTATATTAAATTAATCTGATAGATACAATGAAAAAGTAGGGGTTTAAAGGGAAACGTTCAAAAGTTCAAAAACATTTTAAATCCAATTTCAATTTAAAATTGATTCCAATGTCATAAAATGGATAAATGGATAAAAAAATTATATAATTAATCTATAAAACCAATCAAATATATAATTTAACACTAAATTATTTTGATGAAAAATTTGTTTCAATTAAAATAAAATCAGATCAAAAAAATATGAAAAACTCATCCTTCATTGATTTAGACCTTCATAATTCATAAATTATCTCGATTTTATCAAATTAAATTTATAATAGTGTATAAAATTAATTTTATTGTTTTTTCTGTAGAAGGAAATGAAAATTAGTTCATTTGAGAAAATAGTAGTTTTTAACATATAATTATTGTACCAAATATTAGGTTGTAATTACCAAATATTTAAATTTATATAAAATAATTATCAATAATATTTCGAAATTAGTTATATCTATTAATATTAAAAAAATTAATGGGTATTTCATAACCATATATTTTATGTAATTATTACAGTAGAATGATGTTTTTTTGGGAACATGATGTTGCATATAAGGTACGTCGGGATAGTGTTGTGTGTAGCGCAAGACAAGTTGGTTACTTGTGAAAATAATGCTACATTTGGTGAAATTAGAGACATTAATTAAAATTAATTTTTTTTTCAAAAAAAGTCAATAAAAACTCAGGGTGTTTTATTCTACCCCCTTAAAATGAAATTCACCATTGAAATTCGTTATTCTGATACAAAAAATTGAGGATACTTATACCTCATAATATCCTAATGTTCCCACATAACAACCTATAACTTGTGATTTCTACAAAAAAAATTAACCAGGTGAGTGGAATTATTTCTAATAACTTTCTCTATATTATCCTTAATTTCAACTAGATGTTCTTTATAAGAGAGATCTTGTACCAATGGTATGACCTATAATTTCACTACATGTTAAGGTTTGGGTATATACTTCTTCAGTATAGATACATGGAACACTACATGGGTTTGAGAGAGGTGTGGAAGAAGTTCCAAGTGATATGTTACTACCTCTATATGATCAAGAATTTCCAAAGGGAATGATATATCTAGGGATTAGATTCCCTTTATCCCTGACTGTCATAGCCTTTTTCTATAGAGAAATTGGTAGCAAAAACCTTCCCACTAAATTCAAAAACTAGATCATTTGATAGGTTATTAGAATAATGTTTTTCCCTGACATTATGCTACCTAGATTTTCTAGGGAATGGTACTAAAATTCTTAGCCATCTCTTCAGTGATCTTAGGTGTCAATAGATTTATTTCTCTAAATTTATCCCACCATGTTGAAGGAATAAATTTTTTCTCATAGGGCGATTCATAAAGATACATACGAATACTTGAATAAAATCTATTGCTATAAGATAACTCAACTAGAGGAAGGCATTGATCCCCAATAACCTTAAAATCTACAGAGCAAGATCTCAACATATTTAATATTGCTTGAATTGTTCATTCAGACTAATCATCATTATGAGGATGATAAGTAGTTTTGAAACTTAATTATCTATATTTTTCTTGCTAAAGGCTTCACCAGAATATTGAGATAACACTTGGGTCCAAATTAGATACAATATAATTTGGTAATCCATGCAACCTTACAACCTCCTTAATGTGTATCCTAGAATGTTGATAATGAGATAAGTATTCTCTGATAGTAATGTATTGTGACAACTTAGTAAGGCGATCTACTACCACCCATATATCATTAAACCCTTTATAGGTTTCTGGGTTTTTAATAACAAAACCCATGTTGATGTTTTCCCATTTCCATTCTAGTTTGTGTAATGGATGTAACATCCACTTATATTTTTATCATTCTACCTTAACTTGATGTCATACCATGCACTAAGATATAAACTCTACAATATCTCTCTTTATATCATCCACGTAGTAGTATTCTTTTAAATCTCTATAAATATTCATAATTTTAGGATGATTATATGATGAAGAGATTTGAGTTTCGTCAAACATCTCCTTCTTCAAAACTGATATGGTAGTAATACATGAATGGTTCTTGAACCTTATCATTATATCTTGATCAAGGTTAAACTAATTAAAATTTATGACTTTTTTTTATAATCCAAAACTTCCTTCTTCATCTCTTTAATCTTCACAAGGATTGAGAGTTGAATATCCAATTTATCAAGATGTGGTTTTACCCTTCTTTCAGGATTTTTGTGTCCATCCTTTATAATTCTAGAAATGTTGGATCTTTTTTTCCTCATCATGGAAAATCAAGCATGATCCCTTTATCTCAAAGCATCTACCAACTTGTTTTCTTTCCCAGGAAGGTAATGTATTGAGAAGTCATAATCCTTTATCAATTCTAACCATCTTCTCTAGTGCATGATCCACTCCATCTATATGAATAAATATTTTATACTTTTATGATCGATATGTATTTCACACTTTTCACTATAAATATACTGCATCTATATCTTTATTGAAAAAATTTCCACAGTTAACTCTAAAGAATGAGTTGGGTAATTTTTCTCATGAATTTTCAACTTTCACGGGTATAAGCGATAAAATAGCTATTATGCATATGAATAAATCCCAATACTTTCTTGGATGCATCACTAATGTTTACAAGCCCTTCACCACTAAAGGGTAATATAAGCATAGGTGTGTTAAATAACATTCAGTTTAGTTCCTGGAAGTCTTCCTTACATTCATTTGTCCATATGAACGTTGCACCCTTTCAAGTTAACTTGGTTAGATGATTAGATAGTCTTGAGAAATTAATAAAAAACCATTGATAATATCTATATGAACAAGGAAAACTGTAGATCTCAGTCATTTTGGTTGGTCTATGCCATTATTCAATGGCCTCCTTCTTTGATGGGTCTACTAATGTACCTTCTCTTGGGATTATATGACCCAAAAATAAATCATTTCTCAACCAAAATTCACACTTTTTAAACTTTTCAAATATTTTATCATTCCTTATGGTCTTTGGTACAATTATAAAGTGGTCTTTAGTCTCTTATTTTCTCTTTTAATAGATAATAATATCATATATAAAGACTACCACAAACAATTTAAGGTAATTTCTAATAACTATAATTATCAAATCCATGAATATAGTTGGGGAATTAGTAAGACCGAATGACCTCACAATATAGCCATATTTTCCATACCTTTTACGGTATTCCATTTTGGATATATCCTCTTTCTGGACCCTTAGTTGATGACATTTATAATGAAGTTTAATCTTGGAAAATTATTGAGTTCTATGCATTCGATCAAAAAATTCCACAATGAGGGGAATATGATAATTGTTCTTGACCGTGATATTTTTAACTCCCAATATTCAATACAGAGTCGCATTGATCTATCTTATTTCTTCATAAAAAGAACCAATTCACCCCAAGGTGTCACACTTAGCGGAATTAATCCCTGATCATGTTTTTCAAGTAGTTTTTTCTTTAATTCCTGCAACTCAATTAATGCCATTCCATCGGGTGTCTTTGAAAATAGTGCCTAACCATGTATGATCACTATAGAGAACTCAACTTCGAATTTTGATGGAATAATATGTAAATATTCTGGAAAGAATCCAAAAATTCATAAACAACAGGCATATCATCAATGTTGGTTTTATCCCCAACCAATCAAGATAAACATCCCTTCTAAATGGGAATTAATACTGATACACTAGATGCAATCTCTATAGGATGTTCCTACATATCATCACAATGATATACGATAATATATTGGTTTGAAATATCAAATATAACTTCCCTTCGATGAAAATTGATGTCAAATTTATACATATAAATCCAATCCATACCTAAGATGGCATCAAATTCTACATTAGGAAAAAATGACATGATTTAAAAGAAAAACATTCCCAAAAACTCCAACCAGAGATGAATCCTAGACATGATATGAAATCATCATACCATTAAGGGTATTCACTACTAATTCCACATATAATCTATTTTTTTGAATCTTAAAACCCATAGAAAATTTTTTAGATATGAAAGAGTAGGTAGATCAGGAATCAAATAAGACATTAACAGTTCTAGATTGGTTTGTATGTGTACCTTTCACCACATCGTTATCACAAACCTCATCAGAAATAGTGATAGCATGATATTTCCCCCAATCCATCAAATTATAAGTTTGCTAACAACGATCATCATCACATTACCTTGGGATTGGTACCTGGTTAGAATAACACCCATTCTTATTACACCTGTAGCACTGAATCATGGGAGGTGCATTCTATGCCACTTTCTCTCCATTCACTCCACTACATGATTTTTTAGCATCACATCAATAATCAAAAGCCTGATGAACTTACTTTATGTACTTAAAACATTTAATATAACCATTAAGACCATTTCCTCCATGCTTCTTCCCACATATATAGCATAAAAGAAGGATCATTTTTCTCTCTTAATGGTGTTTAGATTTCCTTTAAACTCCCCCTTACACATCTTATCAAAACCATGAGATTAGAACATTACTATAACCTATATTTCAATATTGATTTCAAAATTCACAACCTATTTGTATCTAGTAATGTATCTTATGGAAAATTCATATCACAGACTTGGTTTTGAGCCTCTAGTGAACCTATCGACTTTACTTTCAGGTTGGATTATAATTCTGGAAGCGTACCTCGCAAGTCCTGTGAAATTAGCCTCATAGGTACTAAAAAATTCACCAATACTTTTATTCAACTCAAGATACTCTTTTTTCATCTAGGTATAAAGACTACGAGGAAATTATTTTTTTGAAAAACATGTTCTTAAACTCATCCCAAACCATCGATTCAATTTTATCTTTCAACCATGTTTTCTTAATTAGAGTACACCATTAGTATGTTTCACCTTCTAAATGAAAAAAAAAGTTGAATAAGTTTTTCACGATCTGAACATTAGAAAATGGAGAATATATTTTACGCATTATTGATCCATTATTTAGAAATACATGGATAAGAAGATCCACTAAAGGACGGTGGACATACCCTCATGAAAGAATCAATATAATTTTGTTCCCTCCTTCTCTCATTTGGATGTCTACCATGATTCATCAATCAAAAAATATTTTTCAATATATCAATAAGATTTTACATTCTAGATCCCATAGTAGTTATTTTATTAAGAGGACAATAATTACATTTTTGATCACAATAACTATTAGCGCGGTTTCATCGGGTTTCATCTAATGACTAAAAAAATATGAGATTATGAAATAGTTATCATAATGAAGAACCACGTAATCATTAAAAGTCATATAGAATATGTCTACATTGTGACACATTCGTTAATTAATGACCCCTCAGGTTCATCCTATTTTATTCATGTCAAAATTATGTTTAAATCCTTTATAAATGTTCATGCAGAGTTTCTGAATCTCTAAAGGATATCTCTTAGGAGTGTTAAACTTGGTGTGCAGCAAGGCCCTTTGTTGTGTACCGGGTTGTGATCGAGTCATGACCAATGAACTATGTTAGAGTTTTTTCCCCTAGGTGCCACTATACTAGAGCCACATCCACTTATATTATCCAAAAAGTGATTTATTTCTTTGAAACCACTCAATCTATCCTTTAACAATCTTTTAGGACATTTTCCTATACATTTTTTATCCTTAGACTTATCCTTTGACATGTACATAGGGTTATCTTTAAGGTTTTATCATCCAGTTTTTCAAATTATAACATAACCTTTTCTTTGATTACAGCTATATCGAACCTTTTTTGATACCTTAACATTACATTACTTGTGCAGAAGACATAATTCATCACACAAACAAAGATCATAAATAGGAATTATGGAATTAATATTGGTAGTTTATAAGAAATGATTCATAAGAAAATAAATAACATGAGCCATGAAAGAATAACATAAGAATAAAACATGAATCTATGGAAAGATAATAAGAATATAACGATGATTTCCATATTATCTAGACATCACTTCCAAGGCCATCTTAGTTTTATGGTTTCACATCCCATACTATCTTGGTAACCATGATTCACTTCCATGACCATCTTAGTGGGAAAAGTCATTTATGACTATCTCATGAAATATAAATATTTATCTAACGAATTAGATGGATAAATAAGTCCAAACCATATCTAAATTAAATCATATATATATGTGCCTCAATAACACAAACCATTCAAAATCCATGAATTAAATGGGTTTCATAAAACCCTTCATCATTGCATAACTCATTAAAAAGAAAAAAAATCTTAAGTACCAATCCATTATAAATTTAAACCATTCAAAGTAATAATTACAATGGAATCATTGGTTAATATAATAAATAAAAAAATAAGTAACCTCAAATAACATGGTCTTATATGGAAAATATTTTTGTAGAATTCTTGAAATCAATTCTCAATGAAAATATCCTTTTTTTTCTTTTAAAAATGCTTTTCAGAACATAAAACATTTTGAAAACATTTTTTTCTTTGAAAATAGATTTTAAAAATTATAATTTATGATTTCAAAAACAAATTAAAAAAATAATTTATAATCCTTTTCCATAAATATGATCTTAATAAATATTTTTAAAACATATATTCGATAAAATAATTTTCAAACATCTCAAAGTGTCCCATACCACTTTGAAACATTTGTATCATAATCCCCATGAAATAAATACCATTAAATCAATATGTAAATACCTATAAATTAAATTGTAAAAGTATTATAATACATTGATGGCCAATTTTAACACCACCCAAATGAAATGTGTTGTAAATAAGCATGTACCTCACGAAAATAGAAAGTGAGATGAAATTCCATTAACTTGTGTTCGAATTCCTTCAAACCTATTAAAACCTACTGTATAATGTTTTAAAGAAGGGTATTAACTCATTATAGTTCTATATTAATATATTTAGTATCTTATATGATGATTTTATAACATATTATGAGCCATTCATTAATAATATTTTATTATTTTCATGGTTTTTGGGGTGTTTGTTTCATAGTTTCATGATCAATTCATTTGAGTAAAATTTTGGATGTTATTGTAAAATGAGATTAAAAATCCAGGAGTGTAATAAAATAGTATTAATTTAATTATAGAATTATAAATGGTCTATATATCATTTTAATTTATTACATGAATGTAATTCATTAGTTAAAAGGTTAATGATAAAAATTTAGATAATTTCATTGGTTTTTCTAAACACCACAAACTAGTTACATTTTATTTACAATTATGAGTATATATTAGTTCTAGTGTAATGAATCAAAAATTTACCAATGGAATTTATACTTTATTATTTTAATATGATATAGTATAATAACATAAAATCACATTAGGAAATAGAATGAAACATCATGCATAAACGAGTTACTAAATTCTACATGTCCTTTAAACGTAAATTTTCACTCCTATGATATGAATTTAAAAAATATGACTTACAAGATTTTGATCAGTTGGCTGTTTGATGTCCAATATAACAAACATAATTTTTTTGTGAATAGTAACATACATTTATGAATAGTAACATTAAACTTATGAATACTAATACGACCCTTATGAATAGTAAATCTACCAAGTGAATAGTAACGTAACCAATGATAGTAGATATAAAATTTATCCATCCTATAAGTGATAATATTATATAATTATATTATAGTGTATGTATTTCTATAAATCATGAATATTTAATGATTAATTTAATAAATAAAAAAAATCATTTTTTATAAAATTTATTTATAAACTATTATTTTGATGTCTTAAGATTATATGATAATTTTATGAGACCTTAATTAATTTTTCAAAGTGTTCGAAAAATATTTTTAATTTTAAAATTTCTATTTTTTCAAGTAAATCATAATTTCAATTAAAAATTTAAAAACTCATATTTAGAAAATAATTTTTATAAAATGGGGTTCATTTTTTAATACTACAAGTCAAAAAATGGTTGGGGAGGATTTTTAATATTTTTTGAAATACTTGAATTTTTTGTGAATAGTGAAAATTGATAATTTACAAAATATGGTTAATAAATGAATTTTTGCATCATTTATGAGTCTTGGATGATTTAAATGGCCATTATTTCAAACTTCCATGCCCAATATAAAATATTTTGTCATGGAATTGTCTCTATTATTTGTCAATTGGAGAAATAAGAAATTAATGATTATAATGTTGAGAAAACCCCTCTCCCCTCCACTATTAATATCACCCATCAAAACCTCATTTCCTCACACATCTCAAGCTTCAATCTTTGTAAAACTTTTGCCCAAAAATCTTCCCTATACCACACCCCATTTCAATGAGCTCTTGGTCTCCTCCAAAGAACAAAACTAGGTGCCTTGTGGAGGATATCAAGAGGAGAAGTCAAGAGGTAATTCCTCTCTCTCTCTCTTCTTTCAAATTCCTTTCAAATTTTATTTCTTTTCTTCTCTTATCCTCAATTTTTATTATCTAAATATCATGATAACTCTAGTATTATTGATATGATGGAATTATATCGTGTTAATGGAATATTATTCATTTTACTTTTCCCTCTCTCTCTTTGTTTTTAAAAATGAAATCGTTGCCTACGATGTGTTAATTTACTTACATCATGGGTGATGCACTTCCATTTTCCTTCAACGCCTTCAAGGCTATTAATAAAAATATTAAATAGTTTAAAAATTATTTTAGTATGTATTTTGTAACCCCTTTTATGTTCTGGAAACAACTTTTATACATAATAATAAATGATAAAACAAAACATGTTCATTGTTATAAAAAAATCCCAATTTAACCAATAACGATCATTATTAAATTTTATCTAATGATTTATCCACAAAGAATAAATCCAAATTCATTATAAGAACATTTAAAATCATGGAATTTAATTAATAACATGTAATAGAACTCTGTATGTTTATCCATTTTCTACACAAACTTTCATTCATGTGTACAAGTGAACCATTAATGAAAACAAAGAAAAAGAACACTCGCAAACAATTAATTTAAACTCTATAACTCATATAATGGCCCATAAAATAACATAATAAAAGTATTATGAATAAATTATATTTATAAATAGTTTTTTATGTGTTAATTAATCAATCTAATGTGATTATAGATGACATTAATGTGATGAACGAATTTGGATACATGGTAAGGGGAATTCTCAAACCCTAATTTCTTTCTTTAAAGTTTTCCCTCTTTCACTCCATTTTCAGTATGGTTATTCCTTAAAAATAATTTCATCATCATTATATTAACTCTTCTAGGATATACATGTTTTAAAATAGATTTTATGTCAAGCATAATGTTTTCCAAAAGAACTCTTCTTTAAAAAACACACCTTTAACTTCTCACTCATGATTGATGTTTCTTGTATCAACCCTGTTATTCCCTATTTCATTTGGGAACCTAATGTTTATGAGTGTATAATTTATGAATTGTAACCCATTCCTTTCCATGGGTTTTTTATTTTCAACATTAATATATGTTCTATGTGGAATGTATGATAATGTAAATGTTATGATGTGAGAGGTGCACCTAGAATTTTATAGCACAATGAAAATGTTTTGATGTGATAGGTGATCCTGAAATTATATAACGCTCCAATTCATTGGGTAATATGATGAATCTCATGAGTTAAAGTGAGATATGATTGAACATGATGCTATCTTTTTTGAAAACTATGTGTGGTAGTTGACCACTAAGACATGATGTTTCATTTTTATGCATTTACACATTCCATACTATTATCTAATTCTTCTTCTCTTGACTATGATTATGATGTTCGGAATATGCTCACCCCATGTCACATTGTTTCGTGTTCCTATCCTTCCTATTACCAAGATTTTATCTCTCACCTTTTTTATGTATATCCTCAGGTGATTACATGTACTAAGGAGAACTCATCGTTTGATAAGAAGATAAAGAAGAATAAATTAAATAAATGTTTATGTTTTATGTTTTAAAAGTTATATATGGTCCTAGTTTTCCTGACACTAAACCATTATATCCTCAATGTGTAATGTTTTTTTGTATATATTTAAAATTATTTACTAGTAATTTATGTAGTGTGGGGTCACAATAGTTGGTATTAGAGGCATAATTTAATTAATATGGGAATTGTGATTAGTGAACCGTAGTGAAATCCCTAGTATGATAATAAGTATTTGTAAGAACACAAGAATCTATGATAAACACATGGGTCACATATTATATTATTTTAGAGTTAATTTCACAACGGAATATATTTTTTATTCATGACTTGTTGAGTTTTGTTTTCCTCTAACCTTTTCTATTTTTGAAAATGGTGGGAACCAGGGGAAACCGTGCAAACAACTTGTGTGAGGGAAAATGTAATGATTATCTGAATGACATCCCCAATGCTTTGGCAGGTAGAGTTAAATAAATCATGGTTATGATTACCCAGTTGTCTGAGGTTATGAATAATAACCTGAATAATATTGAATTTCATCCTTCACCTAAGAGGGAGCAACTAGCTATCGAGTGTTTTAAGTGCCAACAACCACCAATGCTACAACTATAGATTGAAATGGAACTATACAAGCCATTTCCCTAAGCCTCGAGTCCTCGAGGGTAATCAGCATCAACAACCACCAAATCCAATGGAAAAAGGAAAGGATTATGCCATCACTATTATGGATGTGGAGCAAGAAAACGAATTTGTACAAGGTACACTTCCTATTCACTACTAAATGGAAAAGGAATTATTCGATTCTGGTTCTAGGAATTCCTATATATCATGTATTGATTCTTGACTATAGAATCAAATCCCTCAAACCTTAAAGTAGAGATATCTATAAAAACAACAAGTGTTTCAATCATGGAAACCCAAGTGTTGGAATCATCTATTATTATGGTATGTGGGAATATTATTTCAAAGAATCTCATGATACTACTCTTGGAGGAAATATACATTATACTAGGGATGGATTGAATCCCATTATATAGAGAACATATAAACTACTAGGAAAAGAAAATATCTTTTCATATTACGAACCATATCATACTCCTCTTTAAATATAAGAAAGAACCTGAATCTCATTTGAAAGATCCTTCAACGGTGTGGGTGTTGATCCCCTATGAATTGGAATACCTCAGTCAAATGGTTTTTTCAATGTAAAGCTTCAACGTAATGGAAATTACCATAATAAGAGAATATAATGATGTATTTCCCATAGAGTTACCCAAACATCCCCTAGATTGTGAGGTAGAGTTTTTCATGGAACTCATCCCTGAATCTACTCCTATCTCAACATGTCCCTATAAAGGTTCCTATTGAACTAGAGGATTTAAAGAAGAATCTACAAGAGTGTTTGGATAAAGGGTTAATATTCCCTATTGCATCACCTTGGGGTTCACCGGTGATCTTTGTGAAGAATAATTATTCATCAATGTAGCTGTTTATCGATTATCAAAAACTCAACAAGATCACCATAATGAACTAGTATCGTCTTTCTAGGATTGATGAATTGTTTGATCAGTTGAGAGGAGCAGAATACTTCTCCAAGGTGGATCTCAATTATTGATATCAGCAGCTAAAGGTGAAGAAAAAATATATTCAGAAGACTACCTTCCATATAATGTATACTCACTCTGAGCTTTTGGTGATTCCCTTTAGACTTACTATTTCCCATAAAATGTTCATGTATTTTATGAATAGAGTCATTAGAAATTACCTAAATATATTTATGGTTGTTTTTATTTATGATATTCTAATATACTTAAAGAGTAAGGTGGAAATTAAAGATCACCTAAGACTTGTATTGGTGACATTGAGAAAGGAGAAGTTGGACACCAACTTTAGAAAGTGTGACATGTTCATAGAGAAATTTATGTTCCTAGGTCATGTGATCAAAAGTGATGGAATTTCTATAGACCGTTCAAAAACAATGGTTATTGAGGAATAGACCAAACCCTCTAGTTTCAAAAAAATCTGAGGTATTCTTGGTTTAGAGGGGTACTATTGATGTTTTGTGAGAAATATATCATGATTGTGAAGTATGCTCACTAAGATGATAAGGAAATAGGTAAAGTTTGTCTTGATGAAAGAATGTGAGGAAAGATTCAAGGACCTAAAGAGAAGGATGATCATTTCACATGGACTCGCATTACTATAAAGTAGATAATTTTTCGAGATATACAGTGATGCTTCGAAGAAATTCTTGGGTTGTGTACTCATTAAAAATTATAATGTGATAGCCTATATCTCACGATAGGTGAAGATCCATGAGAAGAACTACCTGATGAATGATCTGGAGCTGGTAGCTATGATTTTTTCTTTGAAAACATGGCGGCATTTCCTTTTTGTGCGAAGTGTGACATATATATATAGATCAAAAGAACATAAAGTATATATTCACACAAAAGGATATCAACATACATCAATGTAGATGGTTAGATATAATCATGGACATTTATTTCTCTATTCACTATCATCTTGGTAAGGTGAATAAGGTGGCTAATGATCATATAAGAATAGAACCTACTACTCTATCCATGTTTTAGATTGAGAAAGACCATATCTTCATGGATATGTAAAGGATGGATTTTGAAATAAAAATGGCTTGAAATACATCACATCTTTCCCAAATTATTTCCCAACCATATATCCAAGACATGATTATGGAGGCACAAAGGGATGATTCAGAGTTGTAAAAGTAGGTGAATATACTGAAGGAACATATTCTTCATGATTTCCACATCAGTGATGATGGTGTGATTCAATTTTGAATGTGGATTTTTGTGCCTTCTTTTTTTGGGATAAAGAATAAGAAATTTGAAAATTCACATATCCAAACATTCCCTATACTTCCTGGTAGCACAAAGATACACCGTAATCTCTGAGAACACTTCTCGGGGGACAAAATCGAGATAATGATTGATGAGTATATCTCAAGGTGTTTGATATATCTGAAAATTAAAGTAGAGTGAGACAAGTCCAATGAGATGATTCAAACATGGCGTATACCCATGTGGACATGGGAGAATGTCACTATGGACTTTATTAGGGGTTTTTTGAAGACAACCAAATGAAATAATGCGATGTGGGTTATGGTGGACCGAATCACCAAGATTGCCCCCTTTTTCATTATTTGGGAAGATCTTCCTATTGAAAAACTTGAATAGATATAGGTGAAGGATTTGGTGAGACTGTATGGGGTTTCACTATCGACCGTCTCTGGTCATGATTCAAGGTTCACATCTAAATTTTGGAAGAGTCACCAACATGCTTCGAATACTGAATTAAATTTCTGCATAGCCTATCACCCCCAAACTGATGACTAATTTAAAACGAATTTTAAGATTCTATAATATATGCTATGATACCATTATTTACATCTCAATGGAGGATGGGATCATCATATCCCATTGGTTGAGTTCTCATATAACAGTAGCTTCAACTTGAGTATTCAGATGGCTCCATATGAATCTCTATATGGAAATCAATGTAGAACTCCAACCTATTGGGATGACGTTAGAGAAAGAAAGCTACATCGACATGATCATCTGCAAGAGATGATATAAAAGGTTCATGTCATCTATAAACCTATCAAATATTCTCAGAGTCAGCAAAAGACCATTACTGACAATTGGTGAAGGTACTTGAAGTTCGTTGTTGGAGATAAAGTCTTCCTTCGTATATCACCATCGAAGAGAATCATACAGTTTGGAAAAGAAAGGGAAGATAAGCCCAAGGTACATTAGCTCATTTAAGATCCTTGACTAAATAGGATCTGAGGACTATAGTCTTTTACGTCCACTGAATATGGCCCAATATAATTATGTGTTTAACATATCACTCATGAGGAAGTACATACCAGATCTCTCACATGTACTTAAAATAGAGGTGGTACAACTAGAAGATGATCTCTCTTATGAGGATATACTAGTAAACATTATAGAAAGGAGGGATAAGGTTCTATGCAACAAGGCAACCCACCATGTCAAAGTGTTTTTGTAGGCATCGTAATTATGAAGAAGAAACTTGGAAACCCTAGGATGCGATGAAGGAGATGTACCCTCACCTGTTTATGTAAAATGAATTTTCGAGTGTGAAATTTCAAAAGGGGGAAGAATGTAAGGACCTAAAATTTTAACAATGAAATCTATCCCTTATTTTTGTAAAATCACATAGTATAATCACATAAAATTACATTAGGAAACACAATGCTATATATTTTCTTTGTTTGAAATGGAATTTACCAGTGCGGCCTTTTCGAACCCTCTACACAGAGAAACCCCCCCTCCCACATGAAGGGTTAGTACCCACAGGTAGCTCCCCAGCCGGGGAAGGATCCATTGCCAGCCAAGATGAAAGAGCATCCCTGAGGTTAACAACCTGATATAGATGGTTCAACATAGCGATCCGTCAGCAATTGGGTTACGCCTCATTTTTCCCGCCCAGAGGAGGCCTGGGGGCCCGATAAGGCGGGTGGATCCCGGGGGAGAGGCTCGCCCCGAAAGCAGACTCCCAGGATTTGAACCCCGAACCTCCCAAAGAACGACCTTGTTTTGGAAACTCACCTTCACCTCCGTACCCCCAGCAAAGTGGCAACACAATGCCACATCATTCATAAATGAACCACTAAATTCTATGTGTCATTTAAACATAATTTTTCCACTCCTATGATTTTAATTTCAAAAATCTGACATACATGTTTGTGATAAGTAAGCTGTTTGGAGTCCGATAGGAAAACCTAATTTTTTGGTGAATAGTAATATACCCTTATGAATAGTAATTTTACCATTATGAATAGTAATGTTAACAATGACATTATAAATAAAATTTATCCATCTTATAAGAGATAATATAAGATAATTATATAATAATATTAGTATTACTCTAAGTCATAAATATTTAATGATTAATTTATAAATTTAAAATAAAATTGATTTTCATAATATGTATTCATAAACTATTATTTTGATTTCTTATTATTATATTATAATTTTATATAGCTTAATTATTTTTTCAATGTGTTAGAAAAGCGATTTTAATTTTAAAATTTGGATTTTTCAAGTAAATAATAATTTTCATTAAAAATTAAATTACTCATATTTAGAAAATTATTTTCATAAAATGGAGTTCATTTTGTAAATTTACAATCTAAATAGGTTAAGGGTGAATTTTTCCTATTTTTCTGAATTACTTGAATTTTTGGTGAATAGTGAAATTCGATAATTTACAAAATATTCAAAATATATGAATTTCTGCATCATGCTTTAGTCATGGATACTGTAAATGGCCATTGGATCAAAATAAAATGCTGTATTTACTATATTTAATCATTTAAGTATCATTATTTCTTTTCATGTGAAGAAATAATAAATTAATGATTATAATATTTAGAAAACCCCTCCACCTCCACTATAAATAGCTCCCCTCACGTCCCTATTTCCTCTCACCTCTCAAACATAAATACTTGTCCAAATTCTGCAAAAATTATTTTATCTATCCCCTTCCCCCTTTCTAGGAGCACTTTTTCTCATACAAATAAAAAACCTAGGGTCCTTTAGGAGGATCTCATGAGGAGAATTCAAGAGGTAATCCCTCTCTCCCTTTTCTTTCAAATTACTTTCAAATTTCATTTCATTTATTCTCTTATCCTCAAATTATCTTATCCAAATTTCATGATAACTCTTGTATTATTTATATACTAATATTATATCATTTTAATGGAATATCATTCATTAGACCACTCCCTATCTTCCATTGTTTATAACAAATTAAATCATCGCCTATAATGTGTGAATTTACCTACATCATGGGTGATGCGCACCAATTTTCCTTCAATAACATCAAGGGTGTCAATAAAAACATTAAATGGATGAAAAAATATTGTAATATGTATGTTTTAATCCCTTTTATCTTCTATAAACACCTTGTATACATAATAATAAATGATAAAATAAAATATGTTCGTTGTGATCCAAAAACCACCCAATTTAACCTAAAACAACCATCATTAAACTGTATCTAATGATACATCCAAATGTTATATAAAAATATTCATTATAATATGATTTGAAATCCTAGAAGATCATTTATAAAATTTAGTAGAATTTTTTTTGTTTATCGATGTTCTACATGAACATCCATTCATTTGTACAAGTGAACCGTTTATGAAAACTAAGAAAAAGAACACTCCCGAACAATGAATTTAATCCATATAACTCATCCAAAGGACGACAAAAGAACTTTGTAAAAACATAATGAATAAATTTCCGATATAAAAGGTTATTTACGTGTTAATTAATGAATCTAATGTGATTATATAGTTCATAAATGTGAAGAAAGAGATAAGATGCAAGGTAAGGGGAATTCATGAACCCAACTATCTTTCTTCAGGTTTTCCCTCCATCACTCTGTTTTATGTATGGTTGTTACCTAAGAATAATTTATTCATCACTATATTAACATTTATAGGATATAATTTTTTTCCATTGGATTTTATCCTCAACAAAATATTTTTTAAAAGAACCCCACATTCAATAATACACCTTTTACTTCTCACTCAAGGTTTATGTTTCTTGTATCCTGTATGTTATTACCCATTTTATTTGGGAACCCAATGTTTATGAATTTTTTATTTGTGTAGTGAAATACATTATTTTATATGTATTGTTCTATGTTAATCATTGATATATGGTATATGTTTCATGCATGACAATTTAAATGTTAATATGTTACACGTGTGCCTAGAATTAAATAGTGCAATTAAAATATTATGATGTAATGGGTGAACCCAACATTATATATATCTCAAATTCATTGGGTAATGTAATAAATATCATGAGTTAAATTGAATTATGTGTGAACAAGATTATATATTTGTTCAAAACAATGTGTGGCAGTTGACCACTAAGACATGATTTTAATTTTTATGCATTACTATATTCCATGATATTATATACTGAATATTCACATGACTATGATTATTATGTTTTGATTATTCTCACCCAACATTACATTTTTCATGTTCTTATATATCCTCAAAATAGGCTTTTAGCTCACCCCTTTTGATGTATATCTTCAGGTGATTATGTGTACTAAGGAGAAATCAAGGGTCAATAAGAAGCATGAAAAAGATGAAATTAAATAAATTTTTATGTTTTATGTTATAAAAGTTATGCATGGTACATATTTTTTCATGACACTAAACCTTTGGATCCTCAATGTTTTATATTTTTATATTTCATATCTTTAAAATGATGTAATATTAGTTTTAAAACAGTAGGGTCACTATATCGATAAAGTGAAATAGATTATAATAAACATATTAAAATATTATTTAACCAGAAAAATATTATTATGTCCATACATGAATATGGAAATAAAAAAAGGAACAAAAAAATTACTCAGGGTGGTGATTAAGTGGCATAACTTGGACAATAATTTTATTTATTAAAATAAGAGAAGTTGAGAAATGAAATGGATATGAGATATTAAATTATAAAAATAAAAATCCCATATATACATGATTTTGGATTTATCATAAATTTTTTTTGTGAATGGTGTGAGGGTAAACTATTAAAATAAAAGAAATTAATAGATTCAATTTGTTTTAATTACCTATTGAATATCATCTCTTTGAGATACCCTTAAGACTATGGATTTGGTCTTTTGGTGTGACCTAAAGCACTTGGATGTAGGGAGAGTGAGTAAAAGAGTTTTTGGAAGATATTTGACGAGCATCAAGGCTTTGTAGGGTCAAAATGGGTTAGTGAGGGGCAATATCTATATTTGAGGAGAGGTGGGTATAAGTGATTACATAATGAATATTTTATATTTAATACTAACAATTTTGAGGTGGGATTAAATTCAATTAATTTTTCTATAAAATTCTATTTTGGAGGATGTATGGGGGAGAGAAACACATAAACCCACCTTTAAATATTATATTTTTTAAGTATTTTAATCCTTTACCCTTTTTACCTTTAAGAGGTTTAATTTTTACTTATAACGCAGTAAATATTGTTTTTACCATTGTAATGTTTTATTCCAAAAAATGAAATTGACCTTAAAACTTAATTAAAAATTATAATTAAAAATTTTGAATACATTTTACTTAATTTAATTTACAATATTTTAAAATTTATATTTTAAATTAATTTTATAAACACTACAAAAAAGTGGGGTTTTAATGGGAAATGTTCAAAAGTTCACAAAACTTTTATATCCAATTTCAATGTCAAATTGATTCTAATGACCTAGATTGTATGTATTCATAAAAAATTGGCTAATTATAATTTAAAAACAATATAATTTATTATTTAACACTATTTATTATTACAAATAAAAATTTGTTTCAATTTAAGAAATGAAATATTTTTTTATTATTCATCAGAAAATAAATCTTATAAAGATATAATAAAAATTAACCATAAGTTAATTATGAATTTCAAAATTTCAAAATTATGTTTATTTTATCAAATTAAATTTAAAATAGTGTCCAAAATTAATCTTATTGTTTTTCCAAATAAGGACATGAAAATTAGTTCGTTAGAGAAAATAGAATTTTCAAACATATAAAGACTTTACCAAAGAAAATTCATTACCAAAAAGTTAAATTTATATAAAATATTTATAAGTAATATTTGAAAATTATTTATTACTATTGTTATTAATATTTGTTTCTAGGGTAAAACCAAATTATTTAAATAATTATAATAGTAAAATGATGTTTGGAGGAAATTAGATGTTGCGTGTAATGTACGACAAGTGTGTGTTATGTGTAGTGAAAGGGAAGTTGTTTTCATTTGAAAGGAGTTCTTGATTTAGTGATATTAAAGACATAAATGAAAATTATTTTATTGAAAACAATGTTCAAAAAAACTTTGGTTTTTACATGTAATTTTTTATTTGATGTCTTTTCTTTTTTGGGTCTTACGAATCAAGAGTTATTAAAGTCGTGGGGGTTTATTTTAAAATTAAATATTTATTCGGGATAGTTTTAATTTATGTCCACCTTGGAGGAATTATTTGATATTTATATGTTAAAATAAATATATTTTCATCAAATATGTTGATTGATCAACTTATTTATGTTATGGTACCATTTTTCAACTCTTTGGGACTAAAAATAATTGATAAAATGTTTTTCATAGAATCTAATTTTATTTTTCTCTTCAATCAAAAATCCTTTTTCATAAAACCCATGTTATAAAAAAATTAATAATCGATTTTAACCTTATAAAATGTATTTATTAACGAATATTTTACCCATTTTTAATTTTTATATTTTTTTAGAGGGAATATTCATGTCATTTTAAAAAAAATGATCATTTTTTATTTTACTAAAATGTCAATGGAATATTTGTTTTTAATTTTTATTACATGAATGAAATTTTCCACCATCATGACCATTTAATGTTTTAAGTCTAACTTTACATGTTTTAAAATGTTTTTTTAATGAATATTATTTTCTATTTGTTTTGTGAAATTGTATTTAAAAAGGTGATTTTTTTAAAAAGGTTTTTTTTCTCAAAAATGTTTAAAGTATTTTTTCATGGTATTTGTATTTTTCAATTACATAAGACCTATATTTTACTTATTATACACTAAAGATATTTTGTTTTTATAAAATCCTTATTATTTCTCTAGATTGTTTATGATCATTTTGACAAGGGATCCATACTTTTTTTCCATTCACCATTTTACTATGGATGGTTTATGAATACGTTTATTTATTGGGGAATGTATTATCATTTATTTATTATTTCTTTTATAATAATTTTTTTTGTTGACTATGTTTGACCCCTTTCATATCAGGATTTATAGAACTTAGTATGTGACAGGCAGATCCCGCTATAGCCCCTCGATGTATTGTTAGGTCACCTGAGACAAACTATTTTGGATTTTGGCCAAGTCATTAAAAATTTATTTAATTTTAGAGCACAAGGTCTCACAGATATGTTTTAAATGTCCAACATTATGTGTTCCATCATTATGAATTCAGTTATTGATAGTCCACGTGATTATTAAATTTGTTAGAATATAAATTGTTAATTTTTTACGCTCATGTGATTATTTATACGGAATTATTTTATAATCCTTTTTTATTCCATATTATGTTCCGATTATTGATTAAATTTGATTTTTTTCAGTTATTTACATTGAATATATTGATCATGCCTTATTTATTAATAGCTTTTGTTGTATGCTTACCCTTACTAATCATATGAGATCACTAATTTCTTAGGTTTTATTTTCCCGAAGATACCATGAAGTGTATATGATTAACATTATATTAAATTATGGATGGAGTAATTTTATTCTTAAGAAATGTTTTTAATATGTGTTTTCAAATGTAATATAGGAATCATGTATTTATCATGTTTACCAAGACTACTAAAATATTTAGTCCGTTCATATAATTTTATTATATTATGATAATTTCATAAATTATACACTATATTAGGAATATGGAGGTTGTGGTATCTCTATAATTTTTGGGATTTTTTGAAAATGTAATGATTTTTGAATGAATAGTGAAAATAACTTTTTTTTGTAAATATACAATTTTTTTAAAATAAATATAGTAATTTAAAAGGAACATTATTATTTGATTTTTTATTTTAGTAAAATAAGTATTATTTAGTTATATTTAATGAAATTATTTTCATTTTTATGATATTTATTCTATATTTTAGTATTGGTTTATTTTTTGTTTAAAAACCCATTTTTATGAAAACAGTTTCGTCATTCATAATGTTTCTCCTTTTTAATTAATTAAAATAGCCCCTAATGAGGACGAATTTAAATGAAATTTATTCTAAATAAATATATATATTAATATTATAAAAATTAATATATCAACGATTAGACATCATAGAGTTTATAAATAATCTTCTTATGCTTGAAAAAAAAACGATTCTTTAACCTCTAATTTGTCACATCTGTCGGTTTAATTTTAAATTTAAATATTCCACCACTATATGTTTAATATGACAAATGGATTAATTTTTTTAATAATAATAATTTATATTATAAAATTAAGTGACCTTTATTTTTTTCCATAATAAATGGTGAAAACAATAAATAACGCTTACTGTGGTTAAGGTGAAAATGAGATATTGAGGGTTAAAATAGAAAAGAAAATTTTAACCAATAGAAAAACTCAAGTAGTTCATACCTGGAGAGAGGTGAACCAGGTTATGGACTACTTGTCGTCGGTGGAATTTACTAGCATAGTGGAGGTGTTCCTGCACACTACGGGTAGTATTTAGCCCCAGGGTATTGAATTCATTAAATGGGATGTGCTTGGGATGCACCATTTCAGGCCCCTTTTTTCTCTTTCTTTGGTTGGTGGTGGAGTGGTCTCCCACCGTGTCTTCCTATTGTACATTTTAAAAAATAAAAGTACATAATGATGAAGAGTAAGTGTTAAAATGACATAAAAACTTATCTAAATTCTATTTTATAGATATATTTACACCTCATCCCATCTAATTATTGAGAATGGCCAATTTGTGAGCCTTGTGGAATGTGTAAAATTTGTGTATTATTATTATTTTCAAAAATTCCAAATGTGTCCTCACCCCTAATTTGAAAATCCCCCTATCCTTCCCTCTTTACAACTTTAAAACCATTAATTCACACCACGAAATACCCAAAAAATTTCCACTCTTATATCCCCATTTCTTATTGGGATTCTCTTGATCAATAATCCTTTCTAAGAGGTATTTAAGTATAATCCTAAAGAGGTTGTCCGAAGAAGAGGTATCGATCTTAAAATAGATATTTTGTTTTGTTTATTCTTCCACATCATTAAAATATTTTTCAAACATGATTTTAAAATAGAAAAACATCCCATACATTTATATTTTTTATTTTAATTTCATATCATAATTCCACATACTCTTGAATCCAATGGTAAACAAAACCACCATTCGTTTGTACGATAGACTACCACCTCGCGAAGCGATGTAATATATTTTTCATCATTAACTATCACGACTGGTTATAATGATGGAATTAATGTTTATATATGATACTAATAAAATATTTATCATTATAAAATGATAATATATAATATTTTTCTTACCTTTACATTCACTGAAAAATGACAATGTCAAACGTATGTACGTCGGACTACCGCCTGTATGAAGTGATGTGATTCTTTTTTCATCATTATAGAACATTGATATATAATTATATTTAAAGAAATGATAAGGTATTATTGATTTTATTATAATTATGTAAATATAAAATTTTACATACATTCCTACCATTATGATCACTGAGAAATAGAATGGTTACTCATGCGTATGTATGACCTACCATTTCCATGATCATAAAGCTGTCTATTTTTTTGTGCCATCTTTCATGATTGGTTTTCAAATTATAATTTATTTATAAATATGATATATATTTCATTATTAATTTTCTATATATTATTTAATAATGACCACTTTTACCATATTTATCCCACTGATGTAATTTTTTACATATAATCTGAATACCATCAAAATTTATGAAGTGAACTAAGATGATTAACACATTATGTATAACATGGTAAGTGAAAAAATAAAAAGTAATAATAAACATGAAATAGGTTTCTAAAAAGGTAAATAATTTATATTTATTTTTTATTTAGGATGATAAATAATATATGTTACCATTCAGACTCATGATAATGGACACTTCTACAAAAAACCATGTTTTAAATGTTTTAAAGATTTATTTTCTAAATGCGTTTATTCGATGTATATATTAATTAAAATATTTTAAAGATTTTTTTATATGAATATTAAATATTTATAAAGGGAATTATTTTTCCTCTTTTGACATTATTTCAATTTTTTCAAAATTAATCTTTATATGCAATGATTTAGCTTTATTTAAGAAAGGCAAAAAATAATCTTCTATTTTAACAAACATAACATCAAAAAATTTTCTAGCATCACAATAATTATTTTCACTTTATAATCCTTTACAAGATTACATTTTTTTATTCACCGGGAAACCATATTTTTCTCTTTCTTTCTATTTTGGTATTAAAAATGGATTTTTAATAGAAAACAATTTTTTTGATATTTGAAAGTGATTTAAATACATGTTTAAAAGACGTTTTGAAGGGTATTATGGGGAAAAGGTAAAATAATAATATAATTTGTTCATTATTTAGTAATTTACACTTATATATTAGAAATGAGTTATCCTAATACATCTTATATGATGTGTACACCCAGATAGCACTAAGTGATCTAGATATAGCATATATGATGGCTGTGCCTATACAACATTGAGTGATTTAAATTTAGATTATATGATGGGTGAACCCTAATATCAACAAAATTAATTAGGTAGTGATATTTTTTGTAACAAATAAAAAGTATGGATTTAACATAGGGTTTCTCTTATTGATTTAACTATGATCTAGTTATTTCTGACATGGGTTTAAAATGGGTTATAGAAACGATTCTCTAAGTTTCTAGAAAAGGTTTTTATTTTATAGATATGGATTTTAAGGGTTTCCCAGAAAAAATGTGTGTGTGATTATAATGTAAAAATTATTTATTTCCTTCAATAAAAAAAATATAATGTTAAACATTTCTTTCATTTTCTTGTTTTTCAATGGAGTAATAGATTTTTTCTTTTTAATGAACCATTATGCTATTTTTATGCTCACCCCACATTTTTAAAATGTTATTTATAGGGTTTAAGGATGGGAAAAGGAAAATAAGGAGTCGAGTTGAAATTCATGAAGATTTTCTTGACAATTATTTGTGGTTTATATTAAATTGTTTACATTATGACTGAAATGGATACTGACTGAAAGTTTCCAATTTGTAATATATAATTTTGTTAGCTATGATCTATAAACTATTTCTCTAAAACTCTAAATATTAAAATACCCTAAAATATAATATAATGAATAATTGACTTAAAAATTGATTTTATGTAATGTTTTAGGTTGTTTTTTTGTAGAAAATGTTCTGGATCATTGGATGGTGGATGGTTTTTAAAATTTGATCTTGATATATAAAAACAATGTTGTAGTTATGGTTATGTTAGGGAATTGTTGAGCCTTAGTGGGCCTGGGATTATATGAAGTATGATCTGATAAACAAGGTGGTACAAAACAATACTAATATTAGAAGTGATATTAGTTTGTGGATGGCGGAATTAGTGGTGAATCCTAATTTTTTTTGAAGTTGGATATTTTTTAGTTTATCCATATCAAAAACATTTCCCAAAAATTCATTATAACTTCTAGAAGGATTGATTCTAGAATCCTAATTTTTGAAACATGATGGAGATGCTAAAGTGGTGTGAATAATTTCCAGTATAGGAAAAGTAGGGGAAAATAAGTAAGAAAGATATAAGAAATCATAAATAATAATTCAACTAATACCATATACTATAAGGAATACAGAGTTGTAGAGAGAGAAAAATACTTGTTTAAGGATCTTCATAGGAAACATAAGTAATCTACATAGGATATGTATGGTTTTATCACGATTTTTTTTAGTAATATTTACTATTAATTTGGGGGATTCATTAACTTGGTATATGATTTTCTCAAGTGAAGGGATTCTTATAAAGATCTACTCCTTGTGGACAAACTCTCAATGGAGATTAGAGTAAATTGGAACATATTTCTCTAGTGATTCTCTACTATATTTCTTTGGATAAGTCATCTATTATAGCTATAGAATAGAACAATTTGAGTTAAATACTACAATTATCTATTATTACTTGGATAAATGTATTGCATCCCCCTCTTCATGGACTATAATTTATTGTGAAAAATGTACAACAATTCTATTATTATCTACCTTTTCTTCTTTCAATTATTGTGTTTTAAAAATTTTTGTTTGGTTGGTATTGAAATGTGTATTGTGATGAAATGACTAAGGAAATACAAGTCTTAAAAGTTATTATAAACCCCTAGTGTAGTTCTGTCCCAGTTATATGTTTCTATAGTGTATTATTCTAGGGATAAGTTTTGGTGAACAGAAGATTCTGCAGAACCAATAATTATTTTGTTTATTACTCTATTTTTATTCATGAATATAAATTTAACATTATGAATTTATGTACTATTTATTTTAAGGTGTTATATTTATTCTTATTTAATTTATTTCTTGTATAAATGGTGTAACATAGTAAGTGTGTTATAAGATTTAGTTATGTTCAACCATGATTATGATATGTTTATAGGTTATAAAATTAGTTTTAAAGACTGATTATGATTTATACATATTAATTAGTAAGATTTTTATTATAATACAAGTCTCTATTGAGATCTTATCCATGGACTGTATGAATTTGGGTGAAACTACTCATTATCCTGGGGGTCAGGATCTATCTAGAAAAGTGGTAGATGACTACTTGCCACCCCATTTTTTCTCTTGTGGGGATTTTGGTTTCATATAATTGTCAACATTGAAATGAAATTTTTTCATGTACCTTATGACTAGGATGCATTAATATATTAATTAATTTAATTGAATTTAATTTTTAGGTATGTTAATAAACCCATGTTTCATATAATGTGTTATACATTATTAATTTCTGAATATATTAATTTGGTTAAAGGTATAGAATACTAAAAACATAATTAGAATAATGCATAAATAAAGTGAACACTTAAGATAACTTGGTGAGATTATAAATCCCTTAGTAAATACTAAGTGTTAAATTCCTTCAAATGTGAATAATTTTGAAGACCACAGTTATTCAGATAGTTAGGTATTTTTAACTATGGGTGCCTATAGATTTTCTGTTATAAGGAAAATATGATATTGGTGACCCTAATGGGTAGGTTCCTTATCCACAATTGAACTTATGTTACACTTAGATATGAAACCATAATGGTAAGGAAACCAAATTAATAGAGCTCAGAAAATCCATATAATGTATTGGGTAGGGAATTATACACTCATAAATTAAAGATTTATATATGTTATGGATTTTAAATAAATACATTTATGGATTTTTTTTATGAGAATAACTAGTGTGTACCAATATAAAATATGGATCTCAGACCATTAATGACATGATTTAAATTTTAAAATGGTTAATACTTTAAGGGTTATAAAATTTAATAAAATTTCTAATCAAATTAATTTAAATCACGATTCTCATCTTCTATTTTCTTCTACTATAGAAAAAAATCAATCAAAATTATGCAACATAATATGATCACTATGTCAATGAATTTGTGTTACTTGAGGCCTCCTTTTTTTTGTTAATTTTTATATGGTATTAATTATACAATTACTGGTGACATGGTTCCAACAATATAAATGTGATCAATAAATTTTTTAAAATATTTCCCAAAAGTGATGAGGATAGATTAACATAACATGGGATGTATAGGATCTGGTGTTGTGTTGATAGTACAAAATGGAAAATATTTAAGGTATAAAAATAATATTGGAGTGTTAAATTTCCAATCTATGTTATTTAACCTAAATGATGTTTCAGGAAGGAGGTACAATTATTGTTTTGGAGATGAAATTCTATAAAATACTTGAAGTGGTTTGAGAATCTTTTGAGAGTATCCATATATGGTATTAATGTTATAAAATATAATTATTTAATTTTTAAGAGTATATGATACTGAATATATATTTGATTATATTTATAAATATATGAGAGTCCAACATAAAGGTATGGATTGATGGATATATAAAGAACTAAACATATTACACATATTATTACATTATTTTTAACATAAATATCCAATAAACACAACCCAAGGATCTATATTCCTAGTATCTTTGGGAGAATCGGTTCATAAAATATCAATATGATTATAAAATACCACATATATATTTAAAAATACATAATGTTCTACTATATATCTTTGAGAATTTAAAACTAAATAAGATAATATGAGTAATTCATAAACAAAAGGGCTGATCTATAAATCCTATTAGGGGAATAAAAATGACAATGAAACACAACATAGGAATCAAATAGAATAACACGATATTATAAAATACATGGTTGATGTATAATAATATAGAAGAATGAAATATGTAAATACGACGTCATAATATCATGGATTCATATGAACTGGAGGAAAAATAAAACATGACATAAGCATAATTCATGGATGACTACTAAGAAAATAAAACAAAATGGACAGAGTTCCATAGTGGATTAGGTTTACTACCAAATCCCATACATGTCATATCATGTGATTTAAACATTACCCAATTCATTGGAGTGCTATCTGGCCACACCAATCATGAAATGTATATACATATGTGTTCCACATAAGGGAACTAAGCATAATTAAAAATCATAACAAACCCACTAGAATGTAATATGTTACATTGTCCTGCCCCAAATAAAAATCTATGTGAATTTCACAAAGATTACAAAGAGAGGAATGAAATAAATATTTCATATGGTTATATCTAAATAAATATGAATAGTCATAAATTATAGTGTTTATTTTAATAACTAATGATAAATTTTAGAGAATTGGGTATAGAAATGAACCTTTAAAATGGTGTTTTAACGAAATCTGTAAATAACATTGAATTATTGTAAGAGTATAATATTTTATTGAAAAAAAAGCTAAAAATAAATATTTAAACCTATAATAGTTCATATTTTTAGGAATCATAAATGGTTAAATGACTTTCTAATAGTGTTGGATAAAGTGATTAATATATATAGAGGTATCTCATAATCTAGTTTTATTTTAAAAAAGGAATTACAAATAGAACAAAAGGAATGTATAACCCCTAAAAAGAAAGAGAGGATAAACTAGGAACATTTTTAATAAAAAAATATAAAAAATTTAGAAGCATTCCATATTGTTTATTAGATATAGAAAATGATGGAGAGAAAATAAAGGAATAACTCAATTAAACGAGGGTGGTTCCATGAGTTCCCTTACCTTATGTCTGAATTGGTTCTACACCTTTACTTAATGTACTAAATAATGAAATTAGATATATTAAACCCATGATTTGAAACCTAATTATAGTATATTTTATCTATTATTAACTTTTATGCTAGTTTTCAGTAATTAATTTGATATTTTTTGTCTATATTACCTATCAAAAGGTCATTCATTTTACAGTTCGAAGTTTGAATTGATTAGTGGTTAAAACTTATAATTCTTATAGAATGGTTCCATAAATCTATAATTTTAATGGTATTGAGTTAATTTGTACTTATAATTTAAAATTTTCGTTATTATTATACATAAATAAGATTAATTTTGAGATTATAGGTTTTATGGTTACATGGTTTGTTCACTCGGAAGGTTTTCCGATCCTGATGAATTTACTTGGTTTTATTATAATTTTAGAGTTTTTTACCATTATATAATAATAATAAAGAAAAAACATAATTATTAATTTTATATTTTTATATAATAATTGAATTTAAACCATCCCTGAAGGTGGTGGTGGAGAATTAAATTCATCATTCATGGGGGTGGTGAACGATCCAGAATATGAACAAAATTTTCAATTTATAATTTATTGAGGGGTGGGTAAAAATTCTATATTAAAATATGATAATAATATATTTTTTTATTTAGTATAAAAATTTTACTATGTATTAATGGATAGAATTCATATGTGGGAGGTATAATTAGAACAAAATGGATAGAGGTTTGGTTGATAATTTACATCTTCCCTTGGGTGTCTCCTCCTAGGACACCTCTTAAGGATCATTGGAATGGTCTTTGAATAAGACCTATAAATAAGGGTAATGTAGGAGAGTACTGAGGATGTAAATGTGTAGAGTTTGGAAAATATCCCACTATTATAAGGTGGGAAAATAATTTTTGTCCAAGGATGGTATTTATAAGTGGTGAAGTGGGGTGTTCTTGAATATAATATTCTTCTGCTTATTATTTTAGCACAATACTCTATGTTGTGATGATTATTGTGAATATATGTTGTAATTTGTGTGTTTGAGTTTTATATAATATCTATTTACATCATCCATTCCATATATATTTATTTAACTTAAAATGTAAAATACCATATTTTTTCACATTTCGTTACTCCCCAAAAATTACCCATTTTATAAAAATTGTAACATTTATCCCCAACTATTTTTTGTTGTGAAGATTCTAAAAATGAAAAAAATTTAAGAATTTTTTTTTCTGAATATGAGATTCCTAATATTAAAATGAAATCTTTCATAATTTAAAAAAAAAAATATTTTTATGACGATCAATTTTTGAACCAAATCTTCTCATTATTTACCAATTTTAAATAATATGTATTTTCATTTTATTATATCTTAAATTTTTTTATATATTTCTAAATTATCCCTTTGATGGTCCATTAACTTGTCTAAAATTTATGGTTGAGCTATAATTTAATCTATTTGGATATCGTTACTTTATTTACTACTTCTATCTCCATCCATTTCTTCTCTATGTTGATTTGGTCCCTCTAAATTATCAACCTTCATAATTTTGTCAGATCCTCTCAAGATAGATAATATATTCGTTTATTCGCCATCCCATGATGGAAATGGATTGTGTAGTCATAGTGCCTGAGCATATATAACCATGTTCACTATGTCATATTAATATCCATCTATATGAATACATATTTTGGGTTCTTACGATCTATTTATAATTCACTATTTTTCCTATAGAGTCAATTTGATCAAATCTTCATTGAAAAAGATAACTGGATAAAATTAATATCATGCACTGGATATATCTTTTCTTGGAATTAACACCTCCTAAAGGCATAGGATGTTTATTTATTATTTTGTATTAGTTCAAATCTGAATCCCTTGTTTGAATAAATTCCTTCATATCATGTTTGGTTCACCAATTGAGGGTAGTGTGAGTACTGGTTTAGTGATAAGACTCATTTTAAATTCCTTGGAGTTCTCTTACTGTTTAATGGTTTAATAAAACTTGACTCCCTTTAGAGTTAGATTGGTTAGCAGATTTTACAATTAGGAAATTTTCCTCAAAACTAATTTATGGATCCTAACCCCTCTAATGAAATTATAGATCATCATTACTGATTTTGGTTAGGGCTTGTACTATAACATGTTTTGTATTTAAACCATCATAATGATTGACTATGTGGAATAATGTTCCCCATGGTGATGAACTCGAGCATATAAAACCCCTTTCCAGATTCCCTTGAAACTGCATCTTCATTTGTTCATATTTAGTTGTGGCCATTATATAGTGAGTCTTTTATATGGGCCGAGATATAGGTATCAATTCAATTTATAAATCAACCACTAAATATTTTAAAAGTCCAAGAATCTCTTTAGAGAATACATCAGTATAGTCCCTCATATTAAGAATCTCATCAATCACAATTCTCTCTTTTTTATAAATCATTTGATCTAAATATTCTTGATTATAAGGAAATAATAACCTTTATTAAAAAAAAATTCCCAATAAGATTTATCCTCATCATCAGGTTTATGTATTTGATGAATTTATATCACTAATTGAATTATCCCATTAAGGAATAGATGAACATTATAAATTTATATTTTGTCAAGGAATTTGTGGACATGATATATATTCTCAGTGAATTTAATAAATTATTATATAGTGAGATAATCAAAAGTAAACAAAAATTAGAAGTACTTTTAAATATAAATGAATCAAATATAACTTGTTGTTTTTTAAAATAAGCGAGTTATACATGATTCACGTTATTATAGAAAACTTGATTTAGTTGTGACCTTACTAAAATGATGTCCTGGGGTCTTATACCTATCAACATTGGAAGGAAATTTGGACAATCAATAAATTACCTATAACATTTGTTGTTGGCACTGTTCTATTTATTTCCCTCCATTAAGTAAAATAAATAAATTTAGGGATGATAATACTCAAACTAATTGTAATATAATTGGGATACTATAATCATAGAAGGAATATCTCATAAATTACATGTATATATTAAGTTATGAGTCTCTTGGTTTTAATCTATGTTATATTGTGAAAATTTTATATTAGGTTTCTTACCTAACGATATATTCCTATACATTATAATGGTTCAAAAATAGTTTATGAATTTAATAAAACATATCCCCCAAGAGTGTTAAAATATGTGTGCAATCATGAATATATGTTGTTCACTAGGTAAAGGTTTATTTAGTACCCAACATGAGTTATTCGGATTATTACCAATAGATGCATCAATTATAGAACCAAACCAACTTTTATTTTCTATATAGGTATTTAATTTCTTGGAAACCACTCTCATAATAATTTATAAGGATTTATAAATGTTGTCCTATACTAAGACTTATCCCTATGGTTTTTTACTAATATAATGCTGTCTTAATAAAAAAATAGAATATCTTGGATACAAGTTAAAATGAACAAAAACTCCTACAAAAATTATAACATTTTTTTAGCAAAAATATCTAATAAACAGAACACATAGATCAAGAGGCCTTTTTTATTAGGGTGACATGATTTATATAAAATTAATAAGATTATTAAATACAAAATAATATTTTAAAAATAAATAATTTGAATCTATATCTCCTTTAGCTTCTAAAACTTTATAAGATAACATGGGTAATACATAAATACTAAGGGTGAGATATCAATCCCATCAAGGGAATACAAATGATAAAGAATAATAACATTTGAGTCAAATTAAATATCATGATATCATTCAAGAATATTCTCATCTATAGTAAAATGGATGATTAAAATAAATAATATGGAGATATAAGATCTTTGATCCATATAATTGTGGATGTATCTTAAAATTTAACATAATAATAAGTCATGGATAACATCCAGGGCAACATAATAAAGTTGAAAAAGTTCTATAGTTGATTTGGTTTACTCATTAATCCCATATACGTCATATCATTTGATATAAACATTACCCAATACATTATTCAAATATCTATTTGCACCCATCAAAGCATTTACATGAATATGTGTGCCCAATATGGTAAAAAACATAATCCATTAGGCTAATAAAAACCCATGAAAAGTAATGACTTACACATTCTTGCCTCAATGTTTAATAAAAGGGTATTCCATAAATTTTTAAAAGAATATAATTATAAATTTTTTTTGGACACTAATATTTTAATAAAATATAATAGGTATAAATTATGGAGTTCATTTTAAAAATTCATGAGAAAGTGTATAGAATTTTCTATCGAAATGAACATTTATAATATTGTTTTCGACAATTTATAAAAGAAAATTAAATAAGGAAAAAATAAGGAATATTATTTAAATCTAGTAGTAAACCAAAAATTTTAATCCTATTTTTTTATCATTTTATAAAATAATTTATGGGTAAAGGGCTTTAAAAGAGAGTTGGATGAAATTATTATGATATGTAATTGTTCCCCTTAATTGGGGTTGATTTAAAAGAAGGGACTAAGAAGTGGAAGAATGAAATGTTTAACCCTATTAAGGAATATTCAGATATGAGTGGTACCTATGTAATAGAAAAATATGTTGAAATTTGGAGAATTATATATTGTTAAATATATAAAGAATTTGAGGTAGAAATGGAAAAAGATGCAACCTAATGAAAATATGGTGGTTTGTAGTGTTCCCCTACCTTAGTTCCATATTCATTACTCACATTAAATTTACATGTTGAAAAATAAAATATGATTTATCAAACATTATTTTAAGAAATTAATTAAAGAATATTTTATTTATTATTATATTTAAATACTATTTTTGGGTCATTTAATTAATATAATGTATCTATACTAAAAGTCATAAGGTTATTCGTTTCATAGTTTCAATGAAGGATAGATTTATAGGTTGTTATGAAAGTTATTATGGAATGATTATGTATATATAGAAGCATAAAATTATATATTTAATGAGTATACATAAGTTAATAGGGTTTTTGTTATCAAAATTAGTCATAAAAAGTCATGATTTTGAGAATATAATGTTTTATTATTATATGGTTAGTTTATTTAGACGGGTTTTGGGACCACCATAAACTTAGTTGGATGAATTTATCTTTTAAAAAATTTAACAATTATAGAATAATAAGAATAATAAAACATAATTATTATTCTTATTTATAAGCATAAAAATTTAATTTAAACCAACCATGAATTATGTGGTATGAAATTAATTTTTTTTATGGGGGCGGTGAACCGACCAGAATATAATTTTTTTAGTTTTAGAACTTGTTGTGGGGAGGGTATAAAATGTATATTACATCATAAGAATAACTTATTAGAATATTTATGATAGTTATTTTACTATGCAATAGAATATGGAAGTGATATGTGGGAGGTATAATAAGAAGAAAATTGATAGTGATTCGATTGTGAATTTATCTATTCTATTGGGTGTCTCCTCTTAGGATATTCCTTAAGGAAAATTTGAATGGTATTTGAGTAAGAAAATAACATGAAGTTCAATGGGGACATGGTTATGGAGATAAATGGGTTTAATTTGGTTAAGGTACATTTCTTAGAAGGTGTGAGTGAAAGGGTGGTATTTATTAGGGGATGAGATTGGAGTTTTTGAATATAATATTTATGTATTTATTATTTTAGCTCAGCAATATCAATAGAATTGAGTATTATGAATATATAATTTAATTTTATTTAATGTGAGTTTGATATTATTTATGCTCACATTATCCTTGATTTAGTTATTCAATTTATATATCTTATAATGTTAAAAAACATATTTATAGTATTTCATTATTCACTAAAAAATCAATTATTTTTAAAAAATACACAAAATTCCCACAACCTTTTTAAAATGTGTATGTTCCCAAAATTAAAAACATTTTATGGAAATTAATTTTTAAATATGACAATATTAAATTGTTAGATGAAATCTTTATTTATTCGATAAAGGCCCATTTCAATATTTTGATCAATTTCAAGACCACTTGAAAAATTAAATATAGAGGCATTATATTATATTATCATTATAATGAAACATAGTATTATTTTATAAACCCATTTTGGGAAAATTGATTTATTTTAAAATTTTATATTTCTTATATTAGTGTAAATAAAATATATGTGTTTTATAAAAATTAAAACACTTCTTTTTTACATTTTATTAAACATAATTTACTTATATCATGATATAAATTTGATAAATTTTTATGTTTTAATATAAATAAATATTATATTAATATTACATAGGTGAAGATACTATTTTAACTATCATTTTTTTTTCCTCATGGCCAGATTAATATTCTAATAGTTAGATATGTAATAGCCATATAAGTTTTTAAAGTTACATTAATACATAATATTTCATTCATTGTTAATTCAATTACTATTTTATAAAGGTTATATATTTTAATATAAAAATTTAATGTTTCATTTATAATATTTCACTTTATTTCTGTTATTTTTGTCTGGAGTTCGATCATTCTATGGGAGCTAGAAGATCCGAATGTTTATTTTATATTTATATTATTTTTGATTATTTGTCTCATTGTAAAGTTTTGAATGTATTGAATATATTTATAATATAAATGTAATTTTAAATTCAATATAGTCAAATGTTGTTGACTCTATCATGTGGTGTAAGTGATTTGTATAATACATCATAACATAATGTCACACACGTGTAAATTCAGAAGGGAGTTTCCATTGATAAGATTTTGGTCCATTGTAGATCATATTGTTTTCATCCATGTTATAATGATAAGGTTTTCTATATCAATATAGTGGATTAATAAGAATAATTCATTTTTGAAATTAATATAATAGAATTTATGTATATTTCAATCTCATTTATCTTACGTGATAGTGTATTTTTATTAAATGAAGAGATGTTATGAGTAATATAAGATTTTGATTATAAAACACATGGTTTATATTGAAACCATATGAATGTTAATATAAAATAAATTTATACCATTATTAATATTCATTAATTTTATTTTATTGATTAATATTCTTTATAAAAATATTAGGTAATTTTCTTGTCAAACGAAAAAAGATTTATTTGTAACCAAATTGGGTAATCATGCATTATATAGTTTTATTTTTATATATAATTTATAAATTTTAGAATTTTAATTTGAAAAAAAAAACTTAATTATTAAATTCAACTTATCAAAAATAATCTTACGATGAATTTTTTATACCTTTATATAAAGTATGGGTTTCAATAAATATTGAAAAATACTATTTTTTATTGAAATTTTTTTTTGAAGAATTTTAAAAGTTAAATTCTATTTTGTATCTGTTTTAAAATTTTATTATATAATTTTGATTAAAAATAATCCAATAAATTTAATCAGAAATAATATTATACATTAATTTGGTATACAAACATTTTAAAACCTAAAAGGCATTTTTCTAAAGTAAATATTTTCACTGATAATGTCAACAAAATTATTGTTCATAATTATTGTCAACATAGTTGATAATGTCAACATAAGTAGATGATAATTTCAACATAATTATTGTTCATAATTAATAGTATAAGTAGTAAAAAATTGTTACCACGGTTCAGTTTAAAACAAATTTATCGGTTGTTAAACTAAAGAGATAGGGGTTAAAGTTACCCACGATCTTGATTAAATACTATAATATTACCATATTTCTTCCAGATATGATATAATATTTCGAAATGGAATACTTTGGATCCATTTTATTGATTAATTTATTAATACTTTTTAATCTTTCAAAAAATCGAAGTGTGTCCTCTCCCCCACTTATAAAAAGACACCCCATCTCCTCTCCTCTCCACACTTTAAGGGTTTTTTGTGTCTCCCAATTAATTCAAAAATTATTTAACTACATATCTATACATATCCTAGTGGCCATTTTTTGATTAAAAAACGATCATTGGATAGACTCAGGTATAAAATTAAAGTGGTTTTCCAGATAAGAGGTTTACTCCATTACTTAGCATTTTTATTTTTTGTCTTCTTATATCTTCATAAAATCATATTCAATCAAGATTAAATAACAACCCCAATATCATCCATATATTTATATTTCTTTCAATTAATTACATAACCAATATCCATATCCTCTTCTATCAAAATGTAAATGAAACCCCCATTTGTGCGTACGACAGACTACCACGATGTGAATTGATTTAATTCATTTTCCATAACTTCTTGTAAAAACTATCTATAATGATTTATACAAAGTATATATATGATATTAATGACAAAATAATAATTTTTTAAATATAATTTAACATATATTTTATTAACTTTATATCCACTGAAAAACGATAACATCGTTCGTGCGTCATGTGAATCCTTACCTACATGAAGCGATGCGATTTTATTTTTTAGGACCAAATAACATAGATGGGGTATATAATTGTGTATAAAAAATATGACACAATTAAAATTATGGAAAACTAAAAATATACATACCTTCTTTACCTCACATTGTTTGGAAAATGAAAATGTTACTCAAGAGTATGTAAGACCTACCAGCCCCATGATTATAACATAATTTATTTTTCATAACCATATTTCATGGTTGGTTTTGAAAATAAAATAAATGTATAAAAATTATTATTTTTTAATGATTAATAATCAAAATATTATGTAATAATGACCTGTTTAACCATAGTCAACTTACCATAGTCATTGTCGACCATTGGGTAGAATAATATAAAAATGTCCAAGATGAAGTTAATTGATTTTGTAATTTTATATAACATGGTCATATATAAATAAAAATGAATAGTAAACTTAAGAAATGTTCCTAATAAATAAATGAATATAGTAGGAATAATGTTAAGGAATATAAAGAATGTAAATGATGAGTCGGTCTCGAGGTAAGAGACCCTTTACCTTAAAAGTATCATTTTAAAGGTTTTCATGTTTTATTTATAAAATATTTTAAATACATTTACATTTTCTTAAAATTAATTTATAGATGTATTTTGGAATATAAAATTTCAAAAACATTTCCCAACATTATAAAATTAATTTGATGTTGGTATTCTTTTAAAAAATTTCTTTTTTTAAAAGAAAAACAATACTTCCCTTTGTCCTAGGTATTTTTAAAAGGGATTTAGATGGAATTGGTATTTCAGTATTTGGAAATGTGTTATTATAGGTTAATGAAAATTTTTATAATTATGATGATGGAAATGAAACCTTTCTTGTGTTATGATTATTTTAATGTTATTTGAAATTTTTTATGATGATGTATGAGCTTGATATAGCTCATGATATTGGATTGGCTCGATATATCTCTCTAATGCATTGGTTTAAAGGAGATGGATAAATCGTTATGTTTATCCTAATTGATTATTAGAATATACCTTGTAGGTTAATCTATTTATAAGTATGATTGTAAGAATGATATGTAAATTATTTATGATGTTATCGACATGATTTATATATAATTTCTATGTTTTTATAGAAATTATATTATTTCCCAATGTAAGCTAATAGGTTTATGTTTTATGGGAAGTCAGTGCTACACCTTATGGTTAAATTGTAAAACCCCGTGAAATAGTTTTCATTAGTTTTTCATGATTAAAAAGATACCTTCATGTTTTTTATTTTTCTTTTATGTTTTCTCAGGAAATGATTTATGAAAACACTTATGTAGGAAACCTTATTTACTAAGTAAGAAAATTTTTATTTTTGGCATAAATTTTATTTTGATATTGAAAAATTTTATTGTTATATGTGGACTAAATTTTTTTATTTCCTTTTATATACACCTTACAGAGAATTTTATGCACATAAAATATTTTAAAATGTTTTTGATAGGGTTTTAAGGATGATTATGGACAAGTTTGTAGTCAAGATGAAAATTGTTAAGATATGATAGGAATAGAAAAATTCTTATATCTTAATGTTTTGTATTGTGATAACAAGTAATACTAAGAAGAATCATCCACCTTAATATGGAATATTTTATTTTTTATGTTTGCTGACCAATGTTTCCAAAACTATACAGCTAAAAGATCTCAAGGAATGTGAGAAGATGTATTCTTTTCTAAAGAAATAATTTTATGTATTACTTTATGTTTGGGTACTGATAGTTGGTATCATAGAAAAAAAGAATAGATAATTTTATATGTCACAATAATGAAAGTGTATACCCTATAGTTATTTTTATTTATGTTTATCATGATATAGTATTTTAAGATTAACATATTTTTTAATTTAATGCGGGTCTATTTAGAATTTTTTTAGAGAAAAGAATAAGGAATTAGAAGTATGATAGAACCATTGAAAAACAATATACATTCCAAATAAATAACCTAAAATGGTCCAAATTGGAAATAAGAAACTACTTTTTGTGATGGATAATTTGAAATAGGTTATAAACAGCAGTGGTGTTCATGCCAAAGAGAAACCAGATCTACCATTGAGGAATATGTCAATAGTGGATCATTTCATGAGAAATTTCCCTTTTAAATTTAGTGGATCTTTTAAATCTGTGGTAGCTGAGGGTTGGATTAAAGGTTTGTAAAAGATATTTGATGTCATAGCTTATTTAGATCATTAAATGGAAACTCTTTATATTTACCATTTTTAAGGTAAAGCCTTTCTATGGTGGTCAATGTTAAAGAATAATAGAGAAAAATAATATATTGATTCTATGGAATTTGATACATTTATGAATATTTTTGGTGAGAAATATTTTCCATGGTAGATTAAAATAGGATGAGAAATAAAATCTTAGTCTTCATATATGATGAGGATTATTTAGAAGCTGAGTATAAGGAAAAAATCACTTGTTTGGGATGGTAAGAAAAAAAATTTATCTGAGATATTTACAGTAAAATTAATCAGTTTTACTTTAGATTAAATCTAACATAATGATGATCTTTGTCATATCAAGAATTTTAAATTTATGAGAAACGTTTTTGTTGGTTTTAGAAGGTGGAAATAGAGTGTTTTAATGATAAGGTGTTTTATGTAAATAAGAAAAACAAGAAGCCTGAATGGTAGGAAAATGGGAGGAATCCATCAAAGAATTATGAAGGCAAGAAAATATAGTATTTAGTTTGTGATAGGGGTGGAAAGAACTACCTTGAGTTATGTATTATGAAATATGGGAATTTATTCTATTGTGCTAATTTTGGTAATATGTATTATGATTTAAATGAAAAAGTTATTTGTAGTGGAAAGTAATATTTTGATAAGAAAAGTTTAAATCCTAGATAACCTCTTGGGGATTTATGACATGGGCGATGATGTAGGCATGATGTAGGTAGGCAGCAATGTTGGCTTGAAGTATGAACATTGATTCTATTGGACGGAGTGGATACTCAAGAGGGGGTGAATTGAGTTCCAATAAATATTTCATTTAAAAATATTTCTATTAAAAATCCATCAATTCACATAATAAGCTAAACTATAGTAAATTTGTAATATAGTAAAGGGTGAGTTAGGTTCTCAAGAGATTGAATAGTTCTTAGTTAATCTAATCCGATGATTAATTAACATTTGAAACTAACCTAATTCCTTAGATTAAATACAAACACTTGCTACTTTAACTATCTGAGTAACTTTAAAATAGATTTGAATTTCAAAGTACTTACCAGTGGAATATTCAGTATAGTTTAAAACAAAATAAGTAAGTACCGCAGTTTTAACCAAGAGGTTCAGTATCAAGCTGAGACTTAGTCCTTTCAAAAAAAATTATATAAATTTTGATCCACACCCTGGATTGGGGTTAACAACAGTACAAAGATTGTTTAGGTCCTATGACCTCTACGACAATTCTTCGTGGGAAAACAAAAAAATAGAACATAGGCTATCCAGGTCACACTTTACCTCTACCACTATCTACAGTGGGAAATAAGTGTATAGGGAAATATTGAGTGAGGATTTATAAATCCTCTAGTTCAGCACAACGGACAGTGTGTGTCTAAAAATACAAAGCAGACACTGCTCAAAATGTAAATAAATGAAACACAATAGAGCTAAACAGATAGAGATGAGTTTATAATTATTTATGTGTTTTGAGTGAAGCTCTTGACTCGTCATATTGATGTAGATATAGCTTTGAGTCCTTCTCTGGTTTTTGTCAAGAAAACAGAGTGTCATTTTTCCATTTGACTTCCAGGTCCAGGTTGATCAGTCTTGATAAGCTTGAGTTTGGGTGAAGTCGTTGAAGCTCTTTACTCCTTGAATGTTCAGGTTCTACAAATTCAGTATGTATTCTTTCTTCTTCTTCTTCTATGCATGTAAGTCCTTGAGTATATTCAGAAGATTGTCTCGTATGTGCATGGAATTACTGACCGACTTGTTGAGCGGGAACTTTAGTAGTTAGAGGTTCCTTTTATACACCTTCAACTCCAGCAATTGGAATGATTACATTTTTACACGTACAAGGTATGATTTCCTGACATTCCTACCACCCTCATTAATTAATTTCAGTTGCATTAAAAACATCAAATATGACCATTTCTAAATAATTAATTAGAAATAGAGTTTAGGGAAATAGTGACGGGTTTCCATCAGTAGCTTTTAGTATCAGTGAGCTTGTGTCGATAGCTCTTCTGTTGGTATCTCCTCTTATCGGTAGCTCCTTTCAACTGGTGGAATTATTGTATCGGTAGACTATGTAGTGGTAGCCGTCTGTCTATATAAAAATACTTGAATCGATGACTGTCTGTCGGTATATATCTATATCGGTGGACTTCATAACGGTAGCTGTTTGTCTATCTGTTTGTATCGGTAACCCAGTACAAGTGACCTAATGTTCTAGGAAGCTAGGTCTATTAGTGACCTTTTCTTATCGGTAGACTATGTACTAGTAGGTATGTATCAGTGGACTTGTACATACTGGTAGACTTGTTCTGTCGGTAGCTCTTCTTCTATAGGTAGCTGTTATGCATATCAGGGACCTTATCTAAATCAGTAGACTTATGTACCGGTGTACTTAGCCTTATCAGTAGTTGTGTGTCGGTTTTTCTATATCAGTAGATATGTGCATACCGGTGGACTTATGCATATCAGTGGACATAAAACATATATGTTGAAAAACATATCCATATTGTGTTAAAATTATTTCAAAGTATGTATAAACATAGATAACCATTGATTAACAAATCCAATGACCATTTTGATATTTTATTAACTTAATAATTTGATTTCATAGATTTAATGAATAATTATTATAAAGATAAACATTTTTTGGGATTATGAAAGAATATAAAGACATATTAAATCATAATTAGGATTATCAAAACAGGTGAGGTAGACAATCTCCCCCTTTTTGATAATCACAACTTATGGTATTATAATAAAAAATAATCATGAATGTATCTGAGGATATAATATTAAATTCTATTATATCAGAGGTAAAACTAAAAACAATGTACTAGAATTATAAAACAAATGTATCATAGGAAAAATAAAATGGTTCTTCATATAATAGTTCTCCCCTTTTGTCCTCTCATATAACTCCATATCAGTTCTCCCATTTTTTATTATTTCTCCCCTATAATATTATTTCTCCCCCTTTGTGATTAGAAAAAAGTAGTAAAGAAAGAATGAGACATATAACAGAATGGAAGAGAGAATGAAAGAATTTATATATTACTTGAGGCAAATATACATATAAATACAGAATTGAATAAAAAAGAAAACAAGTGACTCATATCAAAGGTCCTAGCCACTAATCAATCCACCTCTAGAATTTCTACATTGGATTTGGATTTGGGTTCGGAGGTAGACTCAGGCTGGGTAGCTTCAGAAGAAGGCTTGGGAATTTTAGAAATCACTACTGGAGGTTGATAAATAGAGAGTATTCTTGCCATGTAGTGGGTACTCCTCAGAGTAATCAGAGGTGTTAATCTTTTGATGGCTTGAGCAGGTGTCATCTAAGAAATGTAGGCAGACTGTGGAGAGGCAGGAAGAGCTGGAGGAGCAATGATTAGAGTACTGTCTACATGCCAAAATGGCAGCAACAGATTCCTAAAGCCCATAATGATCCCTCCTCCTCTTTCCATAGTATAAATAAAGTCATCCTTGTTATCCATAAACTTGTCTAGAGCAGGAGTCAACTCCCTGAGCTTGATCACTTGTTCACTTAATGCTTGATAGACTGAAGGTAGTTTCATGTTCTCAAACATAAGTTTGAAATAGTAATCCACTTTGTCTTGGACCTCTTTTTGAGAAGCAGTGACCTTTCCCATGAAATTATGAACAATTTTCCCTATATCCCTAGTGGTAGTCACCACTTAGGTCAAAGAAGCAGACTCTACAGAGCCACTGGTGGAAGACTGGCCACTCTATTCTGTCATCATAGCTCGAATCTGATCAATATCTAAAGAAGTATTGGTAGAAATCAAAGGTGAAATAATAAAGGAAAATGTTTCCTTAAAAGATTTAGTCAGTCCACTTATGAGATTTTTCACAAGAGAGTCCTGGGTGCTGACATGATGTTCCTTGGATGTCTGAAATCCCTCAAAGACTGATACTATATATCCAACTACACTCTTCACAAAAGCCATGTCTTTGTCTACATGGGATTTAGAGCACATATAAGAATTCAAAGAGACAATTGAGTTCTTTGGAGATTTATCATCCTACGCCAAGCTTGAAACTTGATTATGGAAGGTATTAACATCATTCACCATCTCTTCCATAGTGGTTGACACAAAACATCCATGAGATAATTCAAAAGATTTTTCCTTTTTTCTCATCTCTTTAACAAGATAGATCTTTACGTCTACAACAGATGTAGTCCATGTTTCTTTCAACTCATCCTTTAAAGATTCAAGATCAGACTTAGTAATTAGATTTTTGGGAACAACTACAGGTGCTCTTTTTGACACAATACTAGCCAGCGAGTCATTCATAACAGATTGAATGGATGATATTAAAGTGGTTTCTATTCTTCTTATCTCTTTCAAAAACTAGGTATTAAGATCTGACTTCAACTGGTCTAGATCAGATTTTCTTAACACATCCTCTTGTAAGAACTCGGAAGAGATGTTATAGTTAACTTGTGGTCTATTGAATGGTGTCTCATCTACAGAATCTGGGTAGTCCATCCCACAAACCAAAAAACCCGGGTCTTCATCCCATTCATCAATTCCATCACTTAATGAAACAGTACCAAGTCTAATTGGATGCTCCCCTCAATTTGTGAATTCTCTTGTATGTGAATAGAAAAAGAACACTCATCAGCTCGGTCTTCCTTAGAATAATCTTCCACAACCATTTCCAATTCTCCAACAGTGAGAGGTTCCTCAGGAATAGGTGTTGGTCAGTCTACATCAACAATTTCCTCAGTAGGCATTAAGGAGTGCCAAATTAGTGGACTAAGACTCAAGAAAGAAGAAGCAGAGGATTCAGTTTCAGATTCTTTTTATTCTTCATTCTCTGGAGATGGCTGGTCTCCCTCATCAATAGGTTCTTCTTCATTACTTAATCTCAAAACTGTTTCCTATATAGATGATACAATTTCAGCAACATGTCTTGGAGGCAAGTCTGGATCCCTTCCATCAGCTACAGAGGTATCCTCCTCATCACTATCATCACTATACTGAGGGTCCTCTTCATCAGGTCCTAGACCTGGATCCCTCATATCCTTAGGCCTAGAAGTATGATCCATGGGATTAAAAATTTCATATAACATCTCACCATCACTAACTCATTCTCTTATCTATATATTAGAATTAATCTTTATGTATTTATAGATAGTTTTGGTAACACAGAAGTTGTCTTTCATAACTACTGTCTCATCCTGAGATTTAGCCACACATCTTACCTTGATCATCAAAGAGATCAGCTTTGTAAAGAATAGAGCATTAGTATTTGACTTTGGCCTGGTAATATCTTCAACTTGAATCATTAACAGTATTCAATGATTCACCTTAACACCATTTCATAACAAATGCAGCAAATAAATATATTGATACTTCAGATGTGCAAAGTCCCCTCTTCTTGGACTTAGAACATATTGAATGAACATGAAAAATAACCGGTTCTCTACATCAATTTCTATAGCAACTACCTTTCTTGGTGTACCATCTCCTATTAATTATTCCAAGGTAGCTTCATACTCAAAGATATTACTTTTAGGAGGTAATGATTTTGAGAAATATCTAAAAACTCCTTCATGTGGAACTTTCTGGCACTCATCCCACTCAACAGAGGAAAAATATATTTCCTTTCTATTAACAACTGAAACCATTCTATTCTAAACTTTTGATTTGTCAAAACAAACAAACTAGTAGAATTATTTTACCAGCTTCGGATAATAAGGGACATTATTATTCGAGAAGTATTCTACCCATTTATGATCTTCCAACACTTCTAGAACTAAAGACCTACTGGTTATCAACCATTCCACACATAGCTCTTTCTCAACTACTATCTTCCTTAGAACGAGATGCGGATTTGTTGGGTTCTTCACTTTACATCTACAACTATGACTCTCTTTTGAGTCACATTGCATTCAGTTCATCATCCTTTTCCCTGACTGATGGTCTCTTCTCTCTTTCCATTTTGTGAATCGCGAGGCTTAGGGTTCGAAGATTTGGGAGCTATGGATTGAAGGTAAAGGTTTTGAGGTGGATCGAGATGAGGTCAAGACTTATGTTTTATCATTTAGGAATTTTAAATTAAATAAATAAAACATAATAAGTACAGTATAAACAATACAGATTCTGGTGGCTAAAGATACAGAACTTAAAAAATAGGGCAACCTAACGGTAACACATACCGATGAGTATTCCTAATGGCGAGGTATATCGGTGAGGTTCATAACAGTGAGGTAAAATAGTGAGGTTCATATCATTGAGGTATACCAGTGAGGTTCATACCGGTGAGGTATAACAGTGAGGTTCATTCCATTGAGGTATAACAGTGAGGTTCATGCAGGTGAGGTATCTAGTGGTGAGGTTTCTAACTTACAAGGTCTATCATTCCTAACTCATTTCTAATGTAACTTAACCTATCTGAACATAATGGTTTGGCGAATATGTTAGCAAATTGATGTTCAGTACCTATAAATTCAATAGTAATATCACCCTTTTGGTAATGATCACTCAAAAAGTGGTGCCTTACATCAATGTGTTTGGTCCTAGAGAGAGACACCACATTATTAGAGATGTTAATCGAACTATTGTTATCACTTTTTAAATATACATGTCTGAAATGATATCCATAGTCTAATAATGTATGTTTCATCCATAGAATTTGTGTACAACAACTACCAGCAGCAATATATTCTGCTTCAGCAGTAGGTAATGTAACAGAGTTCTGATTTTTACTACACTGTGATACTAAGGACCTTTAATAAATATGACATGTTCTAGAAGTTATCTTTCTATCTAACTTGAAACCAATAAATTCAACATTAGAATAACTGATTATATCAAATGATTGTCCGTTTGGATAAAATAATCCTAAGTTAGTAGTATGTTAAAGATATTTGAAAATTCTTTTAACTTCAAGAATGTGTGACTCTTTTGGATTAACTTGAAATCTTGCACACATACACACACTAAACATAGTTTCTGGTCGAATAGTTGTAACGCCCCGGCGCCAGTTACCCAGAGTCGGTGCATTATTACATAACATTGGAATGATCACAAGAAAAATCAAATCTCGAAAGACTGATTGGTTTAGTATCCTTGGAAACACTAGATATATTCATAAGTCTTACATTAAATCATAAAGTAAAAAACTACTACAACAACATATTGTCTCCATATTCCACACTCATATCCCCACATAATATCCATGCAGGTCATTCATAATTTACTTCTTCACTTCCTGGAAAAAATAAAACATAGAAAAGGGGTGAGCTCAAATGCCTAGTAAGGATAACAATATAGCAGAAACTTTCATAAATAAGAATAAACGTTTAAGGCAATGTATAACTAAAACAAAATCCTTTTAAACATGAACTTCAATGTAGTATGGGAAAAGTAAAATGAAATAATGTCATTTACTTATTCACATGGATATTCTACTAATCTAACAATCACATGCAATATCAATATCCACTTTCATAATGATGGAATGCATAATGCCAGACTATCATAACCACATAGCCAAGGCCGCGTGCCAAGACTACAAATAAGATTTTGCCAAGGCCTTGTGCCAAGACACTAGTTTGTCTCATGAGACCTACCGATGCATCGAGGAGCTATAGCGGGATCCACCCGTCACATATTAAGTCCAATGCATTCCCATAGGAAAAGGTTTAAACATAACATAAACATTCGTATTAAAACTAGCATACGAAATGTCAATACTTTCACCATAAACTATGAATGGTATAAAAATAGCACATCCAAAGTCAAACATATCACAAAACCTTCAATGAAATATAGAAGTTTTGTATCATAATAAATCAACTTCAAATAATCTTAAAATCCATCAAAGGATGTTGACATAGATGAAATAAAAACTATTTGAGAGAAATATCTCTTTTCTCGAAATCATTGAAAAGTCAGACATTTATAAAGGAAGTAATTTAAAAGAGATTTTTGAATCAATGTGTCCCATACCACTTTGAATCATTTGAAAAGAAATATCATTTCAAAACCTTCGTGTCCATATAAATAAATCCTTAATATCATTTTGAAAACATGGAAATTAATTAAAAATATTTAGAAAGATAAATATTTAAAACATTTAAAATTATGATCTTGATAAAGAGTACCTTTCATAAATTCTTAAAATATTCATTTTGAAATCACTTAAAAGTCACATAATTATAAAATAAAACATTTACTTTGAAAATATTCTTATAAGATTTTAAGGGAAGATTTGACGATTTTATAACGGCAGTAAATAGCCGCACCCGCCGTATAAGTTAAAAAAACATTCTTACCTTAAATTTGTCGAAAGGTAAAAAGTGCCTTGTTTGGGAAACGATGGAAAGATTCCTTTAAAAACACATAAGGGTATAAATTATTTTAACCCATATTCTTTTTAAATAGTAAAAATGTTTTGAAATACATTTCGAAGAAACATGGATGTGGATGATAAAGAGATCCCAGTAGATAATTGCATATAAACAACCTCGGATAATAAAGAGATTGTGAAATAAACCCTTTCCTTGTATATTTCCTTGGTTGAGGGTAGGTTAACCTCCTGTATAATGGTGAAATAATTGTTATTAAATTATACAAGAATCATATATATTAATATGATATCATATATGATCTTTTAACATTTCTTTGTTAATAATATCTTATTATTATCGTCGTTTCGGGAGTTAACTTACTCGTTTTCTTTTATATGTTTTGTTATGTAAGAAATGTTTGTAACGGTTAGGTTGTATCTTTTTCATATTCATAATAATATCAAATCCTTAATCATTATTTTTAAATCATCAAATGATAATTATACTTGAATGGATACGATGGAGAATGAATCTCATCGCGTTCGTGGAGACGGTAGTCCGTACGTACGCATGAGCGACAATATCAATATTTTGATATTAAAATAATATATAAATAGATGATATATCATATATAAAGAATCATTAACATGTTATATTTATTATTTACATGATTTACACATCATTATTATACCCATCCAAATAATAATATATTGAATAACAATTACACCACGATATGGAGACGGTAAGCTGTACGTACGCACGTATGGTGACATGTTATTCAAAGGGTTGATAGAATAATGAATATGGTTGTACCATATTTATAATAAAATCACAGTATATATATGATACTGTAGTTATTATTTTAGAATGGTAATAACAAAGGAAGAAGAAGTGGAATAAGAAAGGAACTTGGAAAATGGTGGTGAAATCATTACCTCTTCTTCGGGTTCTTCCTTTGGATTTGATCAAAAGGGCTCATCAGGTTGGCTTTTTGATCAAAATAATCCCTCTAGGTTGTATTGAGGGATGTTGGGAGAGTATTTGGTCAGATTTTGGCCGAACCAAAAGGCTTTTAAGGTGTGAAGAAATTAGAAGGACGAGTTCCCTTTTATAAGAGGGGTGAGGGGCACCTTTGGAAAAGCTAGAAATATAAGTTTATAATAAACTCACATTTGGTTTCTAATGGCTCCAAAGTTGATTATTAAAAGGTTAAGGTTGGGATAGGTAGAAATCAATTCAACCAATAGAATTTAGACAGGTTTTTGTTACTATATTAACCATATCTTTTAGTTCTAACTCTTAGTTAATTAGTTTGACATTTACCATGTCACTTTGTATTTTTATATTATATAGTTAATAAACTTACTATATACATCCAATCGACCCCCAAGTGGTCCATTAATGATACACCTATCATGACATAAGTTTCTTGGCCGAACCCTAGATTTTTAGGAATTTAATATCAATTAATAATATAATATTTGTTTTAAAAACTCTTTTATGTCAATTTTGACACTATTCAATAGTTGATTTTTGTGAAACTCATAACAGAATGATTACTTAGAAAAAAGTCAATTAAATCAATCCTCATATGTCATATTATCCTAGAATATTATTTTAATTCATTAAAAGTATCAAATTATATTTATTTGGGTATTTATAATATCAATTATTTTAATTTTTCACTATTATAGTAATTACTGCATCATCATTGTGTCATAAATAAATTAAATTATTTAATGTCTAAAAATTATAAATAAAATATCATTATGGAGGAAATCTTATTATCTTTCTAATGAATATTTACATTCGAATTTATCTTATGTATAACCCTATATTAATTTTTTTTAGTAAATAAACATTAATTTTAACTCTTTTAACTCTTCTTTGAATTAAATATTAATAAATGTCCTAATCTAATCCAAGTGGACCTAAATGAAAATAGTTTATTCCTAAGGTTGTTTTCGGTCGTGATACACTTTTCCAATATAATTAGGACATGTTTTAGGGTAATATTAATATCATTTTTACCCTTAATTACCCTATTTACTTTTAACCGTGGTAAATAAAAGTAAAAAGTTACTATTCACGAAAAATTATTTTAATCTCATTGAACCACATTTTACTTATTGATATTAATCGTGTCTCTCGGATTTTCGAAATTCCATTCACAGAAGCGGAAAAATTATGTTTTATGAAAAAAATCAGTTTTTTAACTACCACTTAGTAGTTTCACTATTCACCAAAAATTGAATTTTTTCATAACAATGCCAAAATTTCACCCTAAGCTATAATTGATATTCCGAATTGAAAAATGATGTCTATTTTACAAAATTCCAAACATATAAGTTTCATTAATTAATTTTATAAACAACTCCCGCTGTCACAACAAATAGCATGTTTTTAAGAAACAATATATACCAAATATTGACAATTGTTTAGGTCCAATTTCAAAGTGAAATCAATTCTAATGAACACCATTGGATAAAATGGTAATATTATATTCTAATTATAACTTAAAACCACTAAATAATATAATTTATCACTATAAATTATTTTGATTAAAAAAGTTGTTTTTAATTAAAATTTAGTAATGTTCACTATTCATCAACATATAAGTGTTATCCGAAAAGTTCCAAAATTTCACCCTAGGATAAATTTGATATTCTGAATCCAAAAATGAAGTCCATTTTGAAATATAAAATATATATAATTTAAAAAAGTAGTAATTACTATTCATAATGGCTAGTTTGATTGGTTGTTGTGTGTGTTAGAACTCGAAGTTGCGTACAACACACGCTACTATATTATTCAAAGGAAATCGTATCGTGGGAGATTGGGATGTTTCATTTTAAATTTTTGATGTCCTCATTTAGTCAAAAAGTTCAAAATATTGTATTTAAAAAGGGTTAACTATTAAAAGTTGGTAAAATTGCAATACTGAAAATGAATTTGTTCTTTCATTATGTCTATGAAACTCATAATATGGATTCTAAAATTATAAGGATTATATAAAGTTTAAATTTTAGTTGATACTATTCATAACCTCTTTTGAACGACTTGATTGGTAAGTCATGGTGCGCTTGAACTCGGTGTTGCGTGTAGTGAAAGTTATTGAATTATTTTGAAGAAATAAAACCATATGAAATCTTGGGGTGTTACATTCTCCCCTCCTTCAATAAATTGCGTCCTCGCAATTTGAAATTGTTCTTCGAAAATTAAATGTTGAAAATAGAAAATATCATTGTGGGAAAACCCATATCGGAAATTGGGTTACTAAAATTTAGTCTTAATATGAGGAGAAGTGAAATGAAAGGGTCTCCACCAAATTATGATCTCGATTATAAAAACATTGGTGGAAATTAGAGACATATAATTGGAGGAAAAACGTAAATATTTATTGGTAGTGATTGAGGTCATAAATCACAAACAAGTTTAAAATTGAGGTCCTTAAATTCATCAATCTATGATGATTTGAAATACCATCGGTTCAAAAAAAACATAGGGTATTAATATTACACATTTTTGGTTTTAGGAGTCCTTAAATAAAGTATAAGAATTAATTTCTTCATAGAATAATAGAAGAAGAAAAAATATATTCTTGACAAGTAGAGTTCCATCCTTTATCTAATTTCTACCACAGACTCATCTTTCACTCTGAAAGATAATAGAACTTAAAAATAATATTCTATTTATCCTATTCGTATAGGGTTATAAAAATGAATATATAATTCATCTAGTAGAACCATTAAAAAATGACATTATTCAATCCAGGAAATCACGTGGGTCAGTGGTAGGTGATACACCCTTGTCGCCCTTCAGTTGTGGGTTCAAGTCTCGCGGCCTTGTCGGACGCGACGAGTTGCCGCCCGACCTCCGGGTTGTCCTTTTATGGCAATCCAAAATAATCCAAACTAGAACTATCCAAAATACTTCAGTCCAAAATTTATAAAGAAGGTAAACACAATGAAGATCCATTTTGTCGCGTAATAACATGTGAACACCATCATCATGTATTCTTTTAAAACAGTGCAACATCCTGAATTACCATAAAACCATATTGATTACATTCATGACCCCTTATTCCTTAAAGAATACTAGATATACTCTTTCAATCCAAAAAATGTTTTAAACCCCAACAATGATGGAATTTAAAAATCATTAACCAGTTTCAAGGTAGTCAAAAATATCCAATATAATTTATCCAAATCAATCATGTATTATTCAAAAATCACTACCTCGGTATCAGAACTATATTATGGTTTATCATTCTCTCAACCATATATTTTCCAAATATTTATCCTGCTGTTGAGTCACTTTTCTTTGTTCCACACAATCTCAAGTCCTTAATGAAATAGTACTGCAGTACAATCCTTATATACTCCATATTTATTATAACAAGTACATTGTTGATACAACACTCAAATGACATAATAAACTTAGGAACTCTAATCATTCCTCTTCATCTGTGGTAGTATTATAACTTGATTATTATCCAATAGCATCATTTGTGGCATAGTCTGAGGACTGGGACATAGGTTCGCGTAGTGTCCAAACTCCTTGAAAATGAAGCAGTGTACATTTGAAACCATTTTTTTACCCTTGCAGTCACATACTTTTTGCCCTTTTCCTCTACTCTTATAACAAACTCCCATTCCTTTCAGGCAAGTTCCAGGGTGTTTCTTCCCACAGTTATCACATGTGGGAAAATTATTCTTTTCCCTCTTCCCTTTATCCATCTTTCTCTCTTCCATCCTTTTCTTCTCTTTCTTCCCTTCAAAGCCATAGGACTCAGTAAAATATTTACTTATCTTATCAACACATGATATTATTTCTTCATATGATGATAATACATGGGAGACTATTTCTCTTATAAATTCTGGCTTAAGAACATGAAAGATATGATCCTTCTTTCTATTTGGATCATGTGCATGACTGGAGTTATCATTCCTTCTACTGGGTGCCATTTCTAAACAATGGCATACACTAGATTAGGTTATGAATAACAATACCTAATCCCAAACTTGAAAAACACATAACATAAATTAAATAGTTTATGGATATAATCCATAATCATAAAAATGTTTTCTTTGAGGAAGTATATACTCATAAACCCTTCATAATGATTTGTAAAGAAAATGAGAGTTATCCAAAGCATATCCCCCGGGAGTGTCGTAACCAAGAGTGCAGCAAGGCCCATTGGCGTGCACCCGTTCCCGTTCGAGTCTAGCTCAAAGCGGTGTTTTCGGGTTTTACCCGTAGGTACACTTGTTCCAGAGCCACCTCTACCTGCTCGTATCCAGACAGGGATGTATTTCTCGGAAAACTCACAAAATCTCTACAATACCAAAATTCTAGGAAGTTCATCTATAATAATCCTCAAAGTTCATCTTAGGTCTACATGCTCTAATCAGAGTTTATCTAAATCTAGATTCCATGGTTTGTACTAAACTTCCTCTTCTATGAACTGTAATGCCCCGACCCCAGTAAGGATAACAATATAGCGGAAACTTTCATAAATAAGAATAAAAATTTAAGGCAATGTATAACTAAAACAAAATCCTTTTAAACTTGAACTTCAACGTAGTATAGAAAAAGTAAAATGAAATAATTCCATTAACTTATTCACAAGGATATTCTGCTAATCGAATAATCACATGCAATATCAATAACCACTTTCATAATGATGGAATGCATAATTCCAGACTATCATAACCACATATCCAAGGCCTCGTGCCAAGACTACAAATAATATTTTTCCAAGGCCTTCTGCCAAGACACTAGTTTGTCTCATGAGACCTACCGATGCATCGAGGAGCTATAGCGGGCTCCACCCATCACATATTAAGTCCAATGCATTCCCATATGAAAAGTTTTAAACATAACATAAACATTCGTATTAAAACTAGCATACGAAATGTCAATTCTTTCACCATAAACTATGAATGGTATAAAAATAACACATCCAAAGTCAAACATATCAAAAAACCTTCAATACAATATAGAAGTTGTGTATCATAATAAATCAACTTCAAATAAGTTTAAAATCCATCAAAGGATGTTGACATAGATAAAATCATAACTATTTGAGAGAAATATCTCTTTTCTCGAAATCATTGAAAAGTCACACATTTATAAAGGAAGTAATTTAAAAGTGATTTTTGAATCAATGTGTCCCATACCACTTTGAAACCTTTGAAAAGAAATATCATTTCAAAACCTTCAAGTCCATATAAATAAATCCTTAAAATCATTTTGAAAACATGGACATTAATTAAAAATATTTAGAAAGATAAATCTTTAAAACATTTAAAATTATGATCTTGATAAAGAGTACCTTTAAAAAATTCTTAAAATATTCATTTTAAAATCATTTAGAAGTCACATAATTATAAAATAAAACATTTTCTTTGAAAATAATCTTATAAGATTTTAAGGGAAGCTTTGACGATTTTATAACGGTGGTAAATAGCCGCACCTGCCGTATAAGTTAAAAAAACATTCTTACCTTAAATTTGTCGAAAGGTAAAAAGTGCCTTGTTTGGAAAACGACGGAAAGATTCTGTTAAAAACACACAAGGGTATAAATTAATTTAACCCATATTCTTTTTAAATAGTAAAAATGTTTTGAAATACATTTCGAAGAAACATGGATGTGGATGATAAAGAGATCCCAGTAGATAATTGCGTATAAACAACCTCGGATAATGAAGAGATTGTGAAATAAACCCTTACCTTGTAATTTTCCTTGGTTGAGGGTAGGTTAACCTCTTGTATAATGGTGAAATAATTGTTATTAATTTATACAAGAATCATATATATTAATATGATATCATATATGATCTTTTAACATTTCATTGTTAATAATATCTTAGTATTATCGTCGTTGCGGGTGTTAACTTACTCGTTTTCTTTTATATGTTTTGTTACGTAAGACATGTTTGTAATGGTTAGGTTGTATATTTTTAATATTCATAATGATATCAAATCCTTAAACATTATTTTTTAATCATCAAATTATAATTATACTTGAATGGATACGATGGAGAATGAATCTCATCGCGTTCGTAGAGACGGTAGTCCGTACGTACGCACGAGCGACAATATCATTATTTTGATATTAAAATAATATAAAAATGGATGGTATATCATATATAAAGAATCATTAACAAGTTATATTTATTATTTACATGATTTACACATCATTATTATACCAATCCAAATAATAATATATTGAATAACAATTACACCACGACGTGGATACGGTAAGTCGTACGTACGCACGTATGGTGACATGTTATTCAAAGGGTGGATAGAATACTGAATATGGTTGTACCATATTTATAATAACATCACATTATATATATGATACTGGAGTTATTATTTTATAATGGTAATAACAAAGGAAAAAGAAGTGGAAGAAGAAAGGAACTTCGAAAAGGGTGGTGAAATCATTACCTCTTCTTCGGGTTCTTCCTTTTGATTTGATCAAAAGGGCTCCTTAGGTTGGCTTTCTGATCAAACTAATCCCTCTAGGATGTAGTGAGGGAAGTTGGGAGAGTATTTGTTCAGATTTTGGCCGATCCAAAAGGCTTTTAAGGTGTGAAGAAATTAGAAGGAGGAGTTCCCTTTTATAAGAGGGGTGAGGGGCACCTTTTGAAAAGCTAGAAATATTAATTTATAATAAATTCATATTCGGTTTCTAATGGATTGAAAGTTTATTATTCAAAGTTTAAGGTGGGTATAGGTCAAAATACATTTAACCAATAGAATTTAGACAGGTTTGGGTTACTATATTAACCTTATCTTTTAGTTCTAACTCTTAGTTAATTAGTTTGACATTTACTATGTCACTTTATATTTTTATATTATAATGTTAATAAACTTACTATATACATCCAATCGACCCCCAAGTGGTCCATTAATGGTACTCATATCATGAAATAAGTCCCTTGGCCGAACCTTATATTTTTATGAATTTAATATCAATTAATAATATAATATTTGTTTTAAAAACTCTTTTATGTCAATTTTGACACTATTCAATAGTTGATTTTTGTGAAACTCATAACAGAATGATTACTTCGAAAAAAGTCAATTAAATCAATCCTCATATTTCATATTAACCTATAATATTATTGTAATTCATTAAAAGTATAAAATTATATTTATATGGGTATTTATAATATCAATTATTTTAATTTGTCACTATTATGGTAATTACTGCATCATCATTGTGTCATAAATAAATTAAATTATTTAATGTCTAAAAATTATAAATAAAATATAATTATGTAGGAAATCGTATTATATTTTTAATTAATATTTACAATCGGATTTATCTTATGTATAACCCTATATTAAAAATGTTTTAGTAAATAAACTTTGATTTTAACTCTTTTAACTCTTCTTTGAATTAAATAATAATAAATGTCCTAATCTAATCCAAGTGGACCTAAATGATAATATTTTATTCCTAAGGTTGTTTTGGGTTGAGATACACTTGTACAATAGAATTAGGACATGTGGTAGGGTAATATTAATATCATTTTTACCCTTAATTACCCTATTTACTTTTAACCGTGGTAAATAAAAGTAAAACGTTACTATTCACCACAAACTATTTTCATCTCATTGAACCACATTTTACTTCTTGATATTAACCGTGTCTCTCATATTTTTGAAATTTCATTCACATAAGCAGTAAAATTAAGTTTTATGAAAAAATTCAGTTTTTTAACTACCTCTTAGTAGTTTCACTATTCATCAAAAATTGAAATTTTTCAGAACAATGTCAAACTTTCACCCTAAGCTATAATTGATATTCCGAATTAAAATTTGATGTCTATTTTAACAAAATTCCAAAAATATATGTTTCATTAATTAATTTTATAATTAATTCCCGCTGTCACAACAAATAGCTTGTTTTTAAGAAACAATATATACCAAAGATTGACAATTATTTAGGTCCAATTTCAAAGTGAAATTAATTCTAATGAACACCGTTGGATAAAATGGTAAAAATATATTCTAATTATACTTTAAAACCACTCAATAATATAATTTATCACTATAAATTATTTTTATTAAAAAAGATGTTTTTAATTAAAATTTAGTAATTTTCACTATTCATCAAAATATAAGTGTTATCTGAAAAGTTCCAAAATTTCACCCTAGGATAAATTCGATATTCCGAATCCACAAATGAAGTCCATTTTGAAATATAAAATACATATAACTTCAAAAAGTATGTATTACTATTCATAATGGCTAGTTTGATTGGTTGTGGTGTGTGTTAGAACTCGGAGTTGCCTACAACACACGCTACTGTATTATTCAAAGGAAAGCATACCATGGGAGCTTGGGATGTTTCATTTTAAATTTTTGATGTCCTCATTTACTCAAAAAGATTAAAATATTTTATTTAAAAAGGGTTCACTATTAAAAGTTGGTAAAAGTGCAATACTGAAAATGAATTTGTTCTTTCATTATGTCTAAGAAACTCATAATATGGATTCTAAAATTATAAGGATTATATAAAGTTTAAAATTTAGTTAATACTATTCATAACCTCTTTTGAACAGCTTTTTTGGTAAGTCATGGTGCGCTTGAACTTGGTGTTGCGTGTAGTGCAAGTTATCGAATTATTTTGAAGAAATAACACCCTATGAAATCTTGGGGTGTTACACTAGTGGTAAGGTAAAGCAGACGCCCTATCATACCTTTGTAGTTGGTTTGATCCACTGGTTTTCGAGTTCATCAGCATCCAACTTACAACTAGTACTCATAGGTGTATCACTTTCCTTAATATTATCTAAACCAAAACATTTTAAATGATCCTTTGTATATTTATTTTGATTTAAAATAATACCATTTTCATTTTGAAAAACTCGAAATCTATGAAAATATTTGTGTTACCCAATTAAAGTCATTTCAAATTCATTTTTCATACTCTTTGAAAAATCCATAAACAAATCATTTTTAGGAGATCCAAAAATAATATCATCAACATATATTTTCACTATCAAAACATCATTGGAAATTATTTTAATAAATAGAGTTGGATCAAGAATCCCTTTAGAAAAACATTTTGAAATAAGAAAACTACTAAGTCTATCATACCAAGCTCGATGGTATTTTTTAAACCATATAGAGCTTTAGAGAGTTTAAAAACTGGATTTGGAAAATGAGGATTAATAAATCCACGTGGTTGTTCAAAAAAAACATCTTCAATTATAAAACCATTTAAAAAGCACATTTAACATCCATTTTATATAACTTAAAATTCAGATGAGCAGCATAGCGAAGTAGAATCCCAATAGCTTCTAATCTAGAAACAGGTGCTTAGGTTTTCTCATAGTCTATTCCTTTCTATTGACTATACACTTGTGTAACTAGTGTCACATTATTTCTAACTATATTTCTAGACTCATCAAAATTATTTCTAAAAACCAGTTTTTTGGGACCACTTAGTGTATGAAGATTATATTTGTTGTCAACAGTTTTCAATACTCATCAAAATGAAGAAGGAGATGAATAAGGACTTAAATGTTAGTGGATATTGTCCGACGTGAGGTTTCCTAGAGAATTGTTGTGGAATCATAGCATTGGATGTCATACATGAGGAATTCTCTAAGAAGATTAATTCAAACGATTGTTGAACTGATACTAAGGTCAAAGAACTTGTGTAAAAGGTGACACATTGTTTACAAAAATGAATAATGGTGAAGTATCATCCATCTAAGTATGATTTAATAAGAATGGGGATTTAATGAAGAACATGCAATGCTTCACGATTGAATGAGAACCATTCAATATCTTTCTTGAATAAAAGAATCGTATGATTTGAATGAAGTAGAGAATGATGGCTGAAAAAGAAGCGAGACTGTGGAAGGACTTAGAATTCTATGAAGGTAATGAATTACACATTACCTTAAAATTAGATGATTTTTTCACTATTCATAAAGTTCCAAATACATGTATCAAAGGTGATACATTATCTGCGACATTGAAGGTATTTGAAGAAGCTTCAAGCCTCCAATTTTGGATGAAGAGAGATGATTGGAGTTCATTGGAATTAACACTCTAAATTGAATTGAGGATTTTAAGTGAGGATGAAAGAAGTAATTTGGAATTCATATTCCAAAAATAATTGACAAAACTATGATGATTCTTTTCTAATTTGTATTTCAAAAAAATCATCAGTTCGGAGAACTTGTGATGCCAGCCTTATGAATATTATAGAGAGTAAAGAATTGGCGTGCAAGTCATATTTCAAAGATCATCCAATCAAAATATGACAAAAGAAAGAATGTGGCGTGCAAGTGGTGGCGCACAAGTATTGGAGAGCACGTATTGGCACGCAAGTGTAAGTGGCGTGCAATTCGTATTTCAACATCATCATATCATAACATATCAAAGGAAAGAAAGTGTCGCGCAAGTGGTGGAGCAGCGCGCAAGTGCTGGAGCCACACACAAGTGTTGGAGCAGCGCGCAGGTGGATGTGGCATGCAATTATATGTGGCGCGCAAGTCACCAAAAGGCCTATAAATAGATGACTATCCTCCTCATTTTACAATGCTCAACACTTCAGAGAAAATTAGATCTATGATCGCACAAGTAGTAGAGGGTTGTGCGCAAGCTGATGTGGCGTGCATGCTGAGGGTTATTTATAAGGCGCACAAGTTTTTCCATGCATGTTTTTCCGTGAATGTTTTTCTGTGCATGTTTGGCCATGCATGTTTTCCCGTGCACGTATTCCCATGCATGTTTTTCCGCTCAATTTTGGTCATGCAAGTTTGGCCATGCAAGTTTGGCCGCGCAAGTTTGGCCTCGCATGTTTGTCCATGTATGTTTGGAAACAAATGTTTTTTCGTGCCTGTTTTGGCACGCAAGTAGGTGGAGCATAAGTAAGGATTGGCGCGCAAGCTTGAACTTGTGATTCTAGAAAGAAGAATAAGAAGAAGAGCTCAGTTCATGTGGTTTTTCACTGAAAGAGAACGTGTGAAGAAGAGTAGGTTTCAGTGCAGCTAGTTTTTCATTGAAGAAGCGGATGAAGAAGAAGAAGAGGAGTGTGCATCTTACAGGTTTGATGCATAGAAAGAAGAGAAGAAGAAGAAGAATAAGAAGAGCAGATTGTGCTCAATTGAAGCCTACAATTATTTAGGGATGTTTAATTCAGATGATTCTATGTGAGTTCATCTTCGGTTTCTGAATAATCGCATTGGTATATGTTATTATTTCCAAGAATAGAGAAAAAGATTTAGTGCAATAGGTTCTTTCACTAAGAAGAAGAAAGAATAAGTTTAGTGCAGTTGGTTATTCCACTAAGAATAATAAAGAAGACGTTTAGTGCTGTTGGTTATTTCACTAAGAAGAAGAAAGGAGAAGTCTAGTGTAGTTGGTGTTTTACTAGAGAAGAAGAGAAAGAAATAATGAAGAAAGGCTTTCCAACTACTTTTCATGTAATCAAGTGAAGAGAACTAAAGAGGACCAAGAGGAGAACCTACCTTATCAAGAAGGAAGAAGACTGTCTCTATAGGCAGTATAAAGAACCAGCTAGAGGGTGCAAGTTAGACTAGACTGTCACCAGTCCAGGGAAGAGGATTGTTTCCCACCCCCTCAAAAGTGTAAGGACCTACACTGGCTATAGGATTGTTTTCGAAGACAATCCATTGTAATAGCATATTACATTATAGTGTAGAATTCGTGCACTAGTCATTACCATGCATGGAAAGGACGTAGATACTCTTATTGGTTGGTGAACCTTGTAAAAATATAGTGTGCATATTTTTACTGCTTTTTATTATTGAATTTGATAGGGAAAAGAAAATAAGAGAATCAATATCCTAACATGTCAAGATGTACAGGGATAAAAGATAGAATTGGTTTAAAATTTCCCAAACACTGATTCAACCCCCCTCTCAGTGTTAGGTATATCCCAAATTGGTCCTCTCAATTGGTATTATATCACAGGTTCACCTCTGTTGGATTCTCTACAGTGAAGCTATTCCCTTTTGATGATTTGAGTTCCGTTCCTGAGTCAACACTGAAGATAAGTGTGGGTGAAGATTCAATTACCTTTGATCAGAAGTCTATATCTACCAAGACCATGATGAAAATGAAAAATAAATAGAAGAGAAAGTTGAAGAAGAATTCCCTCTTATCTAAAGAAGCAGAAGAATCTGGTTCTCCATATCTTGCTGACATTGAAGACACACCCAAAATGGAATGTTATGAAAAGGTGGATCAAGTACCCACCAAGAAGATGGATAACATTTCAACCTCAAATGATAAAGAGGAATGTGTTAGTACATTTCTAAATTATTCTCATGATGAAAATGCTGGCCCAAGTGGTGATGATCAATCTACAACATCTCAAGAAATATCAGTTGACAGATAAAAAATTATTTTTCATGGTATTCATGAAGAGAGTGCATCTCTTGTTTGTGGAGTATTTCAATGCATACAAGAAAATTTCACTCAACTAGAAGAAGAATCTGATGCTTTGGAGAAAGGATTACAAGAAAAAATTGTCGAATGTTTAAAGCTATCCAGAAAGGTTGGAGCCTCTGAAGCAACAAAGAGGGGATTTGATGTAAGATATTCAGAGTGGTTCAAAGATGTTAAAGAAAAGGAAGGAGTCAACAAGACTCTGAAAGAGAAGATCCATGCACATGAAGATGAGCAGAATAGGGGAAATGAAGTCAAGAAGTTATATTTGGAAGATAAATCCATGAAGATCAATGAACATGACTCTTTGTTACAAAATAAAGTAAAGATGCATGAAGATGAAGTTGAAAGATTAAAGAAGGATTCTGATGATAAGATGACTATGATTAAAGACCAAAAGGTCATCCTCAATATGAGATGTCTATAGTTGGAAGATCATCTGACTAATATTGAGAAGACATATATTGAGTCTTCACAAAATAAGGAAACAGTTGCTGCTAGTACCCAATGTTCACTGAAGGATTCTTCTGTCAAAAGACCTCAAAAATGTGATAAAAAGATCATGACTTCACTCATTGATCCATCATAAGCTGCTGGGAAAGTAAAGGTATCATCCATACCAACTTGTATTAATATTTCTAAAATTACCTCTACAAAAAGTGAAGGTTTGAAGAAAAATTCAAAATAAGTTTGGATTAAGAAAAGAGAGATGAAACCTATCACCATGGATATGGTGGATAGGGGATAGAGTGTGGAAGATAGATCCCCAAAGAAAGAACAAAATACGAAGAAGAATACTCAGCAACCTTATCAAGAAGATGACAAGATGTCAAGGTTTATTGGTCAATGCTGGTGCTGTAATAGGTTTGGGCATTGTGCACTGGATCATTGGTACAATCCCTTAAATGTAAAAGCACAGAGAAAGATCATATCAAGGGGGAGAAATCCAGAGAAGAAGAAGAAACATCCATAGACCAAGAAGCATCCGTATACTGCAAAAATATTTGTAATGTTAGATAACATCTATGATGTATGCAATAGGAGTGGTCATATGAATGGTGCATGTTGATATATGTAAAGAAGACCACAGAAGATGGGCAAGAATGAAGAAGCATCCTTGGGAAGAAATCATACGAATAATGTGAAAACAAATTCTCCTAAGAATATTTCAAGAAGGAAAGATGAAAAGTTCTTGGATTCTAAATCCAAAAAGGTGAAGGGTGGTGCATCCAAAAGAACTAATAATAAAAAGGCCACTCAGAAGAATCCATGTAGAAGATCCAATATTAATGCCTCAATCCCTAATGATATATTGGTGTTTTGGCCAGAAGATTTGGATAGAATGAGGAAAATGAAAGATGAACAATCTATGGCTAGTGCTAAATGCAAAAGGAAGATTCTATGTGAAGACAATGAAGTTCTGTATGTGAGTTGCAACAAGGCTGGTCATACTGTGAGAATGTCCATTGAACTTATTCCATCACAATAGTAATTCATTTAGAGGATGAAAGTTGTATCGGGAGATTCTATTTCTCAGAAATCTCTTGAAGAAAGGATATTCACAAACAAAGTGATGGAATAATTATTCAGATCCACACAGCCACTTTCAAAATTAAATATCATATGTAGAAGTGTGAGGAGTGGAGAAAATGGACCATCTTGGTTGAGAAAATCATCTCAGCCGTCCTGCTCATACTGAAGAATCATGGAGGAGCTACCTTATTCCCTTAAATCTTTGTGAATTGTATTTTTTATTTAAATATAGGTAATTGGAGTTGATGCAAGATCTCTGGGGGAGAACCTGAGATTTAGTGATGAGAAGTGTTCTCTTTAGGGGAAGACACATGAAGAATTTTCCAGAGTCATTATCTCAATTAGTATCAACTTCAGTTGGTATTTAATTCAACTACTCTGAAGATTGTTTGAGGACTATGTCATTGGAAAAGTTATTTCATTTCTTAATCTCTCATCCATGATTACTCAGAATAAAAATATTTTTACAAAGGGGAGTAACTAGGTCAATCAGTGACATAAGAAGAATGAAAGTGCCCAAAGGCCACTTATCCTGCAAATTAATCTTGAATGTTTTTGATCCTTATGTTAAAGTGAGTGCATAAATTTCAGGATTGATTATTTCCTATAACATTTAATATCATTGTCCTAGAATGAAAGTGGAAAACCATTGAAGAAATGTGTAGGAGATCTCATCTCACGATGTATCCTGATCAATGGATAACGGACAGCTTTGTTGTCTAAATCAAATTCTCTTCTTTACTACATCGAGATTTTCTCAAGTATACTTAGAGTGAAATGATTGATGGCACACTACTTAAGTAAGGACTGATACCCTATCTATCATGAACATTTTATTTCTTGTCAATAAATGGGAGATATAGTGAAATAAATTTTTTAAATGAAAGGGGGAGAGAAACAAGTAAAGGGGAGAGAGAAGATTACTATTTTGACATTGACACGTTCATTTGGGGAGGCTTTGTGGTATTGACAAAAAAATAAAAAGGGGGATATTTTTGGGACCACTTTGTGTATGAAGATTGTATTTGTTATCAATATTTGTCAATACTCCTCAAAATGAAGAAGGAGATGATGAAGGACTAAAATTTTAGTGGATATTGGCCAAAGTGAGGTTTCCTGGAGAATTGTTATGGAATCATATAATTGGATTTTATACAAGCTCAATTCTATAAGAATATTAATTTAGACAATTGTTGAACTGATACTAATTTCAAAGAACTTGTGTCAAAGGTGACATGTTGTTTACAAAAATGGATACTGGTGAATTATCATCCATCTAAGGATGATTGAAGAAGAATGAGGATTTAAAGAAGACCATACAGTGCTTCACGATTGCATGAGAACCATGCAAGAGATTTATTTAGAAAATAATCATATGATTTGAATGATGTAGAGAATGATGGATGAAGAATAAGAGAGAGAGTGGAAGGACTTGGCATTATTAGAAGGTGATGAATTACACATTACCTTAAAATCAGGTGATTGTTGTGATGTTCTTAAAGTTACAAATACATGTATCAAAGGTGATACATTATCTGCAACATTGAAGGTATTTGAAGAAGCTTCAAGTAAAGGGGGAGAGAAACAGGTAAAGGGGAGAGTGTAGATTCTTATTTTGACCTTGACAGATTCATTTAAGGAGACTTTGTGGTATGAAAAACAAAATACAAAGACGGAGATTGTTGGGACCACTTTGTGTATGAAGACTATATTTTTTTCAACAGTTGTCAATACTCGTCAAAATGAAGAAGGAGATGAAGAAGGACTAAAACGTTTGTGGAGATTGGCCAAAGTGATGTTGTCTGGAGAATTGTTATGGAATCATAGCATTGGATTTTATACATGCGAAATTCTCTAAGAAGATTAATTTAGACTATTGTTGAACTGATACTAAGTTCAAAGAACTTGGGTCAAATGTGACACATTATTTACAACAATGAATAATGTTGAAGTATCATCTATCAAAGGATGATTGAAGAAGATAGAGGATTTAAAGAAGACCATGAAATGATTCACAATTTCATGAGAACCATGAAAGAGAATTCTTGAATAATAGAATCATATTATTTGAATGAAGTAGAGAATGATGGATGAAGAAGAAGAGAGAGTGTGGAAGGACTTGGCATTCTAAGAAGGTCATGAATTACACATTACCTTAAAATCAGATGATTGTTGTGTTGTTCATAAAGTTCCGAATACATGTATCAAAGGTGATACATTATCTGCAACATTGAAGGTATTTGAAGAAACTTCAAGCCTGCACTTTTGGATGAAGAGAGATGATTGGAGTTCTTTGGAATTAACACTCTAATGGGAATTGAAGATTTTAAGTGAGGATGAAAGAAGTACTTTAGAATTCATATTAAAAAAAGAGTTGACAAAACTATTATGATGCATTACTGATTTTTATTTCATAAATATCATATGTTTGGAGAACTTTTGATGAAATCCTTATGAAAAGTAGAGAGAGTAAAGAAGTGGCATGGAAGTCATTTTTCAAAGATCATCCAATCAAGAAAATGACAAATGAAAGAAAGTGGTGCGCAAGTATTGGCGCACAAGTGGTGGCGCGCAAGTATTGGAACGCAAGTATTGGCGCGCAAGTATTTTTGGGTAAGTCTAAGTGGTGTGCATTTCATATTTCAACATCATCATATCAAAATATGACAAAGGAAAGAAACTGTCCCGCAAGTGCTGGTGCGACGCGCATGTGCTAGAGCAGTGCGCAAGTGATGGAGAGGCACACAGGTGGATGGGGTGCGCAAGTATATGTGGTACGAAAGTCCCCAAAATTCCTATAAATAGAGGGCTAGCCTCCTAATTTTTCAATGCTCAAAAATTAAGGGAAAATTATAGCTCTGATCATGCAAGTATTAGAGGGCGGTGCTCAAGCTGAGGTGGCACGCAAGCTGAGGGTTATTTATAAGGCGCACAAGTTTTGGTGTGCATGTTTTTCTGGGCAAGATTTTCCGCGCAAGTTTTCCGCACAAGTTTGGCTGCCCAAGTTTTTCCATGTAAGTTTTTCTGCTCATGTTTTGTCACACAAGTTTGGCCACACAAGTTTGGGTTTGCAAGTTTAGCCTCACAAGTTTGGCCACACAATTTTTTCAACACAAGTTTGGTCGTGCAAGTTTTGGCGCGCAAGTAGATGGAACGCAAATAAGGATTGGCGCGCAAGCTTGAACATGTGATTATAGAAAGAAGAAGACGAGCTCGGTGCATGTGGTTTTGTACTGAAAGAGAATGTGTGAGGTAGAGTAGGATTCAGTGCAGCTAGTTTTGCATCGAAGAAGTAGAAGAAGAAGAGGAAGAAGAGTGTGCAATTTACAGGTTTGCTGCATAGAAAAAAGAGAAGAATAAGAAGAAGAATAGAGTAAACCCAGTTGAAGCCTACAATTATTTAGGGAAGTTTAATTCAAATGATGATATGTGAGGTGATCCTCAGTTTTTGAATAATCGCATTGGTATAAGTGATTATGGAAAATAAGAGAGAAGAAGATTTAGGGCAGTTGGTTATTGCACTAAGAAGAAGAATGAAGAGGTTTAGTGTAGTTGGTTATTGCACTAAGAAGAAGAATGAAGAAGTTTAGTGCCGTTGTTCATTCATTAATTTGAATGAATCTTTATGTTGATTTCCCTTTTGACAGGGATCACAAACTTTGTCTGATGGGAATTTTAGTTGAGGTTGGTATCTATCTAAACTTTTCTTAGTTAGTTTCCTAATTGAATGAACATTTCAGTGTCCTAATATTCTCTTCCATAGCCAAGATTCTTTTTGAAAAAAATTTCAACAAGTAACATTTTTTTGGCTAAAGTATATAAATCTACAACTTATACATTTTCATTTCTTAAGGCAGAAAATACTAAAAAAATTAGAATTAAAAACATTACAAGCATCATTTTTAAACGTAACATTGAATCCATCATCAAACAATGGATAAATGCTTAATATATTGTATTTTAATCCATCAAAAAATAAAACATTAGAAATTAAAACTGACTCAATGTTACCAATCTGGCTAATGCTGATGATTTTTCCTTTTGAAATATCATCAAAGGTGACACGTCCTCCAACAACTTTGATTAAACTCTTGAAGAATTTGTAATCTACACTCATATGCCTTGAACAATCACTGTCCAAGAACCACATCTTATTATGAGATATCTTCAAGCAAGTCTCTTAAAAATAGGTTTAAACAGAAAATGATTTTGGTACCCAGATTTTCTTGGGTCCAGAAATGTTAGCAAGAAAAACGTTTTGTACCCAAATTTGTTTAATGGGTCTCATATAATCAGTAGATTATAACGATTTTAAAAGATAAACTTTTTTTGATCTATAATTATGTGAATAGCTGGTTGAGGAATAGGAATTTCCAAAACTAGAACTTGTGAACTTTTCTAAATCTATTCTATGTTTCTCATTGAACAATTTAAGTTGGGTATTCTCCTTTAACAGTTGATCATTCTTTTCCTTCTCTACTTCTAATGAAGATTGTATAGTTCTAGTTAAATCATGAAGTTTGTTTAAGGTTTTATACTTATCTTTCAGATCATTGAAAGTTTCTTCTAACATATTACAGTATTCAAATAACTCATTACTAGACATGTTTTCATAATCATAATCATCTCCAGAATAATAATAATTTAAATTAGGAGTATCTAATGTTACCTCAGATGTGTTTGTCATGAAACACATATTATATTTTTTAGATTTTTCATCTTGGGTGGAATCAGAATCACTAGAACTGTCTTCTGAAGCACTCCAGGTAGCTTTCATTTCTTTTTTATATTTTTTGTCATTATAATCATATTTCTTCTTCAACTTCAATTTTGGACCATCAGCCTTAACGTGGCTTTATCTTTTGCATTCATAACACACTATCTCATCATCCTTATCAGCTTTCTTCCTGTATTCCTTCCAATGACCTTTGTTGTCATACGTTCCCTTATAGTTTGATTTTCCAAAAACTTTATTCTTTATATAAAACATCTTAAATCGCCTGGCTATATGAGCCATCTCTTGATCAGTATCAGAATCTGAACCTTCACTTGTTGAGCTTTCATTTGGTTTGTGAGCTTTCTTTTTGTCCTTGCTCTTTGAGGTATTAGACTTAAATGCCACTGACATAATCTTTGGTTCATCATCCTCCTCCTATTTTACCTTTAGATATTATTCATACATCATTAACTTACCGATCAACTCTTTAACAGGATGTTAACTTACGTCACACGATTTTCTTAATGAAACTGATGTGCCTCTCCATCTTTCTGGAAAACATCTTATTATTCTCATAATCTGATCCTTTGCTGGAACAGCCTTCCCAAGTGAGCTCATTGTATTTAGAATTTCATTGAACCTGAGATACATGTCATAGATAGGTTCATCAGGTTTCATTTTGAAGTTTTCATATTTAATAGTGCAAGTGTTCAATCTCATTTATTTAACATTAGTTTTTACTTCATGAGAAACTCCCAAAGTATCCCAAATTTCATAAGCAGTTTTACAAGAAGATATTCAATTAAATTCATCATCTCTTAAAGAACAATACAAGACATTCATTGATTTAAAATTATTATTGTATTCTATTTTAGTTGATTCATCCAAAGTAGTTTTTTCAGTTTCAGGAATCTTATATTGAGTCTCTAAAGCAGTCCAGATATCAAATCCCATACATTCTAAGTGAATTTTCGTTTTCAGTTTCCATTGGGCATAATTAAAACCATTAAATAAAGGTGTAATGTTGGTAGCAGCACCTTCTAATATGTTATCTATAATTATATTTTAGAAATATATATTTAAAGAGATAAAATTTAGAACTAACAAAAATTTAAGATCCTTAAGATACAACTAAAATAACAGGTAAAAAACAGATGGTTTGAAAATCCTTTATAAAAACAACCTCTGATACCATATGTTTTACAGAGTGGATACTCAAGAGGGGGGTGAATTGAGTTCTAATAAAAAAAATTCTTAAATAGATTTCTATTGAAAATACCTCAATTTAAATAATAAGCTAAACTGTAGAGAATTTGTAATACGGTAAACGGTCATTTAGGTTCTCAAAAGATTGATTAGTTCTCAGTTAATCTAATCTGAAGATTGATTAACTTTTGAAACTAACCTAATGCCTTACAATAAATACAAACACTTTCTAGTTTAACTATTAGAGTAACATTAAAATATATTTGTATTTTAATGTCCCTAGCAGCGGAATATTCAATATAGTTTAAATGAAAATAAGTAATCACAACCATTTTAACCAAGAGGTTCAATCTCAAGCAGAGACTTAGTCATCTCAAAACAATTTATATAAATTTTGATCCACACCCTAGATCGGGGTTAACAATAGTAAAAAGACTATCCAGGTCCTATGGCCTCTACCACAGTTCTACGTGGGAAAACAAAACAACAACACACAGGCTATCCAAGTCACACCTCACCTCTACCACTATCCACAGAGGGAAATAAGAGTATAGGTAATTATCTACTGAGGATTTATAAATCCTCCAGTTCAGCACAAGAGACAGTGTGTGTCTAATAATACAGAGCACACACTGCTCAAAATGTAAATAAATGAAACATAATAGAGCTAAATAGATAGACATGAGTTGAGAATTCTCTATGTGTTTTGAGTGAAGATTTGGACTCTTCATATTGATGTAGATGAATCTTTGAGTCCTTCTCAAGTTTTTGTCAAGAAAACAGAGTGTTCTTTATGCATTTGACTTCCAAGTCCGGGTTGATCAGTCATGATCAGCTTGAGTATGGGTGAAGTCGTTGAAGCTCTTTAATCCTTGAATGTTCACGTTCTACATATTCAGTATGTATTCTTCCTTATTATTCTTAAATGCGTGTAAGTCCTTCAGTATATTCAGAAGATTGTCTCGTATGTGCATGGAATTACTGACTGACTTGTTGAGTGAGATGTTTAGTTGTTCGAGGTTCCCTTTTATACACCTTCAGCTCCGGCAATTGGAATGATTACATTTTTACACGTATGAGGTATGGTTTCGGGACATTCCTACAACCATCATTAATTAATTGTAGTTTCATTAAAAAAATCAAATATAACTGTTCCTAAATAAACAATTAGAAATAGAGTTTAGAGAAACAGTGACTGGTTTCCATCGGTAGTTGTTAGTATTAGTGAGCTCGTATCGATAGCTCTTCTATCAGTATCTCCTCATATCGGTATTTCCTTTTTTTCTGGTGGTATTCTTGTATCGGTAGACAACATAGCGGTAGCCATCTATCTGTATAAGAAGACTTGTATTGGTAAATGTCTGTCGGTATCTGTCTATTTCGGTGGAATTTATGATGGTAGCTATTTGTCTGTCTATTTATATCGGTAACCCTGTTTCAGTGACCTTGTGTCACAGGAAGCTTGGTCTATCAGTCACCTTTTCTTATCGGTAGACTATGTACAGGTAGGTCTGTATAAGTTGACTTGTGTATACCGGTATATTTGATCTATAGATAGCTCTTCTTCTATCGGTATCTATTATGCATATCAGTGACCTTATCCATATCAGTAGACTTTTGTACCGTTGTACTTAGCCTTATCAGTAGCTGTGTATCTGTTTGTCTATATCAGTAGCAATGTGCATACCGGTAGAGTTATGGATACTAGTGGACTTAACACTTATCTGTTCAATGAAAAACATATCTAAATTGAGTCAGAATTATTTCAAAGTATGTATAAACATAGATAACCATTAACTAACAAATCCAATGATAATTTTGATATCTTATTAACTTAGAAATATTATGTCATAGATTGAATGAATAATAATTATAAATATAAACATTATTTGGGATTATCAAAGAATATCAAAACATATTAAAGAATAATTGGGATTATCAAAACTGTTGAGGTCAACAGATTCTATAACGATACTCCAATAATCATTTAGGAAATGTTCTTAGGCCACTTAGCCTTGGGTCTATGTGTGATATAATGGGACTCCCTCCATTCAAACAAAAAGGTGCATTTTATTGGATAATAATTAGAGACATTTTCAATAAATTTTAAAAAAAAAATGAATGATGAGAATTAGAAAGAATAAAAAATGAAGGATGGGGTTATATCCTTTTCAAACACCTCAGTAAATGTTGGGACACTAAAAGAAGTGGTAATATAAACATTAATGTTTTATTCACATAATTCTAATTTATTATTCAATTCATCATTTACAAATTAATTATTTTATCTAAAATTTAATAACAACATGAAAATTATACGAGAAGAAATTATGTTAAAAATTAAGTAAAAACACATATGGGTTGTATGATGGGAAAAAGAATGTACAAATACCTTTTTGTTATCATATGTGGAAGGATCCTGCCTGAATTTTTTATTTTCCTTCACAATATAGAATTTGATATTATTTTTTGTATCTATTTGATTTTATTTTATCATTCTAGGATCAATTCCATGGAAAAGTAAGTTATTTTTCAGAATGATTTTCTATTTTTATAATAAAATTAATTCATACCATTAATATTATATCAAAAATATTTTAAAAATATTAAAATATAGAAATTAAAGTTATCTTGTTTATATTTTTGAAAATAATGAAATATTTTAGATTACTGATGTGCTCAGAGTAAAAGAATTATAGATTATTTCCAAATGAGTGTCTAGGTATTATACATGATTTGTAAGTTGAAATTATTAATGAATTAGTACTTTATACTAATCAAGTTTCAAAACATCTTTATTTAATGTATTTATAAGATCTTTAAGAATTTTAAATGTAGTTTTAGGAGTTTTTTATGATGTTTTCAATTATCCTTTCACTTCAAGATTGGGTGATCCTATTGTATATATAAAAAATAATTATGGATATATGAGGATTTTCATTGATTATAGAACATTGAATGAAATAACTATTAAATATAGGCATCTATTCCCTCATATCAATTACTTGTTTAATCATCTCTCAGTTGCTAATTATTTTACGATGGTTGATATCAGGTCTAGGTACCATCAACTGAAGGTAAAGGATGTTGAAATCCCTAAGATCGTGATTCATTCTATGATCGGGAATTATGAGTTTTTGGTTATTTTCTGTGAGTTGAGGAATTATATATCTGTATTCATGGGTCTTATGAATTTATTTTTCCATTAATATCTGGATATGTATTTCTTTGTGTTTATTGATGATATTTTAATTTATTATAAGATTTATGATGATCATGAAACAAATGTAATGATTATTCTACAAACTTTGAAAGAAAACGAATTTAGTTTAGAAAATTTAGTAAAAATGTTTTTAGGTTACATCATATTTAATTCCATTGACATATCCTAAATATAGATTTCATAATTATTGATCCTAATAAAATTAATTTTGTTAATGAATGGAAAATTTCTACAAATTTTTTTAAGATTTCTAGTTTCAATGTACAATTAGTTTGTTGAAAATATTTCTTGGTTATCTGGACCTCTAACCAAGTTAACATTTTAAGGTACTATGTTCAAGTAAGCAATGGAATATGATAAATGTTTCCTAGTTTTAAAAAAATATTTATCAAAGCTCTAGTTTTGGCCCTAACATCTAGAAATGTTGAACCGTGTTATCTATAAAAAATACCTTATTAAAGGGACTCGGTTCTGTATTAGTGACTAATGAATGGGTAATTTGTTATACATCACATTATTTAAATCCTCACGAGAAAAATTATTATACACATGATCTTATACCGGAGGCTATAGTTCTTATTTTAATTACTTAGGGAGATAATTTTTATATAGTAAAGTACGCAATATATTATTATCATTAATGTTTGAATTATATATTCACTCAGAAAGAGTTGAAAATGACAAAAAGGAGAGTACCAAAATTGTTAAATGATTTTGGGAACATAATTATTTACCATTTAGGCTATGAAAATAGAGTAGAAGATATTTTGAGTTAAAAAGATAATTCTTCTATAATAATGATAATTTTTTATGATGATCCTTTGGTTAATTATTTTACGATTTTTTTCGTAGAAATTAAAAATATTGGGTATCTCCCTCTATTATTTTAGATATTAGTACAATTATTTATTTTATATTGTATTAATAAATCTCACAAGGAAGTCTGTTTATTTTTAGAAGTTATGGAATATGCTAGGAATATTATCTTTACTAAATTTAATATTGATTAAAAAGGTGTATTGAGATTAAAAAAAGGTTATGTGTTTCATGTGTCCTAAGTAGAAGAAATAAATTATTATAGAGGCTAATTGTTCTCTATTTTTTATCTAGGTATCACAAAAATGTTAAGGGACATTAGAAAAAATTTACCGTAAGAAGGAAAAACAAAAGATATTATTGATTTTACAATGAAAGGATTTTATTTTCAATAATTTAAACATTAATAAAAATTTCTAAATGGTATGATTCAACTATTTCCAGTTCCAAAATGGTAAAGGGAGAATATATCCATGTATTTTCTAGTGGGATTTCCAAATAAATTTCTAGGTAATAATGTTATTTATGTAATTATTGACAGAATAACTAAATATTCTCATTTTCTTCCCATTCTAGATAATATACATTATGATCAAGTTTCTCAAATTGATATTAAATAGATAATTATATTACATGGGGTCACACTTTCCATTTTATATGATCTTGATTTTGGTCTAACCTTTAAATTTTTATGATTCTTAAAAATTTATTTGGTACTAAAATGAATTTCAATAAAGATATTCATCATCAATCTGATGGATTGTCAAAGAGAATGATTCATAATTTGGAGGATATGATTCAAGATTTTGAAACAAATTATCATGGAATTTTTTATCAATTTCTGAATTTTATTGAGTTTTATTATAAATTTTGTTTTCATTCTAGTATATTTATTGACCTTTTGAACCATCGTAGGGAAAGTAGTGTTAGACTCTAACTTGATGGGTTGAATTTGGATAAAAAAAGTTATATAGATCTAAATTGATAGAATAAATGGTTGAGAAGATGAATTAAATTCAGAATACTTTGAGGAATGATTGGAGATGAAAAAAATGTTATATAGATAATTGGAGGAAAGATCATTCATTTGAGGTTAGAGATCATATTTTATTAATGTATCTATATAGAAAAACGTTATGAGTTTTGGTAATAAGGGAATGTTATGTCTATGGTTTTTTATACTCTATTAAATCCTATATAATGTTAGATCAGTTTCCTACCAAGATCCATTTCCTTTGCGTATATGTGTTGTACATGACTTATTTCATGTTTAGTTGTTAGGAAAATATATTCTATATGCATCTCTTATTTTGGGGCCTGAAGTAGTTTAGTTGGAAGAAAGCCAATCTTATAAGGAACAAAAAGAAAAAAAAGTTAACCACATATAGAAATTTTTGTGGAATAAGTTTATTCAATAGGTTAATGTTTTTTGGAAAAACCATATGTTTTATGAAGCAACATGAGAATCTCAAAATTCTAAGAGGAAATATATCACCACATGTATAAATTGTAAATAAACTTTTGAGTAAAAAATTAGAAAAATGGGGAAGAATTTAATAACCTAGGTAATATTAGTATTAAATCAATTTAATGACTTATTAATACTCATTAATTATTATTTATAGGGTTATATTCAGTATAATAATACTATATAATTTTTTTTATTCAAAATAAAAAAGGATTTACATGTAACCAAATTGGGTTATCATGTATTATATGGTTATATTTATAAATATAATTTATATATTTAAGAATATTTATTTCAAAAATGTGGCTTAAATTTTTAGTTAATAATATAAAAATTATCCTATGATTATTTTTGGATAATTTTATGAAATTTAGAATTTTTAATGAATAGTGAACATACTAATTTTTATTGAAAATTTCATTTTCTTTTGAGGTGTTTTAATAGTTATATTATATTTTGGATTAGTTTTGAAAATTAAATTAGTTACTTTTTATTAAAAAGTATATTATAAATGTTACTATATTCAATATGTTACCTTAATTTTGTATAATGTATTATACATAAAAATGATTCTTTTTTCAGAAATACATTTTTTTAATCGTGTTTTGTGGGTTTAATTTTAAATGAAATTATTTCACTTAAATGGATTAAATTTTATAGAATATAATAAATATGTAGAATCATAATAATTAATATTATATTATATATCTTTCTTAGATTTTGTTTATAATTAATATTAAAAATAGTAAAAATATGATACCACAATTATGGTTAAAATATATTTATAAGGGAGATAAACAAAAGAGATAATGGTTAAAGTGACAAAAAAAACTTGTACAAATTCAATTTTAATGAAATATTTTGGTTCAATCACATATAATATTCTTAAAGGTAATCTTTTGATCTTTTCTTCTTAAGTAATACCATAATAAATTTTAATTTTTTTTTTCAATTTCCAAGTGTGTCATCTTCCCCACATATAAAATGAAACCCCCTATTCTCTACTCAATAGACATAAAGATCATTTTATATAACAAAAGAACTAAAAAATGTCCATCCCTTAAATCCCTACCCACAACCTATATTCCATGAATTTATTAAAAAACCTAGAAAGGATTTTAGTATAAACCTAAAGAGGTTTTCCGAAGAATAGGTACAGTTCTTAACTGAACATTTTTATTTTATTTATTCTTCTACATACATCAAATAATATTTTACTATGATAAAATTATAACAATATTTTCTTCCATATAATATTATTAATTTATGTTAATTTAATATCATATTTCCATCTCTAATTTAATTAAATGGGAGATGAAATAATCATTCTTGTGTACTACAGACCACAACCTCATAAACAGATGCAATTTTCATTCCACCACCACCTTTAATGAATGGACATAATGATGTGTTTTAAGTTAATATATGATATACATTACATAATTAAAAATATTTAAGGATAATTTATCATTTGGGTTGTTACCTTTTTATCCATTACAAATAATAACATAATTCATAATCATTATTTGATATTTGGCTTCCTATATAAGATTTCACGTTTCCTTAAAGAAAAACCATCAATCCTATTATTCATGGTATTTTGAAAAGGTTTTTTTTTAATTTATATTTAAATATCTAAAAAACTTTTATTGAGGGAGAAAGAATATTTTTATAAGTATTATGTTTGAAAATCAAGCTTTTTTGTGTCGGGATTATTTTTGAGTTCGTAATAATTATTTATGATAATTGGTGAGACTATATAGCTCATGACTATGGGTGAGATTAATATTTATCATGATTATGCATGAGCCCAATATAGATTTCCTGTGAACTTAGTTAAGGGACTGAGTTAACTAGTTAGGTTTCTTCAAAAAGATTATCAGAATTTACAGGGTATGTTATTCGATTTGTAAGAATAATTATAAGTGTGATATGAAAACGATGACCCAACTTGCCTATATTATTTATCTTTTTTTCTATGTTTTTTTTATGTAAATATAATTTTTGATAAGGGAAATATAACGATTTAATGTTTAAATGGATTTTAATGCTACCTGTTTTGTGTGATATGTTTAACATATTTAAATAGTTTTCATGAATCATTAAGGATTACAAACAAACCTTTATAAATTTTATTTTATTAACTTTAGGACTTATTATAAATTGTTTCATGGAATTATTTGTGAAGGTAATTTAACTTCATGACTAATAAAATATTTTTTTATCACAATGTTTATTTTTAAAAAGGATTATTTTATGATTATTCATATACTATCATATTTGTTTATTTCTTCTTATTTTTCCATTAATGTGTTTTTTGTTATGTACCCATTCTTTAAAAAAAATCATATGGGTTTAAGGGTGATTTGGGAAAATGTTGAGGAAAAGATATTTTTTTGAAGATATGTCATGAAATAAAAAAAATTATCTAAGAAATTCTATATTGTGGGAAAATGGGTACTTATAAGAAGTGTACACTTTATTATGTAATGTTTTATTTTTTGATAGTGATAACATAATTTTATAAAATTATTAAACTAAAATATCTCTATAAATACAAGATAATGAAATATTGATAAAAGAATCCGTTTACAGAATATTTTAGGATGAGACAGAATAGTTTCTGATTAATCATTATTTATAACATTTTAAAAAATAAAATAAATACTTTTTTATTTAGGATATAGTTTTTTAACCATGTGATTTGTTAAAATATGAGGGAAAATTTGAAAATATTTAATAATTAAATATTTTAATGAATACAATATTATTTTAAAATTATTTGTTAAAACATATAGAAAAAAATATATGATATTGGTGGTATCATTTTTTTGGCAAATGTTCTCAGATAATGAAGAAGAAATTATTTTATTATAAAAAATATTTGTTGTATTTGATATTTATTTTTGGAAAAATATAATGTGTTAGAGTCTAGTGGTATTACTTTTGTAGTTTCATATGTTTAAAGAGTGAAAAATAAATGATTATGATAGATAATTCAATGTTAATGTCAGATTATATCCTAATGGGTATTATAATATGGTATAGAATAATTATTTTACAATAAAGTCTGAAATTAAAATTTTAACCAAATTTCTAATAATAAAATATTTATTTAAAATATTCCAAGACATAAATAACAATTTTATAAAATTCATTATATAGAAATAAAATAATTAACATTTTAATATTAGATTTTGTCAATTAAATTCGTTTGATTTTTTTAGAGATTTAAACATTCAGATTATTGATCATAGTCTCACCATTATTCAGAAAATATTTTTTCCTATATGTTATTCATTATAATATTTTCAAGGGATGTTTTATTATATTGACATATAGATATGTCATAAGAATTAAAAATATATTCTATGATTTTATCAATGATTTAACAGTGAAGAAAACTGAAGTACTCTATAAAAGATTTTATTATGGGATTTGGATATATTGTCCCTAATGCATGTTTTTCAGTATTCTTAATTAATTTTAAGAATATTAATTATATCATGTTATATAATATATGTCAATGATATTTCAATTATTCATATGAGGTATATATATTTGTGAAGTGAAATGATAATTAACCTCACAAAGTATGGATTTGAGTTATCCATAATCAATGGTCATTATTGAGTTTATATGTGGTTGTTATATGCTATGATTAACATGGTTTTGATTTCTTATATAGAAAAAGGATTCAATCATGAGGAATTTAATGGGTATTTTCAGTTTGATAACTCACTATATATACCACATAGAATGTCAGACAAAATGCACTTATTATACCAATGCTGCATTTATTATTTTAAATGCCTGCACTTAAGGCTGAAAAGATACCTTTATTTAGAACCATTATTCATTGAAATAATTATTAAATATTCCTTAAGTCTGACTTAATTTGGGGCTGTTGAATTATGTTGTTGTTCATGGGATTACATATGTTTTATCCCAGACTGGATTTGGCTTTTCATTTGAAGTGTATGACATATCGTCCCTTCATTATGTTAGATTGAGTAAGAATATGTCCATACCTAGATTAGTTGTTTGTGATGTGATTATCTATTTGTATGATGAGTATGTGATATGTTAATCTATATAGATGTATGAAGTGTGATGTCTCATCCACCAGGATAGTTTATATTCAAATAATTGATAATGTATGAGTTGTTTTTAAGGGATCGACATTCTCCTTTTCTAATGGAAACTTGATGTCTTGGAAATTGGGATTATAAAATTATGCATACTATTATATGATATAATTGGTGGAAATATAAAAATATATATGTTTTTTTGATAAATAGTTTTCCAGATCGATTTTTAGCTAAGTAGAATTTATAATTTTCTTGAGGTTTTCAAATGTCATACAATTACGGATTATGGATTCATAACTATTATCAATGTATTAAAGTCTCATGTGAATATTCATTTTAATTTTGTGAATGAGTATTATGTTTGTTTTAAATATATTTTTACCAAACATTTATAGGTACCCCAAAATTATTTTGGAGGATAGGTCAAAGATGTCCTCGAATGATTTTCACAAGTTATTATAAAAAATGGAAATTTTTACAATGTCATGGTTTTTTGTTTAGAAAACCACATCATTGTGCATGTCACCATGATACTATTACGTACATAAAAAATTTATACATTATATGATGATTAATTTTTTTTATTAATCTTCCACCTTCCTTATCATACCATATATAATTCAAATTTTTGAAATTCAATAGTTGGAGTTGGAACTAGAGTTACAAAATGGTTGTAATGTTGGAAACCTTTAAGAAACATTTCATCAATATTATAAAAAATCGTGTTTCATGAGGAAACCATAGATTACCAATATAAATCATGTCAATCCTTATAAATTTGAAATATTCAAATATTAGATTCATGAAATACAATTCCACATAGATAAGTGTCTCTCTAACTCTATATATTGCTTTAGACAATGTTCTATCAAATAATGACAAAGGGAGGATCCTTCTAAAGCATTAGGATATTTTCTTATCCCCTAGATAACCTATGATAATGGAGTCCACTTGATACTTATCAATGAAAAAAATTAAGACTGTGTTAATTATTTTTACTAGATTGGATTCAAAATTGAAAAGTTATTCATTATTCATTTATTTAAATCAGTCCAATAAAAATACAAAGTTCACGGGGGAAAATCAATTTTGGCTAACTATTTTCACCATATTTATATAATTGTTTCCCCCTAATACCATTAAATTTTTATATCATTGTATGTTTTTTATTTCTAATGCTCCTCCATACATGTATGACAACATAATTGACACCCATATGAGGTCATGGGTAATATATGAACCCCAAAATTATAGATAAGGGTGAACTAGATGGGTGGATACTACTCCACTACCACTATTCCTTCTAGTCATAGTTTGGTAATATAGATGTGGTCACAGTTTTAATATTTGGTGAATGGGATATGGTCTATGTTTTTAGAATATGGTTGTTTTTTATAATTTTTATATATTTTGGGGTATATAGTTAAGGTATATGGTTGTGGTTTGTGATTGTGGAATGTAGTAGTTGAATATGAATAAAACAATTGATGGTAGATTCATGGTATATCCCATTAGTATGTCATTTAAAATTCATTAGCAGGGAATTGGGTATTGGGTACATTCTTCTCCATATTTTTCTACTTAATATACATATATATTTCATAGATTTAGAAGTTGATACAATGATGATATGGGTTGGATGATCAATTTGGTTGGGTTAAGACTTTTTTATGGATTATTCATCAAAACATTAATATTGATCTTCCACATTGACATGATAATTTATTATTAAGAACCTAATGAGTATAATTATACACTCTCTACTACTTAAATATAAATTTTTTATTATTTACAAGATAATGTTTTAGATAGATATAGACCATCCATAATCACGTAGCGAAGAGTTTTTATAATTGGAGGAGTATCCTTATTCATAATATTTATTTCATTAGGTACTTAATTTGATGTTGTTTTCTTTTTTTAATTTCATTTATTTTATATTGTAATTGGTGAGTTATTTTATTGAATATATGATATTTTCACATTTAGTTGAAATTTACATTAGCATATTAGGATTATCCAATATATTGAATCATAGTTATCTTTCTATATAACCTCAATTTTGGTCATCAAAATAAGAAAATTTGATATAAGGATTTAAGGGACACTATCAGCTTCACTTTGGTTATAGTGAGTTTTTAGAGGAACAATGTTATGATGAAACGGTATCAATGCTATTTTTTTCTTTTAAGATGGATTTTGGAGTAGACACAGATGAGGATTACATTGGTTTTGTAGGTCAATGTTTTTACATGGGTTAATAATGTTTTATAGGATTGGGTGATAATACATGATGCTGAGCCCCCCCCCCCCCCCCGAGATCTAAATATGCAACCATAATAGTCATTAGATCTTATATAAATAAGAGTGTATTAATCACAGGATAGAGAAATAGGTGATAGATAAACATAATCCTTGATTTTAATTTTTATCTAATTTAAGAAAATATTTTCTCAAATTAATTTTAATTTGATTTATATAGCTTAAAATAAAATTTATATTCTAGCGATTTGTGTTTTAAAGAATTTATTAACATAGATGTAAGAAAAAACCTCATGTAGTCAAGGTGAGCGAGGTGATGTGGTGTATTCTGGTTGATTATTGATGATTTAACCCTTAGGATGATAATTCATGGAGGATTACCATGAAACCATTTCCCTGAAAAAATACTTCATGTTAAAACGAATATCTTTTTGAATAAGAAATAAATAGGTGTTTTATGGATATTTAAAATTTTTTTGGATAAATTCACACATGAATGCAACCTTTGATTTCATTACCTATAAGATTTTTAATGTGGACACTTTGATAGTGGTGTTCCCTTTATCATAGAAATCATGATAATTACTAGTTCAAATGGAAATTTTTTGTTTTTTAATAGATTCTATTTCCTTGATGATGAATGAAATGTGATTGTAGAATCTTATTTCCTTCTTACTAAGGAGTTGGAGCATGAAAAAATATAGAACTTCTCATACTGTAGATTCTATTTTCCTAAATATTGTTCATCATGTCAAACCATTAATATTGCATACCTTTATTCATGTTATCAAGAAATCTAAATTGATGAATAAGAATTTATATCGGACATATTATTTTTAAGAATAGTGTTATTATAAGAAGGACATAAACTTAAATATTACATAATATTTTATCATTTGTGTTTACTTTCTTGAATTTGAAAATATATTTTTGGTTTAGAGTTTACATAATTAGTTCATTACTCATACAAAACAAAGCAATATATTAACAAGTTAACACTTATACTCAGTATCCATTTTTTCAAAAATATCAAACTTTTTAAAAAGAAAAATGGTTTCTTGTCCTGACTAATCTTAATGACATTGGACATTCCCTCTTCTTTATTATTACTCATCCTTAAAACCCCATGAAAACATTTACAAAAATGTAATGAGACTAAAATTCTTAGAATGGGATATAATATAATGAAATCTGTTAGTCTAGTGAAAAACAAGAAAACTCACAATTTTTACCATTATCACTATAATATTTGAGCTTATGAAAGAAATAAAATATGCCATACAAACATAAAAATTTTACGAAATTATTACCTTTATAACCCATATTAAAAAAATAACCCTTTTATGAAACATAGAGCATCAGATTCAAGACCTTTGTTAGAAAAAACTATAGACCAATTAAATCCATTAGAAAAAAACTCCATAGTAATCTTCCACCTTATATATAATGAAAAGTAAAATTACACAATAAATTGAATAGCTATATATTTCTCAACCATTCATATAAGAAAAATTAGTCTCACCCATCAAATAAGAAGTATCAGGCTCACATATTCGTATAAGTTGTATCGGTTTTACATATCGTATAAGCTATATTGGGATCACCCATAGAATAAGATGTATTAGGATAACCCATAACATAATATTTATAAATATAACCCATTATGATATCTAATGGTCATGTACTGTATCATATTATTTTATTACATTCCAATCTTAAACCCCATGAAATACTGTTTTGAACCCATATAAAAAACATTTATATATTGAAATACAATTTTATTTTAAAAAAAGTTTAATAAAACGAAAATACCCATGAAAAAGGGAAATAAGGTTTTTCTTTAAATAAAATATGAAATCATGTAAGGGAATATAAATATCCAAAAATTATTATATAAACATGAAAAAAATTTATGTCGTATAAGTTAAAATAGAACATTCCTTTTTTACTTTTTTGTAAATAAAGTCGAAGTATTCATTATATAATATGTCAAATTATTCCTTTGGAAAAACATTGAAATAAAGAAATAATTGATATAAAATTTCCAGTAAAATTAGTTAATGTCTACACAAGAACATACAAGAAATATTTTTAAAAATATAAATAGGAAAGAAAAATGTATTTTATATGAGGTTAAAAGTTAATGTGCCCCATATCATGATTCCAACTCATCATGTACATTATGTATCATAAAATTAAAATAAAATAATATTAGTTATTTACTTTATTAATGACCCATTGAATGTTTATTGTTCCTTTTATTTTATTTGTTACATTTTTATCTTTAAAAACTTAATAAATTATGTTCATGTCATACATTTTGATGATATTTGGATCATATATCCAAAATGACTTTGATAAGTTGAATATGGTTTGTGAGGTCATTATTATATCATCTCAATAATGATAATAATGAAATAATTATCATTTTTAAATATAAATTATACTTTTAAAACCAACCATGAATGATGGTTCTATAAAATGAACTATATTACAATTATGGAGACGGTATGTCATATTTTCAAATTAGTAACATACCAATTTTTCAATGATCGAGTTAGAAATAAGGTAAGTATTATTTTATCATTATATAATTAGGATTATATAAAAATTATCATCTTATGTCTTAAAATAAATTTATATATGTACTCTATGTGATGTGGTGGTGGAAAACGAATCACGTTGCATTTTACTGGTTGTAGTCCACACATAGACATGAATGATTTTATCATTGTCCAATGAATTGGAAGGGAAGAAATTAGATGATATATTATCTATAATTAATGATAATTATTTTATTCATATCATATATATTAAAAAAATTCATCAAAATAAACTAACATGATATGTGGTGATATAAAATGAAACACATAGCTTAGTTGAGTTGGTAATCTAGAAAAAAACATTGACAATGTCTTCAATTCATATGGGATAGAAAAGGAGATGAAAAGGTTTTATACCATAATAATAATAACATATAAATAATTTTTTAGATATTTATGTTATTATTTCATCATGTATAAATAATATTTTAAGGTGGAAGAATAAATAAAACTTAAACATTCTCTTAAAATCTATACCTATTCTTCAGACAACCTCCTCTTCATTAAACTACAAGCCATATTTGTTTGATATTATGCCCAAAAAATATGTTTATTTAGTTTTTGGGGATTTAATTATTGTATTTTGTTAGGTATTGATTGATATATACTACTCAAAATGTGTGATGAAGAGAGTAGAGGAGGTTCCATTTTATTGGTAAGGGGAGGGGCAATCTTGGAACTAATTAATGTGTAAAATATATAAAAATCAACTTTCTTATAAAAATGAATCTAAATTTATATAATAAAAATATAATATGGGTATGGGTATAAATAATCTCATACAATAAAATTTTGATATATTTATAGGTTGTTTTTATCCCGATATTTTTGTTTTAACTCGCATTAACCCTTTTTGAGAATTACCCCCAACATCAATGTTTTTTAATCTTTAGGAGTGATGAAAGTTACAATAAAAGGAAAGGTATCATATAAATGGAAAATATTTTATAATATAAACCATATCTAATTATCTTAGATGAAGATACAATTTTTTAATAATTTAAAATAAATTAATAAAATATTTTTTATTATAAAATATCATTGATGTATTTTTTTGAACTGTTTATTAAATTTGACATTAAAAACATTCAAATAGTAATGTAATTTGAATATAAAATATTAAAAGATCCATAATATGTTATTTTAATATATAAAGAACATGGGATTCTAAATATTACCCAATAATATCACATCAGAGTTTTTAATATTATTTACTTAATTTTTATACTTCATCCATAGACAGTGTGTTGGTGTTGTGTAAAAATTTAAGATAAATATTTCATCACTAAAAATTATAAATCCATTCAAATAAAAAAGGTAATTTATCTTTATAATAACCAATTGTAACTATAGTGGACTAGTTTTTTATCACTATGAATTTTTTTAGAGATATTTAAACTAAGCGAGTGACATTAGTTTTTTATTATTAATTTAAAATTATATTAATGTCATTATAAAAAGAAACTTGAAAGAAATTAACACATTTTCAAACCATTTATGTACAATATTAAATGAAATATATCCAATGAAATCAATTATATTATATATAATAAAATAATAAATAACTTAATTTTAGATAAAATTAAAATAAACATGACACATTTAATGAAAATAAATGTCAATTTTACATATATAAATATTTTTATTATTAACTAAAAAATTATTCTTTTCAGAAAAATTCAAAAAATTAATCCTATGAAAAATTTGATAAACATGTTTAAAAAATAAAATATATTTTTTCAAATATAATTTCTAAAATTTAGAAATTAGTCTTTTGAATAAAACTATGTAATATAATAAAACGAGTTTAATTAGAATAAATCTATTACATTTTTGAATGAAAAATTGCTTAATATTAATATAATGAATATAAAAAGAATTATAATTTATGAATACTAATTAGGAAAATAAATATTAACTTTAATTTGGTTCTTCCATTTTCTCCCCTTTTGTAAATTACATCCTCCCATTTTTATTCATTTCCTAAGAAAGTGTAGATATATTTCCCTCATAACATTTTCATATACTGAATTCTCATTTTAAAAAATATGGGTTTTCTATAAAACCATAACATGATAAATTACCTTTACCCATAACACTTTCTCATTCGTATCAAAAATATTATTATGGTTTTCATCATATCATTTTTTTTCTTCCAATAAAAAAATATCAAGTCTAAAAACATGTGATAAATTTTGCACATATATTCTTAACAAAGAGACCTGAAATTTTCCTTGTAGTTAAGTTATACTAATAGGCAAGGTGACAAAGTTATAAATTGACCTAACTTTATCCAAGATTTAATATGGTCCATTCAACTGTGGAATTATATTTCCATTTTTACAAAAATGAATAATATATTTATGTGTAGATACTTTATGAAAAAACATGATCATCTACCTCAAACTAAAGATCTTTCCCTGGGTTATCAACATAACCTTTTTAATTTCATTTTACTGTTATCATAGGTTTCATAATCAAATTTACTCTCTTAGTAATATTTTCAACCAACTCTTTTCGAAACAACTTTATTTTTCCTATTTCTCCCTAAAAAGAAAGAGTTCGACACCACTTTCTATATAATGCCTCATGAGATTATATCTATATATTAGAATGAAAAATAATATTATAATAAAACTAATATTTTGATAGATAATTGTTGAAACATCCCTATTGGTTTATTAAACAAGCACTAAGTGTGTCTTCCAAGGTTTGAATTGTTCACTTTAAATTTACATCAGATTGAGGATGAAAAGTTGTACATAAATTCAATCAAATACCCATTGAATTCTAAAATTATATAAAAAAATTAAAATTAAATATAGGATCATTGTCAGATACATTTTTGATATGAACTATATATAACTTGACTATCACTTTGAGGTACAACCAAGAAATAAAATAAAAGACATAATATCTCTAGTGGGAATGAAATGTCTATATTTAGTTAAGTGCCCAATAATAACACAAATAGTATCATTAACATATGATATATTCACCAATACCATCATGAAATTCCATTAATATAGTCTCTCATTTCTATTTGGGTATATGAAAAGGATGAATCACCCACTTCAATTATTATTTTCATTCTTTGAACTATTTACAAGTCAAAAATATCTTGGTAAATTAAAATATAAATATTTTCATTCCATATTTAGTTATTTATAATATAATATAATCATGGGACTAAATACCATAATATAATAATCATTGTATTGTTTTTTAATATATTTCCCCCATTATATTTTGGTTTTAGCCCCTATTTAACTCCTCTAACTCTTATCCCGATGACAAAAAGTTATACTCTTTAAGGGATAATAACTTTAAAATGAAAAAAGAACCATATATGAATCATGGATGATATTTTATTAATTATAATAATAACCTTTAATAATTAAATAATTTTACAAATTTTATATCATCAAATAAATTATTATTTAATAAAAAATATTCATAATGTCAATTTTAAGCACAATTCATTACTCTGTCATAAATAATATCAAGATAACACTTGTAAGAAGAAAATATTATTTTAAAACATCCCAAATATATCATGTTAATATATAAAATTAATTCATTATATTAATTATCTCAAATTATATTTCTTTTAATGTTTTTCATATCATTTATTTGATTTATCAATTAATTGAGTAATTACTGTGTAAGCATTGAGAAAGCATTTGAGTTTATTACATATCCACTAAAATTTGAAAATTAAAAATAAATGATTAAGATAATAATTATTTATTTATAAATAATATTTATATTCAAAATTATCCTCTGGATAACTCAATATTAAAAATATTACACTTATTAAAAACAATAATTTGACATGTTTGACTTTCCATTAAATAAAATATTATAACTATAATTATATAATCCATGAGGTTAAAAGGGGTAATAAATTATAAATTTTGATGACTATAGTAAAGATATACTCTTCTAATCAGATTTTGGTAAGGTTTTGGGTACTTTGATTGTTCTTATCAGTTTATTTTTAATCTAAATTAACTGATTTACCCTTAACGTTGTAACAAAAATTACCATGATTACAATTACTATAATCCAAAACTAAAATGAAATTGTTTAATAAATTTGGAACCAATTATTCCAAATATAGAATAAATTTTTTTAAATTTAAAAAATATAATTTACAGAATTTAATTTAATATTAAACCTGAAAAACGCAAGAAAACAAACAATTTTCTTTATGAAAATATCATTTTTAAATATAAAATTCCTTTATTTTAAATTTAGGTATAAAATCCATTTAAAAATGATAATTTGATTTTTTAATTTGAATTTAACTAATTAAAATTTAAACTAATCCTAACCAAAATTTGACATTGTACACACTTTCAAATAGAATACAATTTTTAATAAAAATCTTTATTTTTCATTATTCCTTGAAAAATCAATATTTTCCGAAAATGGTCAAAAAATTAATCCGAAGATAATATATAGATGATGACCTAAAAAATTAAATTCATTTTTTAAAATAAAAATATAATTTCAAATACATATAGAAATTAATTATTATATTTAGTAATAAAAAATGAAAAAAACTATTTTTGAAGAAAATGTATTTTTGAAGAATAAAATGACTTTTCTAAAAATTCAAGTGACTTTTAAAAATAATTAATTAATACGTTATCAATGAGTATGAATATTATATATTTCATAATTTTAATAGTACTATTTGTTAACAACTTTTTAAAGACTATATAATAATGTCTATATTTAAGTAACAATAGTTTTTTATTTAGGATTAGTATTGTGTATATTGTATAACATGAAACATAATATTATATTTAAAAAAATTAGGATATTACTATTTAAAACTTTTAAATTCAGGGTATTTAAGCTTATTTAAATATCTTAACATATTTACTCATAACAAATACAAAATTATTCTCACAAAACTACGATGTCTGTGAATTTTAATGATAAATATAGAATCATCTAGAATAAGCTTATAAAACAACTTCAAAATATAAAAAATTATTATAATATTATATTACATTAATGTAAAATCTGATATAATAATATTACACTATCAAACTTCTTTTAGATAGCATGATGCAGTTTTGGAACAAAGACAATTTCCCAATATGTCCATGTATATATTTCAGATATAGACTTTTGGAATAAAGAATCCACATTCAAATATTTAAAAAATCATATCAGCAATATTCTCAAGACATCAAAAACATCTAATTATTCTCACATATGGATTATAGAAAATATAAAACACATTCAAAAATTCTTTTGTGTTTTAATGATATTTTTTACACTAATTCCAAAATATATTTTTTATTAAATTTATTAATCACATCACCTATAATAATGTCCTAATTTGAATATTTCACTATATATTGAATGTTCTTGGGATATTTTTTGTGAAATACAAGAATAATATTCATAATAATATATAATAAATCTTTTCAATTGAGTTAATATATTCTTTTTTGAAATGAATTTTCTATGTGAGATCAAGTACATGATTGGAAGAGATTATAGTGTTGGGTTGCCTATTTTTTTATATTTGTTCTCATCTTGTTAGAACCATCCCCATGAATTAATAAGGATCACAGTAGGGATGAACATATGTGATTACAAGTCAGTATTTTACAATCCTTAAGATGAAGAACATTAATATTGGAGATGAATAAAATGGTAAGCAAGAATATTTGTTTAAAAACACACGGTTTCATTATGTTGTCTATTTTTTAATGCATCATATGAAGCCTCTTTTGAGAAAAAACTCATAAAAAATTTATAATAAAAAAAAATTATATTTTAAGAAATGTTTGAGATTATTTCAATGGTTTTTATAAATGAATCATGAGGAATGTATTTATAAAAAAATAAAAATAATGTGATCCATAGAGAAGAATATGCTAACTTGTGTACACTGAACATGAGTTTCATAGAAAATTATTAACCTCAACAAAAATGATGGAAAAATATTTATCATAACCCATTTATCAATATATTTTACATTATAAAGTGGTGGATAAAATATGTTTTTAAAAATTCGTTCCACGAGGTTGACCTGAAGGAAACCAGTATACATTAAAATTTTATAGTCCTATCATTAAACATGTGATAAAATTTTATAAAAAAATATATGTGATATTAAAGGTCATAATTCTATAAAAAATAGAAAATGTTCTTATTTTATATTTTAACATGATTTCTACTGGTCATTATGGTTTCATGAATTATATTCAATTGATAAAATAATTAAGATTTTATATAATATGTAATTTTAACTTTACGTAAAAAAAATGTTATATATTGAGTACTGGTTATTTCAAGGAACAAAACACATGTTTTTATTTCACAAATCATGTGATAGTTTGAATATCCATATAGAAGGAAATATTTAAAAAATTACAAGTGGATAATTAGTTTCTAGTAACCACTAAAAGATTCTTCCAAATCCCTTTTGGTATAATGGGTGAATGCATTTGGGGTTAATAGTACCATCATTGTAGTATTGGTAAGAAAATATTTTCACAACCACTACATTCATGACTTCCATAAAATATCTTCAATTTTTTTCATTTAAAATAATAATTGGCATTGATGGATTCCATAATTGGTCGTAGATACATATTTTTTTATAAAAATGACATTAAAGTTTCACCATTTCCAACTTTAATTGTAAATAGAGAAGATTCATGAATAATACAATATTGTAATATATTATATTTCTATGAATAATTACCTATATATAAGGTAATTATTCTAAAAGGACTTTATAATATATCAAAATTATAAAACTAAAACTAAACTAACCTAAAAACAACATTTTTTCATTAAATAGTCTTCATAATACACCACGATCCCCATGGATGTTGGTTACTATCCAGCTAAATTACATTATAAAATTTGATGATTAGATATCTTCCCCAATAAAGAAGTAACATCCCATTGTTTTTCAAATTTTTAATAATGTAATTTCATATTAAAACTTTTCAATATATATAGAAATTAAATAAAATATTGAAAATAAAATTAATTCCCCAGGAAAATATTTTTTCCTGAACACTGAATTAACTACATCATAGAAATAAATGTTTCACAAAGAAAAATTTTCCTAAATATATTATGGATCATTCTATCCAAAATAAAAAATTAATTTTATAGTAAAATAAAATCCTATTATTACAAAAATATTATCAAAATATTCCTTTATAACAATTCCATTTTATCGTAAATTGTGGAACGCATAAAAAAAATTTACATGACATTAAATTATCCATGAGACAATAACCAGCAATTTAATATTATTTTTACATGAAATTTAAAACATCAAGATCAATTAAAATCATATGCATGAGGATGTATAACCAAAATGTTGGTATCTGTGTAATTATTTAGGTCTAAAATCCAATTTTCTTGAAATTAACAACTTTTTACCTGAGGGAGATATGTTTTCTCCTAGAGAGAAAAAATAATGAATATTAGATGAAACACAATAAATTAATTCAAAACTATAAATTAATGATATATTTTTTAACCACTATGATATTTAAATATTAGAAGTAATGTGATTAAGGAAAAAAATATCTCTTATGAATATTATAACACTTGTAAATAAAAAAGAAAAGAAAAAAAATGTTGCATGTCACTGGAATGTATAAAAATTCGTCCTTTTGGATTTCTTATTTTTTAAAACATTTTATTTTAGATTTTTTAGGTTCCAAATAATTTATGAAAAAATAAATTAATGATGATGATAATTACCAACACAATTGGGCCCTTTAGACACGAAAAACCCAAGTGGTTTGGGAACATAAAAATAAAATTAGTCTATAACTTGTCCTTGATTCAAAATAATATTCAATACATAAAACAGTTTCATTTTAAAAAATATTAATCCAAATTATCGTTTATAAGTATCAAATTACTATAGAAATAGATAAATGTAACCAGCCTCAATAATAAACATAAAAGAAGAAATTACCTGGTTTTATAGTCTAAGAAATTAAAATGTCTATAAAATAAATATATGAATACACTTCAAGTCTTGTAATTATGAATCCAAAATAATGTATATATTTTTTATAACTACTAAATATTGAGTGTAGGTCTTGATTCATCAGTAATTTTGTGATACCCCCTTGTTTTCTGATTCGTAACCCTTTCTTTGTATTTTTATGGATATAAAGTATATGGGGTGAATATGGGAGAGTTTTGTAAAATTTAAATAAGTTTTGGGGGCTAAAGGAGAGGTGCACTAATTGTTCATGATTTATCCAAAACATATGGAAATCCTAGGAGAAAATGTATGCAATAGCTTGTTTGATGTAGAGAGATTTGACATAGAGTGTGAACAGTTAAGGTGACTATGTGAGGAGGTCGTGCGAGGGTCTTCCTAGATAGTAGTTAATGTGCATTTAGTGCATTATTTTTCTAACCGTGTGAACTAACTTTTCATGTGGTAAAAGTGGGATCCTAAAAGAGTGGATCTCACTTGTTTTTCCTCTATGTTAATTTTTTTTCTCCTAAGAATCGATAACTTTGGATTTAACTTCATTGAAGGTATAAAAACATCTCCCAAGCGATTTGTAGTCAATCTGAAGGCTTCCCTTTGTTTTTTCAAGCCCGATTCCCGTGGTAAGTGATGTTGTTCACCATTATTATCTCATTTATAATATCTACTTCTCCTGTACTATTTCTCTTTTAAACATATTCCTGTTATGGGTAGATTTATGTTGGGTGATTCTAAGTATGATTATAATTTGGCCCGTTGATGGTAGGAGATCTAGGGCCGTTTTGGGGGAGTTTCAGCCTAGTTGCGTGAGTATTCTTCGTCCAGTGTCGATTTTCATCAAAACCTATGTGGTAGGTGGCTTCACTATGGGCCCCTAATAGTAGAAATAATTGGAATTCTTTCAATTGAATGTATTGTGATGAATTTATTGCGACTTAATTTTTGAACACTTGTTGGAAACCATCTTTATTGATGGTTCGTGAAATCTGGAAAATTGGGTTAATGTAGAAATTGCTTTTTTTCTTACCTTTTAAATAGATATTTTAAAATGGGGATTTTTTTGAATGTTGTCACATGAATTGGATTAGATATTTTCAATAAAATGGATAGTTTTTATTGAAATAAAATTTTGATTTGAAATTGGTTGTTCTTTGGTTTTCAATAAAAGTTCAGTTTTATTGTGGTGCTTTATTTTAGACATGGAAATATTTGGGATACATAGTGTTGGTGTGAGTTAATTCTAAATGGTCCTAGAATAGGGGAAGAGTAACACTGGGGTATAAGGTACATGACCCTGTATCTGGGGCGGGTGTTAGTGGATACAAAGTGATTGGACAATAGACCACTCATTCCTATGGAACTGTCGAATGAAGCATGTATGTGTGGGTGTGTTGTGAGATATATAATGGGTATGAGAAACCAAAATCAGAATTTGTTTATAACTTTTGATTATTTATTTCTATAAAATAACTTGTGAAAAACTGGATTTATTTACTTTTGTTTGCACTTGGTAATAATTGGTTTTCAAACATGTTTAAATTTGGTTATAAACTGTTTTGGTAGATTGTTTTATATAAACTATTTTATATAAGGTGATAACTATTTTGTCCTAGTGGTGTGAGTAGGGAAGTCATTGGGAAAACCTAAAATGTTTTATGCTCACCCAAAACTTCATAACATTGGTGCTTTGTAGATGCTACCTTCTGGGACTTTGGAAAAGGTACAATATCACACTTCTTTAGCACCATGTCCTGATACTTTGGACTACTTGGTAATGTTGGAGCATCAAGATAGTGAATAATGGAGTATTATTGTCTTCTTGATGTTTAATCATTGTCTTTCCAATATTTACATCAATGTTGGATTTTCTGTCACTATATCATAACTTAGTTGGTTGTTTTAAAGAGAATGATTTGAAATGTCATAGATTATTTCATGCATTATACAGTGAGCTGTTTGTGGATGGTTTTTTGGGTTGTTTTTTAGTCCTTAAAGGGTAAATCATCGCCCACATTATTTGAAACCCATTAACATTTATTTCTATCCTTTTCCATCTTGGGGATGTTTCTCACGACCTAGTAATATAGTGTTTTACTCTCAAGACAATGGGAATTAGTGTGTCATTACAAATGGTATCAGCTTGTTCGGTCCTTGCCTAACAAGTAGTGATAGATGTTCTTGGTCATGGAGTTGAAATTAATTCTTGTTTATTCCTTGGTTTGGAAACATATAAAGGTGTAGGATTTTCAGAACATGAAATGTATTTAATAAAAATATGTACCTAAACATTTTATGCTGAACTTCAAGTTACCTGGGTGATGGGGTACATAAGTGTTTTGGAGGCACTTCTAGAATGTTTTATATCGCATTGTAATGAGTTTTTCCAATGAGACAAGCATCACATGCATTGTAGAAGAATGAAATCTCACAAGAAGTGCATTCATCATTTTGAGTAATGATTCCGGTAGTGTAAAAAGTGTTAATTTCTGAAAAAGTATGAAACTGTTTTCAAATGAAAGACTTTGAAAAAGAATGGTTGATATATTTTGAAAAATCTTTGATTTTCAAAAACAAGAATGAGATTCATAAAATATTTTTGAACATGGAAAAAGGTTGTTCTCAGAAAAAAAATTTTGTGACAGTTGATGTGATAGAATTTTAAATGTTAAACCATCGGTTTTTAATTTGTGATATTGACCGAGTTTTTCATTGTTTTAGAATATGGCACCCGGTAGGCGTTGTTGAAACTAACCCAAAGAAGATGCAGAGAATGTGGATCAACATGAACCAAAGGTGAACCATGATCTGTATAGAGACCCATACTTTACGTACATGGTTATTTATTCAAAATTGAAGTATACTTATTACAACATATAAAAAACCCTGAAAGGAATGTATAGGTATAGTGTCTTTAGAAACTGGGAAACATAAACAACTAGTTCATAAAGCATATACATTTTCTCCCATTTATTTCATCATATCTATAGTCCCTTTTGACATATCTTACTTAATAACCTTCTTCCTGACCTGGGGAAAGAAAACATACAAAAGAGTGAGCTCAAATGTTCAGTAAGGGTAAAAAAAAGAAATATCAATCACATCATATTCATAAGAACATAACATTTTGCAAATCTTACCCGGCAAAAGAGATCATAATTTCATAACATGGAATAAATCATGTTAGTGAAATGTAATCACAACAATCATAACTTAAAACATTAAGCATTGTGGAATACACACATAATCGTAGAGAATCGTTTCTTATTATTCAAGACTCATTTCCAAGACTATCTTAGTGGACAAAGTCCATTTCTGAACTGAGTTCATTCCTCATTTTATTCCAGTTTCACTGAATCGGTTTAACCTGCCGTTCCAGCCATGTCTATCTCATGAGATATAAAATATTTACCCAATGCATTAGAGGGATATATAGGTCCCACCCATCTCATAATGATACCATTCTTATGTGTGCCACAAAATCATAAACCAAACATCATATCACAACCCATGTAATAAAAATGGGAATCATAAACATCGTGGCATCATAAAACAATTCATATAAGATTAAGGAATTCATAAAAATATTTCAATCACAACATAATCAAATCAATGTAATAATAGGGATATAAACAGATCCCTATATTATCTTAGATGGAAAATAATTTTGATAAAACACTTGAACCCCATTCTTGAGGAAAATAACATTTCTACTTCCAAAAACATTTTTCCTTTCATAACATGTCATACAATTTAAAACTAAAATAAGTTGATTAAAAATAATCTTGAAAACTTGTAAAGTAAGCTTCATGGATATAATGTTTTAAAAATCCATTCATGCCGTATAAGTTAAAAAAACATTCTTCTTGTACTTTCTTGTTATTCGGTCGTCACTAGATCCATTGTATGAATGTATTCTAGAGGTTACATATTGTGTTAGTTTGGGTACGGAATGAGAGTTTCTTAATGTATGTGTTGTTATAGCTTCTCCTGAAACCCTAAAATATATGGAATTTTATTATAAGACATAATAATCAATGATCAAGTCATCATTTTCTGATTTTCATTCATTTCCATCTAGTTTTTTGGATCTAATCACTATTTGTGTGTGACATGTGATGGAGGTAGGTGGTTTTGTCTCTATCCTATGGCATTTTAACCGTAATTTATTTTGATATTTTTATTTTTCAATATTATTTAGAATGATACTTTTTTTTGTTATTGTGTGTAAGTATGTTTTTGAAAAAATGTATTATTTCCCTAAATTTGGGTAAGGGAAAGAACTTTTTCAATGTAATGGGAAATGAATTTATGAAATGTATTTTTAAATCATATTTTTAATGATAAAGGGTTGTTTGGAATGGTTTATGAATTTTTAAAATCCATTGGAAATTTATTTGATAGCAATGAAAATCATGTAGAACGAGTCGCATCACATCGTGGAGACGGTATTCCGTACGTACGCACGGGCGATGATATCATTCTCATGATCATGGAATTGTATTGAAGTGTATGTATACTATTTCAGAATCAATATCAATTTAAAATAATCATATATATACATTCTTTACACCATTATACTCATCCAAGTAAGGTGGTGGTGGAAAATAGATTACACCACGAGGTGGAGACGGTACTCCGTACGTACGCACGCGCGGTGATTTCGTTTTCTATAGGATAGATATATGGTGAAATAGGTTTGTTTCATACTTATAATAACATATCAGTATATGTGTGATACTGATGTTATTAATTCATAATTAAACAACTAAAGAAGAAGAAGTGGAAGAAGAAATAAAGATGAAAGAATTGGTAACGGACATTACCTCTTCTTTGAAGTGCTTCTTTGAGACCTCCTTTTAGGGCAATAAAATTGGTATTTGAAGAAGACCAGGACCTCTAGGATGTTTCTAGGGGTGTGGAGAGGAGAAATTGGCAGGGTTTGGCCGAGATTGATAGCTCAAAGTGGTGTAAGTAAGAGAGGGAGCAGGTTCCCTTTTATAAGGGAGGAGAGGGACACCTTTGGAAAAACTAAAAATATTATTTTATTATAAAGCCATATTCGGTTTTATGTAGCTCCAAATTGATTTATTTTGAAGCTATAGTGGGGATGGGTCGAAATCCTCTCACCCAATATAATTTAGACAAGTTTAGATTCCTATTTTAACCTTATCATTTAGATTTAACTTTAAGTTAAATAATTTTACTTTTACCATGTCTCTTTGTGTTCTTACACTATAAGGTTAATAAACTTACAATAACAAGCCAAACGAACCCCAAGTTGTTTATTATTAATATATATAACCTTATATAAGTCATTTGGACGAACCTTATATTTTTAGGAATAAAATAACAATTAATAATATAATATTTGTTTTATAAACTATTTTATGTCAATTTTGACACTATTTAGTAATTGATTTTTTTGAAAATCATAACAGAATGATTAGTTCTAAAAAAGTTAATTACATCAATACTAGCATGTCATATTAACCTAGAAAATTAGTGGAATTCATAAAAAGTCTGAAATTAAATTTATTTGGGTATTTATAACATCAATTATGTCAATATTTCATTAATAAGATAATTACTGCATCATGTTTGTGTCATAATAAATTAAATTATTTAATGTCTAAAAATTACAAATAAAATACCATTATGTAGGAAATTATTTTTAGCATTCTAATGAATATTTATAGTTGAATTTATCTTATGTATAACCCTATATTAAAAATTATTTACTTATTAAACTTTGATTTTAATGATTTTAACCCTTCTTTAAATAAATTAATAATAAATGTCCTAATCTAATACAAGTGGGCCTAAATGGTCATATTTTATTCCGAAGGTTTTTTTGGTCGAACTACACTTATCCAATAGAATTAGGACATGTGTTAGGGTAATAATAATATCATTTTTACCATTAATTACCCTATTTACTTTTAACCGTGGTAAATAAAAGTAAAAAGTAACTATTCACCAAAAATTATTTTCATCTCATTAAACCACATTTTACTTTCTGACATCAACCGTGTCTCTCAGATTTTTGAAATTCCACTCACAGAAGTGGTAAAATTAAATTTTATGTAAATTTTCAAATTCTCCGAGGAGGTGGGTAAATGACGGTGAAAAGTTAAATAAAATTTTTATATATATAAAATTATTATAAAATTACTCCAATGAATTACATTGAACTTATATAGGTATTATGTATCAATTTTGGCCTTAAATAAATTTAAATAAAATAAATAATTATTTAAATAAAAATTCGGTTTTTAAATAGTAACCTAGTGTTTTCACTATTCATCAAAAATTGAAAGTTTTAGAAAAATACCAAAATTTCACCCTAGGCTAATTTCGATATTCCAAATCCAAAAACAAAGTCCATTTGGAAAAATCAAATTTACAAAATTTCAAAAAGTGGTTATTACTATTCATAAAGTATAGTTTTAATTACATTTTGATAGCATATCGTTGTTTAGTGAAACTCGGTATTGAAAACGACGAAAGCTATCAAGGAAGGCCGCGATTGCATGTAAAGAAAGCCAAGCTAGTGTTGTGTGTAGTGAAAGATTTATTTGAGGATTTATATAAAATAAAAAGAAAATATTTCTTATAAAAGTCTCGGGTGTTACATTCTACCCCCCTTAAAATGAATTTCTCCCTCGAAATTCGTCACTTGTAACAAACAGATGAGGATAACTCTCCCTCATCATATCCTCAAGCTCCCATGTAGCTTCTTCTAAACATTGGTTCCTCCATAAAACATTCACCAAGTGAGTGGTCTTGTTCCATTAGACTTTTTCACTACGATTGAGAATCTCTATTGGTTGTTCTTCATAAGAAAGATCTTGTTCCAGCGGTACAACTTCTCAGCTGAGTACATGTGAAGGATCAGGTATGTACTTTCTCAGGATAGATACATGGAACACATCGTGAACTTGAGTGAGATTTGGTGGAAGCGAAAATTGGTAAGCTACCTTCCCAACACGATCCAGTATTTCGAAAGGACCGATATACCTAGGGCCCAGCTTTCCCTTCTTTCCAAATCTCATTACTCGCTTCTAAGGAGATACTCGTAAGAACACTTTATCACCCACTTCAAACTCGAAGTCTTTTCTTCGGTTGTCGGCATAACTTTTTTATCGACTCTGAGCTGCTCTTATGTGTTATTGAATAGATCTGACCTTTTCTGCCATCTCATCAACAAGATCAGGTCATAATAGCTTTCTTTTCCCAACTTCATCCCAGCACGTTGAAGTCCTGCATTTCTTTCCATAAAGAGCTTCATAAGTAGCCATCGGAATACTGGAGTGAAAGCTATTATTATAAGAAAATTCCACCAAAGGTAGGTGTTGATCCCAACCACCTTTGAAATCCATAGAGCAAGCTCTCAACATATCTTCTATAGTTTGAATTGTCCTCTTAGATTGACCGTCTGTCTGAGGATGATAAGCATTGCTGAAACTCAACTCTGTATCTAGAGTATGCTGAAGACTTCACCAGAACTTTGAGGTAAACCACGGATCCCGATCAGATATAATAGAATGTGGTACTCCATGAAATCTTACCACTTCCTTTACATATATCCTGGCAAGATGATCCAGAGAGAAATCCTCTCTAATAGCAATGAAGTGTGCGGACTTTGTAAGACGATCAACTATGACCCAGATAGCATTATTGCCTTTGGATGTTTTAGGAAGTTCTATGAAAAAGTCCATAATGATTTTTTCCCATTTCCATTCGGGTATGGGTAATGGTTGTAACATCCCTTTAGACTTCTGTCTCTCAGCTTTAACTTTCTGGAAAACCAAGCATCTAGAGACATATTCAGCAACATCTCTTTTCATGCCATCCCACCAGAAGTACTCTTTCAGTTCCCTATACATCTTCGTGCTTCCAGGATGAATAGAGAATGAAGAACTATGAGCCTCATCCAGCATCTCCTTCTTTAATTCGGGTATGGGAGGAAGTGAAACCTGATTCCTGAACATTATTATCCCATCAAAATCAAGGTTGAATTCATGAACATTTCTCACATTCTTTTGTAACACTACATCTTCTTTCGGTGCCTCTTTAATCTTCACATGTATAGATTGTTGAACATTCATTTGAGAAAGATATGATTTTCCCCTTTCATTATAATTCCAAGATCCATCCTTTGTAAATCCATAAATATTGGATCTTTTGTGATCCTCATCATAGATAAACTGGCATGGTCTTGTCGACTTAATGCATCTGCCACCTTGTTTACATTCCCAGGGTGGTAATGAATTGAGCAGTCGTAATCCTTAATCAGCTCCAACCATCTTCTTTGATGCATATTCACCTCCTTTTGTGTGAAAATATACTTTAAACTTTTATGATCAGTATAAATATCACACCTTTCTCTATAAAGATAATGCCTCCAAATATTTAATGCAAATATTACCACATCTAACACCAAATCATGAGTTGGGTAATTTTGCTCATGTATTTTCAATTGTTGTGAGGAATAAGCTATAACCATATCATTTTGTATAAGAACACACCCCAATCCCTTCTTGAATGCATCACTATAGATCACAAACCTTTCTCTACTACAAGGAAGTGTGAGTATAGGTTCACTGGATAACCTTCTTTTCAACTCCATGAAATTCTCTTCACATTCCTCTGTCCACACGAACATAACTCTTTTTTGAGTCAACCTGTTGAGTGGAATAGATAATCCTAAAAAATCATTCACAAAACGTTGGTAATATCCATCCAAACCAGGAAAACTTCAGATCCCAGTTATTATTGTTGGTCCCGACCATCTTTCGATAACCTCTGTTTTTGTTGGATCCACAGATATCCCCTATTTTGAGATTATGTGACCCAAAAATGAAACTTTTTGAAGCCAAAATTCACACTTGGTAAATTTGGCATAAAGCTTATCCTTTCTCAGGATCTTCAATATAATTCTCAATTGATCTTCGTTTTCTTCCTTGCCCTTTGAATATACAAGAATATCGTCTATAAATACTACCACAAACTGATCAAGATAGTCTCTAAAGACTCTATTCATCAGATCCATGAAGATAGCAGGGGAATTAGTAAGACCAAATGGCATCACTATAAATTCATAGTGTCTATACCTTGTACGGAAACTCGCCTTTGGTATATCCTCCCTTTTGACCCTTAATTGATGACACCCTGAATGAAGATCAATCTTGGAAAAGTATTGAGCACCACGTAGTTGGTCAAATAAGTCATCAATGCCAGGGAGATGATATTTGTTCTTGATAGTGATCTTGTTAAGTTCTCGATAATCAATGCAGAGTCTCATTGATCCATCTTTCTTCTTAACAAACAGAACAGGTTCTCCACAAGGTGACGCACTAGGGCCTATGAATCCCTTATCAAGATTCTCTTGGAGTTTCTTATTCAATTCCTGTAACTCAATTGTGGCCATTACATAAGGTGTCTTTGAAATAGTTAAAGCACCCGGTAAGAGTTATATTGAAAACTCAACTTCACGATTTGGTGGAAGACCTAGTAATTCCTCTATAAATACATCATCAATCTCTCGTACAATGGGAATATTTTTAATCGTGAGTCTCTCACCAACCATTTGAGATAAATAGCCTTCATTTAGTGGAATCAAGACCCATAAGATAGAAAAAATTTCCACTGGAAGGTTATGTTCATCCTTGCATCGATAGACGATCATAAATTGATATGGAATATGAAATGTGACTTCCCTTATTTGGAAATTGATATGAGGTCCATATAAAGGAAGCCAATCCATGCCAAGAATCAAATCAAATTCCACTATAGGAAGGATCACAAGATTTGCAGGAAGCACTTTCCTACAAACTTTAATCGGAGAAGAATTATAAACTTTTGATGTGACTGTTGTGCCATTAGGGGTTGTCAAAGCTAACTCAACATCTAATTGTTGAGGTAATATGGTGATACCGTTAGAAAATTCATTAGAAATAAAAGATTGGGTGGATCCAGTTTCAAATAAAACATTTTCTACTTTAGAGTGGATGGTAAGTGTACCTTTCACTACTTCGTTATCATACTCCACATCGGTGATAGAAATTGCATGTGACTTTCCTTTGTCTTTGGCCTTAAGAGTTTGTTGACATTGACCATCATCATCATCCCTTGGATTTGGGCATTGATTGGCATAATGCCCCATCTCCTTGAACTTGAAACATTGAAGTGTAGTAGGTTCATTATGTGTATCCCTTCCTTTGTTTGCATAATTAGACATCTTCTTCCCATCATTGCGGCATTAAAATTCCCGATGACCTTCCTTTCCACATTTGAAACATTTACTTGTCCCTTTAAGACAACTCCCTCCATGTTTCTTTCCACACTTTGAACGTAATGGAAAGCTCATCTTCTTTTTAGTGTGCTCTTTAGATTTTCCTTTGAATTCCATTTTACTCTTCTTATCAAACCCATATGACTGATGGATTACTCCAATCTCCATCTCAACTTTGAGAGCGCATCAAACGATTTCCCCATAGCTATTGAAGTCCCTTATGGCTAACACCCTTTGAAGACTTGGTTTTAAGCCACTAAAGAATCGATCGATCTTACTGTCAGGTTGGATAATAATCCCAGAAGCGTACCTTGCAAGTCTTGTAAAATTTTCATCATAGGTACCAACAGATTCATCATCCTTTTTCTTTAGTTCAAGAAACTCCTTCTCCATCTTTGTTTGGAGAATACGAGGGAAGTACTTATTGAAAAATAAGTTCTTGAACTCGTCCCATTCCATGGACTCAATTTTATCTCTTCACCTCGTATTCATGATAAGATTCCACCATTGATCAGCATCACCTTCCAAACGATACACTGCTATGATGTCTTTATGATGTTCAGAACATTGAAGAACTGAAAATATCTTCTTTGTAGTACTGATCCATTTTTCAGCAACTAATGGATCAGTAGACCCGATGAATGATGGTGGATGCTGTTTCATGAAGGATTCAACAGAATGTTGCTCCTTCCTTTGCTCGTTTAGAAGTCCAGCATGATTCATAGCCTGAGAAAGTTATGTGATCATGGCTACAAGATTTTTCATTCCAGCTCCCATAACATTTGGTTGCTCAGGGGGACAATCATTACATTTCTAGTCACATTCCGCATTAACACGGTTCCTTCGAGTTCCAGCCATTGACTAAAACCAAGAAGAATAGTGTGAGCAACACTACTTGTAATAGGAAAACCACATAATCAAGAATAAAATTTCACACTTAAGGTCTTATACTAGGTTATCCATGGCCATTTCTAAAACACTAAGATTGTGTTCTATGCTTAGACTTATCCTTATGATTCTTACTAAGGCATTCACATCATAGTTTCCAAAGGTTGACTATACCTTTCCTATGATACTAACTATAGTGACCCATACTTTACATACATGGTTATTACTTCAAAATTGAAAAATACTTATTACAACATATAACAAAACCATGAAAGGACCGTATAGGTATAGTGTCTTTAGAAACGGGGAAACATAAACAACTGGTTCATAAAGCATCTACAATGTCTCCCATTTATTTCATCATATCTAAAGTCCCTTTTGACATATCTTACCTAATAACCTTCTTCTTGACCTGGGGAAAGAAAACATAAAAAAGGGTGAGCTCAAATTCTGAGTAAGGGTAATCAAAAGAAATATCAATCACATCATATTCATAATAACATAACATTTTGGAAATCTTACCCTGCAAAAGAGATCATAATTTCATAACATGGGATAAATCATAGTAGTGAAATGTAATAATAATAATCATATCTTCAAACATGAATCTTTGTGGAATACACACATAATTATAGAGAATCATTTCTTATTAGTAAAGACTCATTTCCAAGACTATCTTAGTGGACAAAGTCCATTTCTGAACCAAGGTCATTCCTCGTTTCAGTCTTGTTTCATTGAACCGATTTAACTAGCCGTTCCAGCCATGTCTATCTCATGAGATATAAAATCTTTACCCAATGCATTGGAGGGAGATATAGGTCTCACCCATCTCATAATGATACCATTCTTATGTGTTCCACAAAATCATAAACCATACATCATAGCATAACCCATGTAATAAAAATGGGAATCTTAAACATCGTGACATCATAGAACAATTCATATAAGATAAAGGAATTCATAAAAATATTTTCATCACAACATAATCAAATCAATGTAATAATAGGGATAGAAATATAACCCTATATTACCTTAGATGGAAAATAATTTTGATAAAACGCTTGAACTCCATTCTTGAGGAAAATATCATTTCTACTTCCAAAAACATTTTTCCTTTCTTAACATGTCATACAATTTTAAAATAAAAGAAGTTGATTAAAAATAATCTTGAAAACTTGTAAAGGAAGCTCCTTGGAAATAATGTTTTAAAAATCCATTCATACCGTATAAGTTAAAAAAACATTCTTCTCGTACTTTTGTCGGAAAAGTCAAAAAGTACCTCGTACGAAAAACGTCAAAAGATTCCTTTCATATATTTTACTAAAAACTCACCGAACTGTAAATTGGATTTAAAAAATTGTATTTGGATGGAAATAATATTACATGTTGAGTAAACATGGATGTGTATGATAAAATACACCCTAGTAAATTCCAAAGTATAAACAATCTCGGATAAAAATGAGATTATGATATTTCCCTTACCTTAGGTCTGATTTACTTCGTAAGTGTCTGAACCTCTTATATAATGATTTAAATAATTTCATTGACTTATTCCAGAATCATACTCATTGTTATGATATCATATATGGTCATATTCGTAGCTTATTATTATTAATATTTCATTGCTACTTGTTATTCGGGTGTTTATTACTTTTTGTTCTTATGCGTGTTTTTTCGAATAAATTCTTCTTATTATTTTTAGGTTATAGATACCTAATTTAGAGAATGGTATTAGTGTAACATATATCATATTTATTCACTCAATTCATTTATGTAATCATTATTCAATTAAAATCATGTAGAACAAGTCGCATCACATCGTGGAGACGGTATTCCGTACGTACGCACGAGCGATGATATCGTTCCCATGATCGTGGAATTGTATTGGAGTTTATGTATACTATTTCAGAATCAATATCACTTTACAATAATCATATATATTCATTCATACCACCATTATATCCATCCAAGTAAGGCGGTGGTGGAAAATAGATTACACCACAGCGTGGAGACGGTATTCCGTACGTACGCACGCGCGGTAATTTCGTTTTCCGTAGGATGAATATATGGTGAAATAGGGTTGTTTCATACATATAATAACATATCAGTATATTATTGATACTGATGTTATTAATTCATAATGAAAAAACTAAACAAGAAGAAGTGGAAGAATAAATAAAGTTGAAAGAATCGGTAACGGACATGACCTCTTCTTTGAAGCGCTTCTTTGAGACCTCATTTTAGGGTACTAAAATTGGTCTTTGAAGAAGACCAGGACCTCTAGGATGTTTCTAGGGAAGTGTAGAGGAGAAATTGGAAGGGGTTGGCCGATATTGAAGGCTAAAAGTGGTGTGAGGAAGAGAGGGAGGAGGTGCCCTTTTATAAGGGAGGAGAGGGGAAACTTTGGAAAAACTAAAAATATTATTTTATTATAAAGCCGTATTCGGTTTTAAATAGCTCCAAATTGATTTATTTTAAATATAAGGTGGGGATGGGTATAAATACTCTCATCAAATATAATTTAGACATGTTTAGGTTCCTATTTTAACCTTATCATTTAGATTTACCTTTAATTTAAATAATTTTACTTTTACCGTGTCTTTTTTTTTCTTACACTATAAGGTAAATAAACTTACTATAACAAGCCAAACGAACCACAAGTTGTTTATTATTAATATATATAACCTTATCTAAGTCATTTGGTCGAACCTCAGATTTTTAAGTGTAAAATAACAATTAATAATATAATATTTGTTTTAAAAACTATTTTTTGTCAATTTTGACAATATTTAGTAATTGATTTTTGTGAAAATAATAACAGAATGATTAGTTAGAATAAAGTTTATTAAATCAATACTAACATGTCATGTTAACCTACAAAATTAGTGTAATTCATAAAAAGTCTCAAATTACATTTATTTGGGTATTTATAACATCAATTATTTCAATATTTCATTAATAAGATAATTACTGCATCATCTTTGTGTCATAAATAAATTAAATGATTTAATGTCTAAAAATTACAAATAAATTACCATTATGTAGGAAATCTTCTTATATTTCTAATGAATATTTATAGTCGAATTTATCTTATGTATAACCCTATATTAAAAATTATTTACTTATTAAACATTGATTTTATCTATTTTAACCCTTCTTTAAATAAATTAATAATAAATATCCTAATCTAATCGATGTGGGCCTAAATGGTAATATTTTATTCCTAAGGTTGTTTTTGGTCTAATTACACTTATCCAATAGAATTAGGACATTTGTTAGGGTAATAATAATATCATTTTTACCCTTAATTACCCTATTTACTTTTAAACGTGGTAAATAAAAGTAAAAAGTTACTATTCACCATAAATTATTTTCATCTCATTGAACCAAATTTTACTTACTGACATCAACCGTGTCTCTCGGATTTTTGATATTTCACTCATAGAAGCGGTAAAATTATGTTTTATGTAAATTTTCAAATTCTCCCAAGAGGTGTGTAAAAGACGGTGAAAAGTTCAATAAAATTTTTATATATCTAAAATTATTATAAAATTACTCCAATGAATTATATTGAACATATATAGGTATTGTGTATCAATTTTGACATTAAATAAATTTAAACAAAATAAATCATTATTTAAATGAAAAGTCGGTTTTTAAATAGTAACCCAGTGTTTTCACTATTCATCAAAAATTGAAAGTTTCCATAAAAATACCGAAATTTCACCCTAGGCTAATTTCGATCTTCCAAATCCAAAAAACGAAGTCCATTTTGAAAAATAAAATTTAAAAAATTTCAAAAAGTGGTTATTACTATTCATAATGGCTAGTTTTCATAATATTTTAATAGCATGTCGTTGTTTAGTGAAACTCGGTATTACGTTGGATGCAAGCTATCAAGGAAGGTCGTGCCTGCGTGTAAAGCAAGCCAAGCTTGTGTTGTGTGTAGTGAAAGATTCCTTGGATGATTTATATAAAATAAAAACAAAATATTTCTTATAAAAGTCTCGGGTGTTACAATATGGTTCATAGTATTGTTTAGTCTTTTAAAGATTTGGATATGGGTAATCAGAGGAATGATCCAAGTCAAGTGGATCATACCATCCAGTTCATGAAGTAGAATCCACATAAATTTTTGGGTGATGCTGAACCAGATAAAGTGGAGCTGTAGCTAAGTAGGATGAATCGAATCTTTGATTTCATTATCACACCGTCAGAACTCAATGTAATGATGGCGACTTATATGCTTGATGATCTTTCATGCTAGTGGTGGGATTTAGCAGTACAGACTAAATTGGTTGAAGGCCTTATATAAGAGGATTTAGAGGAATTGTTCAGCAAACAATTCTATCCTCACACTTTTAAGATCCAAATAACAACATAAATCTTGAACCTTAAACTAGAGAATTTATCTATCACAGAGTATGTGGGTAAATTCATGAATTCAGTATAATTTTCAACAAATGTTTAAGAAAGTGTGTCTTTAAAGGAACACATCTTTGAATAGGGGTTAAAATAGGAGATTTGATCAAATATTACAATGTTTTGTATTATTTATTATATATAGACAATGAATAGAGTGACTGTGGCTGAACGTGATATCTTAGGATCTATGGGAGGAGGTATGATGATACATACAGAAAACGGTGGGAACTCAAACACTACGAGCATTTGGAAAAGGGACACCAATTTCCAATGTGGAAGTTGAAATCAGAATCAGACGGCAAGATCCGTGAACCTTCCTCCACTACCGAATATCAATGTAGGTTGTTTTCAATGTGGTTCTCTTAACCACATAAAGCGAGAGTGTGCGACACAACCTAGTGCATTCCATAAATGAAATCAGATGGGGGAATCTTCAGCGGTATTGTTATAGTGCTCTATGTTCAGGTGCTCGAGACACTTCTTTGGTGTCGCAAGCATCGTATGTTTTTATAGGTTTAATATAGTAGAATCAATATCATCAACATATTAGATATAGACATGGTGATTCTCAAAATACCATGACTCCTCTATGAAGAAAATATCAGTAAAAAACAAGTAGAATGGTGCAGCGATGAAACAATTGTATGGAGCATAATATATGTTTTTCGATGATCAGGATAGACTATCTATGGTGAGAGGTGTAATTCTTTTGAATTATACCCTTGTGTAAGTTCTCTTCAATGCTGGTGCATCACATTCCTTCATTGCTTCTCAAGCTATTTTTTTCTATGTTTAATGTTGGAAATGATACATTTTATTTTAAAACTACAAACTCTTCTCAGGGAAAGATAATGTCAAGCCTTTGTGTGTAGATCATGAACTATAACTATTGATTGAGTTGAGCTGAAATGGGACTTCTCGATGTTGGACATTGATTTCTATGATGTAATCCTAGGTATGGATTGGTTGAAAATGTTCAAGACTCACATCAACTTCTATATACCGATTGTTAGTTTCATCATTGATGATGGTAGTGGGAATCTCTTCATAGGAGAAAAAGTTGTAAATACAGGTGAAATGAGCTTGATGGATCCAACAGTAAGAATTATCTCTTATCAGTAGACATCGTTAAATTTGGAATCAATGGAACATATCAAGGAAAATATTTTTCCAGCAGTTTTGGATCAATTTCCAAATGTCTTTCCTAAAAACATCTCAGGGTCACCACCTCTAAGGGAAGTGCAGTTTATGATTGGTCTCATTATGGGGACCAGGATTATTTCCCTTCCATCTTATAGGAAGAAACCAACAGAGTTACCGGAATTGAAATTGAATTTGGAGGAGCTCGAAATAAATGTTTTATTTGGCCATGTATGTCTCTATAGGAAACACCGGTATTTTTCATGAAGAAAGAGGATGAAACTCTTTGACTGTGCATTGATTATCGTAAGATTAAATAATTTATGATAAAGAAAAGATATCCACTTTCACACATTTATGATTAATTCGATCAATTATTGGGAGCTCAGTGTTTCTCTAAAACTAACTTGTGATCCGGATATCACCAATTGTGTTTTTAGAAGGACGATATTCCAAATAAAACTTCTAGAAGATGGAATGGACACTACAAAAATGTAGTTATGCATTTCGGTCTAACGAATGAACCTGTGGTATTTATGGCTTTGATGAATCATATATTTCATTGATATCTATATTTTTTTTGTGGTTTTTTTGGATGACATATCGATATATTCAAAAACAAGGGTTTACCATGAGGAACACCTGGAAATAGTGTTACAATTATTTTCAGATCACAATTTGTATGAAAAATTATAAAAGTGTGATTTTTTTGTTATAAGAGGTATGTTTTCTTATCAATGTCATTTTTAAGAAAGGTTTTTCTATTTATCTTGAAAAAATAGAAGCTGTTATCTCATGATAACCACTGAATAATGTCTTCAAGATACAATGTTTTATTCTTCTAGATGGCTACTACCAATTCTTTTTGTCTGATTTCTCAAAACTAGATTCACCTATGATTTCTATTATAAAGAATAATAATCCATTCCAATGAATAGAGGAATGCTATAAGACATTCCAGGAGTTGAAACTTCTTCTTACATCAGAGACTATCTTGATTTTTGCAGAATCCAGACATGGGTAAGTGGTGTACTCAAATGCTTGAGGATCAGGGTTGGGTTGTGTTCTCATACAAGGAGACCATGTGGATTCTTAAGATTCAATGGAGTTTATGGTGCATGAGAATAATTACTCAACACATGAATCGGAGTTAGATACAATCGTCCATGCTTTGAAAACAAGGTGACATTATCTCTTTGGTGAGATATTCATAGTGTTTATGGATCATAAAATCAGGAAACATATTTTCTCACAATGATATTTGAATTTGATGAAAAGGAGATGGATGGAGTATCTACAAATTTTTGACTTTGAATAGATGTATACACTAGGAAAAGGGAATTCAGTGGAAGATGCATTGAGTCAAAAGTCATATGCTCAGTTGGTGAAAGAAGCTTCAGAGGAACGGAAGTTGATATCAGTCATAGCTGACATGCATGTAGAATGTAATGATCGAGGTGATGTTATGGTTTTATTTTCAGCCATACTTGTTCCTGATTTGGTAAATATGGACAAAGGGGCCCAAACATATGATACAGTAAGCCTAATTATGAGTTCAAAACTCAATGGTGGGGAGAACATTGAGGGATGGAAACTCGATGGAAGTTCATTTTTGTGTTTCCAATATCAGATGTTTGTACATATGGCTTGTCAAGAACAAATCCTACATTCTTACAAACATTTGAGATGGGATATATATAAAGACACATTGAAGATGTATAAAGTGTTTAAGGCAGAGTTATGGTGGAGCGGCATGAAATGGAAGGTGGTCAAGTTCATCTCATTGTGTTTACCTTTTTATATGGTTAAAGGAGAGGATCGCAGACCTACATTTATGTTGTAGTCTTTACCTATTCTAGCATGGAAATGAGAGGAGATAGTGATGGATTTTGTTATATTTCTTCTATGAATGGTCCAAAAACACGACTCCATTTGGGTTATAGTGGATCAGATTAACATGTTTGACCATTTCATCCCTATTCGTGAAAATCATAGGTGGAGGATCTATCCAAAATTTATATCAAAGACATGGTGAAGCGGCATGGTGTACCGATTTCAATTGTGTCTAATAGAGATCCAAGGATCACATCATGTATTTAAAAATCCTTAGAAAAATACCCTGGAACTCAGTTGACTATGAGCATGGCATGTTTTCCTTAGAGAGACAACTAGTATGAGAGGATGATATAGACGTTGGAAGATATGTTGTAGGATTTTGTAATGATTTTTTGGCTATTGGGAAGAGAATATACCCTTGGTGGAGTTCTCATACAATAAAAAATATCAGAACACAATACATATGGATCTGTTTGAAGCATAGTATGGGAATCGTTGTTGTTCTCCACTATTTTAGGTGGAAATAGGAGAGAATTCAACGGTTGGCCAGAGACTTGTCCATGAAATAACACAGAAGATCTAGTTGATCAGAAATAGGTTGGAGAGATATTAGATTCATTAGAAATCATATGCATATCACCATTGAATACCATTATTTTTCATAGTGGGTGATCATGTGTTCTTGACGATATCTCGAAGGCTTGGAAATCATCATTTTGTGAAGAAGGTCAAGTTACCTCATCGATACATAGATTCTTTTGAGATACTAGAAATGGTTGGAGAGGTGGAATATCGCCTGGAATTACCACCATGGTTCATTTCAGTGCATAATGTGTTTGATGTATCCAATTTGTAGAAGTATCATCTTGATCAAGACCATTTGATCATATGGGATGATGTTGACCTAGAGTCGGATGCTTCCTTGATACATATCCCGGTGCGGAATGTGGATATGAAAGTGAAAGTCTTGTGTTGAAAAATAATCGTTTTGGTGCAGGTTTTATGGTATTATGGTCAGATTCAAGAAGAAACTTGGGAACATGAAAAGGAATTGAAAGAGCAATGGGTAGAACTCTTCCAGGCTAGTGATGGTTTTCAACTTTCAGATGATGGAAAGACAGATGGTTGGGAGAAGGTAGTACCCCCAGTTTCTATTATGTTACCCTTTATTTTTTTTATGTATATAATGTATATGTGGGAAATATGGGACTGTTTGGTGAACATTAAATATGTTTTGGGGGATAAAGGAGAGGTGCACGGGCTGTACATAGTTTATCCAAACCGTGCAGAAATCATAGGAGAAACCATGAAAAATAGCTGGTTTGTGGTAGTGATCTTCCGCATGGTGTGCAAATGGTTAAGAAGAACATGCAAGGAGGTCATGTGAGGGTATCCCTTGATATTATTTGACACACATATAGCACATGATTTTTTAACTGTACGAACTAATCATGCGGGTGGAAAAAGTGAGATCCTAAAAAAAGTGGATCTCACACATTTTTTCCTCTAAGTTGCTAATTTTTCCTCCTAAATGGCCATAACTCAGGATTTATCTTCCTTGAAGGTAGAAGATAATCTCCCAGGTAATTTTTATTTAATCCGAAGGATTACCTTTGTGTTTTCAAGCCTAGTTCTCATGGTATGTGATGTTATTCACCATTCTTGTCTCGTTCCTTTGATATACTTCTCATCACATCTTTCTATTTTAGATCTACGCCTGTTATGGGTAGATATATGTTTTGGGATTCTAAATATTATGACATTTTGGTAATTTTATGGTATTAGATGAGATCTATGTACATTTTTGTTGAGTTTCTACTTGGTTACGTGAGCATTCTTCGTCTGTTGTCAAGTTTCGTTAAAACATTCAAGGTAGGTGGATTTACTCTCAAACCAGCTTAGTAAAACTAATTGGAATGATTTCAATTGAATTTATTGAGCTAAATTGATTGTAACTTGATTTTTGAAAACTTTTAGGTAACCTTCTTGATTGAAGGTTTCGGAAATCTAGAATATTTGTTAATGTAGAAAGTAATTTTGTTGTTACATTTTAAATATAGATTTTAAAATCAGGTTTTTTTGGAATTTTGGAACATGAATTGAATTAGATGTTTCCAATAAAAGGTAATGTTTTATTGAATTGAAATGTTTCTTTGAAATTGGTTGTGCTTAGGTTTTCAATAAAAGGTTAGTTTTATGGAAGTGGTTTGTTTTAGTCATCGAAATATTTGGCATACATGGTTTTGGGGGGAGTTCATTCTTAACGGGCCCTGAATAAGGGAAGAGTACCATTGGGGTATAATGTACGTGACCTTGTATCAGGGGTGGGAGTTAGTGGGTCACAAAGTGATTGGACAAGAGAACGTTAATGAGTATGGAACTATCGAACAAAAAATGCATGAGTGGTTGTGTTGTGAACAATGGAATGGGTATGCCAAAATAAAAATTAGAACTTGTTTTAGAAAAAGTCACCCATTAGGCTTCATTGAAACCAACCCAAAGAAGATGCAGAGAATGTGGATGCACCTAAACAACAAGTGAACCAAGATCTAGTTTAGAGTATTTTTGTGGATTTTCAAGATGTGGATATGGGGACCCAGAGGAATAAAACATGTAAAGTGGATCATACTATCCTATTCATGAAGTAGAATCCACATAAATTTTGGGGTGATGCTGAACCTGAAAAAGTGGAGGTGTGGCTGAGCCGCCTGAATCGAATCGTCGATTTCATTAGTACACCCTCAGATCTCAAAGTCAAGCATGCGACTTATATAATTGAGAATCCTGCATGCCAGTGGTGGTATTTAGCAGTGAAGACTAAATTGGATAAAGGCCTTACATGGGAGGATATAGATGAGTTTTTTATAGAAAAATTATATCATCCCACCTTTAAGATTCAAATAAAAATGGACTTCTTCATCCTGAAACAAGAAGCTCTCCCTATCACAGAGTATGTGGGAAAACTGATGGATTTAGTGCATTTTTTTACCAGAAGATGCAGTAATTGTGTCTTTAAAGGCACACATATTCGAATCAGGGCTAAAACAGGGTATCCGATTGAATATTACAATGTTCTATATTATTTATTATATAGAGATGTTGAATAGAGAGACTGTTGATGAACGTGATATCTTGGTAACAATGGGAGTAGGTTTGTTGATACCTATATGAAATGTTAGGAAATAAAAAGTTGGGTGCATTTAGAAATGTACACATATTTCCAAGGTGGTAGTGGAAATAAGAATCAGATGATTGGATCAGTGAACCTTCCTCCATGAACCATGAAAAATATAGGTTGTTTTCAATGTGGTTCTCTTGACCACATAATGTGAGAGTTTACGACGGAACCTAGTGCATTCTATAATTGAAATAAAATTGGGGCATCCTCAGCGGTATGGTCATAGTGCTCCATGTTCTGGTTCTCGAGACACTTCTTAGGTGTCGCAAGCATCATATTCTTTGACATGGTGAGGATAGTAGAATCAGTATCATCAACAAAGAAGAGCTAGCCATGATGATTCTATAAATATTAAGACTCACCAACTAGGTAAATCTCAGCATGGAAAAAAAGAATAGTGTAGTAATGAACCAATTTTATGGAGCTAAGTAGATGATTTTCGATGATTAGGCCGGACTATCTTCAGTGATAGGTACAATTCCTTTGAATTATATCCTTTTTAAGTGCTCTACAATACTGGTGCATCACATTCCTTCATTGCTTATTGTGATGTTTATTTACTATGTTTGATGTTGGAAATGATTTCGTTGGTTTTAAAACTACAAACTCTTATCGGGGAAAGATAATTTCAAGCCTTTTTTGTGCAGATCATGAACTATAACTGTTGAATGAGATGGGCTGAAATGGGGCTTCTCAGTGTTGGAAATATATCTCTATAACATAATACATGGTGTGGATTGGTTGAAAATGATCAAGGCTCACATCAACTTCTATATACAGACTGTTAGTTTCATCATTGACGATGGTAGTGGGCATCTGTTCCTAGGAGAACTAGTTGTAAAGATAGATTCAAAGAGCTTGTTGGAACCAATAGTGACAATGATCTCTTATCAGTTGGGAGTGTTGACTTTGGCATTAATGGATGAGATCATGGAAAATTAGTTTCCCTCATTTTTGAATCAATTTCTAGATGTCTCTCCCGAAAACTTCTCAGGTTTACCATCTCAAAGGGAAGTGTAGTGTATGATTGGTCTCCTTGGGGGGACCAGACCTATTTACCTTCCATATTATAGGATATAACCAATAGAGTTAAAAAAATTAAAGTGGAGTTGGAGGAGCTCGAAATAAAGGGTTTCATTTGGCCATGTACGTATCCATGGGAAAAACTGGTCTTATTCATGATGAATGAAGATAAATCTCTTAGACTGTGTGTTGATTATCGTAAGATGAACCTAGTTAGGATAAAGAATACATATCCACTTCCAGGCATTGATGATATATTTGATCAATTAATGAGAGCTCAATGGTTCTCTAAAATTTACTTGCAATTCGGATATCATCAGTTGTGAGTTTGGAAGGAAGATATTCCAAAGATAGCTTTCAAAAGAAGATATGGATACTATAAATATGTAGTCATGAATTTCAGTTTGATGAATAAACTAGTGGTCTTTATGTATTTGATGAATCAGATATTTCAGTGATATTTATATTTTTTTTGTTTTGGTTTTTATGGATGACATCTTGGTGTATTCAAAGACAAGGGTTGACCTTGAGGAACCCCTGTAAATAGTGTTAATTTTTTTTTGAGATCACCATTTGTAGAAAAATATTTAAAAGTGTGATTTTTTGATATAGGAAGTATGTTTTATTGTCTATTCCATTTCTATGAAAGGTTTATCTATTGATCTTGAAAAGATAGAATATATTATCTCGTGGAAACCACAGAAGAATGTCTTCATGATATGATGTTTTCTTGGTTTATCTGGCTACTACCGTTTCTTTGTGTGTGATTTTTCACGATGAGCTTCACCAATGACAACTCTGACAAAGAAGAATACTCCATTCCAATGGACAGAGGAATGCTCGAAGTCATTCCAGGAGCTGAAAGTTCATCTTAAATCAGAACCTATATTGATTTTTCTAGAATCAGGACAGGGGTATGTGGTGTACTCCAATGCTTCAGGATCAGGGTTTGGCTATATTCTCGTTCAAGGGGGCCATATGGTTGCTTATGGCTCAAGGAAGTTGAGGGTGCTTGAGAAAAATTACATAAAACATGATTTGGACTTAGCTATAATCATCCATACATGGAAAATAAGGTGGCATTATCTCTTGGGTGATAAATACAGAGTGTTTATGGATCATAAAATATTGAAACATATCTTATCATAGTTAGATTTGAATCTGAGGAAAAGGAGATGGACTGAGTATCTCCAAATATTTGACTTTGACATTATGTATACACTAGGAAAAGTGAATTTAGTGGCAGATGCATTGTGTAGAATGTTATATGATTAGTTGTTGGAAGAAGCTTTAGATGAATGGAAGTTGATGTCAGTCTTAGCTTACATGAACGTGGAATGTGGTGACTGAGGTGATGTTCTGGTTTTGTTTTCAGCCATGCTTATTCCTGAATTGTTAAATATGGCCAAAGAGGCATAAACATGTTATACAAGTATCCTAATTATGAGTTCAGAACTCAATGGTGGGGAGACCATTGAGGGCTGGAAACTTGATGGGAGTTCTTTTTTTTTCAAGATCAGTTGTTTGTACCTATGTCTTGTCAGGAAAAAATATTTAATCCTTACCAACATTTGAGATGGGCTATACATAAAGAAACAGAGAAGGCATATAAGGCATTGAAGGCACTATTTTGGTGGAGTGACATGAAGGAAGGTGGCCGAGTTCATCTCATAGTGCTTAACTTTTCAGAAGGTTAAAGAAGAGAATTAGAGAACTGTATGTATGATGTAGTCTTTACTTATTATACTTTGGGAATGAGAGAAGATAGTGATGGATTTTGTTACAAGTATTTCAAGAACAGTTCATAAAAACGATTCCATTTCGGTGATAGTGGATAAGATTAACAAGTCTGACCATTTCATCCTTATTAATGAAACTCATATGGTGGAGGATATGTAAAAAATTTATATCAAAGATATGGTGAAGCTTCATGGAGTACTGATTTCAATCATTTCTAAAAGAGATCCAAGTTTCACATCTTTTTTTGGAAATCCTTACAAAAATACATTGGGACTCAGTTGACTATGAGCATGACATGTCATCCTCAGAGAGACAAAAACTATGAGAGGACGATACACACATTGGAAGACATGTTGCAGGATTTTGTAATGGATTTTGGTGGCTCATGGAAATAGAATTTAACCATGGTGCAGTTCTCATACAATAAAAGCTAACAGAACATGATACATATGGCTCCGTTTGAATCACTTAATGGGAATCCTTGTCGTTCTCCATTGTGTTTGGTGGAAAAGGGTGAGAATTCAATTGTTGGGCTGAGCCTTGTCCAAGAAACAACACAGAAGATCCAATTGATTAGAAAGATGATAGAGACATCTCAAAGTCATTATAAATCATATGAAGGTCACCGTCGAAGACCATTATTGTTCTCTGTGGGTGATCAGGTGTTCTTGAGGATATCTCCAAGGCTTGGAAATAATCTTTTTGGGAAGTATATAATGTTACCTTTTAGATACATAGGCCCATTTGAGATACTAGAAAAGGTTTTAGTGGTGTAATATTTCCTGGAATTACCATCATGGTTCAGTTCAGTGAATAATTTGTTTTATGTATCCCAGTTGAAAAAGTATCAGCCTGATCCGGACCATGTGATCATATGGGACAATGTTGACCTCGAGTCAAATGCTTCATTGATACATATCTCGGTGTGGAATGTGGATTGGAAATAGAATGTCTAACATGTGAAAAGAATTGATCTGGTGTGGGTTTTATGGTAGTATGGTCAGATTCAGGAAGAGACTTAAGAACGTGAAAAGGAAATGAAAGAGAAATGGGAAAACTCTTCCATGGAAGCAATGGTTTTCTACATTCTAGGGATGGAAAGACAGATAGTTGGGATAATATATTACCCCTATTTCTATTACATAACCCATTATTTGTGTTTTTATAGTTATAAAGTATAAGGTGGAAATATGGGAGAGTTTGGGGAACATTAAATATGTTTGGGGGGATAAAGGAGAGGTTCACGTGTTGTACATGTTTTATCCAAACAGTGCAGAAATCATAGGGAAAACCATGAAAATAGCTAGTTTGGGGAAGAGAGCATTAGCTCGGTGTGAGAAATGTTAAGGTGACCATGCGAGGAGTTCGTGAAAGGGTCTTCCTAGACATTATCTAATACACTGGTAGCACACAGTTTGTTTAACTCTACCAACTAACAGTGCGTCTCGTAAAAGTGAGATCCTTAAAAAAGCGGATCTCACATGTTTTTGCCTCTAAGTTGCTCATTTTTTATACTAAATGGCCTTAACTAGGTATTTATCTTCCTTGATGGTATAAGAACATCTCCCAAGTGATTTAGAGTCAATCTGAAGGCTTCCCATGGTGTTTTCGTGCCCGATTCCCACGATAAAGGATGTTCTTCACCATCCTGGTCTCGTTTCTTTGATATAATTTTAATCTCATCTTTATCTTTTAGATATACACCTATTTTTTGTTGATATATGTTATAGGATTACAAATATGATGATATTTGGGTTCTTTTATGATATGGTAAGAGATCTAAGGCCATTTTTTGTGCAGTTTGAACACAGTTACGTGAGCGTTCTTCGTCCGTTGTCAATTTTCCTCAAAACCTTCAAGGTAGGTGGCTTCACTCTCAACACCTATTAGTAAAAATGATTGGAATACTTTCAATTGAATTAATTGTGATTAATTTATTATAACTTTATTGTTTAAAACTTCTAAGAAATCTTCTTGAGTGACAGTTTCTGATATCTTGAAAAATGTGTTAATGTGGAAAGTGATTTTGTTCATTCATTTTAAATAGAGATTCTAAAATAAGGATTTTTATGGAATTTTGGGACATGAATTGAATTAGATGGTTCTCATAAAAGGTAATGTTTTATTGAAATTAAATGTTTCGTTGAAATTAGTTGTGCTTTGGTTTCCATTAAATGTTACATTTCATGGAATTGGTTTATTTTAGACAGGGAAATATTTGACATACTTGGTTTTGGTGTGATTTCATTCATAACGGGCCCTGAATAAGGGAAGAGTACCATTTGGGTACAAGGTATGTGACCCTTTATCAAGGGTGGCTGTTAGTGGGATGCAATGTGGTTGGAAAAGAGATAGATCATAAGTATGGAATTGTCAAACGAAGAATGCATGTGTGGTTGTGTTGTGAACTGTGGAATGTGTATGCCAAAATAAAAATAAAAATTAGTTTATAATACTAGATTATTTATTTTTTGTAAAATTATATACTTAAAATTGGTTTCATTTACATTATTTTGCACATGGTTATAATTGGTTTTCAAAAATTTTTATAATTTTTTATCTTTTGTTTGGGAATTTTTTTTTATATAAACTGTTTTACATAATGTCCTAATCATTATATCCTAGTGGTGTGAGTATGTATTTCATTGGGAAATCCTATTGAGTTTTATAATCACCACTGATTTTGTACTTTGGTTCTTTTTCAGATTATACCTTATGGGACTTGGGAAAAGGAAAAGTATCACACTTTTTTAGCACCGTGTCGTGATACATTGGGCTACTTGGTGATATTGGAGCATGGAGCTTGTGGAGGATGGAGTATTATTGTCATCTTGGAGTTTATTCACTGTCTTTTCAATATTTACTTTGATGATGGGTTGTCTTCCACTGTAGCATACCTTGGTTAGTTTTTTTAAAGAGAATGATTTGAAATGTATTAGTTTATTTCATGCATCATGCAGTGAGATGTTTTTGGATGGTTTGTCAGGTTGTTGTTTTTAGTCATTAAATGGTAAATCTTCCCCCACATTCTTTTAAATCCTTTGGAATTTATTTCCAACCATTGGAATCATTGGGAAGTTGTTTAAGGCCTATTAATGACTTGTTGTACTCTCAAACCTAGGGGAATTAGAGGGTCATTAAAAATTTGGTCACACGAAATCTATTATTTCTGATGTATATACAAAAATATTAAAAATTAGGTAACAAACATGAGCTCAATGTTGTGTTCCAATACTATTTCTTCAACATTATTTCCTATAGTGACAAAATATGCGAATAGATAATTATTCAATATAATTTTTATTTAGAAACAAAGAATGAACAATGTAATTTTGAATGACTAATGAAAAAAACCATTACCAATACTTTAGGTAAAACAAGTAAATGGAGGATGAAAGAAAATAAGTAACTTAATTTGATATTCTAAATTTCAAAATTCATTTCCAATTAAAAGAAAATGAATGTCAAATATTTCATGATATTATGATTTAATGAAATTGAAACTGTTCATTTTTTGAAAATTACTATTATTGTTTTAACATAAAATTATTTTTAAAGTGAAATAAAGCATGAGAATATAATTCAAGAACTATAATAATTTGAATCATATGTAACTAGTTTAATTTTTTGACAAAATACATCTACACCCACGATATAAATAAAAATCATTAAAAAACTTTTAAAACAATTCATTTCATTGAAAATACCAATTAAGATAAGTAAATAACACATCTCAAAAATTTTAATCTACTTAAAACAAAATTAATTTCAATAAACACCTCCAAAAAATATCAATATTAATTAATAAAAACCAATTAATTAGACAATAAGTTGTTTCCTCTTAAAAATATTTCTTGAGAAACATAGAAATTAGAAAAGGGACTGCATTACACACCTAAGGGAATGTGATTTGGAAAAGTTAAAATAAATGTAATCTATATTTGATTTTGGTATAAAAATATATTTATGAATGAAATCTATAAAAAATTATTCCCTTCAAAAATTCATTATGTATTTTGGTTTTATCTAAAAATATACACATTCAAATATGGAAACACATTATTAAATAATTTTTTTTCTATATAGGGGAAAACAAAATATGATATGAGTGTATGAAAATTAAAATGGGTGTAACGTAAGAATAAACAATAACTTAAATGGAATCAAAGATAGACCTGGAAAGCATAAGAAACATGATAATGCAGAAATAAGTGAATTATAAACTCCCCAATAACTTTCTCAATACATCTCTCATACCATTTAATTTTCATTATAGAAACATTCATAGAATGAAATATATTATAGATATAAACATAAATTGGGTGGTATGTGTGGAAGGAAGTACTGATAGAATCCAAAAAACAGATCTAAATAATGTAAATATAAAAAAGTATTAACTTTATGATAAAATCAGTGATCATTTTTTTGTTGTGAAAAAATAAAACACAAATTATCATTTAACTTCAAGTCTATGATTATAAAAATGTATCCTAACAACATTCTTTACTATAAAAAAAATTAAATTTAATATTTTTATAATTTAAATGCTCAAAAATTAAATTAAATTAACCAAGTTTCCCTTAAAATATATTAATAAATTCTTTGCGATTTTTTAATCTTTATGGAGTTTTCTATTTTATAGTGATAGATATGACATTATATTACTTGAAATTTTTAATTATTAATTTAATGAAAAGAAAAGGGAATTTAAAAAAAATTTACATCCCATTCCATTACTACATGGGATGATATATGTATAGATTTCTTTAAAAATATTCTTTCCTCTTTCAAATTCAAAGAATTTATATATTTATTTCTTAAATTTTAATTAATTTGATACATATAAAGTTATCAGTAATGGGAGAGGATTATGTAACTATTAATATTTTTTCCACAACATGGTTCAGAATTGTGATTTATTATTAAAAAATTATATAAATTTTTTTCTCAATGTATCATATTGATAGTTGATGCTATAATTAGTGTGGTTTTAATGAAAATGTTTCTTATAGTGACTTATGAATTTTTAAAAAATTTATCCATGAAAAAACATTCTATGGGAAATAGGTAGAGTTAAAAAAGGGAATGAATTATATGAGATAGGAATTTATGGATGAATGTTTATGCAGCTGAATTATATTATGAAGTATTTCACCACATGTATTTCCCTATAGATCATGTAATAACATTAAGGGTGGGGGGTGAATCAGTGCACCAAACTTTTGTTGTGTTTTACTTTCTTTATCTAGTTGTTGCCTCTTGTAACTCATGCATCTATCATAGCTAATAGATATATAATGATTCAAACTCAATCCTTACATTGGGATTAACATTAGAATAACCAAGTGTAAAAAAAGATTTAAATGGTTTTAGCTCAATGTGAGAGCCTATTTTTTTATTGGTCTAGGATGATATTTCAGAACTAGAGTAATCCTTTAAAGGGGTAGATGATTACAATATAATGAGGGTAGTGTTAATCCTTGAATTTTGAAATGTTGTCTATACTATAGTACACAAGAAAAGAAAAGATAAGAGTTATAATATTCCAATTTTTTTTTTGAGAAACACTACTTATATTTAGTTATTTAGTTGTCATAATAGGATTAATGGTGTAATTTACACTGGAACCAACTATCTTCAATGGTTATTCTTGAACATGGTTAATCTGATGTCTTCTTTTATCTATATGGGACAATATCACCATAATTATATCTTTTTCCAAATTGAACATGTCTTTGACCTCCAAAATATGGTCTACATCACCACCTGGAATATTTCCTCATTGACAAACTTGATATCATTGTAATATTTAATATTAATAGATCTTCATTCTTTTAGAATCAAAATTAAATGATATATAACTATTATAGTTATTGACCATTGTCTTCCCAATTGATTTCTACAATAATATTATATTATTGAACTCCCCTACTTCCTCATCAAATAGATGTGTTTCTTAAAAATGACATAAGCTTCATTTGGTTTCTCATCATTTAATATTTAATTTTTTTCATTTAATAAGTTTTGTATATGGTTTTCTCACATAATTATTCCAATTAACCAATAAATATTATATTAAAAAAATTCCATTGATTATTTTTTATCTTAATTTTAGTATAGAACTCCTCATTAATTAGCTACAATAAAATATATTTTCATCCTCAAAATTATCTCAATTCCATATCGATGTTATTCATTAAAAATCATAATAAGACTCAATTTTTTTTCACCTTTTATATAAATAGGAAATATAATGTATTTAATTATTTGGATATATCCATTATTTTATACATGGTCTTATTCATTATAATGTGGAATAATATTTCATCAGATAGAACTATTTAACTTCATCTGGATTCCTTATCTTAGTAAGAATCAAAATATTCCATTATAATATTTATTTTGATGAAGAAAAAATTATGTGTATCTTATCAATTATTCTACTTCATTAGAATATATTCATTATGGAGTAGACATATTTTGTGGGAATTAATATTTATTTTAATTTGGATTGTAAAGTCTTATGGGATTTTTTGAAACCATTCCTTTTACAAATTCTCAATATAGATAATTATTTCAATAATAATTGAATGTTATAAGATATTTTCATGATACATTCTTATGAACAAGGGATATAATTATTCCCATTTTAATTTTTCAACTTCAAAAATTGTCTTATGAGGGTTTCAATTTCATATAAACTAAGGATAAATTGTTACAATGTTATTATAAATTCAAAAAAAAATTCTTATAGTTTTATGAAGACACCCCAAAGTCTTAAAAATTTCTAAATGTATGAAGATATCATTTCAAAAATGTATAAACTCACTAAAAAGAAATTAAAATTGAAACCTATATATGTTTCATCAGTTTCTAAATAGAATTATTGAATTCAATAAATAATAAAAAAAATTATTTAATTGATCCCAATTCATTTTAAATCACTTCAACAGATCAGTAAACATTATCCAGATATATTCTTCATGGATTATAGAATCCTTTAATATCAAGATTTCTCCTTCATCTAGATTTAAACAAAATATATCTAAACATTATATGATAGTATCTCTTTATCCAAAAAAATAATCATTACTTTCCATGATGAAAAAATCCACAATAATCACATATAAGAGATGTTAAATTAAATATGCATCTCCATGTTATTCAAGAAGAAAGAAAAAAAAATCATATACCCAATTTTATATGGGTAGTAATTTTATTCTATCTTTACTCCATTTATCAGTTTTATATAAGAAGTAACTCACCCATTATGTGTTGTATTTATACTAATCATATTGATAAAAAATATAAATCATCATCATAAATTCATATTTATTTTTCATTCTCTATTAATGGATTTGTTTTCAATACCCAATATATATCTAAAGTTGATGTTTTATTCTTCCCATTATCAATAATAAAGGAAAATGTAATATTTTCTATAACCACCTTCAATGGATTCCCAAAATCAACATCTTATATATTTTTTTAGTCACAACTTGCTCCAATAATTTTAGTGAAGGTTGTCACCACAAAATTCTTAGAAACAATCTTTTATTTATCCAAATCTATGACTACATTGGAAAAATTATGTTAGAAAACATGAGTGATTTCAAAAAACATTAATTTCCATCCATTAATAAGTTATTTCATGTAATAACACTTTAAATTTCTCATATTAGGGGTTTTAAAACAAAATTCAACAAGAAAATTTTTATATATACACTCACCTTTATCATGTACATCAGGAATATCAGGTCAATACAAGATAAACCCCCTTGAACTTATCATTTTCATCATCCAACACCCCCTCTTAACAAAAAAAATGATCATTATTATGTAAAGGAAAAACAATTCATTGTTAAACCTCATATATTTAATTTTTTTCTAAGTTATTTATTGATTCTAGATTCACAAAAATAATAATTTTCTTTGATTTCAACCTATCCATAATTTCTCTCCCTAAAGGGATTCAATCCACATTCTATATGGTTTATTTTATTGATTTATAAATCATTATGGTTACTTATTTATTAATTTAAAATATCTATAGACTATTTATACCTCTATAAATTTATCCCCTTTAATATGCTACATGTTAGTGAACACAATAAACAAGAGTGGAAAAAACGAGGGGTTTTCTTACTCCATTTTGATATCAAAAATTTTCAGAATTATCTCATAAATAAGATATTCTATTATTTCTTGCATTACCATTGGGAGAGATCTTCATTCTAGAAAACATTTTTACATCTATTAACTTCTTTTAGAATCTCAAATGTTTTGGTCTTTATATTTTCTCTTATATAGAATGGAATTATTTAACTTTTCTAAAAAACTATTTTTAACCAATAGAGTTTTCCCTTTTCCATCATTTAATTTTGATTTTTTTTAGATGGGAGAAAATGATTAAATTTATTTTCATTGTTTATATTTTTTTATAACATGCACACAATTCATCAAGAACTCTAGGTTCATCATTTTTAGAAAACCTATCCTGAAATTTGAGTTTTTTTATATTTGTAGAAAATTGTTTCTCCTTATAAATTTCACGTTATTTCTATCTCTAACTATCATTATCCATTCCTAATTAGGTCATCCAAACTATTTGTAAATACTTCTTTAGATACTCAAATTTTATAAAATTTTTACTTGGCCTCTTAGCACTTTTTCCTTTACCCTTTTTCCCAAAATGTTCATCACTTTTTTGGATGTATTAAACCAATGAAATCATTTCTTTTTCTCCCATTTATTTACTCCATTATCATATATATCTTGATTCAATTAATTTTTTACTATATTGACTTTTTATAGAGACTAATGATATGGCCCCTTCTCCCAAAATAGAATAATCCCTACATTATCTTAACATCCTTTTAAACTCTCATCTTTTGTGTAGATTTCTTATGATTTCCCCATTGAATATAATTATTAAATTTATTTTCTTCGAGGTGGATTTATCTTTTTTTTTTTCAATTTCACCTTACTCCCCCATGGTATTATTTTATTATTTCCACATGACTATTGACTAATGGGTGCATACTAGAAATCCTCTTGGCTATGACCAAATATTAAAGAATAATCAAAAATGTTTTTTTGAAATTAAAAATTGTTCTGAGATGAAAAATGTTTTTTATGGTGATTGAGTTTACTTAATTAGAATTCTATTTTATTAATATTCAGTCCCTATATCACCTTGCCTTATATTTTCATTAGATATTGAATGATTATTAAAATGATCAATTTCCCAATGCACAAACCTCTAGAAGAACCTCCCATAAAAAATATTATCTACCTTTTTTTGGATGTGGTTCAGATGGATTTGATTCCTCAATGTTTTTTGGATAGATGGACTACTATTTTGGGATATTTTTTGGGGGAAAATTTTATCGGGTATAACAATATCAACCTTTAATGTGTTTATTCAATTTTTAATTTTATCTATCCAATCTTGTCTAGAATTAGGTTTATATCCCACATAATTATATAAAACTACATTTGTAAAAACCGGTTCATCTAGAGTTTGGGTTACCTTTTCAAGGGGCTTACTATAGGCAAACCATGGAATGATTCAATGATCTTATTTCCATTGATATCAGTATTAATGGAACGATGAATCTCATTGGAATATTGTGTGGAAACAGATTTTTTTCAATAGTATGGGATATTACAGTTTTTCCAAATTATATATTTTTCAATTTCACCTCATGTTTAATAATCTTCATTTTGAGAGAGTTCTTCTCATTCTTTATAGAATTTAATTTTTCTTCCCAATTAATCCCTAGTTTCATGATATTATCCTAATAATATTTTCTTTATCATAGTAAAGTGTTGTTAAGATATCTTACCATTTTTTATTTATCCTCCAATTGATCAGCTTTTCTATTCACAAAAAATTTTGTAATCCTTTTAAAATTAATGAATTTCTTATTCAAAATAAAATTTTGTTATTAAATTATGAAAAAATTCCATTGCACATTTTACTTAGCTAGGGAAAACTCTTTCCTTTAATATTATATCCAATATTCAATTTTTACACAATTTCCATGAGAGAAGTACCCTTAAAGAATTTCTCACTCAGTTTATTCGCTATATCTTCAACATCTTCTTGAAGATATACATATTTATGAAGAATAAACATGATAAAACTATGTTTAAAAGTGATTAATATAATATAAACTATTGTAAAACACATTTTATCTCGAGATTGGAATTCTTGAACAATTTAGATATACTCATACTCTACAAAATCATTACATCTTGAGCATCTTTATTAAAAAATATCACTTATCATATAAGAATAAATAATAATTTGATCATTTTTAATTAATGGTACATTCTTATTAGAATTTAAAGTCATTATGTACTACATTTTCTCTATTTTTCTCTCATTCATTAGAATTTTGGCCAAGATTTACATGTTATCATCAATAAAAGGAACTATATTTTTTTACATTTTATTCATTTCAATAATTTCATAAAATTTTTACTTTTACTAGGATATTAAATCAAATTGGGAAAATAAATAGATTTATTCATATGAAAACCTAGATTAGATATGATAAAACTATTAGTTTCTAGATGATCATGAAGAAACACTGGGGGTGAATTATTGCATCAATGTTTTTCTTAGTTTTAGTTTATTTCTTTAGTTATTCCATATTATAACATGAACATTTTTTATAGTTAATAGGGATGTATCTAATGATGTCCTCCCAACCTCCAACTTGGTATATGGTTAAAAATAAATAAGATTATGATATATAAGGATTTACAATGTTTAACCTCAATATGAGATCCTACTCCATGTTAGGTTCTGGTTGAGATAAGATTCACAGAGTAACCACTTTAATGGTAAAGTGATTTCAATAAAATGAAATAAATTCTAATCCTCTAATCCTGACAGTCTATCTATGTTACATTTAAGAATAATATATATGATAATAGAAATGTTTTTACTTGAAAATTAAGAAAATAACTACCTTACTATAGTAATTAAGTCCTCTAATCCAAATTAGTGGTTTTATTTATACAAATACCATCAATATTCAATTTTCTATCCCAATCATCGTGAATCAGATCTATCATTTGATCTAGATGTCCCAACATTACCATGATAAGATCATATTTCTAAAAAAACCTTTCTTCAACCTCCATAATATGGTATTATGCACCACATAATTTTTTTTACTTGTTCTCAAACACTATATCACGATGATATTCAATTAAAATTGTTTTCTTATTTAGGAGTATCGATGTAATTATAGAATGAAATAACACCAAATATTCACCTTATTTGTTGAATTCTATGATATTATTATACATAATACACATCTTATTCTTTAACTGGATGTGTCTAATTAGAATGAAAGAATTGTTGAAGGTTTTCTCTTCTTCAAATGTTTAAAGTTTTTTAAATATTAATCTTATATTTGAAGGATTTTACCCATTAAAGTTACAATTAATTAATATTGTTTATTTTGTTTGTATAAATTCTCATGAGTATTTTATTTCCAAAATTTAGTTGGGATGGTTCTAAATATTCATCTTGAAGGAGGCCTGATTTTTTCCTAAAAACCTTCTGAATTCCTCCTTTATATTATTCATTAAAATCCTATTTTTTTATATTTTTTACTCTTCCAAATATATATAAAATCATTTGTATTTAAATATTTTGAAATATCCAACCCTATATGCATGATCTCATGCATAGGGATGTTGAACAATAATATATAGTGTGGAAACCTTAAACATCAACATGAATCATATTTAATTTTATTTAATATATTAATAATAATTATAATATCCCATTAAGATATTTATTTTTTTGACGAAAAACTCTTATATATTATCTGGATTATTCTCACACTTTAGAATATAATCATTATGCCTGAATGGCCCAAAGGACTTATTTTTTATTTTATTATGGATAATACCCCTTGTAAGGGTTGAAGGGGAACCCGTACAAGACCCATAGGCCCAAGGCACAAGGCCCGACAAACCCGCAATACATGACCAAAAGGCCAAGAAGCATACAATGTCCAATACATGACCCTTATGCCCAGCGCACTTGAACTACCCCTCCCTAGCTTTCTGTGTCATTGATCACATAGATCCCCACCTTGCATTTCTGATTGGTTAGCATTGCCCCGTACAAATCTGCATGGTGCCTGGTCCCAATGGCGGCTGCCATACCATCTCATTCTTCCGATCCGGATAGCTCTGCATCTGGTGGCTACTACTCCTGTTGCTCTGATCCTCTTATGGGGCCTCTTTTGTGTGAACCGGGCTACTTAATGGTCTACATGGGCCGAAGGTCCTGTGGCCCGAAGGCCTTTGATGAACCGAAGGACCAAATCGGGTGAATAGTTCTGACTGCTACAGTACCGAAAAATAACTACTACAATATTTCTACAGTAGCCTAGAAATTTGTCTCCACCCAGTTTTGAACTCGGGTCTCTTGGATTCCAACAAAGAGCCCTTACCACTCAGGTACAGGCTCATTGGAAGAATATAATCATTATAGAATTTTAAAATATTGTAGTTAACAACATATGTTTTCATCAAACATATAATGTTTCAAAATCATCAATTATTACATGTATTTTATGTATTATTAGTATATATAAGGATTTTTGAAAAACATTAATGTCTTATAAGATTTATAAAAATTTATTGTGAATATAGGTTGTAACTAATGCAGATGTAAAATTATGAGCCATGGATAATCACTTATGATCTTTTCTATGTCCTAAAAACATGGAATAATTTATTAAGAAGTTAGTATAAAGTATAATGAATTATTTATAAATTATTATGAACCTACATTAATTTATAATAAAATTTACAAAGTATTATGATCTCACTTAAAATAATTGTGAACATATTGAAAAGTTTTATTAAATAATGGCATATCCATTTTCCCTTAGTTTCAAAACATAGTTTCAAATTTCATAAAATAATAATATAACATTTTATATTTGATCCCAAGTCCTTATTGAAAAATTAAAATCATATAAAAATCATCAATTTATTTTTTTACGGATTATATTGACTTTGAATCTGAAGATGTATACTTTATCTGACTTTATCCAAAATTAATCTAAACAACTGTAAATGAAGTCCCTTTATCTTAAAGAAAACTTATTTAGTTTCCTTTAATATAATATCCAAAATCCTCACACATAATATCTTCTTTATTGAATATATATTTCCATGTTCATAAATTTGCAACAACAAAACCTTCTTTAACCAGTCTTGTATGAGAAGAAACTTTATCAATGATTTACATTATTTCTAATTAATATATGAGTACCTCCTCATCCATTATAGACCATATTTATAGAAATCATATGAAAAAAAACTCATCATCACAAATCCATATAGGTAATATGATACAAATGAGTCAATGTAAAAAATTAAGGTATTTATGTTATAAATTTAAATTATGTTGACATTATAGAGAAAATAATATTCTAGGTTGGTATTTATAACATTGCAGTGAATATAATTGAATGAATTTTATGTAAGGTGATTTTACTCTTGGATTATAAGAGCATTGGATGAATTTTCAAAAAGATCAAAAACTATATTGTAGGAGGTCTTTGAATAATTAATGACATCATATGATATTAATCTTTAAAATAATGTTACATTCAAATGAAATCTAAAATTATAGAGATGGCAGGTTGATAAAACACTCATGGAGAGACCCTAAGGAATACTTCTATGGAATGTAAAATTCAACCTAAGTAGTGTTGTGAAGACTATTTCCTAATGAAGAATAAAATATAGAGTGGAAATCACTCATAAATAGGTAAGAATACTTTGTTAAAGAGTAGAAATAAAGAATGATGTTATTAAAAATTTGAGGGAAAAGATAATGAAGAAAACAATTAAGCTATAGAATACAAATCGGAACCATAAAACAAATAATTACTTACCCAAATAATTTATGGTATTGGAATATTAAGAAAACAATAATAATGTTGGTAGTAATATTTAGGAAACATCACATTGACATTTCATTTGTGAAAAAATTAAAGAATTGGTGAACTATATTTCCCTTACTACATGAACATAAATTTACTTGAATTATAAAAAATATTTCATTTTATTACATTCCTAATACCTTTTAGGTTTAACGTTTTATAGAATAAAAAAATTAACAAAAAAATTTATTTCATTTTGTATTAATGGATATTTTCCCACTATTTAGAAAGAAATTAGTTTATAATATTTCATAATAATCTCCAACTAATTCTTCACATAAGATATTATTTCATACATTTCTTACTGTTCCCCTCTTGATGATTTGAAGATATGAAAACCACAGAAATTAGTGAGCTCAGATACTCATTGCAGGTAAACATAATTGATAATATTCAAAGATCATGAGTGAGTATAACATGAGATTATTGGTATATTCAAGATATATGATATTATTATACCCACCAAATCCTAAATCATGATTCGTATCATAAGGATTTTCATAACATAGGATGTGAATAAAAAGAGTGGGTAAATATTAATAAAAAAAAGATCCATCAGATTATAACACATGAATAAGAATATTTACTAGAGTGTAGAATAAATATAGATATAATAAAATTTATAATTTTGAAAATAGATTTATCATGATTTTATCCATGCACAGACTTAAAAGCAAATCTTAAGTGTTATTATACTTATTCAAAACATTCTGAACATAGCATAACTATAATAATACACACAAAAAACCTTATGCTCATAGAAAAACATAAATTATACCAAAACAAAACATTATAATTATATCCAAACAATAATTATCCCCTTGAACAACCTTAAAATCGTAGCTAAACTACAATTATACCAACACAAACCTTATGCGTATAAATAAATCACAATTATATCCACAAATAAATCAATATCTCATGATATATAAAACATAAACCAATGAATTATAGGATGATATAGAAGTCTGTACATTAATCATCCATACATATGAAATATATTTTAAATTAATCATTCATTATATAAAAAATAACTCATGGAAAAAATATGGATATCATATCATTTTCCAAATTTATTCACATAACGGAACATGATAAAGACACAGAAAAAATGGGTATCCAATGTAATCAAGATAAATTATAGCTAAATACCATTCAATAAAGATAAATAATATTATAATTACACCATATTTATTATGGGATTATAGTTATATAAAAATATTTCCCCAATAAATTGATGTATGACCTCTATGTATATACCCTTCATTCCCTCTTATAAAAAATTGGGAATTCATATCAAGAAGAAATTGAATGAAAAATTATGTTTATAAATATTACATGAATATGAAAGAAAATGAAATTTATGGTTCATCAACATGGTAGAAGAAAACATTTCATAAGCTATCTAGTGAAATAATGTGGATTATATCATTTAAATAATACTCATAATCATATATAAGAGGTATTGATAGGAAATGAATTAGATGGAAAAGAAGTTTCTGAATATTTATAAAAAATAATTTGGGAATAATAAATATTAAGAATATTTTAATATAAATTTAAATGAAATATTTTATAAAACATGGAGAAAAATAATTTAATTTTTGTACCGTGATATAATAGTGATAAAGCCTCTTATATAATGATAATGGTGGTGGAATGATGGCTTCACATGTAAATAATAAAGGGAGATGATTATCACATTTTCATATAGACAACCAAAATGAATAAAATTTAAAATTTATTTTAAATATATTATATAAGGTCATGTGTTTCCCCAGAGCTTAGTTGGGGTGGTACGATATGATTAGGGTTTGGGCGTGGTTGTGGGGTCGCGGGGTCAAGTCCCCAAGGTAGTGAATTTCCTACAATTTGTTTGTAGCATGCATGTGTTTCCATTAGTAGTTGTACCTAAATAAAATATAATGTCATTTTTAAAAAATAAACATAATAAAACATTTAATAATTCTTTAGGATACCTCCCATGAATATGAATATTGAAAAAAGGAGTTTCTTGGTCAATAAGAGGAGATGGGTTTAGTTTCACTTTAATGAAATAGTTATGTTAAAAGATGTGTTAAGTGGAAATAGAATTTTTTGGGGTCATGTAAAATACAAGGTGTATCCATTGAAATTGATTAGGGTTTTTTGAAATAATAAAAATTCCTTAGATGTATTATCTTTATAAATAATCATGATTTGAAAATATGTTTGGAAATCAAAACCCTTAAAGTTTGGAGAAAACTTTTATTCAAAACCCCATTTAACTTTGGTGTATTTTGAATCAAAAAGAGAAAATTATATGGATCCTTATGAAACTATGAATATTTTTAAATAAATTCATTATGTATTAGATACAACATTCAAAAGATAAAATGGATCATAATATGAATTACTAAATATGTCTCAATGGGTAGAAATTTAAGACTATAAACTCTTACCTCAATACATGCTTAGTCAAAATGTGCTAAATACCCATGTAAAATAGGATTTACTTTCTTAATAAACAAATTCATAACGTTTTTCATATATATAAATTTTTATATATTTTATTGTTAATATATCTATATATTTATATTAGTTATTTATTATAACTTTTTCATATCATGTGTCATTAATATCTATAGTTATATATAGGTTTTGTAATCATAGTGTTATGAAATCTTATCATGAATTTCACCATGATATGACCATACAGGGTATTGAAATTCATTTTCGATAATTAAGAATAATTTTTTATTTTCATTCAATTGTAGTTTTGGTTGGGATCTTTGAATATGAATTTGATGACGATCATGTTTGGATGATTCTTAGTGAACAGAGGGCATTTTCATAAATAATGAGTTTAGTATTTATATTACCATTACAGATCCAAAAATAAGAATTATTTAATTATTTAAACATATATTAAAAGATATATAATTCTCATTTTATCTAGGATATAAATTTATATCATTTCGCATGTTGGCTGTCACACTTACCAAAACAAAAACATACCAAAATTAATATATGATAATTATTTTATTTAGTTGTAATTCCATTATAAGATAAGAATATTTGTATTATTTTGTGCTTATTATTGTGATTTATAATAATTTCTAAGAATTAAAATAAGATTATAACCTATAGAAAGTTATTTTATAGTATTAAGAAGTCATTTTATTCTCTTAGAATAGTATTTTTGTTGAATTATTTTACAATGGTTTTTATTGCTTAGTATCATAATAGTTTATATAATTTTACTTTAAAAAACCCGAATAATTTTTAAAAATTATTTTTATCCCTTGTACCCATTCTTATATGTACCCATAAGAATGTTTAGGATAGAAAATTAGTGATATGATTTATAATTTAAAAATATATAATATAGAAAAATTATCATACATATATATTAAATTCCCTATTTGGAATATATATGCAATGTGGTGATGGAAAATGAAACACGTTGTTTTGTGGAGGTAGTATTACAGACAATGCAAGATGAACAATTTCATTTTTCCTATTGAAAATGTGGATGGAGTTTAATGATTTTATCATCATTACAATAATAAAAGAGTATACTAATGATATTTTTTTCTCATTTTATTATGGTGTAATAAAATTTAAGATATGATAAATGAACATAAGGTAAGAGAAAAGAGAATGTTGTGGTGCTATATTTACACCTTACTACTTGGATTATCTTCATTGTGAAGGGGGTTAAACCTTCTAGGGGTTATATTTTTAGAAGAAACAAAACTGTGGAATGTGGATCAGAATGTTTAGGATACGTTTCGTTAGTGATTGGACTTAACTAAGTGGGTTTTGGTGTGATAAGAAGTAATGAGGTGTGTTCCCCTATTCCAAATGAAAATGGATGATATTTTTGTAAATACCAAAAATATTTATATAATTAGAAGTCACTCTCAAGGAAAGTGGATCCAAAATTGAGAAATAATTGATTTGGGATGAGATAAGTTATATTTAGTTTTTAATAACTCATTCCCAAAAATGTTTTAAACAAGATTTCAACTCATTACCATTATATATTTTTACGGTTACATTTTTAGGTTTTATGATGGTAACTAGTTTTTACCTAAGGTAACATATCCTTTATGAACATAAATAAAACAGACCTTATTACATAATACTGACCTTTTTATTCATTAATTTAGATCTATTGTGTGATAATAATTAATTTTAAAATACTAAAATTATATAGTATTAAATTGTTTTTCTGAAAAATTTATATTTTGTTCTAAAATTCAGAATATGGGTTTTTATTTTAATGAATATTTTTTAAAAGTAATAAAGCCACTAATAAAATATATATTTGGTCTTAGAAAATTTTTCCTGAATTTTCAACTTTTACTTATATACTAATAAAATATTAAAATTCATGTTTACCATAAGAATTATATTTTTCACTATTCAACAAGAAATAAATTTATTGAGAAATATAAAAAAATAATTTGAAACTAATATGAAATTTATAAATATAAATATTATTATATAAAAATAAATAAATTTAAAAAATCTACTATTTTAATTTTTAAATAAAATCACAATATATTGTAATAAACTTTTATATAGGAAAATAACTATTTTAAATTCTTAATGTTCTTACTCCAAATTTATATAAATAATTAATAAATTTACCATTAATAAATCAATATTCGGTTTTATTAAAACAAATTTTTCATTTGAGGAAAATATATAATAAAATCTTGTGTTGTTACATTCTATCCCCACAAATAAATTGAGTGATTAAAATTTTAATTTTTACTCATTGAATAATGTAGGTGTGGGTATTATTAATATATTAACCATTAAAGGTATAACCTCTAATATGATATCTAACTTACTATTGTAGTTTATATCATGTGCTTATTTTTCTTCAAACAACATTATCCCCTCATGCAATCAATTACCCAAGTATTTATATACCTTAACATTTATTCTCTATAATATACATTTCCAAAAACCATTTGAATCTCCAAGACATTAAACCACAATGAAACTAAATAAACATCTATAAAGTAACATTATATTTAATAATAAAATGGTATAAAATCACACACCAGCCATTATAAACGATAATCCAAAATATAATATTATATTAACAAAAAATATCATGAATCAATTGTAAATCCCATGGATACCAATACTATATGAACTATATTTTTATTAATCAATCAATATTTTATTATATCAAAATAAATATTATATTAAACCAAAGAGTTATCCATCCATTAGCCATGTGCCCTCAAATATTTGTCCACAAAATATTAGAATGTTATAAAACCACTTTTTAACTTTATTGACAACATTTAATATAAGTTTTTGTACATTTGAAGAAAACCATATGAAGAATAATGTAGATAATTTTCTCATAATACTCATAATATTTTTACAATATACCAAAAATATAATAAAAAATATCAATAACTATTGAAATTATCTAAAAGTATAAATAATTAACATAAATTAATATACGATCCTTACTACCTTATATAAGAATAATATGCACACCATTTATATAACAAAAATATTATAATTATATTCTCAACCTATAATGTATGTTTCCTTATTCTGTTAAAATACATAGTGGTTTCTATATACATACATTTTCCAAAAACATTTTTGTGATATTGTTTTAACAAATTCCTGAAACCTAAAATTATTATAAATTAAATCAATGCAAATGAAAATCTGAATACGAAAACTCAATCCTAATATGTATTATCTAATAAAAACATCATATCCTCCTTTGATACTTTCAATTCAACAGAATTTAATTTATGTGGGGTTCTATTATACTTCTCAACCTAATACATTAATGTAATTAGGTAATAAATTCTTAATAATGTTTCATAAAGAGAATGTGATAGAAAAAATCATATCCCTATGAGTTTCTTAATAGGTGTAATGTCTTAAGACCACTCATCATACACAATAGTAAATATCGGTTCAATTCTCAATCATCCTTTTTAGGGTGATTACCCCGTAGTTAATTTGTGACACAATAATATCTACTCGCTAGTATCCATACAGGGAGGTAATTTATAAGATAACCACCTAATCTCTAACTTAGAAATAATTCATGAAGTCATACAATATTATAATTATTCATTATATATATCCCTATTTTTTTAACTGAAATTATATTCACTTAATCCATATAATGATATATCAAACAACTTAAAATTTTATCTACACCTTCAAAATTACAATAAACCTTAACTTATAATCTTTTGATGAAATTAATAACTCCAAATTTAACCTCAATGGATATCATCCTAATCTCAATAGTAATCTAAAACCTACTCTAATACCAATTCTAGACCATGATGGATATGACCGTCAATTTACATGGCTTAAAGAAAGTATTTCATTAAAATAAATTTTCCTGTCTTTTTAGTTTTAGAGTATTGAAAATCAGGACAAAACATTGGCACACAAAACATATTTCTTTTTCAACTAATTGATATTTTTCCCACTATGTAAGAAATTTTTTAATCCATAACAATTCTTAATTATCACCCACTAATTATTTACATAATATAATCTTCATGAAATTTCATACTTATCATATCTTCATAACCATTGGAGATGAAAACAAAAGAAAGGGGTGGGATCAGATTCATAATGAGGGTAAAAATATTTGATTACAATCAGAGATAATAACTGAGTATAAGATGAACATTTGGGTACAATCAATATATATAAGAATTTTATACCAAAAAAATCATAAATCAAGAGTCATGGCATAAGTCTTGTCAATATATAAGACATGAATCAAAAGAACTAGTAAAAATTAGTCAATAAAAATGATCCATGAGAGTATAAAATATACATAATAATATCTATAAGAGTGTGGAATAAACATATATATATAATAAAATATATCTATACAAACATATATTATCCTCTATTATGTCTATACATAGACTTATGAGCATTGAATAACCACAATTATACTCATGTACAACCTTGTGAGCATAACATAACAACAAATATACCCATTTTAATCCTTGCGAGCATAGATAAATAGTAATTATACCCACACAGGATCTTGAGGGCATAACTAAACCATAATTATAGATATACTAAAATTATACCATGCAAAAACTTATTAGAATACATGTAAAAAAGTTATTCACATGCACAAAATAATTATCAAATCTGATTTAAAATTTTAACCAATTGATTTGAGGGAGATATGTAATGCCCCGACCCTAGATACCCAGAGTCGGTGCATTATTACATAACATTGTCATGATCACAAAGGATCAAGTCTCGAAAGACTGATTAGTTTAGTAGTCTTGGAAACACTAGATATATTCATAAGTCTTACATTACATCATAAGGTAAAAAAACTAAAAAAAAAATCTTGTCTTCAAAACCCCTCATACTATCCTTGCAGGCCATTCATAAATTACTTCTTCTCATCCTGGGAAAAATAAAACACTGAAAGGGGTGAGCTCAGATGCTCAGTAAGGATAACAATATAACAGAAGATTTCATAGATAAGCATAAACACTTAAAGAAATTTTTAACTAAAACAAAAGCCTTTTAAACATGAACTTCAGCATAATATGGCAAAGATAAAATGAAATAATTCCATTTATTTATTCACATGGATATTATACTAGTCAAACAATCACATGAAATATCAATAACCACTTTCATAATGATGGAATGCATAATTCCAGACTATCATAACCACGTAGCCAAGGCCTCGTGCCAAGACTACAAATAAGATTTTTCCAAGGCCTTATGCCAAGACACTAGTTTGTCTCATGAGACCTACCGATGCATCGAGGAGCTATTGTGGGCTCCTCCCGTCACTTATTAAGTCCAATGCATTCCTCATATGAATAGGTTTAAACATAACATAAACATTCGTAATAAAACTAGCATACGAAATGTCAATACTTTAACCACAAACCATGAATGGTATAAAAATAGCACATCCACAGTCAAACATAACTCATTCGATACAATATGGAAGATTGTATTGTATGAAATTAACCTCAATCAAGAATAATGAAGGATGTTGACATAGATGAAAATAATCATCAAAACTATTTGAGAGAAATATCCCCCTTTTTCTTGAAATCATTTAAAAGTCACACTATTTGTCAAGAAGCCATTTAAAAATAGATTTTTGAATCAAAGTGTCCCATACCACTTTGAAACTTTTAAAAGTAGTTTTAATTTTAAAACTTTAATGTCCATATAAATAAATCCTTAAAACCATTTTTAAAACATGGACATTAATGAGAAAGATTTAGAAGAACAAGTCTTTAAAACATTTAAAAATGGTATTTTAGTTAGAGTTTCTAACTAAAAGAGAGACACATGAATACAAATAATAGAGGTAATCAAAACATTGTAATATCATGACAATAAAGTAATTCATGATATACTATGTCAAAGTAAATTATTTACACCACATAAAAGTAATTTGGTGTATAACAACAAAGAAGTCTCAATGGAATGTAAATTGAGATGAAATATCTCATAAAGGCCGTATCCTTAAATTAAGGATAAATCAATGACATCGTTATGTGTGACAAATATAAATACACTAAATATGATTGTATATTTAGTGTAAAACAATCAGAGGACATTCACACATAATCTTGTAAAAACAACACCAATGAATTGGATGTTTAACTCAACAAATAGAGAATGAGTTAAAAATACTCTTATCAAATTCATATCGATGACTTGAGAAATTATCAATGGAGTGATTATGTGTATCAATAGTATATCCATAGGAAGGGGAGTGGAAATTATGACATAATCAGATGAATAGTGATTCCACACATAATCTTAGAGTAATATAATTAATGAAATATGTGTAAAGCCAAATGAGTGGAAATTGATATTTCAAATTCCCATATCGATTAGGTAACATACGAAACATACACCCATGAAAGAAGGATCTTAAATTGATGATGTAAATACCCATAAATTAAATTATATTACACAATGAATACAATCATGGGCATTACACACACCACATGCAATAAATAAGTGGTGAACAATGGAATTCTCACGTAATTAAAAGTGAGATAAGAAACCCCTTACCACGTTGTAATCAACTGAGTCGTATGACCAAAAGTTAATAACCACCAAATGATTTACAGAATAACATGAATATAAAGAGAATAATGATAATATATATCAAATGGCAGTACACAATATACCACTTTCAATAAATTAGTGGCGAACAATGGAAATCTCACAGAATTGAAAGTGAGATAAGAAAATCCCTTAACTTGTATTTTTCCTTGGTCGGGGATTGGTTAACCATCTGTTTAATGTTTAAATAATTGTTATTAAATTATTCATGAATCATATACATTAATATGATATCATATATGATCTTTTAACATTGCTTTGTTAATAATATCTTAGAATTATCGTCGTTTTGGGTGTTAACTTACTCATTTTCATTTATATGTTTTGTTACGTAAGCCATGTTTTTCAGGAATAGGTTGTATCTTATTCATATCCAGAATGATATAGAGTGCTTAATCATTATTTTTAAATAATCAAATGATAATTATACTTGAATGGATATGATGGAGAATGAATCTCATCGCGTTCGTGGAGACGGTAATCCGTACGTACGCATGAGCGACAATATCATTCTTTGGATATTAAAATAATATATAATTGGATGGTATATCATATATACAGAATCATTATCATGTTATATTTATTATTTAAATGATTTAAACATCATTATTATACCCACCCAAATAATAATATATTGAATAACAATTACACCACGACGTGGAGACGGTAAGCCGTACGTACGCACGTATGGTGACATGTTATTTAAAGGGTGGATATAATACTGAATATGGTTGTACCATATTTATAATAACATCATAGTATATATAAGATACTGGAGTTATTATTTTATAATGGTAATAATAAAGAAATAAGAAGTGGAAGAAGAAAGGAACTTGAAAAGGGGTGGTGAAAACATTACCTCTTCTTCGGGTTCTACTTTTTAATTTGATCAAAAGGGCTCTTTAGGTTGTCCTTATGATCAAAATAATGCCTCTAGGTTGTAGTGAGGGAAGTTGATAGAGTATTTGGTCAGTGTTTGTCCAAACGAATAGGCTTGAAGGTGTGAAGAAATGAGAAGGAGGAGTACCCTTTTATAAGAGGGGTGAGGGGCACCTTCGGAAAAGCTAGAAATATTAATTTATAATAAATTCATATTCGGTTTCTAATGGCTCCAAAGTTTATTATTAAGAGGTTAAGGTGGGGATAGGTCGAAAACCATTCACCCAATAGAATTTAGACAGGTTTGAGTTACTATATTAACCTTATATTTTAGTTTTAAATCTTAGTTAATTAGTTTGACATTTACCATGTCACTTTGTATTTTTATATTATATAGTTAATAAACTTAATATATACATCCAAGAGACCCCCAAGTGGTCCATTAATGATATACCTATCATGATATAAGTCTCTTGGCCGAACCTTAGATTTTTAGGAATTTAATATCAATTAATAATATAATATTGTTTTTAAAAACTCTTTTATGTCAATTTTGACACTATTCAATAGTTGATTTTTGTGAAACTCATAATAGAATGATTACTTCTAAATAAGTCCATTAACTCAATCCTAATATGTCATATTATCCTAGAAATTAGTTTAATTCATTAAAAGGCTTAAATTATATTTATTTGGGTATTTATAATATCAATTATTTTAATTTTTCACTATTATGGTAATTACTGCATCATCATTGTGTCATACATATATTAAATTATTTAATGTCTAAAATTTTTAAATAAAATATAATTATGTAGGAAATGGTTTTAGATCTCTAATTAATATTTACAATCGAATTTATCTTATGTATAACCCTATATTAAAAATGATTTAGTAAGTAAAATTTGATTTTAACTCTTTTAACGCTTCTTTGAATTAAATAATAATAAATGTCCAAATCTAATCCAAGTGGACCTAAATGATAATATTTTATTCCTAATGCTGTTTTTGGTCTAGATAAACTTGTCCAATAGAATTAGGACATGTGTTAGGGTAATATTAATATCATTTTTACCCTTAATTACCCTATTTACTTTTAACCGTGGTAAATAAAAGTAAAAAGTTACTATTCGCCAAAAATTATTTTCATCTCATTGAACCACATTTTACTTCTTGATATTAACCGTGTCTCTCGGATTTTTGAAATTCCATTCACAGAAGTATTAAAATTATGTTTTATGAAAAATTTAGTTTTTTCTAACTACCACTTAGTAGTATCACTATTCATCAAAAGTTGAAGTTTTTTAGAACAATGCCAAAATTTCACCCTAAGCTATAAGTGATATTCCGAAATCAAAAATGATTTCCATTTTAAAAAATTATAAACATATAAGTTTCATTGATTAAATTTATAATTAATTCCCGTTGTCACAACAAATAGCGTGTTTTTAAGAAACAATATATATCAAAAGATTGATAATTGTTTAGGTCCAATTTCAAAGTGAAATTAATTCTAATGAACACCATTGGATAAAATGGTAAAAATATATTCTAATTATACTTTAAAACCACTCAATAATATAATTTATCACTATAAATTATTTTGATTTAAAAAGTTGTTTTTAATTAAAATTTAGTGATTTTCACTATTCATCGAAATATAAGTGTTATCCGAAAAGTTCCATAATTTCACCCTAGGATAAATTCGATATTCCGAATCCAAAAATGAAGTCCATTTTGAGAGAGAGAATTTATAAAATTTCAAAAAGTAGGTATTACTATTCTTAACGGCTATTTTGATTGGTTGTGGTGTGTTAGAATCTCGAAGTTGCGTACAATGCACACCATTGCATTATTCGAAGGGAAACATACCGTGGAAGCTTGGGGTGTTACATTCTCCCCTCCTTCAATAAATTGCATCCTTGCAATTTTTAAAATTGTTCTTGGCAATATAATGGAAAGTCCCACATCGGAATAAGAGTCAATAAAACCATCACTTTAAAAGAAATAAAGAGAGGTATAAAGGTCATCCATGATATCCCATACTCGGATTCCATGTAGGAAAACATAGATTTGGATGATAAAATAAGTGTCATGTTCTGATGGAAAGGGATAGAAATCATGATCATGAGAATGTTAACAATAAGAAAACCACAAACTTGTGTTGGGACAAACGACCATTAGTCTCCTAGTAGGAAAGTAAACGGACACCATTTTGTTTGTTTTAAGTTACATTACATAAGGATGAGGAATTCATTTATGATATTGACTAAGAATATAAAGATATATACTTACATTTTAAGTAGAGTTTCATTCATTAATAAATTTCCACCACTAACTCATTTTTTTAAATGATGAGTATTCAAAAAGACTTGGTCACACTGGAAGAGCTAGAATAAACTTCTTATAGAATCACATGATCCATGAAGGATGAACTATATATTTACATTGTCTTTAGAGATTAATCAAAACCAAAATGCTTAGTACAAGATCTAATGATCCCCCAAAAGGATATTCCTTGAGAGAAATAAACACTAATCTTAATTTCTAAAATTATACCAATAATACCCCAAAGTTAAATAAATACCATTCAATAATCAATTGTCCTTAAAATCCTTCAATATAATCCAAACTAATATTGAAACCCAAAACATAAAATAATTTTATTATGTAGTCTCCCATGTTAAATTGTATCTCCAAATGACATTAATTATTCTTCATGTCACATACTTAAAAGTAATTAACCTAATCATTTCCATAAATAACCCAAATCGATATAAATCCACAATAAAAACATAGAAAAAAATCCACCATTACTACTCAAATGAAATCCCATACTACTCTATTTTTCTTTGGAATATAGTGTTCTCAACAAAGAGAACAACTTCCAAAATAAAATTTATCACTTAATCACCAAATCATTTTCCTATACTAAGGGTATTCATTTGATAAGACATAAGATCCCAAATCAATTTATTATTTATCAATAAAATTATTTAACTAAAAATAATATTCACACTAACCAGGGACTTCACGTAGTCCAGTGGTAGGCGATAAATCCCAATCACACTTTGGTCGTGGGTTCGATTACCACAGCTTTGTCCAACGCGACGGGTTGTCACACTGTCTACGTGTTGTCCTTTTTCAAAATCTATATTTTATAACATTACCAAAATGAAATAAATTCCTCAAAATTACCATAACATAATTTAACCACAAATGTTATCTCATACCTTGAATTTTCATCCAAAATTATAAAATTTTTGTAATTTCCAGAAACCCAATGATCAAATAAAACCAAATGGTTATTTATAACAATATCCACAAGAGAAAAGAAAATTCCTCCATAAATATCATTCTCACATGGCAAACGTTAGGGTTACAAATACAATAGAAAATTATTCCAATGTAATCCCTTCAACAAGGATCACTAATATATTTTAAACATTTCTCCAACCATTTATTTCAACATAGCTTCTTCTTTGACCATGAAAATATCCTATAGAATAGGGAATTCACTCGGGTAATGGCCAGGTCCCCTACATTTACGACAAATGACTGTAAATGGACTCTTTGGACCATTTTTATCTTCTTCCATAGTACTCTTCATTTTTCTTTGGCAATTGTTCACTTTATGTCCTTCCTTCCCGCAAGTAAAGCATTTCTTTGTCCCATTGAGACACTTTCCTGGGTGCCTCCTTCCACATTTCCTACATGATGGTCATTGAGGATTCCTTTTTCCATGGTCTCCACTGCTAGAGCTCTTATCATTTATCACCTTTCTCTTCTTTTTTGAGTCCGGGAATTGGTTAATATATATATTGTTGATCATATTTTTGGAAAATTTATTTGGAATAAAGACGATATCTTTTACGCCTATCAACATTCCATTTTGTTGCTCATTGCCACCACTATTCCCACATTGTACATCATTCTCAGAGTCACCATGACTTCATTGGAATCCAGCCATTGACTAAAACCAGAAAACATTGTGTGAGTAACAGTAGTCATAAAATCATTTAGAGATTAACATGTCACCATATTCTCAATTTGAAACACATTAGGATTAACCAAGGTTATTTACTCTCATCTTTTATATATAATACTTCAAATCAGTTTGTAATGAAAATGTAAATTATCCTAAGCATATACCCCAGGAGTGTCGTAACCAAGAGTGCAGCAAGGCCCATTGTCGTGCACCAGTTCCCATTCGTGTCTAGCTCAAAGCAGTGTTTTTGGGTTTTACCCGTAGGTACATCCGTGCTAGAGCCGCCTCTACCTGCTCGTATCCAAACATGGATGTATTGCTCGGAAAACTCACAAAATCTCTACAATACCAAAATTCTAGGAAGTTCATCTATACTAATCCTCAAAGTTCATCTTAGGTCTACTTGCTCTAATCAGAATTTATCTAAATCTAGCTTCCAAGGTTTGTACTAAACTTCCTTTGATACCAACTGTAACGCCCCGACCCTAGATACCCAGAGTCGGTGCATTATTACATAACATTGGCATGATCACAAAGGATCAAGTCTCGAAAGACCGATTAGTTTTGTAGTCTTGGAAACAGTAGATATATTCATAATTCTTACATTACATCATAAGGTAAAAAAAACTATAACAAAATATTATCTTCATATCCACTCATACTATCCTTGCAGGACATTCATAAATTACTTCTTCTCATCCTTGGAAAAATAAAACACTGAAAGAGGTGAGATCAGATGCTCAATAAGGATAACAATATAGCAGAAGCTTTCATAGATAGGCATAAACACTTAAAGCAATTTTTAACCAAAACAAAATACTTTTAAACATGAATTTCAGCATAATATGGAAAAGATAAAATGTAATAATGCCATTTACTTATTCACATGGATATTCTACTAGTCGAACAATCACATGAAATATCAATAACCACTTTCATAATGATGGAATGCATAATGCCAGACTATCATAACCACGTAGCCAAGGCCTCGTGCCAAGACTACAAATAAGATTTTGCCAAGGCCTTATGCCAAGACACTAGTTTGTCTCATGAGACCTACCGATGCATCGAGGAGCTATAGCAGGCTCCACCCGTCACTTATTAAGTCAAATGCATTCCTCATATGAACAGGTTTAAACATAACATAAACATTCGTATTAAAACTAGTATACGAAATGTCAATACTTTAACCACAAACCATGAATGGTATAAAAATAGCACATCCACATTCAAACATAACTCATTCGATACAATATGGAAGATTGTATTGTATGACATTAACCTCAATCAATAATAATGAAGGATGTTGACATAGATGAAAATAATCATCAAAACTATTTGAGAGAAATATCCCCCTTTTTCTTGAAATCATTTAAAAGTCACACTATTTATCAAGAAGCCATTTAAAAATAGATTTTTGAATCAAAGTGTCCCATACCAATTTGAAACATTTAAAAGGAGTTTTAATTTTAAAACTTTAATGTCCATATAAATAAATCCATAAAACCATTTTTAAAACATGGACATTAATGAGAAAGATTTAGAAGAACAAGTCTTTAAAACATTTAAAAATGGTATTTTAGTTAGAGTTTCTAACCAAAAGAGAGACGCTTGAATACAAATAATTGAGGTAATCAAAACATTGTAATATCATGAAAATAAAGGAATTCATGATATACTATGTCAAAGTACATTATATACACCACATAAAAGTGATTTGGTGTATAACAACAAAGAAGTTTCAATGGAATGTAAATTGAGATGAAATCTCTCATAAAGGTCATATCCTTAGATTAAGGATAAATCAACGACATAGTTATGTGTGACAAATATAAACACACTAAATATTATTGGATATTTAGCATAAAAAAATCAGAGTACATTCACACATAATCTTGTAAAAACAACACCAATGAATTGGATGTTTACCTCAACAAATAGAGAATGAGTTAAAATTACTCTTATCAAATTCATATCGATGACTTGAGAAATTATCAATGGAGTGATTATGTGTATCAATAGTATATCCATAATAAGGGGAGTGGAAATTATGACATAATCACGTGAATAGTGATTCCACACATAATCTTGGAGTAATATAATCAATGAAATATGTGTAAAGCCAAATGAGTGGAAATTGAAATTTCAAATTCCCATATCGATTAGGTAACTTACGAAACATACACCCATGAAAGAAGGATCTTAAATTGATTATGTAAATACCCATAAATTAAAGTATATTACACAATGAAAACAATCATGGGCAGTACAAACACCACATGCAATAAATAAGTGGTAAACAATGGAATTCTCACGGAATTAAAAGTGAGATAAGAAACCCCTTACCACGCTGTAATCAACTGATTCGTATGACCAAAAGTTAATAACCACCAAATTATTTATATAATAATATTAATATAAAGAGAATAATGATAATATATATCAAATGGAAGTACACAATATACCACTTTCAATAAATTAGTGGCGAACAATGGAAATCTCACGGAATTGAAAGTGAGATAAGAAAATCACTTACCCTGTATTTTTCCTTGGTTGGGGATAGGTTAACCTCCTTAATAATGTTGAAATAATTGTTATTAAATTATTCGTGAATCATATACATTAATATGATATCATATATGATCTTTTAACATTGCTTTGTTAATAATATCTTAGAATTATCTTTGTTTCGGGTGTTAACTTACTCGTTTTCTTTTATATGTTTTGTTACATAAGCCATGTTTTTCAGGAATAGGTTGTATCTTATTCATATCCAGAATGATATACAGTTCATAAACATTATTTTTAAATCATAAAATGATAATTTTACTTGAATGGATATGATGGAGAATGAATCTCATCGCCTTCATGAAGACGGTAGTCCGTACGTACGCACGAGCGACAATATCATTATTTTGATATTAAAATAATATATAATTGGATTTTATATCATATATACAGAATCATTATCATGTTATATTTATTATTTAAATGATTTAACCATCATTATTATACCCACCCAAATAATAATATATTGAATAACAATTACACCACGACGTGGAGACGGTAAGCCGTACGTACGCACGTATGGTGACATGTTATTTAAAAGGTGGATATAATACTGAATATGGTTGTACCATATTTATAATAACATCATAGTATATATAAGATACTGGAGTTATTATTTTAGAATGGTAATAACAAAGAAAGAAGAAGTGGAAGAAGAAAGGAACTTGAAAAGGGGTGGTGAAAACATTACCTCTTCTTCGGGTTCTACTTTTTGATTTGATCAAAAGGGATCCTTAGGATGGCTTTCTGATCAAACTAAGGAATCTAGGTTGTAGTGAGGGAAGTTGAGAGAGTATTTGGGCAGGGGTTGGCCGAATGAATAGGCTTTGAAGGTGTGAAGAAATGAGAAGGAGGAGTACCCTTTTATAAGAGGGGTGAGGGGCACCTTTGGAAAAGCTAGAAATATTAATTTATAAGAAATTCATATTCGGTTTCTAATGGCTCAAAAGTTGATTATTAAAAGGTTAAGGTGGGGATAGGTCGAAACCCATTCAACCAATAGAATTTATACAGTTTTGAGTTACTATATTAACCTTATCTTTTAGTTTTAACTCTTAGTTAATTAGTTTGACATTTACCATGTCACTTTGTATATTTATATTATATAGTTAATAAACTTACTATATATATCCAAGAGACCCCCAAGTGGTCCATTAATTGTATACCTATCTTGATATAAGTCTCTTGGCAAAACCTTAGATTTTTACAAATTTAATATCAATTAATAATATAATATTTGTTTTTAATACTCTTTTATGTAAATTTTGACACTATTCAATATTCGATTTTTGTGAAACTCATAACAGAATGATTACTTCGAACTAAGTCAATTAGATCAATCATAATATGTCATATGATCCTATAAAATTAGTTTAATTCATTAAAAGGCATAAATTATATTTATTTGGGTATTTATAATATCAATTATTTTAATTTTTCACTATTATGGTAATTACTGCATCATCATTGTGTCATACATATATTAAATTATTTAATGTCTAAAAATTATAAATAAAATATACTTATGTAGGAAATGATTTTTGATTTTTAATGAATATTTACAATCGAAATTATCTCTTGTATAAACCTATATTAAAAATGATTTAGTAAATAAACTTTGATTTTAACTCTTTTAACTCTTCTTTGAATTAAATAATAATAAATGTCCTATTCTAATCCAAGTGGACCTAAATGTTAATATTTTATTCCTAAGGTTGTTTTTGGTCGAGATAAACTTGTCCAATAGAATTAGGACATGTGTTAGGGTAATATTAGTATCATTTTTACCCTTAATTACCCTATTTACTTTTAACCCTGGTAAATAAAAGTAAAAGTTACTATTCACCAAAAATTATTTTTATTCTCATTGAACCACATTTTACTTCTTGATATTAACCGTGTCTCTCGGATTTTTGAAATTCCATTCACAGAAGCGGTAAAATTATGTTTTATGAAAAATTCAGTTTTTTTAACTACCACTTAGTAGTTTCACTATTCATCAAAAATTGAAGTTTTTCAGAACAATGCCAAAATTTCACGCCAAGCTATAAGTGATATTCCGAATTCAAAAATGATGTCTATTTTACAAAATTCTAAACATATAAGTTGCATTAATTAATTTTATAATTAATTCCCGCTGTCACAACAAATAGCGTGTTTTTAAGAAACAATATATATCAAAAGATTGACAATTGTTTAGGTCCAATTTCAAAGGGAAATTAATTCTAATGAACACCATTGGATAAAATGGTAAAACTGTATTCTAATTATACTTTATAACCACACTATAATATAATTTATCACAATAAATTATTTTTATTTAAAAAGTTGTTTTTAATTAAAATTTAGTGATTTTCACTATTCATCAAAATATAAGTGTTATCTGAAAATTTCCATAAATTCACCCTAGGATAAATTCGATATTCTGAATCCAAAAATGAAGTCCATTTTGAGAGATAAAATTTAAAAAATTTCAAAAAGTAGGTATTACTATTCATAACGGCTAGTTTGATTGGTTGTGGTGTGTTATAATCTCGAAGTTGCGTACAATGCACGCCATTGCATTATTCGAAGGGAAACGTACCGTGGAAGCATGGGGTGTTATAAGATATATGACCCACCTCTAAATTATCCAAACATATTCATGCCACATGAATTCAATCATTTATTATGTCACAAAGAACCCTAGGAAAGGAAATTGGTGTCATATCCTTTTCAAAATTGATTCACATAGGGTAATATGATAAACTTATAAAAAATTAATTGGTATCCAATAACATTGAGTAAAATTATAGGTTAGTACCATTCATTAAAGATAAATCATATGGTATTTACACCATATAGATAATTGTCACATGGTTATGTTAATAATTTTCCCAAATAAATCAATGTATGAAATCTGCCTTTACACACTTTAATAAACGTAATAAAAAATAGGGTATTCATAGAGGGAAGGAATTGAATGAAAATTTTGGTTTATAATCATTCTATGGCTAGGAAAGAAAAGGTAATTGATGAATCATATCCATTATAGAATGAAAATTTCATTAACCTCTAGAGAAAGAATGCAGATTATATTATTTTTTGAACATCCTTGTCTAATTATAAGATGTATCAATGGATAATAACATAAATAAAAATCATTTTTTAAAAGTTTTAGAAAAAACTGAATAGTAAATCAAGATTACCTTTCATATTCTGAAATAATTTTAAAATAAATACTTTATAAAACTTGGAGAAAAATAATTTCTTTTAAAAATAATAAAGACAAAGAGATATAGGGTTATATAAAATGATAAATGTGGTGGAATGATGTTTTCACATATAAATGTTAAAAATGGAATCTTTTTATAATTTGTTGAAAATAACTCATACAAAAAATATTTAAAATTTCATTAAAACATATAAAAGAAGGTCAAGTAGCAGAAAATGAACTTAATATATTATTGAATCATAGATACAATCACTTGAAAAATCATCCAACGAATAAATATATTGAAAATTGTTGGTTCCCTTTTTAGAAGAATAGATGAGGTCAGTTTCACAGAAAACCAACTCCTTCGGTAAAATATGAGTGAAGGGGATATGCCATTCTGAGTGCTTATATATAAGTACTTGATTATAAAAATAAAATATATAGTTTAATTAAAAGGGATAAAAATTATGTTAATAGTTAATATTATTGAAACAATATTTATTTGAACAAATGATTGGAAATCAAAAACCGTATAGAATTCCTGGCATTTTAATCCAAACACCATTCAAATTTGGTTCCTTTTGAATACAAATAAAATTTAAAATAATATCGTAAGGATCCTCAAAACAACATAAATATTTTCTAATATATTCATTAGGTAAAATATAAACCATTTCAAAGAAAATATGGTTCATAATAGGAAATATATCTCAAGGTGTGAAAAGTTTAGACAATAAAACTTTATCTCAATTCATGCTTAGTCGATATGCACTATGAAATTGTTTATAAAAAAGTTACTATATTAATCACCAATTTCAGAAAATTTTTCATATATATAACCTTATATATTTTTTATAATTATTATCAATATTTATATAAGTTAGTTAGTATTAATTTTTGAAATCTTGTGTGAGTAATCTTGATCGGTTTGTATTAGTTTTATTATAACAATGTTATTATTAATTTTTCTAAAATTATTTATCATCAATAAATCAATACATTTATTGGAATTTATGTCTAATATTTATTTATAATGTGTTAATTTAATTCTTTTAGAATTTTGGTTTCAATTTTTAAAGATTTATTTGGAGATGAGCATGTTTTGAGGATTTTTAGCGAATAAAGGGTGGTTTCTTAAATAATGAGTGAAATTTTTTATATTTAAATAGTTCAAAAAAACAATTATTAACTTATTTTTATAATATATTACCAGAAATTAAATTCCCATATTCTCCCATGAAATAAATTTACATCATTGATCAGGTAGGTGGTTAAACAAACCCAAAGAAGAACATATAAAAATTAATGGGTGGTTACGGATTGATTTATTTTTAATATCATTATACATGAAGAATATTGATATTATTTCATGTTTCTTAGTGTCATATGTCATAAATATAAAAATTATTATTAATAAAATTTCATATATGATGTTATTTTATAGTGAAAAGAAATCATTCTTTTCTCCTAGAACCCTCTTTTTGAAGGTATAATTTAATGCAGTGGTTTATTATCCCTTTTTTAAATAAGTTTTCCTGTTTACCTTTAATGAACCTTAATAATTTCATAAAAATAATATCTATCCTTTATAAAAATTCTTATATCTATCAATGAAATATGGTAAATAAAATAAAAAACGAAATCAAACATTCCGTGGAGGCAGTTTTCCACTTACACCTTGATAATGATTTCATTTTCCATGAAAGTGGAAAATAAATGATATAGTTAAATATTTAATAATACACAATATAAAATAAATATCAAACATATTTTTTAAATCCCTATTAATATTAGTCTTTTATGATAGTTAAATAAAATAGAACATGTAACCTCATGGTGGTGGAAGTCCACAGAACGCATGAATATTAGTTTTATTTTTATTAATGGAGAAAGGGATAATAATAAATATTTGTACATTCATTATAATAACATAAAAATTTAATAATGATATTATTTTAATTATTTCAATATTATGTAATCTAATTTAATAAAGAATAAATGAACATAATGAAATATAACAGAGAAAGGAGTGGTTAGAAATTTTTACCCCACTACTTAGATTATCTCCTCCACAATGGTTGTTAAGCAATTAGAGGAGGGTTTTGAGAATAATTGAACTTGTTGAAGGTGAAAAATAATTCAAAGGCTATTTTTGGGTGGAATTTGGGCTAAAATAAGTTGTTTATGTTGTTTGGGGAAGTGAGGAGAGTAGTGCCCCTTTTATAAGTGAGAAGGGTTGATATTTTTGTAAATACCTAAAATGTTTCAATAATGGGAATTTGCAATAATGGAAATTGGATCCAAAAACTGAAATGTAATAGATTGGGGATGATATAAGGATAATATATTAATCAAAGACTCATTATCATACATTTTAAATATATATTTTTATCTCGTAATATTTTTAACTTTTACTATATTAGATTTTATTATAAGAACCTGGATCTTCATTTCGGGTATAGATCTTGATTTCGGGTAGTTTTTGAGGAAAAAGGAAGTTTTGTAAATTTTCTAAGTACACGCCGTGTACTAGCCATGTAATACCTGAGTATATATCTATGTGGGCCAGCTAAAGCGGGGGCTAGTTGAGGTATGTACATGAAGTGTACATTAAATGAACATGCCTTGTACTTTTCTTTTATTTGAGATATCGGACCGGGTCACATATAACCCTCATTTTCACCTGGTTCTGGCCATAACTCGTGGATGAGTTTATAGAATCACCGAATATTGTTTGATCCACCAATCTGTCATCTGTTCTCTTAATCAAACACTGTCGGTTGTGTCAGAATCACCTTGGCGAGTTCTTGGTTCTTCTTGAATCCCTCTTCCTGATTTATCCTCTCTCTTGAGTTATCCAATAATGAAGATTTTTGACCTTTTTGTAGATATACGACATTATAGGTTGATTCAAGGTATGACATTTGAGAGTGTTATTCATTTGAGAGTGTTCTTCATTAAACTGTGTGAGAATTCCTAAAGGTTCATTATATATTTATTGAATTGATGATATGTTGAAATAGAGGGGTTAGACTGTGAGAACTTTTATAGAGGGTTTGTTGTGAATGATTGATTGATTGTGATGAGCCTGCCAAGCTAAAGAATAATCTTGGACTCTGCCTTACTTGATTTTAAGATGGTCTTTTAAGACACCTATTTTTATTTTACACATGGGATATAGATCTTAGGCTAGAACCCAGGATTTCATTATTCAATGGTCTGAATAATTAATAAACGTAGATGAATGTAAAAGGAAACTTTGGGGTTGTTTACTTTTGAGTAATTCCTTGTTTATTGCTTAATTTTTCATATTGACTACTATATATATTCATTGATAGTTAGGAACATATATTTTGGTGGTTTCCTACTGTTATTTGTCTCACACCCTATTTGGGTCATGCTTTTTAACACAAACAGATTATATGGTTAAGGTATAGATAAGGTAAAGCACCCTTCTACATCTAGTATTTGATTGTTGTAGGATCTGGAGAGCATGTGACCAAGCTGTGCCTTGAGATGTTTTTGGAGTTACATACTATTTTCATTATTTTTTTAGTGATGTATTTATAGCATTGTGACTTGTTTGGATATTTTCCTTGATGCTTGTTACATGCATCATTATATATATATATATGCTACAATTGTTTATACTATCTGTCTTCTGCTGTTTACTTTATTGTATGGTATTACTGCTTCTGTCGTTGTTTATTATTGTTATTCTACTATGATTCTCTACCAATGGGGGCATAGTTTCCCCACTATCACACCCACAACACTCGCTATTTCTCAGAAGCCTCTGGCATTCGGGGAATTGCGCTTGAGGCCATGTGACTAACCAGGTATGAGGCACCTTTGGACAGCATCCGGAACCAGGACATTACATTTACCATGGAAGATTGTTTTACCTAATATAACTTATCATTTATACCAAACAAATTCTATTATATTATAATTTTTACCTACAAATAAAAAATTTAAATACCTTTTACTATATTAATTCCCAAAAACTGATAAAAAAATAATTTTAATATACTAAATGTATAATGTATTATATTTTTTGAAAAATAAAACATAAGTTCTAAAATGCCAAATATGGTTTTCAAATTAAAACTACCTGTCAAAAGTTATAAAGTATCTAAAATAAAAAATATTTAACCTTTAAATATTTGTAATTATTTTAAAATGCATATTTATATGCTAATAATGTATTAGAAGTCATGTTATTTTCAAAAACCATATTTTTCACTATTCACCAAAAAACCTCTATTTTTAAGAAATATAAAAAATTTATATTATGCTACAATTTAAATTATAAAACCCAAAATGAATATTATTTTGTAAAAGTGTATTTCTATATTTTTAAATTACATTTTTTAAAAAAAATCATAAAATATAATGAGAAATTTTTTTTATTGGGAAATAACTATTTAAAATACTAGTTATTCTTATTAATAATTTATGAAAAGCTCTAATTTAGGTATAAATAATTTTATGGAAAAGATATATATATATATAATGTGATGTATGATTTTCTAGTCGTAATTATTTAATTTGATAACTATTATTTTGGTTACTAGTAAATGAAATTATAAAGTGGGGATTAAAGAGATAATTTAATTTCTTTTGATTTGGAATGGGAAATATATAGTTAATCAGAAAGGATATATGATTAAAAAAATTAGATGATTTTAAAGTATCATTTTTTTCATGGTAAATATAATTATGTGTAACACTTACTTTATTATGATAAGGAAGTATATAATGGTGGAATTTTATCTTGTTTTGTATTTATATAATTTTTTTCTTGTGGTTTGTTGTGGTGGGGATTTTTTTGTAGTGATGGTGATGTGGGTTATGAGATATGTTATATAGGTGGTGAGTTAAGGTGTGGGATATATATATGGGCTTTTTTCTTTTATTGATAGCATTTTACACTAAATATAAAACCATGGATCTGTGGTCTTAACAAAGTTATGGTTTATGCCAGTGTAAAGCACGTTACAGTGAATTACACCACATCGTTTTCATGTTCATGAAAGTGGATGCATTATATAATGATTAATTTTTTTATTAATATTATTATAAGTTATCATAATCAATTTAAAATAGTATTTTATGGTGTTTAGAGGATTTTAAATGGTAATTGATTGTTTAAATGTTAAATTATCAGTGGGAGGAATTGGACAAATGTTTAAAATAGATTTTTATCATTTGTGATATTTTAGAAATATATAATTAATAGGAGAAATGATTGAGTTACATAGAGAATTCATGAATGAAATATATTAATTGATTCAATATTTTTAAATTTATTAAAATTTAATATTCGATTCACAAGATAAAATTCCTCAATGTAGAATCTCTCTCTCTCTCTAAATGAATCTTCAAACAGGGGTCTACTCGATAATAAAGAATAAAATACACTTCCCAAACATGGAGATAATTTTAAAACCCAAAGATGCCACAATAATAAATATTTATTTGGAAGCTTTTTAGTGATCCCTATCATGTTGTTGTCACTAGGGATTGAAATCCTCATATATATATATGGAAAACAAATATTGTGGATTCTTTTTAAAAAATATTTTTCTTCACATTAGATTCAAGTAAATAAATTGTAAAATTTTACACAATATTTTTTTTATTGTTGGGTATAGACCACTCCTTGTTTTGTAGAAAATAAATTTTTTGGTTGTTTAATTATATTTAATTTTTAATTAAATTTTCAAAAAATCATCCACCTATGTGAACCCTTACAACCCATATTGTATCCAAAGTGGGATTTAAACCATACAAAAATTGTTTTGGTTGAGATGGTCTTTATTTTATGTATATTTACATGTTTTAAAAATTTGTATAAGTGTTTATTACATGAAATAAGAAGGTCAAATATAAAAGAGTTTATATTAATTTATTAAATATTTAGAAATGATATAATTAAAATTTAATATTTATATATCTTATTTAAAAAATTATGTGATCAATTCCAATATAATTGTTTTGGAGATTAATAAATTTTTAAATAAAATAAAACAATTTATATTTAGTTTGAGTATTTTTTTAAATAAAATGTTAAATATTGGGATGATTTTCAATTTTTTCAATAATATAGCATATTTTGAATATGAGAGTGTTTATATTAAATATAATGTAAATTAAGAATAGAAAAGAGTTCATATGGATATAAATTTTAAGAATTTATGTTTATTTATTTATTGTATATCAATAAATATTTTTAATTTTAAAGCTTTTGCCATTATTTTTCTGGGAATATTTCAGAAATGTTTACCTCATGTATCAATATTAGTTTGTTTTATTTTGGTTAATCCATTTGAAAACCCTTTTGGATAATTTCTGTAAGTCTAAGGATGAGTTACTTTGGGTTTTTTATTTTTGAAATTATATAGTGATGGTGAAGTATAGAAACTAATTTATAGTCATTCAGAAGTATAGTAAATAGAAACAATAATGATAAAAAAAATATGGAAAATGGGAACCAAAAATAGAATTATTAAGGAAGTTGAAAGTACAGATACACAAAGGGAATTAATAAGAATTATTTAAAGGATATGCAAAGAATCATAAAATTATATGTCATGTTTTCCGAAAGAATTTTTGTTAGAATTTAAAATTTACCAGTATAAGAATATAAGTTAGTGGATGTCTTTGACTAAGTCAAGAGATTACCATGATGATCAGATCCATGTGAATAGAATATCCATCTAGATTGGAAGATGATGATTTGAGATAATTTTTTTGGGATCTACTATATTTGTATTGTTGATTCATTTTTCCTTAATACTCACTATAGAAAATTGATTTTTGATAATGTAATAGGATTCCATTCATTTTATAAAATTAATGCATAATTCCCCTATAAAGTTGATCTCAGTATAATGTACACAAAATATTTTTGTTGTTCCCTTCCTTTTTTAAATTTAATCAATGAAATTCATGCATTCTTTTCTAGTTTTTATCGAATTTTTCATTATTGTGTGATGTATTAGGTTCAATATGTAAGCTATATACAAGTACATTGTTTGTATAGGTTTATTCTAGTTTTTTATTTCCTTTTTTTATTTTTTTAAGGACAATTTCTAGTGGCTAAAAGGTTCTAGAGACCTAACATGTTGTGCCAGATCTCAGTTGTAGTTTTTTAGATGACCAGAATCGAACCAATATATTTCAACACTATATTTAGTAGAGTCATTTTTCACTAATTCTTGTAGCATAATCTCTGCAATCATTTCTTGAACCCCAGTTATGTGCTACAAAATTTATCTGGAACCCATTAATTTTAGAAGTAATATATTTGAATTAGATCAAGGTTCAAGTGGAGATATTCAAATGGAATTATTTTTGATTGTAGATGAAGTATATCTTTGATTATTCATTGAAAAAATTTTGATCTTCCATTTACTACTACCATGTTTAAAACGATGGAGACGGAAGAAAGGGAAAGGTTTGATAAAATTGAATTGAAAATGATTTATATATAACTAGTCGATAACATGACTTATAACACCCATAAAAAGAAGGTAACTTCAAAACATATGAAGAATATGGTCAATAAATTTAACATAATTTAATGTTATTTAGAATTATGGATAGGGAGTATTATAAAGAAAGAGTGGGAACTAATATTAACTTTATCAGTCTTAGAGTTATCGGATGTGATGGTTACCATGGAGAGTAACTCAAGTAATATGACATAATTAGAGTTTTAGATGTTATAGATATAATTCTGAATGAGGATATCAACTAGAAGGTGATTTAAGAATCAAAAATAAATGTATATAGTCCAAAAGTAATGGGATGTTCCATATTTTAGAAAATTCATAAGAGTGTGAAAGGAAATGGAAGTAATATCCGCAGTAGCCTAGATAAAGGTGATATTCCCATGTGCTGTAATTTTAGAAGTAAAGGACAGGTGAATAAATATTTTAATCAATATATACTCCATTATAAATGATATACTTATATAAGTATATGAAAAAAACTATTTTAAAAATATACAATTTTTCTTATACTAGGTGTCTCTAGTGAACTTTTGTATTGAATTATAGAGTCTAATTCTTCATTTCTCTCTATGAGAAAATATGTATTAGTAATTATAGTTCGAGAATATTTGTCTTGATATATCTTGAGGATGGTTAAACTCTTAATAAATTGAATATATGTAATGTTTTTTTCTAGAATATAAAAAAAATATTCTAGAATTGAAAGAAGTTCAATACATGGCATGATTAAGGAAGAATTTCATTTCCACAGGGTAGTAAGAGATTGCAGAATTTTGTGAAACATTTGTGTATAGAGAATAGAAAATCCTATATAGTAACATGGTGGTGGATAGAGGAGTGACTTTGGGAACATTTTACAAAATAAAATTTATAGAAGTTGTAATACATGATGAATAAAAAATCTCCCAAAATTTATGGTATAAAAATATTGGTAAATTATGTGATAAGGTGATGTAAATCATAGCTACTAAAATAATATTGAAATCCCAAACCATTATGTACACATCAGGTAATTATTTTGATATTTGTAAGAAATAAAAGGTATTGTTACAAATGTATGACAAGATTCCCAATGACTAGAAGTTAAAGATTGTTCATATGGATGTATGGGTGTCATATATGGTATATTATCATTATGTTTCACTATATTATGTAACCTTCATTGATGATTTGTCATAAAATGTCAATTTTTTTCTAAATCACAAAGTCTTATGTTTTGGGTACCATCATTATATGTATATCCATAGTGAAAAATTTGACATGAAGTAAAATAAAATGGTTGATGTATGACAATGATGAAGAAAATAGAAGCATAGAGTTTTGAATATTCTCATCGTGGAAGTGAATATTGTTTAAGAAGACTTTAATAGGTAATATAGAATGAAATTTTTTCATAGATAGGGTAAATTAGATGTTATTTTATAATATAAGAATCATGATGATTAATGTTGGCTTTACTAAGGATTTTTAGGTGGAACCTTTGAATTATTCTTCATAATTAGTGAAAATGAGTCCTTGTTCTCCTTTGGAGCAAGAACATATGATATAATGATGGTCCAGAAGATAAATTGAAATATCATATCTCGATGTTTTTGTTCACTAACCTATGTCTATCTTGATACCAATGAATCATTGAATTTTGTAACCATGTTCAGGACGTAATGTTTTAGTGTATAATAATGATGAATTTGGATTTCAGCTCTTGGATAATTGATTATAGAAGGTTACTAGATGTTTTAATGTTATATTCAATGATGAGACCATTGTGCAATACTGAAATAAAGTGAAAGTAGAAGATAATCCCAATGATTCAACATTATATGAGGTTTTATTGAATAGAAATATTACAGTAATAGATTCTCTTTAAAATCTATGGAGTAATGAAGTTCCTGAAAAACCAAATCATGCAAAGGAATTTTTGGATGATAGTAAAGATTTTATGGTGTTATCAAGGAAATATATACCAAAAGTCTCAATGATTATGGATACATGAGGAAAGTATTTGGATGGAAAATTTATAGATATAGTGGTTCTTAATGGAGTTGAGCCACCATATTAGTTTTGATGGTCTACCCGAAGTCAATACAAGGTGAAAAGGTACGTACTCTACATTCATTATTATCTTATCCTGGGTGATAGAGAAATTGAAATCCAGTAATATGATGCAATTATAAAATTATTAAATTCTTTTGAGTTATCTTTGAGTGATGATATAGTTTCTTTACATGTTTTTAGGGTATATAAGCTATAAAAAACATACTATGAAGAGATGAATTTAAAAAATATGGGATTATCAAAGGAAGAAATTGATTATTGAAGGTGATACATGGTGATGATTGTGGTGTACAATTTAAAAAAATTAAGGTATATAATTTTCCAATTTCTTTTTTTGGTTTGTTACACATGAATATTCAGATTGTATTTTATATGGTTTATGTGAAGGGTTACATGAAGACAAATTAAATTTATAAACTAAAATTATTCATGAGGACTTAGATGAATATATTTACATGTTGTAACTAGATTTTATTGGGGATAAATAGGGGAAAATATTGTATTCAAGACAAAAAAAAAATCTTTTACAGGTTGAAGAACATATCGGGGAAGTGGAATTAAAAGTTTAATGCCTTTATGGTGAAATGAATGTTTTTCTAAAATAATGATTATTAATGATTTTAGTGAAAGGTATATGGTGATGGTATTTTCGTTATCCTACCTTTATATGTTGAAGATATCCTTATTTGTAGACCAGTAATGGAAATGATTAATAAGTTAAACGATGAATTGTTTTGAAATTTCCAGATGAAGGTTATTGATCTAGCAAAAAATATTTTGAATATTTGTATTGAGGGTGTATTAATGTCTAGAACGTTTTTTCTATACTTATTCTGACAACATATATAATCTGGTTGGACATTTTAGAATGAGTGATTTGAATCTTGTTGACACTCCCCAACCTGGAAACATCAATTTGAGTAATTAAAATTTTTATTGAATAGAGTAGTAAGTTATATAAATGGAAAATCGTATTTTTCATCACTTATTAGATGATTTTTTATGTCATGTTTTATATATGCTTAGAGGTTGTGTATGTAGTGGGAGTTATTTGTATGTTAATAGAAAATTATGGTATAGAACTATATATTATTGTAAAGTGAAAAATTTAGTATCTCAAAAGATTAAATGTATTGTAACTCTATTTTGGAAGAACTGAATAACTATTGTATTTGGTATATGAAAGCATTGGGGGAGATACACACTCAAAGGTGCATCAGAGTCTACCTGTTCACTTATAGAGGCAAAAAGTTTAGTTTTTTTTCAAAACCACAACCGATAGTTGAAATTATAATAATGGAATTATAGTATATTTCATTTTGTAAAACTATGAAGTATTAGATCTGGTTGAAGAGTATATCAGTGGATCTAAAAAGAAGTTTGGAAAATGTGGTGTTTTTTTGTGATTCACAAAGTTCGATTAACATAGACATAAAATGGATGCTTCCTTAAGGATGAAGAAAATTCAGTTGAAATTTCAGTTGACATAAATTTTATTTTATTAAAATGTTACATCCTTGGTTATTATAGAACAAATCATTTTTATAAGTATTTATAAATTAAATAGTCATATTCATTATAAAACTATTAATTAATTTTGAAATTAAAATAAAATATTTTTATTAAACTATTTCCTTATCATGTTTTATCTAAAATTTAAATCTATGAATTATATAATTTGAGTTTTAAAAATTGAATTTTATTTTCTAAATAATCATATCAAAATTAACATTGGGCGAACTTTTGGTATTGTTAAAAAAATATTAATTTTTTAGTCAATACTGAGAAATGTTATTTTCTGTAAAACTATAATATATTTTCAGTAAATTAATTAATTTAAAAGTGACATTTGGATTCTAATTATATTTAATCGAATTTATTTTATTTAATTATATTTAATCTAATTAACTTCATTTTATTCATCATTATACTGGATTTTACTCTAAATTTATTTTAGGTTTAAAAATTCATTTTTATGAATACTATTTTAATGTGAATAATGTTTAATTAAAATAATCCTGAATGTGTAATGATTTAAATAATATTTATATATTATATTTCTATAAATATTAATTTAAATTCAATAAATTATGATAACTAGACATATTATTAATATAAAATAATTTTCTGCTTGAAAAATAAGTTTGAGGAAAACTGATTTTTCATTATGTCTGCGGGTTTAATTTGAAATTAAAATTTAGAAGAATTTGTGAGTATATTTTTTAAAATGTATTCTAAATTTAGAATAAGAATAATATATAAAATATAATATGTTTAACTTAACTTATTCAATATGAATAGAGAAAATAAGAAAAATATTTTACTCCAGTAACAATGAAAATTGCTTTACCTGGTGGTTAAACTAAAAATAAAATATATTAAATGACCTAAAAACATTTCTAAATTATTTGAAAAATACATATTTCTACCTTTTATCAACATAGGGTCAATAATTTCATTTTTTTAAACTTTTTTCCTCAGGAAAAATTTGGGTATAAAATTTTCATTTAAAAAATTCCATGTGTGTCCTCAACCCTACTTATAAAAGACCACCCTATCCTCCCCTATTCACACCGTAAAATAATTTTTAATAGGAAAATAACTTCTCAAGTCACTCCCTTATCTCCCTCCTTAGGACATATAGGCCTTTTCTTAATCATAATAACAATATAGGAAGGGTTTATGTATAATCATATATAGGTTTTTCGAAGAATATGTATCTTTCTTAACATTGCATTTTTGGTTTGTTTATTCTTCCACATCCTTTAATTATACTTCAACAATTTTGATATAATGACACTAGTATATCTAATATACTTAAATATCATTTTGATAATTTAGCAACCTACTTCCATTTTATCTTCAATCAAATGGGAAAGAAATCCATTATTCATGTGTACGATGGAGTTTCGTCTTGCGAACCAATGTAATTGATTTTTCATCATCATTTTTCATGAATGGTTACAACGATGGAATTATTCTTTATATAAAATAATATAGAGATATTTATAATTATTAAAGAATTTTATTTTATTTTATTTCTTACATTTCTACTCATTTAAAAATGATAACATTGTCCTTGTGTACGTTTAGACTGTTGCCTCCACGAAGCGGTGTGATTATTTTTTCATCCCCACATCACATTGAATATATAGATAAATATATTCAACGAAATAAAACAGTAGTTATTATATTATTATCATTATTTAAAGATAAAATATTACTTACCTTATTTCCGTTATGATCATTGAAAAATATAAATGTTACTCATGCGTGTATACGACCTACCGTCTGCAGGATCATAACATGGTGTATTTTGCTTTACCATTTTCTATGATTGGTTTTAAAAATATAAATTATGTATAAATACCAAAAATATTTCATGATTATTATTATGGATATTATTCAAAAATTTCCTTTTAACCATATCCATCTTACCATAGTCATTTTTGACGTATAATCCTAACACAGTCAAAATTTTTGAAGTGAAATTAAATAATTTACTGATTTTATATAGAATTTTTCTAAAAAAAAGATAATAGTATAATGAAATGTAAGTGATAAAATTAAATCAAAAATAAAATTTAAAGATTTTTTAATGAATTAAGTAATTAACATAAGTTTACTTTCCAGGAATATAAAGAACATACATGAGGAGTCAGACTCAACAGAAGGGAGACGAACAAAAAATAATGTTTTAAATGTTTTAATGATTTATTTTATACATATTTTTATTCAAGGTGAAAATTATTCAAATTATTTTTTGTATGATTATATATGGACATAAATTAATTATAAAGGAAAATATTTTTCATTTTTGAAATTCTATTAATGGTTTTCATAATGAATATTTTTTGGGAATGTTTTGAATTTCATTACAAATATTAGAAGGAATATTCTATTTTAACATATAATGTGTTAATAAATTTTCCATCCACCATAACCATTATTTGAAGTTTGTGTTCATTTTTTATTTTTCATGTTTTCATCGAATAAATAACATTTTTCCTATTTTAGGAATTTTTTATAAAAAAATGTACTTTTAAATGAAAAGTGTATTTTAATATCCAAAATGCATATGGGTATAAAAGAGTTTTTAGAACTTTTTTTTATAAAATGGTGAAAGAATAAAATGATTTATTCATGATATTATACTTGTGAATTATATAGAAGAAACTAGTGATATTGATATAGCTTATATGATGTGTGTACCCAAATAGTGCCATGTGATCCCGATATAGCTTATATGACCAGTGTGCCTAGATAGGATCGTGTGTGTCTGAAGTAGTTTATATGATGAGTGTGGTTAAATAGAGCTCAAATTCATTGGGTAATGTTCATCATCTGAATAATAAATAAGGAGGGAATCACCAGTGATATTGTTCTATGGATTTAACTTGGCTCATGTTATTTTTTATATAGGATTAAATTTGTTTATGAATATGATGCACAATGTTTCATGAAAAGTTTTTATTTACTTACTACTAGTTTTAAATATTTTCTATGATGATAAGTGTGAGTGGTTTTCATGTGGAAATTAATTATTTTATTCGATCAAATAAAATTGAGAAAAATTTAATCATTTCATGGGATTTCATTTTTTCACTAGACTAATAGATTTCATCAATTTATGTCCCATAAAAAGATTTTTGTGATCATCCCACATTTTTAAAAATTTTATCACAAGGTAGAAGGTTGGGTAAATGAAACTAAGAATTCAATTTGAATGTTTTTAATAGTTTTCATGAAAATAGAACATGTTTTATATTAAATGTTTTATATTATGGTAAATATGGGTAGTCATTGAAAGTGTCTAATTTTAAATATTTGGTTTTGCAATCGATGAGTTATGGACTAATTATCAAAAACTATTAACCAGAAAAGACCTTCCAATGTGAGAGATTGAATTATTGACTTAGAACTCAAGACTATGTAATATTTGATGTTGGTTTCTTATAGTTGGTATCAAAGAAAAGGTTTAGATAATTTTGGAAGTTTGGATAATGGTAAGGGAATTCCCTCAATAGATTTTACCTTATCGTTTATTTGAAATTATATAGGATTTGAATATTACCATGATGCAACATAAAAAATAGGATTGTTTAGAATGGTTTTTTGTAGTGGAAACTCGGAACATATAGTTGGATGTCACAAAATTGGAAATATGCATGAAAATCAGAATCCCATATGGTTGGAATTGGAATAGAACAATTTTTTGCGATGATGGATCAATTGAAGAAGGCCACAAATGAGGGGTTTATCCATGTTAGGGAGAATATACATCTTTCACATATGAACGTGATGATAATGGATGATTTTATGAGAATAAATCATCTAGAATTCAGTGGATCTTCTAATGAAATAGTAGCTGAAGGATAGATCAATGCACTAGAAGATAAATTTTAAGTCATTATACACCTTAAAATCAAAATGAAATTATTTTTTTACCTTTTTTTTTCAGTGAAGTTGATCATTAGTAGTATATAGTTAGTCATTGTGGAGAAAAATTTGATCTTTATACCATGGAATAGAAAAAATTTAAGAATAACATTCTAGAGAAAATTTTCCCAAATATTATTTGACTATGGATGGAGAAACAATTCGTGGAATTGAGGTAAAAAGAATATGATTATTTAGCTCTATATGAATCCAATTTTACCAAACTACAAAATTATGTAGAAGATTTTGTTCAGGTAATTGATAGTAAATTTAATAGATTTTTCTTAGGTTGAAAAACAAAATTTATGAATATCTTGGGCCTCACAAGAATTTAAATTATTTGAAAATGTTTTTTTGTTGTGTAGAGAATGTTTAGATGGAGTTTGAAAACACTGATGTACCTTATGATGATAAGATTGTGAAGTAGTCAAGGTGTCAGGTGATGGAGAATAATCTCACAAATATTTCTAGATTAAACATGATAACATGTTTCATTTATGGAAAAATGCTAGGCAAGTCCAGCCAGAAGAAAAGATTCTGACCATTTATTAAAAAAATAAAAAAGTACAATAGAGTGTCAGATGGGGTCAAACAACTGAAATGCCATCAACCACCAAGAACAGGTCTAGAGGCCATAAAATTACATATCATTTCCATAATCAGATTCACAAGTAGTCTCCCACTTAGATTGAGACTTATCTCGTTTGAATATTTTCAAGATATATGTATCCACATTCCTTGAAACCTTAGATGAAATTTTGGTAGACACGGTTCTAGGAACATTAGAATAATCCTTACATGGTCCCCCATATATAAAGTGTTATAGGTGTAGTTGTATTGGTCATGGGGTTCACGAATATAAATAAAAGAGTCCAAAATAAACAAATAATGAGGTAATTGATATCCATACAATAGTAATATGTTTTATTTTAAATGATTTGGTTAATTATGCTAATGTGTGTCTAGGGTTAGTTACACAAGAGGGAAATGATCACGATAATAAATAGAAAGGTTTTGAAAATTAATTTTCTACTAATACATTTAATGTTGGACCATCGAATGAATTGGTGAATGTTATGTTTCTTCTTCATTAGAATTGTTCCAATTCGTTATTTTCCTATAGATAGTTGCATTCCCTTATTTCAATGAAATTCTAATGAAAAATGTGATTATAACAACATAAAAAAACGATTTAACTTTATGTGAGAACTACTAGTGGAAATATTAAATCAACCAATATATTTTTGAATCTTTCTATTGTTACAAGTGTAATAGTATTTCCAACAAAACATGTTGAACTACCAATAGTAGATTTTCAAATTATTTTGGGTATGGATTAAATATCAATTTACCTTGAGAAGAGATATTACAGATTTAAAAAAGTTTTATTCCATTATTTCATAACTCTGATAATATATCAATAATATGATAAATTTATTAGAGAAGGTAGTGAAGTTTACATTGATCATATTTTTGAAAAGAAAGAAACTATTCAAATTGTATATGTTCTAACAGTGAATTAATACATGCATGCTTTTCCTCATGATTTATTTAGTGTTAATCCTGATTAGGTGGTTTAGATTACTATTTAATTGGTTCTTCATACAAATCCTATTTCAAAACCATCTTCTCAAATGGATCATTTAGAAATTTTAGAATTGAAAAAATAATTATAGAAATTTCTAGATAAATATTTAATTCAACCGACAAACTATTACATTGGTTTCTCAAGTTTTATATGTTAAAAATAATGATAGATTAATATAAATTTTTATTGATCAACTGTTCTTGAATAAAATCACTTTTAAGAACATTTATATTTCCCTTCATATCTATTTTTATCATCTTTAGGGAAGACATTTCTTTTTGAAGGTAGGTCTCATGTTAGGGTACTATCCGTTGACAGTGAAGAAGGAAGCTATTCTGAAGACCTTGTTTTGGACTAGATGTGGGAATTTTGAATTTTTTGTTACACCCTTTGGGTTATCTAATTAACCTATTGTACTTATCCTCCTTGTAAATAGTTTTTTCCATGAATTTTTTGATACGTTTTAGAAGTGTATATTGATAATATTTTTATTAATTCAGAAAACCCACAAGAATATTAAATACACCCAAGTATTGTTTCAAAAAATTTAGTATAAATGAAACTATATGTAAAATTTAGTATGTTAGAATTTTGGATAAAGAAAATTTCTTTCTATGGAAATATTGTTTCTAAAGGTAGTCTAACTATTGAGATAGATAATTATTTATGAATTAAAAAACTCAAAAATATCAGATAGATTTATTGTTTTCCTATATTATAGGAAAAATACCTTTGGTTTGTTGAAAACCTATCCCAGTTGTCTATATCATAGACTAAGATAACATAAAAAGGAGTAAAATTAATCTGTAATAAAGAATGTGATGAATGATTTCAGAAAATAGAATGGAGATTTGGGAATGATCCAATTTTGGCCCTTCCTTGTCAAATTGATAAAATTTTAATATACAATGTTTCTTTATTAAAGGGTCATGGTTGTGACCTAATAAATAATGATTAAGAAATTATTTATGCCTCACATGAATTGAATCCCCTTGAGTTAAATTATCTTACACCCGATTGGGAATTATATTATCTTTCTTTTGATATAAAAATTTGGAGAATTTGTTATATGGATTAAATTTTTAGAGATAAACTAACCAAAATGGCTTAATGTATATATTAACTAAGAAAAAATTGAACATGAGATAGGTAATATGGGTGAAATTGATCAAATATTATGATTTCATAATTCTTTATAATTATGGAAAGGAAAACAAATTTTCTGTTTCCTTGGGTTATAAAAATAAATCTACATTAAACATGTTATATTTGGAACATGACCCTTTTAATAAGTATTTGTTGAATTTATCCTTATAAATTATGGATGCAGGGATCGAATCTATTTTGTTTAAGGTGGTAGTATAATCATATATTTTAGAAAAAATTAAGAAAGATCAGAAGGAGGATAATGTTTTATAGAAAATGGTAGATTTGGATAAGAAGGGTATTTTCCCAAATTTAAGGTTGATATTAAAGGAGTTTTATGATTTTTAATAGATTATTTGTTCCTTGTGATTCCTATTTGAAGAGAGAATTGTCGATTAAAGTTCATAATTCCGTATTTCCCATTCATTATAGAAGTAATAAGATGTATAGAGACCTTAAAGTATATTATTGGTAAATGTAATAGAAAAAAATATTATTGTATTTACCCTGAAAGTTTTGAACTTTGAATAAGTTAATATAGAATTAAAACTACCGAAGGGAGTTCTTTAGCCTTTTACATTTCTGAAGTGGAAATGGTAAAATGTATCAATGGATTTCCTGGTGGGATTTCTGAGAACATAATAAGATAGAATTGTGATTTGGGTTATTATTAATTTATTTTCTAAATCTATACATCTTCTTTTCATTTAATATACAACATATTTGGATCATTTTTTTTGACTAGATATTAAGAAGATAGAAAGGTTACATGGAGTTTCTCTCCTCATTTTATCAGACTCTGATCCAAGATTCAAATTTAATTTTTGGAAAAGTTTTCTGAAATAATTAGACATTGAACTAAATTTCAATAAAACATTTTATCTTCAATCTGATACATAGAAGAAGTTCATAATTAAAACCATAGAAGATATGAATCATTCTTGTTCAATAAATAAAAAGCATTGTTTGGATCATCATATTTTTTTGGTTGAGTTTTCTTATGAAAATAGTTTTCAATATAGTATACATATAACACCCTTTAGAATATAGCTTTTGGGATAAATTAGAAGAAAGGAAGTTTATGTGATAGAGTTTATAGATAAAATGGATGATAAGGTATAGTTTATTCAGTAACATATAATGATAACATAATGAAATAAAAAAGTAATGCTGATAACCAGATAATGATATTTCTTTTGAGGTAAGTGATCTTGTGTTGTCAACGTATTTCCATCAAAAGTGATATGAATTTTTGTAAAATGGTAATTTTAAGACCATGGTTAATTAGACCATATGAAATCTATGATAATATTTGACTAGTTTCCTACCGATTTTATTTTACTCTAGGTTTATTCAAGGAACAAAATTTATTTCATATTTCAATTATGAGGAAATATATGCCAAATTCATCTCAAATTTTGAGCCCCAAAGTAGTTTAATTGGAATATAATACTTCTTATAGGGAACGAAATTTTAAGAATCTTGACCATTGATAGAAAGTGTAATAGAATAATGTAGTTCATCAAGTTATGGTTTTGTGAAAAAACTCTATGTTTGAAGAATAAACATGGGTATTTTAAAATGATATGTGGAAATATTTCCCCACATTTTTAATAAGTGAATATAATTTTAAGGAATATATTTCCAAAAGGGGGAAGAATGTAACAAACCAGGTAATGATAGAATACATCATTTTCATTTTTATTAATATTTAATAATTAGTTAGTTATATCCATTATAAAAATATTAAGTAATTTTTAAATCAAAATGGAAATAATTTGGTTAAACTATTTTATTAAAAGTATTTATCTTAAAATCAAGTCACTAAATTACATAATTGTAATTTAAGAAAATTAATTTCATTATTTAAATCAGCATATCAAAATTTGCATACTAAGAAATTATAACACCTAGTGATTTTTAATATCGGAACATTATGTTTGATAGCATGTATAACCCAAAAAACCAAAATTAGAAGATGATATAACATCCTAACACATTATGATACATTTAATATAAATAAATACCATTTATTTGATATCTTTTGATTCATGAAACATTGAGTTTAAATGAAACATGATTCCCTATTAAAATATTATTATTTAAAAATGACCATTATAACATATCCATAAAATTTTTGGATATTAATAGAACTAGATTAATTATGAATTTTTTATTATTAAAATCTATATAAAATAAATTAAATTTTCATACATTGGTTAGAAATAAAATAAGATTCATTTTAAAGTAAAACAATTTTTTTCAAAAAACCTTATTTTTCTAAATTTCGTTTTAGTCGTGCTTTGAGTACATAATTTATAATAATTTTAAAATAATTTTATAAACTTTAATTTAAAAAATAAAATTATTTTTTGAAATCACAATATCAAAATTAAATTTAGGCTTAATTTTTAGGATTTTTTTGAAATGTTTCATTTTTTGATGAATAGTGAGAAATATTTGTTTTTTACAAAAAACTGCCTTTTCTTTTAATTTTTTTAGAAATTTAAATTATATTTTAATTTTTTTAAAGTAAATTTAGTTCAATTATATAAATATTTAACTAATTTAAATCATATCAATAAATTTTATATTGAATATTATACTAAAACCTTCTATAAGTGTGATACTTTTTTCATACAAAATGCTTCTTTGTGTTGCCACTATGAGTGTAATTTTAAATTAATTCTGCCCCTTCTATGAATCAAATTTGATTAAATGGATTCCATAATTTTATTAAGTATAATTTATATTATCTAATATGGTATGTTTTTTGACAAAAATTAATAGTGAAAATAGTAAAAATTAATTACCATGTTTAAGGTAGAAATGGGTTTACCGAGTCATTAAACAAAAATGATAATAGTTAAAATTACCTAGCAAATTTAAAAAATCTCACAAGATGAAAATATTTATACCATATAATATCAAAAATTAGAACCTATGGTTATTTTGATGCTTTTTTGTGTTAATGAATTTATCGTCTTGGCTTCTTTTAGAAAATTTCAATGTAATTTCCTAGAAGGTTCCCTTTCCCCACTTATAAAAGGGAACTCTCTCACCATAATTTTTCACATTCCTCAAGAAATGTTTCTTGATAAAAACCTGTAAAATATATCCAACAATGGCACGACCCGTCCCCCAGGGCCCACATCCTGACTACCCCAAGCCCGCCTTCTATATGCCAGGAGCTGGCGACTAGCACCAAAGGCGTAATTCCCTAAACCTGTGAAGGTGTTGCCTTTATAAATCATAAACACACACAACCAGAGTACAAGAGGAAGAAAACACTACGTAAAAGCTGTATATCAAGTGTACTTAATGTAAAGGGGCCGAAAATACAAGCCCTATAGTAAAATACAAGGAAAGGAAAAACGAGTACAACTAAAAAAGACAAATAGCTCGATGGTGTCTATCAGCTCCTGGATTGTCCTCCCGGGTTCCTACCTAAAGGGTAGGTACAGATGGCCACCACAACACTTCATTTCTGTCAGACTCCACCATGTACTGATGCGTCCTAAATTCCTTGTAATGGCTCGGACCTCTCTAGTCCATTACATTGTGAAAATGTGGTGCTAGAGGTGTTCGGGGAATTCAAGGTGACTTGGGGTGCCTTTGGGCCAACTTTTATGGGAGACTAAAGTGAAATAAATTTTGCACAGGCGGTGCACGGTTTTTCCAAACCATGTGGCCAAACCGTGCGAGGTTGGTGTTGGAGGCAGTGTCTAACGCACGGTTTTTCTAACTGTGCGGCCTAACCATGCGAGGAGTGTTTGACAAGGCAGAAGCTAACGCACGGTTAGTGCAAATTTTGTCAAACCATGCGGACTAACCATGCGAGCACTTATATTACATCCTAAAATTGAATATCTAACTAGTTTTTCTTCTAAATTATTTTTTTAAGCCCCTAAGTGTCCATAACTCGGGATTACCCTCCCTTGAAGGTAGGAGAACCACTCCCAAGCATTTTGGAGGCGATAAGAAGGGTTCTCCTGGCGAATAAAAGCTGGTTTCTTGTGGTATGTGATCGTTCTTGTTTGGTTTCTTAGATCTACTTGGATCAACTTCTCCTCTTCTCTCAGTTTCATAGATCTATTCCCGTTAAAGGTAGATCTAAGAATGTGGATGCCAAATATGATGAGATTTGGTCTCGGTTGATTTAGGAGAAGAGATCTAAGGAGGATCCTTGGTGAATTGACCAAGTTTTCGTGGGCATTCTTCGACCATTGTTTTTTTTTCGTCGAATACCTTTGAGGTAGGGGATTCATTGCTTCTTTTTCTTTTATGTGCAACTATAGGGTTATCATGTTTAATCCCCCTAGATGAAAAAGGTAATTGACTTAATAAATAGTTTGAACTGGATAAAGAAATTGTGTTGATCGTAAGTTATTGCCTCTTTTTTTCTAGATAGTGTGATATGTTTGCTTTCTTTGCTTAGCTGTTGTTCTTGATAGAAATTGCTAAAGAACATAAACCGCGACTAATTGATAATTACTGGGCTAAAGATAAAGAGGAATGAAAACGAATCTGGTTCTTGTTGCAACTTGATGTTAATCAAATTGGCATAGTAATCAAGTTTAATCATTTGTGATAGCTTACTAGTTAGGTTCCCGATTTGGGAACCAATGGATTATAAATCTATTAATTCAAGATGGTTTAAAGATTTGATTGTTTGATAATTCTGCGAAGGGTTCTGTGTTACCCTTTTGATTGTTAAAGGGCCAAGAGCCCTATTGTGGTGATGTTTGCTTTTATGATAATTGTATTGTGATGTGATCATGGATGGATGTTGTGATATGTTGGGGCATAGAGGCCTTTTTGTTGTGGTGGGGGATGATTCCTAGAGTGGTGAGATGAATCAGTTTATGCATGTGGGTGTCAGGGAGGACACCAGGGATGATGGATTAGGATGGATGTGATGGATGCTTGCTGTTTCTTGTGGTTGTTTATCTGCTTTACTTTTCCCCACTACTCAAGGCAGCTGGTCTTTCTTACCCTTCTTCCGAGAGAGGTGAAGACACTTTGGGTATTCCACTTGTTTTCCGTGTTTAGCTTCTCAATGGATAATGGGTCTATGCTCTTGCTTTAGGCAGCAATGACTCGACGGGTAGTACATATACTCACCGTGTTGATCCCTTTGTGTTAGTAGAATATAATTCTTTTCATCAATGCCTGGGAATATGGGAAAGTGTTTATGTAATGAAGGTTTTAATAAATGGTCTTAAACCATGGGGTTGGATTTGATGGAACATAATGATGAAGTTGTAATCTTTTAAAAGGGACAATTGACATTGGGTGTGATGCTAATGAAATTTAATGTGGAATTTTTCCTGGTAAATTAATGTTTAAAGAATTAATTAACATACAGTGGAATTGATAAAAATGGAATGAATTAATCTAATAAAGATATTAAAATGGTAGTGTGCTTATAGGATACCTAGTCTTAGAAGTGGCAGCCTGAAATCCGAGAGACCTTAGCTGCAGTGTGTCTAAGACTATGTTATTCGCATAGTGTGGTTGTGATATATAATATATTATGTCCTTTTTGTGTTTCTATATGCTACTCCACCATATGAGTAAGGGAAACTGACACCCCAGGGATTCTGAGCCCAGGGGGGTGTTCTCCCCAATATTCTGGTGGGAGGATGAATGGCTGACTACCCCCTTTGGCCCCACTCTCTTCTCTTGGTAGATACTTGAGCCGTTAGGCACAACGGTTATTTTTCCCCATATATGTGTGTAGAGGGCTATAATGGCTTTTGGTTATTCACAGACATATATTCTGGATATAGTCTCCTATGGACTACTATAGGCATGATGTGTATAAGATGTGATGGCTTGAAAATCCTTACTCTGTTTATGGGCCGTAATGGTTTGAGGTATAATACCTGACATATGATAAACATTATGCGAGGTGTGGTGGATCCCGAAAACAACCTGGTTACTTTTTTTTGAGGATGGTGTGGTTCTCCGCACAGGTTTCTGCAGGCAAGCCTTTGTGTTGCATGATGTGCATATTCTGGTGCTTCGCCCAGGTGTCTACGGGCAAGCCTTTTTGGAGAGAGATGCTCAGGACATGCGATGTTGGGGAAAAGTGGAAAACTAGTGGGGAAGTAGTAGTAGGGTAACCTTGATATTCGTTACTATATGATATATTCTCGTATGAGTTACTTGGTGAGAGTATCCATGGTGAGGTTGGCAACATAGTATACTTGTTTAGGTAGTGAGTTAGTTTCACTTATTGTTCATTGTGCTTTAGAAATGCTTTCATTACTTTTTCACGAGTGGCTTCATGGAGGATCCTACTGAGTAGACTATTATACTCACCCTATGTATATATAAAATATATTTTTCAGGTCACTTGGAGCAGGTTAGAGATCAGGCTGGTTACTATTAGATTTTGGTTGGAGGAGCTGTTTGGGGTTGTGGTTGCAGCTATTTTACTTTCTTTTGGGTACATGCGGGTTTTCCGCTTTCAGTTGTAGTAATTTTTCAAGGAATTACATATGTTCATTTGGGTTTCATTTATATTTCAGTTCTGAGTAGGATTTGGTTGGTGTCTATCTTATCTCTCTCTTCTACATGTGTTCTCTTAGAGGGTAATGCTTCCCATTTGTGTGTTTATTATACCCTCGGTGCTAGTCGCCAACCCGGGGCCTACAGGAGGTGGGACTCAGGGTGTCATTATCTCCCTTCGCACTTTGCCGGCCCAGGAGGGGTGCACGTTGTGGGGAGGGGGTCTTGACAGAGTGGTATCAGAGCTCTGGTTGAGGGATAGGATGGAGTTTGGAGTTACGCACAATTGAGGTTGAATGGGTTGGTAGGGAAACCGTTTCATTCATGTTTAGCAAGTGAGGTAAACACTGGAGACCGGCTGAGACATAGGCGTTTAGGGCCCCCTATGATCTGATGCACGGACCATTAAGTTTTCAATGGCTACTTAACAAGGTGATACCAGTTTCAGGGTAGAGACCTAGGAAATGATCATGCATCATTCTTCTTTGTGCCTATGTTTGAATGGGTATACCTTGGGATAGGATAACATAAAATGAATAAAATAGAACAATTAATTAATTAATGTTCAGTCTTCCATATTTCATTTTAGGAGCTCTAACTATTTGTTCTTTTATAGGTATGGATCTAGGTCGACGTCCCCGTCAAGTTTGCATAGAAAATGTCAAGCAGGCTGTTCTAGCAGATCGCTGTAGGGTAGAGGTTGACGATGAAGACACTTGGAGGATGATACTCCGAGAATTTTAGAGCCAGAGTGTGCAGAAGTAATAGGGATCCGTTTTAGATGCTGTCACGGAAGACTGGTTGGAGGAGGTCGAGATAGGATTCAGTTCGATCCGTGCCCGGAATGAGCACTAGGTGTCCTTAGCTGTGACAATGCTGCGTGGAGAATCGAGGCAGTGGTGGTTCTTATTCCTCGGGGATCGTAAGGAGTCAGCGATCTCATGAGAGGAGTTCTGAGACAGGTTTAGAGTCGAGTTTCTTTCTTCGACTGCGAAGGCATCCAATCGCCAGGAGCTTCTTACCCCTCGACATGGGATCTCCACTATTCGAGTGTTTGGAATCCATTTCCATAACCTTTTACGATATGGTTCGGACCTGTTACTAGATGACGACGCTAGGGCAAGGAATTTCAAAGAGGCTTTGTGTCTAGAGATCCAACTCCAGGTCACCCCATTTATTCTGAAGACATATCATGATGGGTTGTCGAGGGCATAGGTTGTCGAGAGGACTTTTGCTAGGACTGGATCATCACGAAAGGGGGACCGTCATGATACCTCATGAAGCAGAGCTGTAGTACGGGGTTCCCAAATTTCAAGGCAGAAGAGTTTCTGTTCAGCCGGGGGTAGGTCCCAGCCTTTCACATCTCGTTTCTCCAGAGGCAGAAAATCTCAGGCCAATGCTAAGGGACTAGACACTTGTTTTTCTTGTGGTGGTCGTGGCCATCAACAGCGGGAGTGTCTGGCCTTTCAGAGCAGTCATCGTGCACTAGGTGTTACGCTTCAGGTTCCTCCGTTGAGGCAATTCCTGCCGAGGCATCGGCAGCCAGTTTCACTAGTTTAGATCAGCAGAGGGTAGATAGGGTAGGCAGAGGATAGCCCCATGATGCTCCTTGTCCTTAGAGAGTAGAGCGCGGCCTTGGTGGTGGTCGTCATCCGGGTCAGAGAGGCTATGGAGGAGGTTGTGGTCAGCTTCATGCTCTAGAATTGCCAGCTCCCGGAGAGGCAGATGTTGTTCGAGGTACCCTTTGCTTGTTTTCTACCATGGTGTATGCCTTGTTTGATTCAGAAGAGACACACTCCTTCATATCACCTACCCTTATCCATGATTTAGTACTTGAGGTAGAGAGGATTCCAATGCCCTTGGTATTGACTATGCCAGTTGGAGGTCGAGCTGACTTTTTTGAAGTATTTAAAGACTCTGAGCTAGTGTTGGGGAAACACCACTCTTGGGGATATTTCCTTTGTTTACAAATACAACCATATGACGTCATCATCAGCATAGATTGGTTGTATTCGGTGCAGGCTATCATGGATTGCTTCAGGAAGGAGGTCGTTTTCTTTGGTGTGGATGGATAACTAGTGGTGTTAGTTGGTGAGCGAGATCCTTAGATGGGTCATAGGCACGTTCCTTCCTTCTCATCCGTGATGGCTGAGATAATGCTGAGTTATTCAGGGGTTCGGCAGTTGGTAGTTCCATGGTTCGTAAAAGAGTACCATGATGTCTTTCCAGAAGAGGTTGTATCATTACCTCCTCGATGAGATATCAAGTTTGGGAACAAGCTATAGCCAGGAGCTTCTCCTATCTCAATGTCTCCATATAGGATTTCCCTTTCTGAGTTACGAGAGCTACGTATATAGCTTGATGGTCTGTTAAAGTGCGGTTTTGTTCGACCAAATGTTTCACCGTGGGGTACACCAGTTTTTTTCATGAAGAAGGCCGATGGAAGTTTGCGGTTGTGTGTTGATTATCATCACTTAAACAAAGAGACAATAAAGAATCGCTATCCTCTTCCACAGATTGTTGAAATATTCAATCAACTGAATTGTGCATGTTGGTTCTCAAAGATCGACTTGCAGTCAGGATATCATCATATGCATGTGAAGGATCAGGATATCCCGAAGACTGCTTTCCATTTTCGTCATGGGCATTATGAGTTCGTTGTAATTCTATTTATCGTGACGAATGCTCTGGCTATATTCATGGGATTTATGAATGATGTGTTCCGTGAGTTCCTGGACAAATTCGTAGTAGTTTTCATTGACGAAATCCTTGTGTACTCCAAATCTAAAGAGGAGCACGCGTAGCATCTACGAGCCATCTTAGGAGCCCTTCGTCAACATCATCTATTTGGGAAGTTATCTAAGTGTGAGTTTTGGTCTCGAGAAATCCGTTTCTTGGGGCATGTTGTGTCCCAACAGGGAGTAGCTGTGGATCCATCAATGATAGAATCAGTTGTGTCTTGGGAAGCCCCCAAGATAGTGTCAGAGATGCGAAGTTTCCTTGGTCTCGTAGGCTACTACAGGAGGTTCTTAGACAATTTCTCACGAGTTTCAACTCCTCGAATAGGTTTGACCAAGAAAGATTAGGCATTCATATGGACTAATCAGTGTCAAGAAGCATTCGAGTATCTAGAGGAGGTGGTGTGACTCCATGGAGTACCTAGGATGATTATTTCTGATCGAGATCCTCGTTTTACCTCTAGGGTGTGGAGAGGTTTCCAACATGATTTCGGTTCTCAACTATGTCTTAGCACTGATTTTCATCCTCAAAAGGATGGTCAGACAGAGCAAACCATCCAAACTCATGAATACATGTTACGTTCTTGTGTTCTGGATTTTGAAGGCTCATGGAAAAGGCACTTACCCTTGGTGGAGTTTGTTTATAATAATAGTTTTCACTCCCCCATCAGTATGGCGCCATTTGAAGCCTTGTATGCCCGGCCTTTCCATTCTCTGTTGTGCTGGACTAGGGTCGGAGAGTCAGCAATTCTCGAACCGGAACTAGTGAAGAATACAAAAGAGATGGTTCAGGTGATTCTTGAGAGGACGAAGACAGCGCAAGATTGTCATAAATAATATTCCGATCAAAGAAGGAGACCGTTAGAGTTTAATATTGGGGATAATGTGTTTCTGAAGGTGACTCCCCATCGTGGGCAGCAATGGTTTGGACGTAGATGTAAGCTTTCTCCCTAGTTTTCAGGACTTTTGAGGTGTTAGATAATGTTGGAGCTGTGGCGTATCGAGTAGAACTTCCCCCTTAAATGAGTCAGATACATGATGTTTTCCATGTATCACAACTCTGTCATTATCTTCATGACAACTCTCACATCATCGATTGGGGAGAGATCGATGTTGTTGATGATGAAACCTTTGAGTAGCGACCTGTGGAGATCCAAGACTGTAAGGATATGGTGTTTCATGGGTGTTCTATCCCTTTAGTTCGTGTCTTGTGGCGACACGGTGGCTTGGAAGAGAGTACCTTGGAACATGAGTCAAAGATACGTGTTCAGTACCAAGAGTTGTTTTATGTTTAAATCTTTTCATGTATCGTTGTAACTTTTATGGTTATGAAACATTCATGTTTATGATATGACTCCCTTTGTTGTTTTTGTGGCTTTCTCTCTTTTGAGAGGTATCCCAATGGGTGGTTGTTCAGGCCCTATTTGGTTTTCTTTTTAGGTGGGTTTTGGATTCTCAAGGAAGAGAATGTTTTGGGAGGTATCTGATTTAATGGAACGGACCTATCCAATCCATTACTATATGAAAATGTGGTTCTAGAGGTGTTCTAGGAAATCAAGGTGACTTGGGGTGCGTTTGGGCCGACTTTTAAGGGTGACTAAAGGGAAATATCTTTTGCGCAGGCGGTACATGGTTTGTCCAAACTATGCGGCCAAACCGTGCGAGGTTGGTGTTTGAGGCAGTGGCTAACGCATGGTTAGCGCACAGTTTGTCTTGCCATGTGCCCTAACAATGCGAGGAGTGTTTGACAAGGCATAAGCTAGTGCACGGTTAGCGCATTGTTTGTCAAACCATGCGAACTAACCGTGCGGGCACTTAAATTAGATCCTAAAATTGTGGATCTAACTCGTTTTGCTTCTAAATGGTTCGTTTAAGCCCATAAGTGGCCATAAATCGAGATTTCCCTCCCTTGAAGGTTGGAAAACCTCTCTCAAGTGTTTTGGAGGTGAACTGAAGGCTTCTCTTGGCGAATCAGGGCCGGTTTCGTGAGGTATGTAATCATTCTTATTTGGTTTCTTAAATCTACTTAGATATACTTATCCTCTAATATCAGTTTCATATATCTATTCCCGTTATGGGTAGATCTAAGCATGTGGATGCCAAATATGATGTGATTCGGTCTTGGTTGTGTTAGTAGAAGAGATCTAAGGCGGAGCGTTAGTGAATCGACCCAGCTTTCTTGGGCGTTCTTCGACCGTTGTGGTTTTCGTCGAAAACCATTGAGGTAGAGGATTCTTTTCTCCTCTTTCTTTTACGTGCAACTATAGGGATAGCATGTTTAATCCCCTGGATGACAAAGGGAATTGACTTAATAAATATTTTGAACCAGATAAATAAATTGTATCGATCGTACATTATTGCCTATTGTTTTCTAGATAGTGTGATATCAATGCTTTATTTTATTAGCTATTGTTCTTGATGAAAATTGGTAAAGAACGTAAACCGGGACTAATTGATAATTGTTGGGATAAAGATAAAGAGGCATGAAAACAAATCTGGTTCATGTTGCAACTTGATGGTAGTCAAATTGGTGTAGTGATCGTGTTAAATCATTTGTTATAGCTTACTAGTAAGGTTCCCGATTATGGAACCAACAGATTATAAATTTTTTAATTCAATATGGTTTAAAGATTTGATTGTTTGATAATTTCGTGAAGGGTTCTGAGTTAACCTTTTGATTGTTAAAGGGCCAAGAGCCCAGTTGTTGGCTTTCATGCTGCTTGTACTACGATGTGATCTTGGATGGATGCTGTGATATGTGGGGGAAAAGAGGCCTTTTGGTTGTTGTAGAGGATGTTGCCTATAGTTTTGAGATGCATCGGTTTATGCATGTGGGTGTCGGGGAGGGCACCAAGGATGATGGATTGGGATTGATGTGATGGATTCTTGCTACTTCTTGTGGTTGTTTAGCTTATTTACGTTTCCCCACTGCTCAAGGCAGTTGGTCTTTCTTACCCTTATTCCGAAAGAGGTGAAGACACGCGGGGTATGCCACGTGTTGTCTTTGTTTATCTTCTCAAGGGATAATGGGTCTACGCTCTTACATTAGGCGGTAAAGACTCGACGGGTAGTACATCTACTCACCGTGTTGATCCCCTTTATGTTAGTATCATATAATGCTTTTCTAGAATTCTTGGGAATATGGGAACGTGTTTCTATAATGAAGGTTTGAATAAATGGTGTTATCCCACAGGGCTGGAGTTTCAAGAACATAATGATGATGTTGTAATCTTTTAAGAGGGAAAATTGACTTTGGGTGTGATGCTAATGAAATTTAATGTGGAATTTTTCATGGTTAATTAATGTTTAAATAATTAATTAACGTATTATGGAATTGATAAAAAGGGAATGAAGTAATCTAATCAATCTCTTTAAATGGTTGTGTGCATATATGATACCAAGTCTTAGAAGTGGATGCTCGGAATATGAGAGACGTTAGCTACAGTGTGTCTAAGACTAGGTTATACCCATAGCGTGGTAGTGAGATATAATATATTCTGTACTTTTTGTATTTCTATACGCTACTCTACCCTATCTGTAAGGTCAACTGACACCCCAGGGATTCTAATCCCTGGGGGGTGTTTTCCCCAACATTCAAGTGGGAGGATGAATGACTGACTACCCCCTTTGGCCCCACTCTCTTCTCTTGGTAGATACTTGTTCCGTTAAGCACAATGGTTAGTTTTCCCCACATATGTGTGTAGAGGGATATAATGGATTGTGGTTATTCGAAATCATATATTCTGGATATATTATCCTATGGACTACTATAGGCGTAATGTTTATAGTATGTGATGGCTTGAGGATCCTTACTCGGTGTATGGGCTGTAATGGATTGAGGTATAATACCCGACATATGATACACATTATGAAAACTGTGGTGGCTCATGGAAACTACCTGGTTGCTTTTGGTTGTGAGGATGGTGCAGTGCTTCGCCCTGGTGTCTGTGGGCAAGCCTTTGTGGTACATGAGGTGCAGATTGTGGTGCTTCACCCAGGTGTCTGCAGTCAAGCCTTTTTGGAGAGAGATTCTCAGGACGTGCGATGTTGGGGAAAAAAAGAAAACTATTGGGGAAGTAGGAGCGGGTTACCATTGATATTATTTACTATATAATATATTCTTGTATGTGTTACTTGGTAAGAGGTGCCACGGTGAGGTTGGGAACATAGTATACCTATTTAGGTAACGAGTTAGTTTCACTTGTTGTTCACTATGCTTGAGCATGCTATCTTTACATTCGCATGGGAGGCTTCGGGGGGGGGGGGGATCCTACTTTGTATACCGTTATACTCACCCTATATATATATAAACTGTTTTTCATGTCACTTAGAGTAGGTCATAGATCAGGCTGGTTACTATTAGCTTGTGGTTGGTGGAGCTGTTCGGGCTTGTGGTTGCAGCTGTTTTACATTCTTTTGGGTTCTTGCAGTTTTTCCGCTTTCAATTGTAGTAATTTTGCATCGCATTACATATGTGCATTTGGGTTTCTATTATATTTCAGTTCTGAGTTGGAGTTGGATGGTGTCTATCTTATCTCTCTCTTCTGCATGTGTTCTCTTATAGGGTAATGCCTCCCATTTGTGTTTTTATTAAACCCTCGGTGCTAGTCTCCAAACTGGGGCCTACTAGAGGCGGGACTCAGGGGGTCATTATCTCCCTTCTCACATTACTGAACCAGGAGGGGTACACATTGTGTGGTGGGGGTCGTGATAGTCCTTCTCCAGGTACCGTCCAGTCCTGGCGCTCTAGGCCTCCTTCAGCACTATCCGTCGTCTACATCCAACACAATGAGGTGCGGGCATAACCCGTGCATGGGTGAGTATAACAATACTCAGTAGGGACCCCAAGACCCTCAAGGTCTCACAAAATTTTACAAGGATAAATCACAAAGTATGATTACAATGACTAACCCTTACTTATGTATATGCCCATACATATACCTAAGTTCTCAAGTAACCCATCTCAATCATGAGGTAAACGAAAAGGTCATTGACTCAGCTCAAAGCAGGAGTTTTATTCATGAAGTCGAATACACGACTGCTGGAGAACTCCTCCTTTGTTGAGTACAGTGGGTCTGCTGCTACAACCAAGTGCTTCCCACTAACCTTGGACTGCTGAAGTACTCCACCTGTCGAGTACTGTGGGCTTGCTGCTACAACCAAGCGCTTCCCACCATGGGTCTGCCACTACAACCAAGTACTCCCCCTCATAGCCTACCAAGGTACTCCTTCTGTCAAGTACCGCGGGTCTACCACTACAACCAGGAGCTCCTCAGTTGTGGGTCTGCTGCTACAACCATGTGCTCCCCACTGGGCCATCCGAATCCCTTCGAGTATATTGATCAACAGTCATCATGTCTCAGCCAACTACTAGGTCTCTACAATCTGCTCGCTCGTCACCAGGAGGGTCCGCTCCACGTGCCACAAGTCGATACTCCAAATGTCACGGAAACTAATGTTGATGTAACACAATGACCGCCATGGCATAGAGGTCTCAACGCAATAGACGGTGTGTCAATCGGACACCTGGTCTGTGGGTTATTAGATTTTCTGTACCAGGGGCCCAGTTGGTTTTTAAGCTAAACCAACCCGAACGTACTCCAACTACATCCAAACCACAAGTGTATTATGCCAAAATCACCTTATCGTCAAAAGGAATCCAACATAGTTGATGACATGTAAAATGGACGTCCTGTCCTTATGTTATAAGTGTTTCCGCTCTGGGGGTCCGATTGGTTACGAGATCGAACCAATCCGTCCATACCCAAACTTTTCCAAATTATTGATTGTGATATACTAAAATGACAATCTCGATCCCCAGATTCCAACACAACTGACGGTGCATTGATCGGAGGTCCGTAGCTCAAGATATGGGCAAAAAACCGAAAACGGTCCAAAGATGGGTGGTCTGGGTCAGGTCTGATCCGGCCCAACCTGCCCTGGGTAGGCCCGAACCGGGCTGACCTGACCCGGGTCCGGGTCCGGCCTGGTAGGACGCAGCCCGGCCCGGTGGCTGTGCCTCGTCCCGTACGAGGACGGTTCGGCCCGCGTGGCTGGCAGCCTGGCCCGCCCGCAGGCAGCCCCGCTCGCGCGTATGGGGCCCGGCTCGGGAGCAGGCCGCGGCTCGGCCAGTTGGCCGAGCGTGATGCGCGCGGGGGGGGGGGGGGGGGATGCCCCCTGGTTTTTTAACAGCAGTACCGAGCAACGTTGCCTCTCCAGCCCGGCGGGTTTTTCCGGCGCGGGCGGGCCGCACGGGCGGGCTGCTGATCCTCCGCACAGGGAGCCCTTAGGCACCGCTGTTCCTTCCGACCGATTGGCTGCCGAGCTAGCCGGTTCACCCACTGAAGCGGCCAACCTATCTCAGGTCACGGTTCTCCGCAGCGCGACGCCAAGTGGGCACCGCATTTCTTCGGTCTGGCCGCATAAAGTCAGCCAGTTCTTCCAGCAGGCGGCCCGCGGATGCAGTCCACACCTCCTCCGCGCGGCACATGCGGGTACCACGGTTTACCAACACGGCTGGCTACAGCCGGCTGGTTCTTAAGCCCAAGCGGTCGTGGTTTCGGGACATGTATTTCCTCTATGGGGTTGGCGCGCGACTGGTGCGCGATCGCCGCCTCCGGTCGCCTCCGCCTCCGGTCGTCATCGCTTCCGGTCATCTTCACCTCTCCGACACCGCTTCCGTTGCCAAAATAAAAATGGATCAACGGAGGGTCATCGAGCTATGTTTGTTCAGCCTGCGCCATCCGCATTAGGAGATATTAAGAGTCCAAGACATTTCCGAAGTACACATCAAGAACGAGTGTATAATTCTTATTCAATTTAAAATTATACAAACCCCTACCTTGATCTCAAGAACGTTGCACGTCGACGAACCATGGAAGACGAGCATCATGGAGGTCAGGCATCGCGGATTACAAACGTCAATTCTGTTGAGGTTAGGGTGCGTCCGAAGAGGAAGCGACGTCTTCTCCCTTGTCATGGAGGAAGAGTAAGGAAAACACGTCATCGTTCTTCGGTGGAATAATCAATTTTAACACCTTGATATTTTTTAGAAATATATATATATATATATATATATATATATTATCTTATGTTATAGACAACACCAAATGAATCTATCACTATACACAACACTGGCTTGGCTTGCGTTACACGCAATCACGACCTTCCTCGATAGTGTATGTACTACACAATACCAGGTTTCACTAAATAACGATATATTTTTATAATATTATTATGGACCAGTAGTTATGAATATTATTAACTCCATTTTAAATCTTATAACATTTTTATTCATCTTACACATTTTCTATAACATGGAATGAGACCAAAATAAACTTTTCGGGTGAAATAAGTATTTTTCAAAAAATGCAGTTTTGCCGCCTTTTGTTGGCGCACCCACATTAAATATAGTTCTTGATAGGTTTATAAGTTCAATATGACAAAATAAAGGTATTCTTTAGAATCAGGATATAAACATTGACTTTGGATAAATGTTTCATATTATTCTGATAACTTTCATATTTTTATGAATAGTAAAAATACGCTATATTTTAATTAAAAACAACTTTTTTCATAGTAATAATTTATATAGATAAATTATAATATTGAATGGTTTTAAAGAATAAATATAAAATATTTTTACCATTTAATGTAATGTATTTCATTATCATTAATTTTACATTGAATTCATAGGTAAATACATTTCAATCTTTGGCAATGTTTTAACTTTTAAAACCGGTTTTCTTAACAACGAGATTAATTTTAAATTAATTACTATAACTTCTGTATTTTGAATTTTGAAAAATGTATTGCATATTTGAATTCAGTGGGTCGAAGTTATGTTAATAGATTACATTTTTTTTTTGATATTATGAATAGTAACTATGGGAATTTTTAGTTACTCTAGTTAAAGGTAAAACGGGAAATTAAGGGTAACAAATAAGATTATAAAATTACCCTAACACCTGAAAAAAATTTATTTGATGACTAAAAGTATAACCATATCACCTAAGGGTTGGAATAGAGTAATTTTATGGACATTTGAACATGAAAATAATTTAATTATTATTAAAACCAAAGAAAGTGACAACATGTCACTCTATTAAATATTAGAAGTATAATAATTTTAATTTAGTGATAAACATCATGAAACTTCAAACCTGAATAGTCTACATAAATATAATAAAATTATCTACATCATGTGATTTTATTTAGAATTTTTAGGGATTAAATAATTATCATTAAAGGTGACACAATAGTGATGTTGAAATTATTTTATTTATTTAAATATCAAATAAATGGTTTTAAATTTTTTAAAATAAATAAAATATGAACTATTTAATATGTTCTACTAATTTTCTAGTAAAATATGACATGTTATGAATCTATTAAATCTTTTAGTTCGAACATATATTCTGTGTGGATTTTATTTAAATTCAAATAAATGAATTGTGTCAAAATTGACACTATGATTATTTTATAAAAATAACATAATATAAAATTGTTTAAAAATCACCAAAATATTTAAAAATTATAAATTAAAATTTAATGGTCGACAATGTCATAAAATATCCAATTATGGACAATTCACAATACATAAGTAATTATTTATATCAATTTATAATTTAGAATATTATTCCCACAAATAAAATTAAATAGATTAAATAAGGATAACTCAACTTGATAAGGTATAAAATAAATTCAATACATTTCTACATTTTATTGGTTGATGATATTACAACCCTATATCATCTTATATTCTAATTGAGTCATTTTTGGAAGTTTTTAAGTGGGGTTGGAATTTATTATAAATTAATATTTCTTATAATTCCAAAGGTTCCCCTCTCCTCCCTTATAAAAGGGAACCTCCTCCCTCTCCTCTTTACACAACTCTGAGCCTTCATGCTTAGAAAAACCCTACCAATTTCTCTTCTCCACTCCCATGGAAACATACTAGAGGTCCTAGTCTTCTCTAAAGACCAACATTAGTGCCCTAAAAGTAGGTTTAGAAGAGGTGCGTCAAAGAAGAGGTAATATCTTTTACCGATTCATTCCCATTTATTTCTTCTTCTTTTTTTTCATCATAAATTAATAACATCACTATAAATCATGTACTAATATGTTATTATAAAATTTATACAACCCTATTTCACCTTATATCCATCCTACGGAAAATGAAATCACTGCGTGTGCGTACCTACGGAATACCGTCTCCACACCGTGTTGTAATCTATTATCCACCACCACCTTACTTGGATGGGTATAATGGTGTAAATAAAAACTATATATGATTATTATAACATGATACTAATTCTGAGACATTCCATCTTCCACTCTAATACCATTCAATATTTATGGGAACGATATCATCACTCGTGCGTACGTACGTCCTACCGTCTCCATGATGTGATGTGACTCGTTCTTCATTATCTTCATTTAATAATGATTATATAAATTAATTGAATGAATAAATATGATATATATTACCCTAATACCATTCTTTAAATAAGGTATCTATAACCTAAAAAGAGGAATAAGAATTTATTCGACAAGACATGCATAAGAACATAAAGCAATGAACACCCGAATAATAAGTAGCGATGAAATATTACTAATAAGAAGATATGAATATGACAATGTATGATATCATAACAATTAATATGATTCTCTAATAAGTCAATGATGTTATTTAAATCATTATATAGGAGGTTCGGATATGTACGAAACATATTGGACCTAAGGTAATGGGAAATCTAACAATCTCATTTTTATGAGAGATTGTTTATACCTCAAAATTTACTAGGGCATATTTATCATCCACATCCATGTTTCCTCAATATATAATATTATTTCTATCCTCCTACAATTTTATAAATCCAATTTTACCTATTGGTGAATTTTATTTAAAAGATATGAAAGGAATATTTTTCCATTTTCAGAATGAGATACTTCTTGACTTTTTTTTCCAAAGTAAGAGAAGAATGTTTTTTTAACTTATACGACATGAATGGATTTTTATGATTCCATAGAACATTATTTCCATGAATATTCCTTTACTCTTTTTCATGTTTATTTTTAATTAACTTCTTTTAGTTTAAAATGTTAAGACATGTTAAGAAAAGAAAAATGTTTTTGAAGTAGAAAGTATATTTTCCTCTAGAATGGAGTTCATGTGTTTTATCAAACATATTTCCCATTTAAGATAATATAGGGTTCTGTTTCTATCCCTATTATTACATTGATTTAATTATGTTGTGATGGACTTCTTTTTATAAATTCCTTTATCTTATATGAATTGTTTTATGATGTCACGATGTTTCAGAATCCCATTTTTTATTACATGGGTTATGCTATGATGTATGATTTATGATTTTGTGGCCCACATAATAATGGTTTCATTATGAGATGGGTGGGACCTATATCTCCCTCCAATTCATTGGGTAAAGATTTATATCTCATGAGATAGAACTGGATGGAATGGAAAGTTAATACAGTTCAGTGATACAGGACTGAAACGAGGAGTAAACTCGGTTCAGAAATGGACATTGTCCACTAAGATAGTTTTGGAAATGAGTCTTGACTAAGAATAAATGATCTTCTATGATTATGTTTGTATGCCAAAATGTTTCATGTTATGTGTTATGATCTTTGGGATTACATTTCACTACTATGGTTTATCCCATGTTATGATATTATAATCTCTTTTGTAGGTTAATATTTTCAAAATGTTATGTTCTTGTGAATATGATATGATTGATATTTCTTTTGTTTACCCTTACTGAGAATTTTAACTCACCCTTTTTTGTATGTTTTCTTTTCTGCAGGTCAGGAAGTAGGGTATTATGTAGGATATGCCAAAAGGGACTCTAGATATAATGAAATAAACGGGAGACAATGTAGATGCTTTATGAACCAGTTTTTATGTTTCCCAGTTTCTGAAGACACTATACCTATATGGTCCTACCATGGTTTTGTTATATGTTGTAATATGTATGCTTTAGTTCTGAAGTAATAACAATGTATGTAAAGTATGGGTCGTGATAGATGGTATCAGAGGAAAGGTATAGTCAACCTTTGGAAACTAGGATGTGAAAGCCCTAGTAAGAACCGTAAGGATATGTCTAAGCATAGAACACAATATTAGTGATTTAGAAATGGCCATGAATAACCTATGATAAGAGCTTAAGTGTAAAATTTTATTCTTGATTATTTGGTTTTCCTATTATGATTAGTGTTTATCACACTATGCTTATTGGTTTTAGTCAATGGATAGAACCTAAAGGAAGCATGGTAATGATGAATGCGACGGGCAATGCAATGATTGTCCCCCTGAGCAACCAACCATTATGGGAGTTGGAATGATAAATCTTGTATCCATTATAACATAACTTTCTCAAGCTATGAATCCTCAAGGACTCCCAATAGAGAAAAGGAAGGAGAAAAATTCTGTTGAATCCGTCATGAGGCAGCGTCCACCATCATTTAGTAGGTCTTCTGATCCATTAGTGGCTGAAAAATGGATTAGTACCACTGAAAAGATATTTTCAGTCCTCCAATGTTCTCAAGATGATAAATTCATCTAAGAAGTATATCATTTGGAAGGTGAAGCTGATCAATGGTGGAATCTTATAAAAAATATGAGGCAAAGAGATGAAATTGAGTCCATGGAATGGGATGAGTTCAAGAACTTATTTATCAATAAGTACTTCCTTCGTATTCTTCGAACAATGTTGGAGAAGGAGTAATCCATCTGTCATATGTGTTTGATAAGAAGAGAAAAATGGAATTCAAAGGGAAATCTAAAGACCACCCTAAAAATAAGATGGGTTGTCCCTTATGATCAATGTGTGGAAAGAAACATGGAGGGAATTGTCTTAAAGGGACAAGTAAATGTTTCAAATGTGGAAAAGAAGGTCATCGGGCATTTGAATGTGGAAATGCTGGGAAAAATATGTCTAGTGATCGGAACAAAGAAAAGACTACATAGTATGCACCTCTTACACTTCAATGTTACAAGTGCAAGGTAATGGGTCATTATTCTAATCAATTCCCTAATCAAAGGGTTATTGATGATGATCGACGTCAACAAACTCTTAAGGCTAAAGACAAAGGAAAGTCACATGCAGTTTCTTTCGGCGATGTGGAGTATGATAAAAAAGTGGTGAAAGGTACACTTACCATACACTCTAAAGAATATAATGCTTTATTTGATTCGTGATCCACCCACTCTTTTATTTCTAAATAATTTTCTAAGGGCATTGTCGTGCTACATCAACAATTAGAGGTTGAGTTAGTTGTGACAACTCCTAATGGCACAACCGGTACATCAAAAGTTTATAATTCTTCTCCATTTGATGTTTGTGGGAAAGTGATTCCTACGAATCTTGTGATCCTTCCTATAGTGGGATTTTATGTGATTCTTGTCATGGATTGGCTTTCCTTATATGGAGCTCATATCGACCACCAAAGAAGGGATGTCACATTTCGTATTCCTGATCAATTTATGATCATCTATCGATGTAAGGATGAATATAACCTTCCAGTGGAAATTTCATCCAACTTATGTTTCTTGATTCCAATAAATGAAGGTTATTTATCTCAAATGGTTAGAGATAAACTCACTATTAAGAATATGCCCATTGTATGGGAGTTTGATGATGTATTTCTAGAGGAATTTCCAGGTCTTCCACCAGATCGTGATGTTGAGTTTTCAATAGAACTCATACCTGGTTCTAAATCCATTTCAAATACACCTTATAGAATGGCCCCAATTGAGTTGCAAGAATTGAAGAAGAAACGCCAATAGAATCTTGATAAGGGATTCATACTCCCTAGTGCATCACCTTGGGGAGAACTAGTTCTGTTTGTTAAGAATAAATATGGATCAATGAGACTCTGCATTGATTATCGAGAACTTAACAAGATCACTATCAAGAAAACATATCCTCTCACGCGCATTGATGACTTATTTGACCAACTACGTGGAGCTCAATACTTTTCCAAGATTTATCTTCGTTCAGGGTATCATCAATTAGGGGTCAAAAAAGAGGATATACCAAAGACAGATTTCCGTACAAGGTATGGAAACTATGAATTTATAGTGATGCCATTTGGTCTTACTAATTCCCTTGCTATCTTCATGGATCTGATGAATAGAGTCTTCAGAGACTATCTTGATCAGTTTGTGGCAGTCTTTATAGAATATATTCTTGTTTATTCCAAGAGCAAGGAAGAACATGAAGATCACTTGCGAATTGTATTAAATACCCAGAGAAACGAGAATCTTTATGCCAAATTTACCAAGTGTGAATTTTTCCTTCAAAAAGTTTCATTTTTGGGTCATATAATCTCAAAAGAGGGGATATGTGTGGATCAAACAAAAACAGAGGTTATCGAAAGATGGTTGAGACCAACCACATTAACAGAGATCCAAAGTTTTCTTAGTTTGGCTGGATATAATTGATGTTTTGTGAAATATTTTTCACGATTATCTAATCCACTCACCTTGTTGACTCGAAAAGAAGTTAAGTTCATATGGACAGAGGAGTGTGAAGAGAATTTCAAGGAGTTGAAAAGAAGGTAATCCAGTGCACCTGTGCTCACACTGCATTGTAGTAGAGAAAGGTTTGTGATCTACAGTGATGTATACAAGAAGTGACCGGGGTTTTTTCTCATGAAAAATTATTTGGTGATAGATTATGCCTCATGAAATTTGAAAATCCATGAGTAAAATTACCCAACTCATGATTTAGAGTTATCTGTGGTAATCTTTGCATTGAAGATTTTAAGGCATTATCTTTATGGTGAAAGGTGTGATATTTATATTGATCATATATGTTTAAAGTATATTTTCACACAAAAGGATCTGAATATGTGCCAAAGACGATGGTTGGATCTAATTAAGGATTAAGACTACTCAATTTATTACCACCCTGGGAATGAAAACAAGGTGGTAGACGCATTAATTCGACAAGACCATGCTAGATTATCCATGATGATGATAAAAAATGATCTAATATTTATGGATTTACAAAGGATGGATCTTGGAATTATAATGGAAGGGGAAAAATCTTATCTTTTTCAAATGAATGTTCAACCATCTATACATATGAATATTAAATAGGCACAGAAAGAAGATATAGAGTTAAAAAAAAGGTGATAAATGTTCTTGAATTTCACATTGACTATGATGAAATAATAAGGTTCAGGAATTAGTTTTTTGTTCCTCCCATCCCTGAATTAAAAAAGGAAATATTGGATGAGGCTCATAGTTCTTCATTCTCTATTCACCCTGGAAGCACGAAGATTTATAGTGTCCTGAAAGAGTACTTCTGGTGGGATGGAATGAAAAGAGATGTTATTGAATATGTCTCTTGATGCTTGGTTTGTCACCAAGTTAAAGCTGAGAGATAGAAGTCTAAAGTTATGTTACAACTATTTCTCATACCAGAATGGAAATGGGAAAACATCACAATGTACTTTTTCACTAGTCATCCTAAAACATCCAAAGGAATTAATGCTATCTGGGTTATATTTGATTGTCTTACGAAGTCGGCACACTTCATTTCTATTAGAGAATATTTCTCTCTTGATCAGATTTCCAGGATATATGTAATGGAAGTGGTAAGATTTCAAGGAGTTCCACTTTCAATTATATCTGATCAGGATCCAAGGTTTACCTCAATGTTTCGGCGAATTCTTCAGTATACTCTAGATATAGAGTTGAGTTTCTGCACTGCTTATCATCTTCAGACAGACGGTCAGTCTGAGAGGACAATTCAAACTCTAGAAGACATGTTGAGAGATTACTCTATAGATTTAAAAAGTGGTTGGGATCAACACCTACCTTTGGTGGAATTTTCATATAATAATAGCTTTCACTCTAGTATTCAGATGGCTCCTTATGAAGCTCTATATTGAAAGAAATTCAGAACTCCAACTTGCTGGGATGAAGTTGGGGAAAGAAATCTATTTGGACCTGATCTTGTTGATGAGATGGCAGAATATTTCAGATCTATTAAACAACACATAAGAGCAGCTCAGAGTCGACAAAAAAGTTATGCCGACAACCGAAGAAAAGAACTAGAGTTTGAAGTGGCTGATAATGTGTTCTTACGAATATCTCCTTGGAAGAGAGTAATGAGATTTGGAAAGAAGGGCAAGGTGAGCCCTAGGTATATTGGTCCTGTTGAGATATTGGATCGTGTTGGGAAGGTAGCTTACCAATTGGCACTTCCACCGAATCCCTCTCATGTTCATGATGTCTTCCATGTATCTCCCTTAGGAAAGCACATAGATGATCCTTGACATGTACTAAGATTAGAAGTTGTACAGCTGAAGCAAGATATTTCTTATGAAGAACAACCGAAAGAAATTCTAGATCATAGAGAAAAAGTTTTCTGAAACAAGACCACTTGTTTGGTTAATGTTTTATAGAGGAACCACCAATTAGAAGAAGCTACATGGGAACTTGAGGATATGATGAGGGAGAGGTATCCTTATCTGTTTGTTACGAAGTGATGAATTTCGAGGGAGAAATTCATTTTAAGGGTGGTGGAAAGTAACACCCTGAGATTTTATGAGATATATATATATATATATATAATTTCTTATGTTATACGCAACACCAAAAAAATCATTCACTACACAAAACATTGTCTTGGCTTGTGTTACAGGCATTCGCGACCTTCCTCGATAGCGTGTGTAGTATGCAATACCCTGTTTCACTAAACAACGATATATTGTGATAATATTATTATGGACTAGTTTTTATGAATAGTATTTACTAAATTTTGTATTTTATAACATTTTTATTCATCTTACACATTTTCTAGAACATGTTACGAGAACAAAATAAATTTTTCGGGTAAAATAATTATTTTTCAAAAAATGCAGTTTTTCCACCTTTTGATGGCGCACCCACTTTAAATCTATTTTTTGAGAGGTTTATAAGTTCAATTTGACAAAATAAAATTATTCTTTAGAATCAAGATATAAAAATTTACTTTGTATAAAATTTTCATAATATTCTGATAACATTCATTTTTTAATGAATAGTAAAAACACCATATATTTTAATTAAAAACAACTTTTTTTCATCACAATAATTCATATGGTTAAATATTAATATTTAATGGTTTTAATGTATAAATAGAATATATTTTTACCATTTAATATAATTTATGTAATTACTATTAATTTTACATTGAATTAATAGGTAAAAACATTTCAATCGTTGGCAATGTTTTAACTTTTAAAACTTGTTTTCTTAACAATGGGATTAATTTTAAATTAATTACTACAACTTCAGTGTTTTGAATTTTGAAAAATGGATTCCATATTTTAATTTTTTGGGTCTAAATTCTGTTAATATATTACTTTTATTTTTTTTTATATTATGAATAGTAACTACGGTAATTTTTATTTACTACAATTAAAGGTAAATTGAGAAATTAAGGGTAAAAAATAAGATTAAAAAATTACCCTAACACCTAAAAAAATTCTATTGGATGACTAAAAGTCAACCCATATCACCTAAGGGTTGGAATAGATTAATGTTATGCACTTTTGAATATGAAAATAATTTAATTATTATTAAAACCCAAGAAAGTGACAACATGTCACTCTCTTAAATCTTATAAGTATAATAATTTTAATTTACTGATAAACTTCATGAAACTTCAAAAATGAATAGTATCCAAAAATATAATCAAATTATCTACATCAAGTGAATTTATTTATAATATTTAAGGATTAAATAATTATCATTAAAGGAGACACAATAGTGATGTTGAAATTATTTTATTGATTGAAATATCAAATAAATGGTTTTAAAAATCTTAAAATAAATATAACATGAACTATTTAATGTGTTCCACTAATTTTATAGATAAATATGAAATTTTATGAATCTATTTAATCTTTTAGTTCGAACATATATTCTTTGGGAATTTTATTTAAATTAAAATAAATTAATAGTGTCAAAATTGACACTATTGTTATTTTATAAAAATAACATAATATAAAATTGATTAAAAATCAAAAAAATATTTATACATTATAAATTAAAATTTGATGGTCGAAAATTTCATAAAATATCCAATTATGGACAATTCACAACACATAAGTAATTATTTATATCAATTTAAAATTTAGAATATTATTACCACAAATAAAATTAAATAGATTAAATAAGGATAAATCAAATTGATAAGGTTTAAAATAAATTAAAAACAAGTCTAATTTTTTTTTTGATTATATTAAAACCCTATCTCATCTCATATTATAATTTAGTCATTTTTGGAGGTTTTTATGTGGCGTTAGAATTTATTATAAATTAACATTTCTTATTATTCCAAAGGTGCCCCTCTCCTCCCTTATAAAAGGGAACCTCCTCCCTCTCCTCTTTACATAACTTTGAGCCTTCATGTTCTGCCAACCCCTACCTATTTCCCTTCTACACTTATCTAGAAATATACTAGAGGTCCTGGTCTTCTTCAAATATCAACTTTAGTGCCCTAAGGGGAGGTTAAGATGAGGCGCGTCAAAGAAGAGGAAAAATCTTTTACCGATTCTTTCCAATTTATTTCTTCTTCTACTTCTTCTTTATTTTTTATCATAAATTAATAACATAAGTTTCAATAATATACTGATATGTTATTATAAATATGAAACAACCCTATTTCACCTTATATCCATCCAACGGAAACTGAAATCACCGCGTGTGCATACGTACGGAATACCGTCTCCACGCCGTGGTGTAATCTATTTTCCACCACCACTATACATGGATGGGTATAATGGTGTAAATAATAACTATATATGAATATTATAACATGATACTAATTCTTATAAATTCTATATTCCACTACAATACCATTCAATAGTTATGGGAATGATATTATCGCCCTTGCGTACGTACGACCTACAGTCTCTATGATGTGATGTGACTCGTTCTACATGATCTTCATTAAATAATAATTATATAAATGAATTTAATGAATAAATATGATATATTTTACAATAATACCATTCTGTAAACAAGTTATCTATAACCTAAAAAGAGGAATAAGAATTTATTCGACAAGACATGCATAAGAACATAAACCAATGAACACCCGAATAACTAGTAGCAATGAAATATTACTAATAAAGAAGATAAGAATATGACCATTTATGATATCATAACAATGAATATGATTCTGTAATAAGTAAATGACATTATTTAAATCATTATATAGGAGGTTTGGATACGTACGAAGCATATCAGACCTAAGGTAAGGGAAAATCTCACAATCTCATTTTTATCAGAGATTGTTTTACTTCAGAATTTACTTGGGAATATTTATCATACACATCCATGTTTCCTCAATATGTAATATTATTTCTATCCTCCTACAATATTTTAAATCCAATTTTACCTATTTTTTAATTTTTAGTAAAATATATGAAAGGAATCTTTTGTCGTTTTTAGTACGAGATACATTTTAACTTTTCCGGCCAAAGCACGAGAAGAATATATTTTTTAACTTATACGACATGAATGGATTTTTATGATTCCATAAAACATTATTTCCATGAAGCTTACTTTAAAAGTTTTCAAGTATATTTTTAATTAAATTATTTTAGTTTAAAATGTTATGACATTTTAAGAAAAGAAAAATGTTTTTAAAGTAGAAAGGTTATTTTCCTCAAAAATGGAGTTCAAGTGTTTTATCAAAATTATTTTCCATCTAAGATAATATAGGGTTCTGTTTCTATCCCTATTATTACATTGATTTGATTATGTTGTGATGGAATTATTTTTATGAAGTCATTTGTCTTATATTAATTGTTTTATGATGTCATGATGTTAAAGAATCCCATTTTAATTGCATGGGTTATGCTGTGATGTATGATTTATGATTTTGTGGTACACATAAGAATGGTTTCATTATGAGATGGGTGGGACCTATATCTCCCTCCAATGCATTGGGTAAAGATTCATATATCATGAGATAGAAATGGTTGTAATGGAAAGTTAATCTGGTTTAGTGATACAGGACTGAAATGAGGATTAAAATCGGTTCAGAAAAGGACTTTGTCTACTAAGATAGTCTTGAAAATGAGTCTTGAGTAATAAGAAATGATCTTATATGATTACGCGTGTATGCCACAAAGTTTCATGTTATATGTTATGATCATTGGTATTACATTTCACTACTATGATTTATCCCATGTTATGAAATTATGATCTCTTTTGCAGGTTAAGATTTTCAAAATGTTATGTTCTTATGAATATGATATGATTGATATTTCCTTTGATTACCCTTACTGAGAATTTGAGATCCCCCATTTTTTATGTTTTCTTTTCCCCAGTCCAGGAATAAGGGTATTAAGTAAGATATGACAAAAGGGAATCTAGATATGATGAAATAAACTAGAGACAATGTAGATTCTTTATAAACCAATTGTTTATGTTTCCCAGTTTCTAAAGAAACTATGCCAATACGGTACTACCATAGTTTTGTTATATGTTGTAAAAGTATCCTTCAATTATGAAGTATTAACAATGTATGAAAAGTATGGTTCATTGTAGAAATATTTTTCGAAGAGGGCTTCGTTCTTCATGGTCATCACCATTCTTCGTTGAGAGAGAAACACTATCCTTCCAATTCTCCAAATCCTTTGCAACACAACAAAAGCCAACCCCAAAAATAATAGCTTAGGCTATTATTTTATTCTCAACATGAATTTTGAAAATAATTCAAAAGTTTGAGCCAAATAATTGAATTCATGATAGAAAATTAATTTTTGAGGGTGTTGGAATAATTAATTGAAAGAAGGGAGTTGGAGAGTTATTATTAAAGAGGGAGGTGGAGAGTTAAGAGAGGGGGTTATAGGGAGTTAAAGAGGAGAGTTGAAGGGGTTAGGGATTTTGTGGGCCCCAACACCAATATCCTCATATGGGAGGTTATGTGGGGTGTGGGCCCCACATCCAACTCCTATTTGGAGGAAATAACCACCATCAAATAAAAATTATGTACAGATAATATTTATTAGTTTTTAATTAATATAAAAAAATTAAATTCTCCTCCCGATCAAACGCAACTATGGTAAAAGTCCCCTTAAGCGAATACCGGCGCTGCAAGTTCATCGGTGTCCACAAATTTAAATTCCATGCACTGGTTCAAAATATGGAAAATACCACACGTACATTCACTGAACGTACCCGGACAAAACATTAGAAATTGATTCCGGGCACACCGAGCCTCAGAATCAGGTGCTGTCAAAAACTGCGGACTCGTAAAATTACAAAGAAATTAAGAAAAAAATTTCCTTGAAATTTTTCAGTTTTTACAAATAAATATTTATTCATTTTATATATTTTATGTTTCTCCAAAAATAATATCCCTAGGGTTCTTAAGATGAGATCCAAAGGTGGTTTCTCTTAAAGAAGGTATTTATCATAAAAGATCTATTTCATTTTGTTGTCCTTTTTACACCTTCATGTATATATTAATACCTTAGATATAATAATAAAATTACCTATCATATACTTATATTTCATTATTTTTATGGAAGATTATTTATCCGTATCCACTTCTTTCAAATTGGAAATGAAATCATCGATCGTGTGTACATAGAACTACCGCCTCACAAACTGATGTAGTTGTTTTTCAATCAACAAATTTCCAGGATTTGTATAATTATATATTTTAAAAATTTGTATTATATTTATGATATTATTAAAATTATGTAACTATAATATCCCATATACCTTTTTAAATATCATTCGGTTTGAAATACGATAATATATCTTGTGTTTATGGTGGATTACCACCCTGCTAATCGATGCAATCCTTTTAACTTATACTTTACATGAAATGTAATAAGGATAAAATTAATTAATATATATGATATATATGATATTATATTGATTATATAAAATTAATATATCAATCACTTTATTATCATTTCACTCTTTAAGGGTATGGTATTATAGCTCGTGCGTACATACGACATACCGTCTCTATGAAGCGATACAATTCATTTTCCATGTCCAAATTTTATAAATGGTTATATAATTGTATATATTTATTAAATGTGATACTTATAAAATTTTTATAATTCATTATATGATATATATATCCTATGAAAATGAACCAAACCATTCATGACAAAATTATCTTGAGAAAATAAGTCAATTGACACACAAAACAATAAAATTAATGAAATATTATAAAAATGTGGTAAAATGTTATAATAGGATTATATTTTATATAATAAATAATAATATGGTTATTTTATAAATTAATAACACTATTAAAATCATTTTACAAGAGGTACATACATGTGTGAAGGAAATTGGAACTCAGGTAAGGGTTTCTCATCTCATGGTTACTTCTGTGATACATATTACATATTCACCACATAATTCCAATTTATAGTTTATATATTTCCAATTTTATATGAAATTTAATTAATAAATTTAATTAAATTGTATTTAACATATAAAACCACTTTTTTGATATGTTAGCATTATATTACTTTTATGGAAAACATAATACATTACACAAAAAACACCCAAAACCATATTATTTTAGTACCTTTGGAAACATGGAATCATAAAAAATAGTATATAATTTAGATACATTATCTCCCACAAAGTTCTTATTGAAAATAACCCCTATTAAACAAATCAAACATTATACATATCTTCGTAACTTAGGTGAAAGGAAACATAAAAAAACGGGTGATCTCAAATGCTCAATAAGGGTAAACAGGGGACATATATAACCATAATAATGTGTATATAGGTATAATAACATGCTCATTAAAATATAATAATATACCATTTTAATTAATGATCATAAATAGTAATCATGATATAGATAGAGAAAGGTCATAAGATATGAATCAAAAGGAAATAAAGATCATGATCCAAGAAATAACAACAGAGGAATAAAACATGAAACTGTGGAAAACACATAAGGATATAATAATTATTTCTATATTATTCAGATAACCCATTATAAGGCTATATTTTTAGTATGGGTTAACTTCCCATACCATCTTGGTAGCCATGATTCACTCCCATGATAGTCTTAGTGGATAAAGTCCTTTATTTACATCTCATGATATATAAAATGTTACCCAATGCATTGGCAGGAGATACTGGTCCCACCCATAACATAATGAAATCAAACAAATATGTTCCAAAATAACATAAATCATTCATAACCCATGAAAATAAATGGGTTTCATAAAATACTTCATCACATCACAACTCACTGAAAAACATCCAAATTCATAAGTATCAATCCATCGTTAATGTAAACCATTAAATTAATGAATAATAATGATATAAATGGTTCATATCCCCATTAAACCATAATTAAAATCAAATCACATGGTAATATATGGAAAATAATTTAAAGATAACTCTTGAAAACAATTCTGCAAGAAAATATCTGTTTTTCAATGAAAAAACATTTAATAACACAATAAATTTTAAAAAAATTATTTGAAAATAAACATGAAATTTTTTTAAAAAGGAATTTAAAAAAACATTAAAACAAAAAAAAATTATAATCTTTTTCCTTCAAAATTCTTTTAAATGTTCTTTTTTAAATCATTTATTAAGGAAAATAATATTCAAAAATTTCAAAGTCCCCCATTCCACATTGAAACATTTCTATCATAATCCCCATGAAATAAATATCATAAAATGGATGCGTAAATACCCATAAATTAAATTATAAAATTCATATAACACATTCATTTTTATTATGTACACCACAAAAAATGAATTATGGGTGAATAAGCCATGTATCTCACGGAAATAGAATGTTGGAAAGAATTCCCTTACCTCACATTCTAATTCCTTAAAACATGTTAAAAAATAATTAATAGGGGTTTAAAGAGGGTAATTAACTAATTATAGAACTATTTTAAAATTTATATTATCTTATATGAAGATTTTATTACATCTTATTCCCCATTCATTAATAATATTTCGTTATTTTCATGGGTTTAGGTGTGTTTGTTTCATAGTTTCATGATAGATTCATTTGTGTAAAATTATGATTATTGGTGTAAAATTATATTAAAACAAAATAAGTTTAATTAAATAGTAATAACTTACTTATATAAGTATAAATTATCACATATATAATTTTAATTTCTTACATGAAGATGATTCATTAGAAAAAATGTTAATGATAAATGTCTAGTTTATTTTGGTGACTTTTCGAAACACAACAAACTAGTTTCATTTTATATAATATTATGAGTTTATATATTAGTTATATAGTAGGAATAAGTTCTAATATATATATATATATATATTGAAATATTATTTAACTATATATGTAGTTTTAATAACATCCCTGAAGGTGGTAATGAAATAAGGTCAAAAACCTTATTTATGGAGGTGATTAACCAACAAAACTATGATAATAATTTCGTTTATTTAAATAAGAGGAGATGTGTAATGAAATGGATATGATATATTTAGTTATAACAATAAAACTTCACTATATACATTATTATGGAGTTATCAAGAATTTACGGATGAAGGGTGTGAGTAGAAAGTATAAATAAAAAATTAAGAGAGACACTTTGGGAAAATTACCTCTTGAATATCACCTATTTGAGAGAACCTTGAGGATCATGGATTTGGTCTATTAGTGATACCATATTCAATTGGATGTGTTTATAGTGATTATTAGTGGTTTGGTTAGATATTTTATGAGTTAAAAGGCCTTTTTAGATCAGAATTGGGTGGTTTGGGGTGGTTCTTATATTTGGGGAGACGTGGGTTTAAGCATTTAAGAAAATTGATATTTTATATTAAAGCAAACCATTTTGAGGTGGAATTAAATTAAAATATGTTTTCTAGAAATTAATATTCTATAGGCTTATTAGGGTATGTCCACACATTAAATAACCTATAAATGATGTATTTTTAGTTATTTTAGTCCTTTAACCTTATTAACATTAACATGTTTCATTTTTTACATATAATGTGATAAATATTTTTTTACCGTGGTCATTTTTTATACATAATAATTATGTTGACCTTAAAATATAAATTGAAAATTTTTATTCCAAATTTGGTATCAATTTAGCCTAATTCAATTCAAAAAATTTGCAAAATTTTATATTAAATTAATCCTATAGACACAATGAAAAAGTAGGGTTTTAATGTGAAATGTTCAAAAGTTCAAAAAGATTTTATATCCAATTTCAATGTAAAATTGATTCCAATGTCCTAAAATGGATAAATTTATAAGACAATTATATAATTAAACAATAAAACCAATCAAATATATAATTTTACACTAAATTATTTTGATGAAAATTTTGTTTCAATTAAAAAATAAATCTGATCATAAAAATATGAAAAACATACCCTTCATTGATTTTCACATTCCTAATTCCAAAATTATCTCTATTTTATCCAATTTAATTTTGAATAATGTATAAAATTAAATTTATTGTTTTTTTGTAGAAGGACATGAAAAGGAGTTAATTTGAGAAAATATTATTTTTTAACATATAAAGACTTTGAAAGAAATGAGGTTTTAATTTCCAAAAATTTAAATTTATATACAATAATTATAAATAATATTTCAAAATTAGTTATATCTATTCATCTTAAAAAAATTAATGGGTAGATCGTAACCATATTTTTTAAATAATTATAATAATAGAATGATGTTTCATGGATACTGAATGTAGCATTTAAGGTGCGTCAGGTTAGTGTTGTTTGTAGCAGAAGACAAATTGGTTACCTGTGAAAATAATTCTTGATTTAGTTCAATTAAAGAAATTAATTAAAATTAATTTATTCAAAAAAAAATTCAACAAAAACTCAAGGTGTTATATTCAACCCCCTTAAAATGCATTTCACCATCGAAATATGTTATTCTGATACAAACAAATGAGGATACTTATGCCTCACAATATCCTCATGTTCCCACAAAATGTCCTATAACTGGTGATTTCTACACAAAACATTAACCATGTGAGTGGTATTGTTTCTAATAACTTTCCCTATATGAACCTTAATTTCAACTAGATGTTCATTATAAGAGAGATCTTTCACTAATGGTATGACCTATAATTTCACTACATGTTATGGCTCGGGAATATACTTCTTCAGTAGAGATACATGGAACAATACATGGGCTTAAGAGAGATGTGGAGGATGTTCCAAGTGATAAGTTACTATCTTGATATGATCAAGAATCTCCATAGGGACTAATATATCTTGGGATTAGTTTCCAATTATCCATGAATGTCATAGCCTTATTCTATGGAGATATTGGTAAGAAACACCTTCCCACTAAATTCAACATATAAATCATGCCATAGGATATTAGAATAATGTTTTTCTCTGAAATTTTGCTACCTTGATTTGCTATGGAATGGTTCTAAATTTTTTATAAATCTCTTTAGTGATCTCAGGTCCCAATAGATTTATTTCTCTAAATTTATCCCTCCATGTTGAAAGAATTAATTTTTTCTCATAGGGGGTTTCATAAAAATACATATGAGTACTTGAATGAAATCTATTGCTATAAGATAACTCAACTAGAGGAATGCATTGATCCCAAATAAAATTAAAATCTAGAGAACAAGATCTCAACATATCCTATATTTTTGGAATTGTTCATTCAGACTGATCATCCTTCTAAGGAAGATAAGTTGTGTGGAAACTTAATTATCTATATTGTGCTTGCTAAAGACTTCAAATGAATTTTGAGATAAAACATGGGTCCCAATTAGATACAATATTATTTGGTAATCCATGCAACCTTACCACCTCCTTAATGTATATCCATGAAAGTTGATAAAGAGATAAGTATTCTCTGATAGTAATGTAGTGTGATGACTTAGTAAGGCGATCAACTACCACCCATATAACATTAAAACATTTATAGGTTTTTGGGTTTCTAATAACAAATTCCATGTTGATGTTTTCACATTTCCATTCTAGTTTGGGTAATGGATGAAACATCTACTTAGATTTTTGTATTTCTTCTTTAACTTAATGGCATACCAAGCACTGAGACACAAACTCTATAATATCTCTCTTTATGTCATCTAACTAGAAGTATTATTTCAAGTCTCTATAAATATTCATAATTTTAGGATGAATATATGATGAAGAGATTTGAGTTTCCTCTAACATCACCTTCATCAAAACTGATATGGTAGGAATACATGAATGGTTCATGAACCTTATCGTTATATCGTAATCAAGGATAAACTCATGAAAATTTATGACCTTTTTTAAGCTCCACAACTTCCTTTTTATACTCTTTAATCTTCATAAGAATTGAGAGTTAAATATCCAATTGATCAAGATATGCTTTTCCCCTTCCTTCAAGATTTTTGTGTCCATAATTTTCAATTCTAAAAATATTGGATCTTTTTTGTCCTCATCATGGAAAATCTAGCATGATCCTTTTGGATCAATGAATCAGCCACCATGTTTTGTTTCCCATGATGGTAATGTACTGAGATGTCACAATCCTTTATCAAATCTAACCATATTCTCTAGTGCATGATCCAATCCTTCTATATGAATACATATTTTAGAAATTTATGATCAGTATATATATCACACTTTTCACCATAAAGATAATGCATCTATATCTATAATGAAAAAGTTTCCACAGCTAACTCCAAAGCATGAGTTGGGTAATTTTTCTCACGAATTTTCAACTTTCAGGAGGCATAAGTGATTAAATAGATATTTTTCATATTAATGAATCCCAATACTTTATTGGATGCATCACTAAAGTCTAAAAACCCTTCACCACTAAAGGGTATTGTAAGAATATGTGTGCTGACTAACTTTCTCTTTAGTTCCTTGAAATATTCCTCACATTCATCTATCCACAAGAACATGGAACCCTTTCAAGTTAACTTGGTTATATGATTAGATAGTCCTGATAAATTCATCAAAAATCTTTGATAATATCTATATGAAAAAAGAAAACAATAGATCTCAGTCATCATGGTTGGTCTAGGCCATTATTCGATAGACTCCTTCTTTGATGGGTTTAATACTGTACCTTCTCTTGGGATTATATGACCCAAAAATAAATCATTTCTCAACCAAAATTCACACTTTGTAAAATTTTACAATATTTAATCATTCCTTAGGGTCTTAAGTTCAATTCTAATGTGGTCTTTATTCTCTTCATTTCTCTTTGAATAGATAAGAATATCATATATAAGGACTAACACAAAAAAATTAAGGTAATCTCTAAATAATTTATTAATAAAATCCATGAAAATAGTTGGGGAATTAGTAAGACCGAATGTCATCACAATATAGTCATATTGTCCATACCTTGTACAGTATTCCATTTTGTATATATCCTCTTTATTTACCCTTAGTTGACGACATCTAGAATGATGTTTAATCATGGAAAAGTATTGAGATTTACGCATTTGGTCAAATAATTCCTCAATAAGGGGAATATGATACTTGTTCTTGACCGTGATATTTTTAACTCACAATAAAAAAAACAGAGTCACATTGAACCATCTTATTTCTTTATAAAAATAACTAGTTCACCCCAAGGAAACACACATAGAAAAATTAATCCATGGTCATGGTTTTTTAGGAGTTTCTTCATTAATTCCTGCAACTCAATTAGGGTGATTCTATAGGGATTCTTTAAAATTAGTGTTGAACCAGGTATGATTACCATAGAGAACACAAGATCACATTTTGATGGAAGAATAAGAAAATATTCTGGAAATAATCCAAAAATTCATAAACAACAGGCATATCATCAATTTTAATATTATCCCCAACCATTCCAGATAAACATCCCTTATAAATGGGAGTTAATACTGATACACTACATGTAATCTCTATAGGATGTTTTTACTTATCATCACATTGATAGACGATAATATGTTGGTTTAAAATATAAAATATAACTTCCCTTCCATGAAAATTCTTGTCGGATTTAAACAAATAAATCCAAACCTTACCTAAGATTGCAGCAAATTCTACCAGAGGAAGAAGTACATGTTTGAAAAGAAAAACATTCCCAAAAACATCCGTCAAAGATGAATCATAGACTTGAGATGAAATCATCATACCATTAGGGGTCTTCACTACTAATTCTACATCTAATCTATTTTTTTGAATCTTAAAACACTTAGAAATTTTTTTAGATATGAAAGAGTGGGTAGATCTGGAATCAAATAAGTCATTTACAGTTCTATATTGGTTGGTATTTGTTCCTTTCACCACATACTTATCAAAAAACTCATCAACAATTGTGATAGCATGACATTTCCCCCAATCCCATTGAATTATAAGGTTTCTAACAATCATCATCATCAGATGACCATAGAATTGGGACCTGGTTAGAATAACACCCATTCTTCTTACATTTGTTGCACTGAATCATGGTAGGTTCATTCTATGCCTCTTTCTCTCCATTAACACCACTACATGATTTTTTACCATCACATAGATAATCAAAATCCTGATGACCTTCCTTTATATACATTAAAAATTTAATATAACCCTTAAGACAATTTCCTCCATGCTTCTTCACACATGTAGAGCATAAAAGAAGGATCATTTTTTTCTCTTAATGGTTTTTAGATTTCCTTTAAACTCCCCCTTACAATTCTTATCAAAACCCTGAGATTAGAATATAACTACAACCTATATTTCAATCTTGATTTCAAAATTCAAAACCTATTTGTATATAGTAATGTATCTTCTGGAAAATTCTCTTCCCATACTTTTTTTGAGCCTCTGATGAACCTATCGACTTTACTTTCATGTTGGATTATAATTCTGGAAGCGTACCTCACAAGTCTTGTGAAATTAGCCTCATAGGTACCAAAAAATTAATCATTCCTTTATTGAAATTAAGAAACACTTTTTGCATCTTGGTATAAAGAATACAAGGAATGTATTTATTGAAAAATATGTTTCCAAACTCATCCCAAACCATGGATTCAATTTCATCTTTCAACCATGTTTTCTTAATTAGAGTACACCACTAGTCTGTTTCACCTTCTAACTAATTAAAATTTTGAATAATTTTTTCATGATATGAACATTGGAAAATGGAAAATATATTTTAGGAATTATTGATCCATTATTTAGAAATACATGGATCAGAAGATCCACAAAAGGAAGGTGGACGTACCCTCATGAAAGACTCAGCATAATGTTGTTCCCTCCTTCTCTCATTTGGAAGTCTAACAATATTCATCGATCAAAATATATTTTTTAGTATATCAATAAGATTTTACATTCTAGATCCCATAGTATTTATTTAATTAAGAGGTCAATAATTACATTTTTTATCACAATAACTATTAGCGTTGTTTCACCAGGTTCCAACTAATGACTAAAACAAAATGAATAGATTAAGAAATAGTTATCATAATGAGGAACCAAATAATCATTAAAAGTAATATATAAGTTGTCTACATTATGACACATTTCTTAATTAATGACCCATCATGTTCATCCTATGTTATTCATGGCCATATTATGTTTAAATCCTTTATAAATGTTGATGAAGACTTTGTGAATTTCTAAAGGATATCACTAAGGAGTGTCAAACCTGGTGTGCAGTAAGGACCTTTGTTGTGTACCAGGTTGTGGTTGAGTCATGGCCAATGAACGTTGTCAGTGTTCTTGCCCTTAGGTACAACTATACCAGGGCCATATCCACTTGTAGTATCCAAAAAGTGATTTTTTCTTGGAAACCACTCGATCAATCCTTTAACAGAATTTTAGGACATTTTCCTATACATTTTTTATCCTTAGACTTATCCTTTGACATGTACTTAGGGTTATCTGTAATGTTTTCTCATCCTATTTTTCAAATGATAACTTAAAATTTTCTCTGATTACAACTATATCGAACCTTTGTTTTCATACCTTAACATCACATTACTTGTGCGGAAGACATAATTCATCACCCAAACAAATTCTCGAAGATCGTATTAGTATAGTGCCATTGGAAACATGGAAAGATAACCACTAGTACATATTTGAGCTACATTATCTCCCTCAAAGTTATTATTGTCAATAATCCTTCATAGAAACATCAATCATAATTCTTATATTCATAACCATGGTAAAATAAAACTAACAAAGGGTGATCTCAGATGCTTAGTAAGTGTTAGAGATATATAAACATAATCATGAGCACAAGGGTAATAATAACATGATTGTTAAAATATAATATCATACCATGTATATAAAAGACCATAAATTGGAATTCTGGCATAAATATTGGTAGTTCAAAAGAAATGAATCACAAGGAAATAAAGAACATGAGACATGAAAGCATAACATAGGAATAAAACATGAAACTGTGGAAAGATAATAAAATTATATTGATGATTTCCATATTATCTAGACATCTCTTCCAAGGCCATCTTGGTAGTATGGATTCACATCCCATACTATCTTGGTAACTATGATTCACTTCCATAACCATCTTAGTGGGAAAAGGCATCTATGTCTATCTCGTGGGATATAAATATTTAACCAATGAATTAGAAGGAGAAATAGGGCCTAACCATCTATAAATTAAATCATATATATTTGTGCCTCAATAACACAAATCATTCAAAATCCATTAATAAAATGTGTTTCATAAAACACATAATCATTTCATAACTCATAGAAAAGAAAAAAAGTCATTAGTACTAATCCATTATAAATGTAAACCATTAAAAGAATGAATTACAATGTTATCATTGGTTAATATTCTCAATAAAAAATAAGTTACCTCAAATAACATGGTATTATATGGAAAACAATCTTGTAGAATTCTTGAAATTAATTCTTGATGAAAATATCCTTTTTTTCTTTTAAAAATGATTTTCTAAACATAAAACATTTTGAAAACATTTTTTTCTATGAAAATAGTTTTTTAAAATAATAAAGCATGATTTTAAAAACAAATTAACACAAAAAAAAATCCTTTATAATCCTTTTCCATAAATATGAGCTGAAGAAATTGTTTTAAAACATATCTTGATGAAAATAATTTTCAATGATTTCAATGTGTCCTATACCACATTGAAACATTTGTATCATAATCCCCATGAAATAAGTACCATCAAATCAATACGTAAATACCAACAAATTAAAGTATAAAAGTATTAGAATACATTAATTTCCAGTTTTTACACCACCCAAAAGAAATGTGTGGTAAATAATGCATGTATCTCATGGAAATAGAAAGTGAGATGAAATTATATTATCTCAAGCTCAACATCATTAAAACCTATTAAAACCTACAGAAAAATGTTTTAAAGATTGGTATTACCTCATTATACATCTATATTAATATTTATGGTATCTTATATGATGATTTCATAACATCTTATGAGCCATTCGTTAATAATATTTCATTATTTCCATGGTTTTTGGCATGTTTGTTTCATAGGTTCATGATCAATTCATTTGGGTAAAATTATGGATGTTATTGTAAAATGAGATTAAAATTACAGGAGTGTAATATAATATTATTAATTTACTTACAGAATTATAAATGGTCCATATATCATTTTAATTTATTACATGAAGATGATTCATTAGTTAAAATTTCAATGATAAAAATTTAGTTTATTTCAGTGGTTTTTCTGAACACCACTAACTATTTTAATTTTATTTATAATTATGAGTATATATTAGTTCTAGTGTAATGACCCAAACATCTATCAATGGAATTTATACCTTATTATAGTAATATCATATAGTATATTCACATAAAATATCATTCGAAGAGACAATGACAAATCATTCTTAAATGATCTACTAAATGATTAATTTAATAATAAAACAAACTCATTTTTATAATATTTATTTATAAACTTTTATTTTTATGTCTTATGATTATATGATAATTTTATGAGACCTTAATTAATTTCTCAATGTGTTAGAAAATCATTTTTTATTTTATAATTTATATTTTTTCTAGTAAATCATCATTTTAATTAATATTATAATAACTCATATTTAGAAATTGATTTTCATAAAATGGAGTTAATTTTTTAATTATACATGTCAAAAAATGGTTAGGGAGAATATTTATGATTTTTTGAAATACATGATTTTTTGGGGAAGAGTGAAATTCAATAATTTACAAAATATGGTTAATAAATGAATTTTTGCATCATTTATGAGTCTTGGATGATTTAAATGGCTATTGTTTCGAACTAACATTACCAATTTAAAATATTTTTTCATGGAATTGTCAATATTAATGTTCATGTGGAGAAATAATAAATTAATGATTATAATATTGTGAAAACCCCTCTCCCCTCCACTATAAATACCACCCATCACAACCTCATTTCCTCACACCTCTCAAGCTTCAATCATTGTAAATATTCTTCCCAAAAATCTTCCCTATACCACCCCCAATTTACATGAGCTCTTGGACTCCTCCAAAGAACAAAACTAGGTGCCTTGAAGAGGATATCAAGAGGAGAATTCAAGAGGTAATTCCTCTCTCCCTCTTCATTCAAATTCCTTTCAAATTTTATTTATTTTCTTCTCTTATACTCAATTTCTCTTATCCAAATATCATGATAACTCTAGTATGATTGATATAAATGAATTAAATCATGTTAATAGAATATTATTCATTATTCGTCTCCCTCTCTCTCATTGTTTATAAAAATGAAATCGTTGCCTATAATGTGTTAATTTACTTACATCATGGGTGATGCACTTCCATTTTCCTTCAAAGCCTTCAAGGATGTCAATAAAACCATTAAAAGGTTTAAAAAATATTTTAAAATTTATGTTGTAACCCCTTTAATGTTCTGGAAACAACTTTTATACATAATAATAAATAATAAAACAAAACATGGTCATTGTTATCCAAAAACTACCCAATTTAACAAAAAATGATCATCATTAAATTTTATCTAATGATTTATTCACAAGGAATATTTAAAAATTCATTATAATAACATTTAAACTCATGGAATGTAATTAATATAATGTTATATAATCCTTGTATGTTTATCCATTTTGTTCACGAACTTCCATTCATTTGTACAAGTGAACCATTAATGAAAACGAAGAAAAAGAACACTCCCGAAAAATTAATTTAAACTCTGTAACTCATATAAAGGCCATAAAAGAACTTAATAAAAGTATAATGAATCAATTAAATTTATAAAAAGTTATTTATGTTTTATTTAATTAATCTAATGTTATTATATATGACATTAAAGTGAAGAAAGCATTTGGATACAAGGTAAGGGGAATTCTCAAACCCCACTTAATTTCTTTAGAGGTTTCCATCTTTCACTCCATTTTTAGTATGGATATTACTTAAAAATAATTTCTTCTTAATTATATTAACTATTATAGGATATACAAGTTTTCCATAAGAGCTTATGTCAAGCACAATGTTTTCCCAAAGAACTCTTCTTTAAAAAACACATCTTTAACTTCTCACTCAGGATTGATGTTTCTTGTATCCACTCTGTTATTACCTCTTTCATTTGGTAACCTAATGTTTATGGATTTATAATTTATGAAGTGTAACCAATTCCTTTCCATGGGTTGTTTTATGTTCAACATTAATATATGTTTTATGTGGAATATATGATAATGTAAATGTTATAATGTGAGAGGTGTACCCAGAATTATATTGCATAATAAAAATGTTATGATGTGATAGGTGAACCATAAATTATATAATGCTCCAATTTATTTGGTAATATGATGAATTTCAAGAGTTAAAGTTAGATATTAATGAACATGATGCTATCTTTTTTCACAACTATGTGTGGTAGTTGTCCACTAAGACATGATGTTTCATTTTTATGCATTTCCACATTCCTTACTATTATCTAATTCTTGTTCTCATTACTACGATTATGATATTATGATTATGCTCACCCCATGTCACATTGTTTCATGTTTCTATCTTTCCTCTTACCGAGATTTTATCTCTCCCCTTTTTGATGAATATCCTCGGGTGATTACGTGTACTAAAGGGAACTCAAGGGTCGATAAGAAGCTAGAGAAGAATAAATTCAATAATTTTTTTTGTTTTATGTTGTAAAAGTTATATATGGACCTAGTTTTCCCAATACACTAAACCATTATATCCTCAACGTGTAATGTTTTTTGTATATCTTTAAAATGACATCATAGTAATTTATGTAGTGTGGGGTCACTATAGTTGGTATTAGAGGCAGAGATTAATTAATATGGGAATTAGGATTAGAGAACTATAGTAAATGCCTTATTATGATAATAAGTATATGTAAGCACACAAGAATCTCTGATAAACACATGGGTCCCATATTTTGTTCATTTAGTATTAATTTCATAAAGGAATATATTATTTATTTATGACTTTTTGGTTTTTTTTCTTCTAACCTTTTCTATTTTAGAAAATGGTGGGAACCAGGGGAAACTATCCTAACAACCCGTGCGATTGACAATGTAGCGATTATATGTATGACATCCCAAATGCTCTGGGAGGTAAAGTTCAAGAAATAATGGTGATGATTACCCTATTGTCTCAGGTCAGGAATAATGACATGAATATTTTGGAATGTCACCCTTCACCTAAGAGGGAGCAACTAGTTGTCTAGTGTTTTATGCGGCAACGACCACCAATGATTAGTGGATCTTCTAAGAAAATAGTCGTTGAACAGTGGGTCAAGTTGATGGAGTATATATTTTTTTTTATTCATTATAATGAGACAGATAAGGTGATTTTAGATATTTATCATCTCAAAAGAGAGGCTGAATAATGGTGGGATTTGATTAAGAACACCCAACTGAGAGACAAAATTGAAGAGATAGAGTGGGAAGATTGTAAGATAATGTTTCTTAATAAGTAATTCCCACAAAATCTTTGTACTAAGATGGAGAGATAATTCATAGAGACAAAGATATAAGATAAATAATTCATCACAACCGACGTAGATTATTTTACAAGGATTACAAGGTATGGTTTGGGTTTTTTTATCAAAAATGATTTCAAAATTAATAGATTATTTTTTGGATTAAAAACACAACATCAGAAGGCTCTTGTAATTTTAAACTTTTTGAGTTATGAAGAATTCGTTTGATGTGATTGTAAGGTGGATATGGGGTTCGGAGAATTGTCCCATGGTTATGGTGATAAGAAACAAAATATGGCGTGTCATGCTGTATGTTCTAATGAGAACAGTGGAAAGAAAAATCAACCACCCACTTGTTGAAAATGTGGGAAGAATCATTATTATATTTTCCACAAAGGGATGGTTAAATTCTTGAAGTTTGGGAGAGAATTCCGCCAAGCTCAAGAGGGTCGAAAATACATGAGAAGGAAGGAGAATGTAGGGGAGGAAATGAGAGCACCACCCATGGTCCAATGCTAAAACTATAGGTTGAAATGGAACTATACAAGCCAATGCCCTAAACTTCAAGTCCTCTAGGGTAATCAGCATCAACAGCCACAAAATCCAAAATAACAAGGAAAGGTTTATGCCATCACCAATATGCATGTGGAGCAAGAAAATGAATTTGTACAAGGTACACTTCCTATTCACTACTGAATGGAAAAGGTATTATTTGATTCTAGTTCTACGAATTCTGATATATCATGTATGTTTTCTTGACTATAGAATCTAATCCCTAAAAACTTGAAGTAGAGATATCTATAAAAACAAAAAGTGTTGTAATCATGGAAACCCAAGTGTTGGAATCTTCTCCTATTGGGGTATGTGGTAATATTTTTTCAATGAATCTCGTGATACTTATCTTAGAGGAATTAGACATTATACTAGGGATAGATTGACTCCCATTATATAGAGTACATATAAACTACTGGGAAAAGGAAATACCTTTTCATATTATGAACCATACCATAATCCTCTACAAATTTAAGAAGGAACCAGAATCACATTGGAAAGAACCTTCAACGGTGTGGGTGTCGATTCCCTATGAATTGGCCTACCTCAATCAAATGGTTTATTCAAAGGAAAGATTCAATGTAGTGGAAATTCCCATCATAAGAGAATAAAATGATGTATTTACCATAGAGTTAACCGAACTTCCCCTGGAGTTGAGGTAGAGTTTTCCATAGAACTCATACCCGATGCTACTCTTATATCAAAGTGTCCCTATAGGAAGGCACCTATTGAACTGGAGGAGTTAAAGAAGAAGCTACAAGAGCATTTGGATGAAGGGTTCATATTCCCTAGTTTATCACCTTGGGGTTCACCAGTGCTCTTTGAGAATAAGAATTATTGATCAATATAGCTATTTATCGATTATCAAGAACTCAAAAAGATCACCATAAAGAACAAGTATCATCATTTGAGGATTGATGAATTGTTTGATCAGTTGAGTGGAGAAGAATACTTCTCCAAGGTGGATCTTGATTAGTGATATCATCAGCTAAAGGTGAAGAAAGAATATATTCATAAGGCTACCTTCCATATAATGTATGGTCACTATGAGCTTTTGGTGATGCCCTTTAGGCTTACTAATTCTCGTAAAATGTTCATGGATTTGATGAATAGAGTCTTTATAAATTACCTCACTAAATTTATGGTTATTTTAATTGATGATATGCTAATATACTTATAGAGTATGGAGGAAATTAAAGATAACCTAAGACTTGTGTTGGTGGCATTGATAAAAGAGAAGTTGTATACCAATTTCTGAAAGTGTGACCATTTCACGGAGCACATTATGTTCTTGGGCCATGTGATAACATGTGATGGAACTTCTATGGACCCTTAAAAAAGAAACATTATCGGGGAATGGACCAAACCTTCTAGTGTCACAGAAATCTGTGGTTTTCTTGGCTCAGAAGGTTACTATCGATGTTTTATGAGAAATTTCTAATGATTGTGAAGCCTGCTCAATAAGTTGATAAGGAAAGAGGAAAAGTTTTCTTGGATGAAATAATGTGAGGAAAGATTGATGGACCTAAAGAGAAGGATGATCACTACACATGTACTCACATTACTATAAAGTAGAAAATATTTTGTGATATACAGTGATGCTTCGAAGAAATTATTGGGTTGTGTACTCATTAAAAATGATAATGTAATAGCCTACGACTCATGATAGTTGAAGATCCATGAGAAGAACTACCCAATGAATGATTTGGAGCTAGCAGCTGTGATTGTTTCTTTTAAAATCTGGTGGAAATACCTCTACGGTGCGAAGTGTGACATATATACTGATCACAAGAACCTAAAGTATATTTTCACACAAATGGATATCAACATACATCAAAGGAGATGGTTATATATAATTAAGGACTATTATTTCTATATTCGCTATCATCCTAGTAAGGTGAATAAGGTTGGAAATGATCATAGAAGTAAAGAACCTACTACTCTATCCACGTTGTAGATTGATAAAGACCATATCTTCATGGATATGTAAAGGATGGATTTTGAAATCACAATGGATAGGAATACATCCCATATTTCCCAAATTATTTCCCAACCATATATCCAAGAAATGATTATGGAGGCACAAAGGGAAGATTTGGAGTTGAAAAAGTAGGTGAATATAGTGAAGGAATTGAAGCAGCATGATTTCCATATCAGTGATGATGGTGTGATTCAGTTTTGAATGTGGATTTTTGTGCCTTCATCTCATTAGATAAAGAAGAATAAATTTTAAAATTCACATAGCTCAACATTCCATATCCCTCCTAGTAGCACTAAGATACACTGTAATCTATGAGAACACTTCAGGTGGGACAACATGCAGAAGAATAGTGTTGAGCATATCTCAAGCTGTTTGATATGTCTGAAAATAAAAGTAGAGTGAGAAATGTCCAATGGGATGATGCAACCATGGCTTATACCCATGTGGGAGTGGGAGAATGTCACTATGGACTTCGTTAGGGGTCTCTTTAAGACAACCAAAGGAAATAATGTGATGTGGGTTATGGTGGACCGACTCACCAAGACTGCCCACATTGTCATTATTTGAGAAGATATTCCTCTTGAACAACCAGAATAGATATATGTGAAGGATGTGGTGAGAATGCATGGGATTTCACTATCGACTATCTCTGATTGTAATTCAAGTTTCACATCTAAATTTTGGAAGAGTCACCAACATGTTTCAAATACTGAATTAAATTTCTGTATAGCCTATCACCCCCAAACTGATGACTAATTTGAAATGACTATTAAGATTCTCTAATATATGATAAGATCACATTCTTTAGAATTAAATGGTGGATGAGATCAACATCTCCCATTGGTTGAGTTCTCATATAACAGTAGCTTCCACTTCAGTATTCAGATGGCTCCATAAGAAGCTCTACATGGAAATCAATGTAGAACTCCAACCTGTTGGGATGAAGTTAGAGGAAGAAAGCTTCATAGACCTGATCTTCTTCAAGAGATGACAGATAATGTTCATGTCATCTAGAAACCTATCATAGATTCTCAGAGTCAGCAAAGGAATGTTACCTAAAATTGGGGATGGGACTTGACGTTCGATGTTGGAGATAATGTCTTCCTTCGAATATCTCCATCGAATAGAATCATATAGATTGGAAAAAAAGGGAAGCTAAGCCCAAGGTACATTAGCCCCTTTGAGATACTTGACTAAATAGGATCTGTGGACTATAGCCTTTTACTTCCACAAAATATGGCCCAATTTTATAATGTGTTTCACATATCACTCATGAGGAAGTACATACCAAATCCCTCATATGTACTTAACTCAGAGGTGGTACAGCTAGAAGATGATCTCTCTTATGAGGATCTACTAGTAAAGATTCTATACAGGAGGTATAAGGTTCTACGCAACTGGACAACCCACCATGTCAAAGTGTTTTGGGAGGAATAATAATTATGAAGAAGAAACTTGGGAACCATAGGATGAGATGAATGAGAAGTACCCTTACTTGTTTATGTAAAATGAATTGTCGAGTGTGAAATTTCAAAAGGGGGAAGAATTTAAGGACACAAAAATTTATAAATGAAATTTATCCCCTATTATAGTAAAATAATATAGTATAATCACATAAAATTGCATTAGGAAACACAATGCCACATCTTTTCTTTGTTTGAAAGGGAATTTCCCATTGTGGCCTTTTCGAACCATCCACACAGAGAAACCCCCCCCCCCTCCCCCACGAAGGGGTAGTACCCGCAGGCAGCTCCCCAGCCGGGGATGGAGCCATTTCCAGCCGAGATGGAAGATCATCCCTGAGGGTAACGGCCTGACAATGATGGTTCGACACAGCGATCCATCAGCAATTGGGTCGCGCCTCATATTTGCTTCCCAGAGGAGGCCAGGCGGCCCGACAAGGCGGGTATATCCCGGGTGAGAGGCTCACCCCAAAAGCAGACTCCCAGGATTCGAACCCTGAACCTCCCAAAGAAAAAACTTGTTTTGGCAACTCACCTTAACCACCACACCACCACTGAAGTGGCAACACAATGCCACATCATACATAACTAAACTACTAAATTCTATGTGTCATTTAAATATGAGTTTTCCACTCCTATGATATTGATTCCCAAAATATGACATACAAGGTTGTGATCAGTAAGCTTTTTGGAGTTCGATAGGAAAACCTTAATTTTTAGTGAATAGTAATATACCCTTATAAATAGTAATGTCACCCTTATGAATAGTAATATGACCCTTATAAACCGTAAATTGGCCAAGGAAGTATTAACCTTATCAATGATATTATGAATAAAATCTATCAATCTTATAAGTGATAATATATTATAATTATATTATAGTGTTAGTATTACTCGAAGTCATAAATATTTTATGATTAATTTAATAATTTAAAATAAAATTCATTTTCATAAAATGTACTCATAAACTATTATTTTGATTTCTTATTATTATATGATAATTTTATATACCTTAATAAATTTTTCAACATGTTAGAAAAGAGGTTTTAATTTTAAAATTTATATTTTTCAAGTAAATAATAATTTTCATTAAAAATTAATTTACTCATATTTAGAAAATTATTTTCATAAAATGGAGTTCATTTTGTAATTTTACACATCTAAAAAGGGTTAGGGTGAATTTTCCAGATTTTTCTAAAATAAATGACTTTTTGGTGAATAATGAAATTCTATAATTTATAAGAGATGCTAAATAAATGAATTTATGAGACCTTAATTAATTTCTCAAAGTGTTAGAAAATCATTTTTTATTTTAAAATTTTCATTTTTTCAAGTAAATCATAATTTCAATTAAAAATTTAATAACTCATTATTAGAAATTTATTTTCATAAAATGGAGTTCATTTTTTAATTATACATGTCAAAAAATGGTTAGGGAGATTTTTTAATATTTTTTTAAATACTTGAATTTTTGGTGAATAGTGAAATTTGATAATTTACAAAATATGGTAAATAAATGAATTTTTGAATCATTTATGAGTCATGGATGATTTAAATGGCTATTGTTTTGAACTAACATGACCAATTTAAAATATTTTGTCATGGAATTGTCAATGTTATTTGACTGGTGGAGAAATAATTAATTAGTGATTATAATATTGTGAAAACCCCACTCCCCTCCACTATAAATACCACCCATCACAACCTCATTCCCTCACACCTCTCAAGCTTCAATACTTGTAACAATTCTTCCCAAAAATTGTCCCTATACCACCCCCATTTCCATGAGCTCTTGGTCTCCTCCAAAGAACAAAACTAGGTTCCTTAAAGAAGATATCAAGAAGAGAATTCAAGAGGTAATTCCTCTCTCCCTCTTCTTTCAAATTCCTTTCAAATTTTATTTCTTTTCTTCTCTTATACTCAATTTCTCTAATCCAAATATCATGAAAACTCTTGTATGATTGATATAAAGGAATTAAATCATTTTAATATAATATTATTCATTATATGTCTCCCTCTCTCTCTTTGTTTATAAAAATGAAATCATTGCCTATGATGTGTAAATTTACTTACATCCTGGGTGATACACTTCCATTTTCCTTAAAATCCTTCAAGGATGTCAATAAAACCATAAAATGGTTTAAAAAATATTTTAATATGTATGTTTTAACCCCTTTAATGTTCTGGAAATAACTTTTATACATAATAATAAATGATAAAACAAAACATGTTCATTGTTATCCAAAAACTGCCAAATTTAACCAAAAATGATCATCATTAAATTTTATCTAATGATTTATCCATAAAAATATATCCAAATTCATTATAAGAACATTAAAAATCATATAATGTTATTAATATCATGTCATATAATCTCTGTATGTTTATCCATTTTTTACACGAACTTCGATTCATGTTTACAAGTGAACCATTAATGAAAACGAAGAAAAAGAATAGTCCTGAACAATTAATTTAAAATCTATAACTCATATACAATCCCATAAAAGAATTTAATAAAAGAATAATGAATAAATTACATTTATAAAAAGTTCTTTAAGTGTTAGTTAATGAATATAATGTGATTATAGATGACATTAATGTGAAGAAAGAATTTGGAAACAAGGTAAGGGGAATTCTCAAACCCCACTTTCTTTCTTCAGAGGTTTCCATCTTTCAATCCATTTTCAGTATTTTCATTCCTTAAAAATAATTTCTTCCTCATTATATTAACTATTCTAGGATATAAATGTTTTCTACAAGGTCTTATGTCAAGAACAATGTTTTCTAAAAGAACTCTTCTTTAAAAAACACACCTTTAACATCTCACTCACGATTGATGTTTGTTGTATCAACTATGTTATTCCATCTTTAATTTAGGAAACATATGTTTATTAATGTATATTTTATGAAGTGTAACCAATTCCTTTCCTTGGTTTGTTTTATGTTCAACATTAATATATGTTTTATGTGGAATGTATGATAATTTAAATGTTATAATGTGAGAGGTGCACCCATGAATTATATAGCGAAATGAAAATGTTATGATGTGATAGGTGAACCTGAAATTATATAACACTCCAATGTATTGGGTAATATGATGAATCTCATGAGTTAAAGTAAGATATTATTGAACATGATGCTATCTTTTTTCACAACTATGTGTGGTAGTTGACCACTAAGACCTGATGTTTCATTTTTACGCATTTCCACATTCCATATTATTATCTAATGCTTCTTCTCATTATTACGATTGTGATATTATAATTATGCTCACCCCATGTCACATTATTTCATGTTTCTATATTTCCTCTTTCCGAGAATTTATCTATCCCCTTTTTGATCAATATCCTCAGGTGATTAAGTGTACTAAAGGGAACTCAAGGGTCGATAAGAAGTTAGAGAATAAGAAATTAAATAAATGTTTATGTTTTATATTGTAAAAGTTATATATGGTCCTATTTTTCCCAAGACACTAAACCATTATATCCTCAATGTGTACTATTTTTTTATATCTTTAAAATGATGTACTAGTAATTTAAGTAATGTGGGGTCACTATAGTTGGTATTAGAGACAGAGACTAATTAACTTGAGAATTAGGATTAGAGAACCTTAGTGAAAGACTTAGTATGATAATAAGTATATGTAAGCACACAAGAAGCTCTGATAAACACATCGGTCCCATATTATATTCTTTTAGTGTTAATTTCAAAAGGGAATATATTATTTATTCATGAATTATTGAGTTTTTTTTTCCTCTAACATTTTCAATTTTAGAAAATGGTGGGAACCAGGGGAAACCATCCCAACAACCCGTGCGAGGGACAATGCAGCGATTATCGGAATGAAATCTCCAATGCTCTGGGAAGTATGGTTCAATAAATAATAGTGATGATTACCCAGTTTTCTCAGCTCAGGAATAATGACCTGAATATTTTGGAATTTCATCCTTCACCTAAGAGGGAGCAACTAGCTGTCGAGTGTTTTATGCGGCAATGACCACCAATGATTAGTGGATCTTTTGATCCACTTGTTGAGGAACAGTGGGTCAAGTTGATGGAGTATATATTTTTTTTATTCACTATTATGAGATAGTGAAGGTGATTTTAGATATTTATCATCTCGAAAGAGAGGCTGAACAATGGTGGGATTTGATTAAGAATACCAAACTGAGAGACGAAATTGAAGTGATAGAGTGGGAAGACTGTAAGATAATGTTTCTTAATAAGTAATTCCCACGAAATCTTTTTACTAAGATAGAGAGAGAATTCATAGAGATAAAACAAAAGGATAAATAATTCATCACGACCTATGAAGCTTATTTTACAAGGATTACATGGTACGGTTTTGGTTTTTTTTATCAAAAATGATTTCAAAATTAATAGATTCTTTGGTGGATTAAAAACACAACTTCTGAAGGCTATTGTAATTTGATAATTTTAGAGTTATGAAGAATTCGTTTGATGTGATCATAAGGTGGATATGGAGTTTGGAGAATAGTCCCATGGTTATGGTGATAGGAAACAAAAGATGGTGTTTCATGCTGGAGGTTCTAATGAGAAAGGTGGAAAGAAAACTCAACCACCCACATATCAAAAATGTGGGAAGAAGAATTATTATATTTTCCTCAAAGGGATGGTTAAATGCTTGAAGTGTGGGAGAGAAGGCATCCGAGCTCAAGAGGGTCAAAAATACATGAGAAGGAAGGAGAATGTGGGGGTGGAAACGAGAGCACCACCCATTGTCCAATGCTACAACTATAGGTTGAAATGGAACTATACAAGACAGTGCCCTAAACATCGAGTCCTCGAGGGTAATCAACATCGACAACCACAAAATACAAAGGAACAAGGAAATATTTATTCCATCACTAATATGGATGTGGAGCAAGAAAATGAATTTATACAAGGTACACTTCATATTCACTACTGAATGGAAAAGGTATTATTTGATTATGGTTCTACACATTCCGATATATCATGTATGTTTTCTTGACAATAGAATCTAATCCCTCAAAACTTGAAGTAGATATATCTATAAAAAAACAAGTTTTTCAATCATGGAAACCCAAGTGTTGGAATATTATTCTGTTGGGGTATGTGGGAATATTCTTTCAATGAATCTTGTGATACTTCTCTTGGAGGAATTAGACATTATACTATGGATAGATTGACTCCCATTATATAGAGTACATATAAAATGCTAGGAAAATGAAATATCTTTTCATATTATGAACCATCCCACACTCCTCTAAAATTTTGAGAAGGAACCATAATCTCATTCGAAATATCCTTTAAAAGTGTGGGTGTTTATTCTCTATGAATTGGCATACCTCAGTCAAATGGTTTTTTCAATGGAATGTTTCAACGTAGTGGAAATTCCCATCATAAGAGAATACAATGATGTATTTACCATAGAGTTAACCAAACTTCCCCTAGATTTGAGGTAGAGTTTTTCATAGAACTCATACCTGAAGATACTCCTTTCTCAAAGTGTCCCAATAGAATGGCTCCTATTGAACTGGAGGTGTTAAAGAAGAAGCTACAAGAGCGTTTGGATAAAGGGTTCATTTTTTCTAGTGCATCGCCTTGGGGTTCACCAGTGCTCTTTGATAAGAAGAATTATTGATCAATGTAGCTGTTTATCGAATATCAAGAACTCAACAAGATCACCATAAAGAACAAGTATCATCTTTTGAGGATTGATTAATTGTTTGATCAGTTGAGTGGAGCAGAATACTTCTCCAAGGTAGATCTCGATTAGAGATATCATTAGCTAAAAGAGAAGAAAGAATATATTCATAAGACTGCCTTCCATATAATGTATGGTCACTCAGAGCTTTTTTTGATGCCCTTTAGGCTTACTAATTCTCATAAAATGTTCATGGATTTGATGAATAGAGTCTTCTCAAATTAACTCAATAAAATTATTGTTTTTTAATTGGTGATATGCTAATATACATAAAGAGTATGAAGGAAATTAAAGATCACCTAAGACTTGTGTTGGTGACATTGATAAAAGAGAAGTTGTACACCAAGTTCAGAAAGTGTGACCTATTCATGGGGCAAGTTATGATCTTGGGTATTGTGATCAAAAGTGAGGGAACTTCTATGTACCCTTCAAAAACAAACATTATTGAGGATTGGACCAATCCTTCTAGTGTCACAAAAATCCATGGATTTCTTGGCTCGGATGGTTACTATCGATGTTTTGTGAGAAATTTCTCATGATTTTGAAGCCTGCTCAATAAGTTGATAAGGAAAGGGGTAAAGTTTGTCTGGATGAAATAACGTGAGGAATGATTCAAGGACCTAAAGATAAGGATGATCACTACATATGTACTCACATTACTATAAAGTAGAAAATGTTTTGTGATATACAGTGATGCGTTGAATAAATTCTTCGGTTGTGTACTCATTAAAAATGATATTGTAATAGCCTACGTCGCACGATAGTTGAAGATCCACGAGAAGAACTTCCCAATGAATGATCTGGAGCTAGCAGCTGCAATTTTTTCTTTGAAAATATGGTGGCATTACCTCTATGGTGCGAAGTGTCACATATATACTGATAACAAGAACCTAAAGTATATTTTCACACAAAAGGATACCAACATACATCAAAGGATATGGTTAGATATAATCAAGGACTATTATTTCTCTATTCACTATCATCCTGGTAAGGTGAATAAGGTTGGAAATGATCATTGAAGAAATGAACCTACTACTCTATCCATGTTGCAGATTGAGAAAGACTATATCTTCTTGGACATGTAAAGGATGGATTTTGAAATCACAATAGTTGGGAATACATCCCATATTTCCCAATTTATTCCCCAACCATATATCCATGAAATGATTATAGAGGCACAAGGGGATGATTTGGAGTTGCAAAATTAGGTGAATATAGTGAAGGAATAGAAGCTGCATGATTTCCATATTAGCGATGATAGCGTGATTCAGTTTTGAATGTGGATTTTTGTGCCTTCATCTCCTAGCATAAAGAAGAAGAAATTTGAAAATTCACATAGCTCAACATTCTCTATCCCTCCTAGTATCACTAAGACAAACTGTAATCTCCGAGAACACTTCAAGTTGGGCAACATGAAGAAGAATAGTGTTGAGTATATCTCAAGGTGTTTGATATGTCTGAAAATTAAAGCAGAGTGAGAAAAGTCAAATGGGATGATGCAACCATGGCCTATACCTGTGTGGAAGTAGGAGAATGTCATTATGGACTTCGTTAGGGGTCTCTTGAAGACAGCCAAAGGAAATAATGTGATGTGGGTTATGGTGGACCAACTCACCAAGACTTCCCACTTTGTCATTATTTGATAAGATCTTCATCTTGAACTACCTAAATAGATATATGTGAAGGATGTGGTGAGACTGCATGGGGTTTCACTATCGACTGTCTCTGATCATTATTCAAGGTTCGCATCTAAATTCTGGAAGAGTCACCAACATGCTTCAAATACTTAATTAGATTTCTGCATAGCCCATCACCCCCAAACTGATGACTAATTTGAAATGACTATTAAGATTTTCTATTATATAATAATATCCCATTCATTAGAATTAAATGGTGTATGATATCAACATCTCCCATTGGTTGAGTTCTCTTATAATAGTAGCTTCCACCTGAGTATTCAGATGGCTCCATAAGAAGCTCTATATGTAAATCAATGTAGAACTCTAACCTATTGGGATGAAGTTAGAGAAAGAAAGCTACATGGACCTGATCTTCTGCAAGAGATGACAGATAAGGTTCATGTCATCTATGAACCTATCAAAGATTCTCATAGTCAGCAAAGGAACGTTACCTAAAATTTGGGATGGGGATTGAAGTTCGATGTAGGAGATAATGTCTTCCTTTGAATATCATCATCGAAGAGAATCATATAGTTTGGAAAGAAAGGGAAGATAAGCCCAAGGTACATTAACCGCTTTGAGATACTTGAATAAATAGAATGTGTGGACTATTGTCTTTTACTTCCACTAAATATGGCCCAATTTTATAATGTGTTTCACATATCACTCATGAGGAAGTATATACCAGATCCCTCACATGTACTTAACATAGAGGTGGTACAACTAGAAGACGATATCTCTTATGAGGATCAACTAGTAAAGATTCTAGACAGGAGGGATAAGGTTCTACGCAAAAATACAACCCACCATGTCAAAGTGTTTTGGGAGGAATCATAATTATGAATAAGATACTTGGAAACCATATTTTGAGATGAAGGAGAAGTACCCTCACCTATTTATGTAAAATGAATTGTCGAGTGTGAAATTTCAAAAGGGGGGAAGAATGTAAGGACAAAAAATTTTATCAATAAAATTTATCCCCTATTATAGTAAAATAATATAGTATAATCAAATAAAATTTCATTAGAAAACAAAATGCCACAACTTCTCTTTGTTTGAAAGGTAATTTCCCAGTGTGGCCTTTTCGAACCATCCACACAGAGAAACCCCCCTCCCCCACGAAGGACTAGTACCCGCAGGAAGCTCCCCAGCCAAGGAAGGATCCATTGCCAGCTGAGATGGCAGATCATCCCCAAGGGTAACGGCCTGACAATGATGGTTCGACATAGAGATCTGTCAGCAATTAGGTCGTGCCTCATTTTTCCTTCTTAGAGGAGGCCAGCCGGCCTGAAAAGGCGGGTTGATCCTAGGGGAGAGGCTCACCCTGGAAGCGGACTCCTAGGATTCGAACCCTGAACCTCCCAAAGAAGGACCTTGTTTTGGAAACTCACCTTCACCACCGCACCACCACCGAAGTGGAAACACAATGCCACATCCTACGTAATTGAACTACTAAATTCTATGTGTCAATTAAACATAATTTTTCCAATCCTGTGATTTTAATTTCAAAAATATGACGTACATGGATCTCATCAGTAAGTAGTTTGGAGTCCGATAGGAAAACCTTAATTTTTTGTGAATAGTAATATACCCTTATGAATAGTAATGTCACCCTTATGAATAGTAATATGACCCTTATGAACAGTAAATTGGCCAAGGAAATATTAACCTTACCAATGATATTATAAATAAAATTTATCAATCTTATAAGTGATAATATGATATAATTATATTATAGTGTTAGTATTACTCGAAGTCATAAATATTTGATGACTAATTTAATAATTTAAAATAAAATTTATTTTCATAAAATGTACTCATAAACTATTATTTTGATTTATTATTATTATATGATAACTTTATGTACCTTAATTAATTTTTCAAAGTGTCAAAAAGCGGTTTTAATTTTAATATTTGTATTGTTTTAAAGTAAATAATATTTTTAATTAAAAAATAAATTAATCATATTTGGAAAATTATTTTCATAAAATAGAGTTCATTTTTTAATTTTACACATCTAAAAACGGTTAGGGTGAATTTTCCAGTTTTTTCTAAAATACATGACTTTTTGGTGAATAGTGAAATTCGATAATTTACAAAATATGCTAAATAAATGAATTTATGCATCATGATTTTGTCATGGATACTATAAATGGAAATTTCTTCAAACTAAAATGCAATATTTACTATATTTAGTCATGTAATTATCATTAATTCTTTTCATGTGGAGATATAATAAATTAATGATTATAATATTTAGAAAACCCCTCCCCCCTCCACTACAAATAGCACCCCTCACAAACTTATTTCCTCACACCTCTAAAACATAAATACTTGTCCAAATTATGCCCAATTCTCTTACCTATCCCCTCCCCCAGGTATAGGATCTCTTTTTCTCATACAATGACAATACCTAGGGGCCTAGAGGAGGATCTCATGAGGATAATTCCAGAGGTAATTCCTCTCTCTCTTTTCTTTCAAATTACTTTCAAATGTCATTTCATTTTTATCTTATCCTCAAATTATCTTATCCAAATTTCATGATAACTCCAATATTTTTGATATACTAATATTATATCATGTTAATGGAATAAAATTCATTATACTAATCCCTCTCTTCCTTTGTTTATAAAAAATGAAATTGTCACCTGTAATGTGTGAATTTACCTACATCATGGGCGAAGCACTTAAACTTTCCTTCAAAAAATTCAAGGGTGTCAATAAAACTATTAAATGGTTGAAAGAATATTTTAATATTTATGTATTAACTCCTTTTATCTTCTACAAAAACCTTTTATACATACTACTAAATTATAAAATAAAATATGTTCGTTGTGATCCAAAAATCACCCAATTTAACCTAAAACAACCCTCATTAAACTGTATCTAATGATACATCCACATGTCGTATAAAAATATTCATTATAATATTATTTAAAATTCTATAAGATCATTAATAAAATTTAATAGAAATTTTGGATGTTTTTCAATGTTCTACAGGAACTCCCATTCATGTGTACATGTGAACCGTTCTAGAATACTAAGAAAAGAACACCCCCGAACAATGAATTTAAACTCTATAACTCATCCAAATGACCACAACAGAAATTTATAAAAACATAATTAATAAATTCCGGGTATAAAATGTTATTTATGTGTTAATTGATTAATATAATGTGATTATATAGTTCATTAATGTGGAGAAATAGATCAAATGCACGGTAAGGGGAATTATTGAACCCAACTTTTTTTCTTTGGGCATTCCAACCTTCACTCCATTTTATGTATAGTTGTTACCTAAGAATAATTTCTTCATCACTATATTAACTTTTATAGGATATAAATTTTTTCCCTTGGATTTTATCTCATACAAAATATTTTCAAAAAAAATCCTCTTTCAAAAACACACCTTTTACTTCTCACTCAAGGTTTATGTTTCTTGTATCAAGTATGTTATTACCTCTTTAATTTGGTAACTCAATGTTTATGAATTTATGAATTATGTTGTGAAATCCATTATTTTATATGTATTATTTTATATTAATGATTGATATATGTCATATGTGTCATGCATGACAATGTAAATGTTATGATGTGACAGGTGCACCTAGAATTATATAGTGCAATGAAAATATTATGATGTTATGGGTGAACCCAACATTATATATATCTCCAATTCATTGGGTAATGTAATGAATATCATGAGTTAAAGTGAATTATTTGTGAACATAATTATATCTTTGTTCGAAACTATGTGTGGCAGTTGACCCTTAGGACATGATGTTTCATTTTTATGCATTGCTACGTTCCATGATATTATCTAATGATTATTATTATGACTATTATTATGATGTTATGATTATTATCACCCAACTTTACAATGTTTCATGTTTTTTTATATCCTCTCACCTAGCTTTTAGATCACCCCTTTTGATGTATATACTCAGGTGATTATATGTACTAAGGAGAACTCAAGGGTCAATAAGAAGCTGGAGAAGAATAAATTAAATAAATTTTTATGTTTTATGTTATAAAAGTTATGCATGGTCCATATTTTCTCATGACACTAAACCTTTGGATCCTCAATGTTTTATTTTTTTATGTTGCATATCATTAAAATGATATAATAGTAGTGTAAGAAGAGTTGGGTCACTATATCTATAATGTGAAATGGATTCTAATATACATATTAAAATATTATTTAACCAGAAAAATATTGTTGTGACTATCAATGAATGTGTTAATGAAAAAAAGAACAAAATAATTACTCTGGTATATGATTAAGTAGCAAAACTTGGACAATAATTTTATTTCTTTAAATAAGAGAAGTTGAGAAATGAAGTGGATATGAGATATTAAATTATAAAAATAAAAATCCCAAATATATATGATTCTTGATTTATCATTAATTTTTGTTTGAAAGGGGTGAGGGGAAATTATAAAAATAAATGAAATTAATAGATTTAATTATTTAGAATTAATAATTGAATATCACCTCTTTGAGATACCCTTAAGACCTTGGATTTGGACTTTTGGTGTGACTTTTGGTGTGACTTGAAGCACTTGGATGTACAGAGAGTGAGTAGAAGTGTTTTTGGAATATATTTGAGGATCTTTTAGGTTTTTTGGGTCAAAATGGCATAGTGAGGGTAAATATCTATATTTGAGGAGAGGTGAGTTTAAGTGATTAAATAATGAATATTTTATATTTAATTCCGACCATTTTGAGGTGGGATTAAATTAAATTACTTTTTTTTATAAATTAATATTTTTGAGGATGTATGGGGGAGAGAAATACTTTAACCCACCTTTAAAATTTTTATTTTTCATATATTTTAATCCTTTACCCTTTTTAACTTTAAGAGGTTTCATTTTTACCTATTATGCGCTAAATATTTTTTTTACCATGGTTAAATTTTATACATAAAAAGGAAATTTACCTCCCAACCTAATTTAGAAATTGTAATTAAAAATTTGGAATACATTTTACCTAATTAAATTTACATTATTTTAAAAATTATATGTTAAATTAATTTGATAAACACGACAAAAAAATGGGGTTTTAATGGGAAGAGTTCAAAAGTTTATAAAACATTTATATCCAATATCAATGAAAAATTGATTCTAATGACCTAGATTTAATATATTGATATAAAATGATCTAATTTTAATTTAAAAACAACGTAATTTATAATTTAATACTATTGATTATTACAAAGAAAATGTTATTTCTCTTTAAAAAATGAAATATTTTTTTTACATTTCATCAAAAAATAAATCCTATAAAGATATACCAAAAATTAACCATAAGTTAATTTTGAATTTCGAAATTAAAAAATTATGTTTATTTTATCAAATTAAATTCAAAATAGTGTCAAAAATCAATCTTATTGTTTTTCCATAGAATGACATGAAAAGTAGTTCGTTTTAGAAAATAGTATTTTTAAAAATATAATGAATTTAACAAAAATTGTTTTTTTCATTACCAAAAAGATAAGTTTATATAAAATATTTATAATTAATATTTTAAATTTTTTTATTATTATTGATATTAATATTTTTTTCTAGGATAAAACCACATTATTTAAATAATTATAATAGGAAAATGATGTTTGATGGAAACTCGAGGTTGCGTGTAACGTATGCCATGTTAGTGTTATGTGTAGTGAAAGGGAAGTTGTCTTCATTTGAAAGGAATTATTGATTTGGTGATATTAAAGACATAAGTGAAAATTATTTTATTCAAAAAAAAATTCACAAAATTTTTGGGTTTTACATTTAATTCTTAATTTGATGTCTTTTCTTTTATGGGTCTTACGAATCAAGAGTTATTAAGGTGGTAAGATTTTATTTTAAAATTAAATATTTATTCGGGATTGTTTTAATTTATGTCCCCCTTAGAGGAATTATTTGATATTTATATGTTAAAATAAATCTATTTTCATCAAATATGTTGATTTATCAACTTCTTTATGTTATGGTACAATTTTCCCACTCTTTGCGACTAACAATAATTGGTAAAATGTTTTTATTAGAATCTGATTTTATTTGTCTCTTCATTCAGAAATCCTTTTTCATAAAACCCATGATTTAAAAAAAATTCAAAATTATATTTAACCTTATAAATTTTTTTTATTAAAGAATATTTTACCCATTTTTATTTTGTAGATTTTTTGGAGGGAATATTCATGTCATTTTCAAAATAGTGTTCATTTTTATTTTACTAACATTTGAAAGGAATATTTGTTTTAATGTTTATTACATGAATGAAATTTTCCACCGTTATGACCATTGAATATTTTAATCCTAATTTTACATATTTTAAAAGGTTATTTTTCATGAATATTATTTCTTATCTATTTTGTGAAATTTTATTTAAAAAGGAGATTTTTTTTAAACGTCTATTTTTCTCAAAATGGATTGAAGGATTTTTTCATGGTATTTGTATTTTTCAATTACATAAGCCATTTATTTAACTTATTATACAATAAAGATATGATGTTTTTATAAAATCCTTATTATTTCTCTCAATTGTTTATGATAATTTTGACTTGGGATCCATAATTTTTTTACCATTCACTATTTTACCATGGATGGTTTATGAATATGTTTATTTTATTGAGGAATGTATTATCATTTTTAATATTAGTTTTTCTATAATAATATTTTTTGATTATGTCTCATCCCTTTCATATGTGGAATTAATAGAATACAGTAAGTGACAGGAAGATCCCACTATAGCTCCTCGATGTATTTTTAGGTCACATGAGACAAACTATATTGGATTTTGGCCATGTATTTACCAATTTATTTAGATTTTCGACCACAAGGAATCAATGATATGTTTTAAATGTCCAACATTATGTGTTCCATCATTCTGAATTCAGTTATTGATAGTCCACATTATTATTAAATTAGTTAGAATATACATTGTTAATTTTTGAAGCACATGTGATTTATTTTATGAAATTATTTTATAATCATTTATTTATTCCATATTATGTTCCTATTATTGATTAAATTGATTTTGTTTCAGTTATTTACCTTGAAAATATTGATCATGCCTTATTTATTAATAGCTTTTGTTGTAAGCTTACCCTTGCCAATCATATGAGACCACTAATTTCTTAGGTTTTATTTTCCCTAAGATACCAGTAAGTGTATATGATTAATATTATAAGAAATTACTGATGGAGTAATTCTATTCTTAATATATTTTTTTTAATATGTGTTTTCAAATGTAATATGGGAATCATGTATTTATCATGTTTACCAAGACTACGAAACTATTTAGTCCTTTCGGATAATTTTTTTATATAATGATAATGTAATAAATTAGACACTATATTGGGAATATTGAGGGTGGGGTATCTCAATAATTTTTGGGATTTTTTTGAAAATGTAATGATTTTTGAATGAATAGTGAAAATAACTTTTGTTTTTTAAATCTACATATTTTTTAAATAAATAGAGTAATTTAAAAGAACAATTATTATTTGATTTTTATTTCTAGTAAAATAATAATTATTTATATATATTTAATGAAATTAGTTTTATTTTTATTATATTTATACTATATTTTAGTATTGGTTTATTTTTTTGTTTAAAAGCACGTTTTTCTAAAAAAAAATTGTTATTCATAATGTTTCTCCTTTTAAATTATTTAAAATAACCCCTAATGAGGAATAATTTAAATTAAATTTATATTATATAAATATATATATATTATAAATTTTAATATAACAATGATTATTCATCATAGAGTTTATAAAAAACCTTTTTATGCTTGAAAAATATGTTTTTTTTAAACCTCTAATTTTTCAGGTCTGTCAGTTTAGTTTTAAATGTAATTATTCCAACTCTATATATTGAGTTTGATAAATGGATTAATTTTTTTTAAAAAGAATAATTTATATTATATAATAAAGTGAACTTATTTTTTCCATAATGAATGGTGAAAATAATAAATAATGATTACTATGGTTAAGGAGGAAATGACATATCGAGGGGTTAAAATAGAAAAGAATGTTCTAATCAATAGAAAACTTGATTAATTAATACATAGAGAGAGGGGAACCAGGTTGTGAACTTCTTGGCTTCAGTGGACTTCACTAGCACACTAGAGGTGTTCCTACACACTACAGGTAGTATTTAGCCCCATGGTATTGACTTTATTAAAGTTGATGTGCTAGGGATGCACCATTTCCGGCCTCTTTGGCACTTTCTTTGGGTGGGGGTGGGGTGGTCTCCCTCCGTGTCTTCCTATTGTACTTTTCAAATAATACAATTACATAATGATGATGAGTACGCGTTAAAATGACATAAAAACTTATCTAAATTATATTTTATTGATATGTTTACACCTCATCCCATCTAATTATATATAATGGAAAATTTATGTGGCTTTTGGAATGTGTAAAATTTGGAAATTGTTATTCTTTTCAAAAATTCCAAATCTGTCCTCTCCCCAACTTTTAAAATGCCACCCTATGCTCCCCTCTTCATAACTTTAAAACCATTTATTCACACCATGAAATACCCAAACAATTTCCTCTCTTCTATGCCCATTTATTATAGGTATTCTATTGATCATAAATCCATTCTTGGACTGATTTAGGTATAATCCTAAATAGGTTGTCTGAAGAAGAGGTATCGATCTTAGAATATAAATTTTGTTTGACTTATTCTTCCACGTCCTTAAAATAGTTTTCAAACATGATTTTACAATAAAAAAACATCCCATACATTTTTGTTATTTATTTTAATTTCATAACATAAATCCACATCCTCTTGAATCAAATGGGAAACAAAACCATGATTCGTATGTACGATAGACTACCACCTCGTGAAGTGGTGTAATTTATTTTTCATCATCACCTATCACGACTGGTTATAATGACGGAATTAATGTTTATATATGATACTAATGAAATATTTATCATTATTAGACGATAATATATCATATTTTTTCTACCTTTAAACTCACTTAAAAATGCCAGTGTCAAACGTATGTACGTCGGACCACCACATTTATGAAGCGATGTGATTCCTTTTTCATATTTATATAAAATTGATATATAATTATATTTAAAGAAATGATAAGGTGTTTATTATTTTATTATAATTATGTAAATATAAAATTTTACATACTGTCCTTCCATTATGATCATTGAGAAATCGAAAGGTTACTCATGCGTATGTACGACCTACCATTTTCATGATCATAATGTTGTCTATTTTCTAGATCCATCTTTCATGATTTCTTTAAAAATTATAATTTATTTATAAATGTGATATATATTTTATTATTATATTTCTATATATTATTTAATAATGACCTCTTTTTCCATAGTTATCCTACCGATGTCATTTTTTATAAATAATCCGAATACCATAAAAAATTATGAAGTGAACTAAGATAATTAACGCATTATGTATAACATGGTAAGTGAAAAAATAAAAAGGAATAATAAACATGAAAAAGGTTCCTAAAAAGGTAAATAATTTATATATATTTATTATTTAGGAAGATAAATAATATATTTGACCATTCAGACTCATGGTAATGGACACTTCAACTAAAAACCATGTTTTAAAGATTTATTTTATAAATATTTTTATACGATGTACATATTCATTAAACTATTTTAGGGATGTTTTTATATGAAAATAAAATAATTATAAAGGGAATTATTTTTCCTCTTTTGATATTATTCAATTTTTTCAAAAGTAATATTTTTATGGAACACTTTAGAATTATTTAAGAAAGAAAAAAGGAATGTTATATTTTAACATATATAACATCAATGACTTTTCTAGAATCACAATAATTAATTTAAATTTAGATTCCCTTACAAGATTACATTTTTTATTCATCGGGAAACAATATTTTTCTATTTCTAGGTATTTTGGAATTAAAAATGGATTTTTAATAGAAAACAATATTTTGATATTCGAAAATGTTTTGTATACAAGTTTAAAAGATGTTTTCAAGGGTTTTATGAGGAAAAGGAGCAAGAATAATATGTTTTGTTCATTATGTAGTTAATTATACTTATATATTAGAAATGACTGATCCTTATACGTCTTATATGATGTGTACACCCAGATAGCACAAATTGATCCTGATATAGCTTATATGATGGGTGTGCCTATATAACACTGAGTGATCTTAATATAGATTATAAGATGGTTGAACCCTAATATCAAAAAAATTAATTAGGTTGGGTTTTTTTGTAACAAATAAAAATTATGGATTTAAAATAGGGTTTCTATTATTGATTTAACTATGATCTAGTTATTTCTGACATGGGTTTAAAATGGGTTATGAAAATGATTCTATATGTTTCTAGAAAAAGTTTTTATTTTATTGATATGGGTTTTGAAGGGTTTCCTTGAAAAAATGTGTGTGATTATAATGTTGAAATTATTTATATCATTTAATAAAAAATATATTGGTAAACATTTCTTTCATTTTCATGTTTTTTAATGGAGTAATAGATTTTTTCTTTTTATTGTACCCTACTAATACTTTTATACTCATACCAAAATTGTAAAAAGTTTTTTACAGGGTTAAAGGATGTGCAAAGGAAAATAAGGAGTCAAGTTGAAATTCATGAATATTTTCTTGAAAAAAATTTGTATTTTATATTAAATTTTTTATATTATGACTGAAATGGATACTGACTGAAAGTATCCAATTTTTAATATATAATTTTGTTATCTACGATATATGAACTATTTATCTAAAACTCTAAATATTAAAATACAATAAAATATAATATAATGAATAACTGACTTAAAAATTGAGATTATGTAATGTTTTAGGTTTTTTTGTAGAAAATGTTCCCGATCATTGGAAGGTGGATGGTTTCTAGAATATGATCTTGATATACGGAAAAATGTTGTAGTTATGGCTATGTTTGGGAATTGTTGGGCCTTATTAGATCTGGGATTATATGATGTATTATGGGATAAAGAAGGTGGTACAAAACAAAACTGACATTGGAAGTGATATTTGTTTTTGGATGGAGGAATTAGTGGTGAATCCTAATTTTTTTTGAAGTGTGATATTTTTATGTTTATCCATATGAAAGCCATTTCCCAAAAATACATTATAACTTCTAGAAGGATTGATTCTATAATCCTAATTTTTAAAACATGATGGAGATGATAAAGTGGTGTGATTAATTTCCAGTATATGAAATGTAGGGGAAAAATAAGTAATAAGGATATAAGAAACCAAAAATAAGAATTCAATTAATACTAGATACTAGACAGAATATAGAGTTGTAGAGAGACAAAATGCTTGTTTAAGGATCTTCAGAGGAAACATATTTAATCAATATTGGATATGTATGGTTTTATCATGATGTTTTTAGTAATATTTATAATTTAATTGAGGGATTCATTAACTTGGTAGAGGATTTATCCATGTGAAAGGATTCTTATAAAATCAACTCCATGTGGAAAAAATCTCAATGGAGATTAGAGTAAATAGGATCCTATTTCACTAGTGATTATCTACTATATTTTTTTGGATAAGTCATTTATTATAGATATATAATAGAATAATTTGAGTTAAATACTATTATTATCTATTATTACATGGATAAATGTGTTACATTCCCCTCCCCAGGGACTATAATTTATTCTGAACAATGTACAATACTTCTATTATTATATACCTTTTCATATTAAAATAATTGTATTTTAATTTTTTTTGTTTGGTATTGTAGTGTGTATTGTGATGAAATGACTAAGGAAATAAAATTTTTAACAGTTCATATACACCCATAATGTAGTTCTGTCCTGGTTATTTGTTTCTACATAACAAATAACTATTTTTCTAATTAATCTATATTTATTCATGAATATAAATTTAATATTATGACTTAATGTACTATTTATTATAAGGTGTTATATTTCTTATTATAAAATTTATGTCTTGCATTAATGTTGAAACCTAATAGGTGTGTTATAAGATTTAGTTATGTTCAACCATGATTATGATATTTCTATAGGTTATAAAATTATTTTTAAATACTGATTATGATTTATACATATTCATTATTAAGATTTTTATTATAATAAAATCATTATTGAGAACATATCCATAGACTGTATGAATTTGGGTGAAACTACTCAATGTCCTGGGGGTCAGGATCTATATAGAAAAGTAGTAGATGACTACATGTCACCCCCTGCTTTCTCTTGTGGGGATTTTGGTTTCATATAATTCTCAATGTTGACATGAAATTTTTTCATGTACCTTATGACTGGGATGCATTAATATATTAATGAATTTAATTGAATTTCATTTTTAGGTTATTTAAAAAACCCATGTTTCATATAAGGTGTTATACATTATTAATTTCTGAATATATTAATTTGGATAATGGTATGGGATACTAAAAAAATAATTAGAATAATGAATAAATAAAGTTAACAATTGAGATAACTTGGTGAGATTATAAATCCCTTATTAAATACTAAGTGTTAAATTCCTTCCAATGTGAATAATTTTCAAGACCAAAATTATTTATATAGTTATGTCTTTTTAAAGATGGGTTCCCATAGATTTTCTGGTATAAGGAAAATAGGATACCGGTGACCCTAATGGGTATGTGCCTTATCCATAGTCGAACTTATGTTACACTTAGATAGGAAACCATAAAGGTTATGGAAACAAAGTAATAGATCTCAGAAAATCCATATAATGTATTGGGAAGGGAATTATCCACTCATAAATTAATGATTTATATATGGTATTAATTTTAAATAAATAAATTTATAGATTTTTTCATGAGAATAACTATTTTGTACCAATATAAAATATGGATCTCAGAACATTAATGGAAATGATATTAATTTTAAAACTCGTAATACTTCAAGTGGTAGAAAATTTAATAAAATTTCTAATTAAATTAATGTAAATAAAGATTCTCATCTACTAGTTTCTTCTATGGTAGATAAAAAGAAATCATTATTATATAACATAATATGATAACTATGTCAATGAATTTGAGATACTTGAGGACTCCTTTGTTTTTTTAATTTTTCTATGGTATTAATTATACAATTATTGTTGACATGGTTCCAACATTACGAATGTGATCCATAAATTGTTTCCAAATATACCCAAAACTGCTGAGTAAGGATTAACATAACATGGGATGTATAAGATCTGGTGTTCTGTTGATAATACAGAATGGAAAATGTTTAAGATATAAAAATAATACTGGAAGGATAAATTTCTAATCTACTTTTTTAACCTAAATTATGTTTCTCTGTGGAGGTACATTTCATCTATTGGAGATAAAATTTTATAAAATACCTGAAGTGGTTTGAGAATCTTTTGAGAGTATCCACATATGGTTTTAATTTTATAAAATATAATTATTTAATTTTTAAGCGTATATGATACCGAATTTATATTTAACTATAATTATAAATATACAAGAGTTAAAAATAAATGTATGGATTGATGGATATATAATGAACTTAACATATTACACATATTATAACATTATTTTTGACATAAATATCTAATAAACACAACCAAAGGATCTATATACCTAGTATAATTGGGAGAATCAGTTCATAAATTATCGATAAGAATATAAAATACCACATATATATATTTAAAACTACATAATGTTCTACTATATATCTTTGAGAATCGAAAACTACATAAGATAAGATGACTAATACATAAACAAAAAGGGTGATCTATAAATCCTATTAGGGGAATAAAAATGACAATGAAACACAACATAGAAATCAAATAGAATAACATGATATTATAAAATAAAAGGTTCATGTATAATAAAATAGAATAGTGAAATATATAAATACGACATCATAATATCATGGATTCATATGAACTTGAAAAAACATAAAACTTGACATAAGCATAAGTCATGGATAACCACCAAGAAAATACAACAAAGTGGACAGTGGTCCATAGTGGATTAGGTTTACTACCAAATCCCATACATGTCATATCATGTGATTTAAACATTACCCAGTTCATTGGAGTGCTATTTGGCCACACCAATCATGAAATTTATATACATATGTGTTCCACATAAGGGAACTAAACATAATGAAAATTCATAACAAACCCACTATAATGTAATATGTTACATTGTCCTGCCACAAAGAATAATGAATGTGTATTTCACAAAGATTCCAAAGAGAAGAATGAATTAAATATTTTATGTGGTCTTATCTAAATAAATATGAATAAGCCTAAATTATGGTTTTTATTTTAATAACTAATGATAAATATTAGAGAATTGTGTATAGAAATGAACCTTTAAATTGATGTTTTAAGGAATCTGTAAAAGTCTTTAAATGACTGTCAGAGTATAACATTTTATTTAAAAACAAATATAAAAATAAATGGTTAAACCTAGAATAGTTCACAGTTTTTTGGAATCATAAATGTGTAAATGAATTTAAAATAGTGTTGGATAAAGTGATTAATATATATATAGGTCTCTCATAATCTATTTTTATTTTAAATAAGTAATTACGAATAAAACACAAGGCATGTATAACCCCTAAAAAGAAAGAGAGGATAAACTAGGAACATTTTAAAAAAATATATAAATAATTTAGAAACATTCCATATTGTTTATTAGAGATAGAAAATGAAGGATAGAAAATAAAGGAATTACTAAATGAAAAGAGGGAGGTTCCGTGAGTTCTCATACCTTATGTCTCAATTGGTTCTAGACATTTTCTTAATGTACTAAATAATGAAATTAGATTTATTAAACCCATGATTTGAAACCTAATGATAGTATATTTTCTCAATTAATAATTTTTTTTTCTATTTTTGAGTAATTCATTTGATATTTTGTTTCTATATTCTTTATCCTGAGGTCATTAATTTTACAGTTCCATGTTTGAATTGATTAGTAGTTAATTATTATAATTATTTTGTAATGGTTCGATAAATCCATAATTGTAATGGTATTGAGTTAATTAGTATTTATAATTTAAAATTTTTCTTATTATTATACATAAATAAGACTAATCTTGAGATTATTGGTTTTATGGTTACATGGTTTGTTCACTCAGAAGGTTTTTTGATCCTGATGAATTTACTTGGATTTATTATAAATTTATATATTTTTTTACCATTATAGAATAATAATAAAGATAAAACATACTTATTAATTTTATATTTTTCTATAATAATTGAATTTAAACCATCCTTGAAGGTGGTGGTGGAGAATTAAATTCATTATTCATGGGTGTGGTGAATGATCCATAATATGAACAAAATTTTCATTTCTGGATTTATTTAGGGGAGGGTGAAAATTGTATATTAAAATATAATAATAATATATTGGTATATTTAGTATACCAATTTTAATATGTATTAGTGGATGGAATTCATATGTGGGAGGTATAATAAGAACAAAATGGATAGAGGTTTGGTTGAGAATTTACCTCTTCCTTTTGGTGTCACCTCCTAGGATATCTCTTACGGATCATTAGAATGGTCTTTCAATAAGGCCAGTAAATAAGGGTCATTATGGAGAGTATTTGGGATTGAAATGTGTAGATTTTGGGAAATATACCACTATTATAAAGTGTGAATAGAAATGTTGTCCATGGGTGGTATTTATAAGTGGTGAAGATGGGAGTTCTTGAATATAATATTGTTTTGCATATTATTTTAGCACAATAATCTAAGATGTGATGATTATGGTGAATATATGTTGTAATTTGTGAGTTTGTCTTTGATATAATATCTATTTTCATCATCCGTTACAAATTTATTTATTTCGATTAAAATGTTAAAAACTATATTTTTTCACATTTCATTACTCCCCAAAAAATATCCATTTTATAAAAATTGTAACATTTATCCCCAACTATTTTTCATTGTAAAGATTCTAAAAATGAAAAAAATTTACGAAAATATTTTATAAATATGAGATACTTAATTTTAAAATGAAATCTTTATTTATTTAAAAATAATTTTTTTATTATAATCAATTTCAGAACCAAATCTTACAACTCATTATTCAAAAATTTTAAATAATATGTATCTTCATTTTATTATATATTACAAATTTTTATATATTTCAAATTATCCCTTTGATGGTCTGTTAACTTGTCTAAAATTTATGGTTGAGATATTATTTAATCTAGATGGATGTTTTTACTTCATTTACTACTTTTATATCCATTTATTACATCTCTGTGTTGATTGGGTCCCTCTAAATTATCAACCTTCATAATTTAGTGAGATCCTTTCTCGATAGATAATCTATTTCTTTATTCGCCATCCCATGATGGAAATGGATTGTGTAGTCATAATTCCTGATCATATATAACCATGTTCACTACGCCATATTAATCTCCTTCTATATGAATTCATATTTTGGGTTCTTACGTTCAATTTGTATTTCACTATTTGTCCCATAGGGACAAGTTTATCAAATATTCATTGAAAAAAATAACTACCAAAAAATCTAGATAATGAAATGGATATATCGTTTCTTGGAATTCACACCTCTTAAAGGCATAGTATGTTTATTTATAATTTTGTATTAGTACGTATCTGAAGACCTTATTTGAAGAAATTCCATCATATCATGTTGGGTACCCCAATTGCAGGTAGTGTGAGTACTGGTTTAGTGATAATACTCATTTTAAATTCCTTGAAGTTCTAATAAAATATAATGGTTTAACAATACTTGACTCCCTTCAGAGTAACATTGGTTAGTGGGTTTATAATTACGAATTTTTCCTAAAAACTCATTGATGGATCCTAACTTCTATAATGAAATTATAGATCACCATTACTGATTTTGGTTAGGGATTATACTATATCATGTTTTTTATTTAATCCATCATAATTAATGACTATGTGGAATAAATTTCCCCATGGTGAGGAGCTTGAGCATATAAAAACCTTGTCCAGATTCCCTTGAAACTGCTTCTTAATTTGTTCCAATTTGGTTGTAGCCATTATATAGGGATTCTTTTATATGGGCCGAGATGTTGGTATAAATTCAATTTATAAATCAACCTCTCAATATTTTAAATGTCCAAGAATCTCTTTAGGGAATACATCAGTATAGTCCCTCAAATTTGGAATCTCAACAATCATGATTATCTCTTTTTTCTCAAGCATTTGATCTAAATATTATTGATTATAAGTAAATAATATCCTTTATTAAAAAAATAACCAATTATATTTATCCGCATCATTACACTTGTAAGGAATAGGACAATGGTTTGTGATATACAGATTGACTTCCTTACACTGGTAGTTAATGTTGGATCTATATTAGAACATCTAGTTACTTCCTAGTATAACACCAAATTCCACTGAAGGAATAATGAAAAGCCTTTTGTTGGGTTCCAATATACAAAAAATTACTAGAGATGAGTTATATTTTTTTGATATAAAAATTACAGCACTTTTTTGTTGTCATAGATAATTGAATCTCCATATTTCGAGGTGGTGTTTCAATAGTTCTACAAAACATGAATGGTATGGAAGTATTCTTAGAACTAAAATAAAATAATATATTCACCATTATTGAATGAATAAATAATGTACCTATCACCATATCATTATCTAGGTGAAACTAAAAATTAGTGAAAAAATAAAAACTTCTTTTCGTTCTTGGCCATGAAAGTTGTGTTTGTTGATTTTCTCCAACAACCCTTTGATAAAGGAAATTTTCTGGAATAATATTTCTATTCTATATAGTTAAAAACTAGACTACAGGATAAGGGATGGTTAAAAAATTCTTTTCTTCCATCACATTAGTGTGATTCTTGATCTCCATTTGAAAATTTATTATCATATTTCTCCAATTTTCCACACTTTAATCATATCATCAATCTATTGAGATTGTTTCTGGGATACTTCATCCCATAGAATTAACATGTACATGATGGGGTTTCTTTCCTTCACTTGATTATTAGTAGATCCACATGAAGCAAACTCTATTTTAAATGATTCATATCTGCCCTCTTTAGATCACTAATAATAAAAAATATCAATATTGACATTAAAGGAACAACATATAGTCTCTTCTTAGAATTCAAATTCTAGAATCACCAAATAATTTCATCAAATCATCTTTAATTCACAAATGAATTGGACCCTAATAATTATAAAGTTGATGACAATGTTATAGGAGCATCATGTTACCCTAATAAAGCTTTCCTCATATTACCCAATTTATTGATCCTTATTTTGTGTCATTCCATTAACTCATTTATCAATTTTAATATATAAAGTTAAAGGGAAATAACACTTTTCTTTAAAAAAATATTCTTAAATATTTCCCATTTCATGGATATAAATTCCTCATTCAGCTATATGTCTTTGATTAATTTGTATCACTAATTGAACTCTCTCTTTAAGGAATAGATGAATAGTGCACATTTTTATTTTTTCAAGTAATTTGTAGACATGAAATATATTCTCAACAGATTTGATCAATTATTATATAGTGAGATAATCAAATGTAAACAAAAATTATGAGTACATTTTAATATAGACGAATCAACTATAACTTGTTGTTTCTTAATAAGAGGGAGTTCTACCTAATTCGTGTTATTATATATAACTTCATTCAGTTGTGACCCTACTAAAATGATGTCCTGGGATCCTATATCTATCATGATTGGTAGATAATTAGGCCAATCATTATATTGCCTATGACATTTTCTGTTGGTACTATTATATTTATTTCCCTCCATTAAATAAATTAATGAAATTTAAGGATGATAATACTCAAACTAATTGGAATATAACTTGGAAACTATAAACATATAAGGAATATCTGATAAATTACATGTGTATATTATGTTATGAATCTCTTGGTTTTAATCTATGTTGTATTGTGAAATTTTTCCATTAGTTTTCTTACCTAACAATATATTCAAGTACATTATAATGGTTCAAAAATAATTTGTGAATTTAATAAAACATAAAACCCAAGAGTGTTAAAATATTTGTGCAATCAGGAATATTTGTTTTTCACTAGTTAAAGGTCTATATAGTACCCAATATGAACTATTCTGATTATTACCAATAGATGCATCAATTATAGATCAACACCAAATTGTGTTTCCCATATGGGTATTTAATTTCTTGGAAACCACTCTCACAATAATTTATAAGGATTTATAGATGTTTTGCTATACTAGGACTTATCCCATAGGTTTTTTACTAATATATTCTTTTCTTAATCCAAAAAAATAGAATATCTTGGATACAAGTTAAATTTCACCAAAACTCTTACAAAATTTATTACATTGTTTTTAGAAAAAATATCTAATAAACAGAATGCATGGACCAAGATGCCTTTTTCTTAGGGTGACATGATTTATTAAAAATTAATTATAATATTAAATAAAAAATATTTATTTTAAAATTTATAATTTGAATCTATATCTATTTTTACTTCTAAAATATTATATGATAACATGGGGAATACATAAATACTAAGGGTGATATATAAATCCCATTAAGGGAATACACATGATAACGAAGCATAGCATTTGAGTCAAATGAAATATCATGCTATCATTGAAGAATATTCTCATGTATAGTAAAATGGATGATTAACACAAATAATATGGTGTTATAAGATCTTGGATCCATAGAATTGTGGAAGTAACTTAAAATGTAACATAATAATAAGTCATAGATAACATCCAGGGAAACATCATATAATGGAAAAATCCCTATAGTTGATTTGGGTTACTCTTTAATCCCATATACGTCATATCATTAGATATAAACCATACCCAATGCATTCTTCAAATTTATATTTTCACCCATCAAAGCATTTACATGAATATGTGTGCCCAATATTGTAATAAAACATAATCCATAAACACAATAAAAACGCATGAAAATTAATGACATACACATTCTTGCCTCAATTTTTAATAAAATAGTGGTACATAATATTTTAAAACAAAAGAAGTATTAAATTTTTTGGGATACTAATATTTTATTAAAAAATAATAGGTAAAAATTATGGAGTTCATTTTAAAAATTCATGATAAATTGTATAGAATTAGGTACAGAAATGAACCTTCATATTATTTTTTTCAGGAATTTATAAAAGAAAATTAAATAAAGAAAGAATAAGGAACATTATTTAAAACTAGTGGTTATGTAAAATTGTTAAGCCTATTTTTTATCATTTTATAAAATAATTTTTTGGTAAAGAGCTTTAAAAAATAGTTGGATGAAATTATTAATATATGGAATTGTTCCCTTTAATTGGGGTTGAATTAAAAGAATGTACTATAAAGTGGAAGGAAGAAATGTTTAACCCTAGTAAGGAATAGTCAGATATGAGTGGTACCTATGTAATAGAAAAATATATTGAAATTTGGAGAATTATATATTGTTATATATATAGAAAATTTGATGTAGAAATGAAAAAATATGCATCCTGATGAAAATAGTGTGGTTCAGAGAGTTCTCATACCTTTGTTCCAGATTCATTCCTCAAATTAAATTAACATGTTGAATAATAAAATATGATTTATCAAACATTTTGCGAAGAAAATAATTAAACAATATTTGATTTATTATTTAATTTCAATACTATTTTTTGTCATTTTATTAAGATAATGTATCTATTAACAGTCACAAGGTTATTAATTTCATAGTTTCAATGTAGGATAGATTTATAGGTTGTTATGAGAGTTATTATGGAATGATTATGTTTCTATAGAAGTATAAAGTTATAAATTTAATGAGTATACATAAGTTAATATGGTTTTTTTATCAAAATTAGTCGCAAAATGTCATGATTTTGAGAATATAGTGTTTTATTATTATATGGTTTGTTTATATTGAGGGGTTTTCAGACCATGATGAAAATAGTTGGTTGTGTTTTACATTTAGAAAATTTAACAATTATTTAATAATAATAATAAAAAAATAGTTATTAAACTTAGTTAGAATCATAATAATTTAATTTAAACTAACCACGAGTGTTGTGGTAGAAATTAATTTTTTTCATGGGGGCGGTGAACCGACCACAATATAATTTTTTTTGTTTAAGAATTGATTGTGGTGAGGGTATAAAATATATATTACATCATAAGAATAACTTATTAGAATATTTAGGATAATTATTTTACTATGTAATATAGTATGGAAGTTATATGTGGGAGGTAGAAGAAGAAAATTGAGATTGATTCGATTGGGAATTTATCTCTTATATTGGGTGTCTCATATTAGGATATTTCTTAAGGAAACTTTGAATGGTATTTGGGTAATAAGATAACATGAAGTTCAAAGGGGACATGTTTATGGTGGTAAATCTGTATAATTTGTTTAAGGTATATTTCTTATAAGGTGTGAGTGGAAAGGGTGGTATTTATAAGGGGGTGAGATTGGAGTTTTTTAATATAATATTTATGTATTTATTATTTTATCTCAATAATATCATTAGAATTTAATATTATGAATATATAAATTAATTTTATTTCATGCGAGTTTGATATCATTAATGCTCACATTATCCTTGATTTAGTTATTCAATTTATTTATCTTATAATGTTAAATACCGTATTTATAGTATTTCACTATTCACAGAAAAATCAATTATTTTTTAAAAATACCAAAAATTATTGAAACCCTTTTAAAATGTGTATGTTCAAAAAATTAAAAACATTTTATTGAAATAAATTTTTAAATATGACAATATTAAATTTTTAGATTAAATCATTATTAATTTGATAAAAGCCCATTTCAATATTTTGATCAATTTCAAGACCACTTAAAAATTTAAAAATAAAGGCATAATATTATATTATCATTATAATGAAATATAATATTATTTTATAAACCCATTTTAGGAAAAATAATTTCTTTTAAAATTTTATATTTATAATATAAGTGTTAATAATATATAAGTGTTTTATAAAAACGAAAACACTTCTTTTTTCATTTTTTAAACTTCATCTACTTATATCATGATATAAATTTGATATATTTTTATTTTATAATATAAATAAATATTATATTAATATTACATAGGCGAAGTTACTATTTTAACTATCATTTTTCTTTTCCTCATGGCCATATTAGTATTCTAATAGTTATAATTGCAATAGCCATATAAGTTCCCAATGATATATTAATACACAATATTTCATTCATTCTTAATTCAATTACTTTATCTATAAAAGTTATATATTTTAATATACAAAATTAATGTTTAATTTATAATATTTCACTTTATTTCTGTTATTTGTTTCAGGAGTTCGATCATTCTATGGGATTAAGAAGATCCGAATTTTCATTTTATATTTATCTTATTTTCAATTATTTGTCCCATTTTAATGTTTATAATGTATTGAGTATATTTATAATATAAATGTAATGGTCAATTAAATATATTAAAATGTTTTTGACTGTATCATGTGGTGTAAGTGATTTGTATAATACATCATAATTTTATGTGACACTCTTGTAAATTCCGAAGGGAGATTCCATTAATATGATTTTGGTCCATTACAGATCATATTGTTTTCATCCATGTTATAATGAGAAGTTTTTCTATATCAATATAGTGTATTAAAAATAATAATTCATTTCCTAAATTAATATAATATAATTTATGTATATTTCAATCTCATTTCTCTAATGTGATAGGGGATTTTTATTAAATGAAGAGATGTTACGAATAATATAAGATTTTGATTATAAAACACATGGATTATATAGAAACCAGAGGAATTTTAATAGATAATAAATTTAGAGCAATATTAATATCCATTAATTGTATTTTATTCATTTATATATTTATAAAAATATTAAGTAATATCCTTGTCAAATGAAAAAATATTTTTTTGTAACCAAATTCTGTAATCATGCATTATATAGTTTTATTTGTATATATAATTTATAAATTCTCTAATTTTAATTTGAAAAAAAAATAATTATTAATTTCAACTTATCATAAATCATCCTATGATGAATTTTTTATACCTTTAAAAAAAGTATGGGTTTCAAAAAACATTGAAAAATACTACTTTTATTGAAATTTTTTTTGAAGTGTTTTAAAAGTTAAATTCTTTGTTGGATTTGTTTTAAAATTTCATTATATAATTTTGATTAAAAATAATCCAATAAATTTAATCAGAAACAATATTTTACTTGAATTTGGTATACAAACATTTTTAAACCTAAAAGGCATTTATCTGAAATAGAAATTGTTTCTGATAATGTCTACATAATTATTGTTCATTATTATTGTCAACATAGTTGATAATTTTAACATAATTAGATTATAATTTCAACATAATTAATGTTCATAATTAATACTATAAGTAGTAAAAAATTGTTGCCACGGTTCAGGTTAAAACATATTTTTCAGGAGTTAAACTAAACAGATTGGGGTTTAAGTTACCTAAGATAATGAGTAAATCCTATAATATTACAATATATCTTCCAGATATCAAATAATATTTGTAAATGGTATATCTTGGATCCATTTTTATTGAGTAATATTTTAATACTTTTTAATCTTTTCAAAAATCCAAGTGTGTCCTCTCCCCCACTTATAAAAAGACACCCCCTCTCCTCTTCTATCCACACTTTAAGGGGTTTTTGTGTCTCCCAATGAATTCAAAAATCACTTAATTACATATGTATACATATCCTAGTGGCCATTTTTTTATTAAAAAACAATACTTGGAGGGATTCAGTTATAAAATTAAAGTGTTTTTCCAGAGAAGAGGTAAAATCAATTACTGAGCATTTTTGTTTTTTGTCTTTCTATAACTCCATAAAATCACATTCAATCAAGATTAAATAATAACCCAAGTATCTTCCATATATTTATATTTATTTCAATTAATTACATAACCAATATACATATCCTCTTCTATCCAAATGTAAATGAAACCCCCATTTGTGTGTACGACAAACTACCACAATGAGAACTGATTTAATTATTTTTCCATCACTTCTTGTCACAACTATTTTCAATGAATTGTAAAAAGTATATATATGATATTAATTACATAATAAATAAATTTTTAAATATAATTTTACATATATTTTATTAAATATTTATCCACTGAAAAATGATAACATCGTTGGTGCGTCATGTGAATCAGGACCTACACAATGCGATGTGATTTTATTTTTTTCACCAAATAACATAGATGGTGTTTATAATTGTATATAAAAAAATACGACAAAATGATAATTATGTAAAAATACAAATATACATACCTTCTTTACCTCGCATTATTTTGAAAATGAAAATGTTACTCAATCATTTGGAAGACTTACCATCCCCAATATTGTAACATAATTTATTTTTCATAACCATATTTCATGGATGGTTTTGAAAATATAATTAAGGTATAAAAAATATTATTTTTTAATGATTAATATTGTAAATATAATATTATAATGACATGTTTGACCATAGTCAACTTACCACAGTCATTTTGGACCTTTGAGCAGAATAACATAAAAATGTCCAAGATGAACTTAATTGATTTTGTAATTTTATATAACATGGTCATATATAAAGTAATATGAATAATAAACTTGAGAAAGCTTACTAATAAAGTAAATGACTATAGTAGGAATATTATTAAGGAATATAAAGAATGTAAGTGATGAGTCGGTCTTTAGGTAAGAGACACTTTACCTTAAAAGTATCCTCTTAAAAGTTTTCATGTTTTATTTTTTAAATATTTTATATCCATTTCCATTTGCTGAAAATTATTTTTTGGACATATTTTGGAATATACAATGTAAAAAACAATTCCCAACACTATAAAATTTATTTTATGTTTGGATTCTTTTAAAAAAATTCTTGTTTTCTTCAATGAAAAACGCTACTTCCCTTTATCCTTGGGATTTTCAAAAGGGTTTTAGATGGAATTGGTATTTCAGTATTTGGAAATGTTTTATTATTGGTTAATGAATATTTTTATAATTATAATGATTTAAATAAAACCTCTCTTGTGTTATGATTATTTTATAGTTATTTGAGATTTTTGATGATGATGTATGAGCTTGATTTAGCTCATGATATTGGATTGGATAGATATATCTCTCTAATTAATTGGTTAAAGGGACATGGATAACACATTATGTTTCTCCTAATTGGTTATTGGAATATACCATGTAGGTTAATCTATTTATAAGGATGATTGTAAGAATTATATGTAAATTATTTTTGATGTTACCAATATTATTTATATATAATTTCTGTGTTTTTATAGAAATTAAATTATTTCCCAAGGTAAGCTAACAAGGTTATGTTTTAAGGGATGTCTATGCTACTACTTATGGGTAAATTTTAAAACCCTGTGAAATAGTTTTCATTTGGTTTTCATGATTGAAAAGATACCATTCTATTTTTTATTTTTCTTTTAGGTCTTCTTAGGAAATGATTTATTAAAATATTTATGTTGGGAATAAGATTTACTAAGTAAGAAAATGTTTATTTTTTTGTATAATTTTTTTTAGATTGAAAAAGTTAATGGTTATATGTGGAATAATTTTTTTTATTTCATTTCATATGTACCTTACTGAGACTTTTATGTTCATAAAAAAATTTAAAATGTTTTTGATATGGTTTTAAGGATGATTATGGACACGTTTTTAGTCAGGTTGAAAAATGTGAAGATATGACAGGAAAAGAAGACTTCTTATATCTTAATGTTTTTTATTGTGATAATAATTAATACAAAGTGGAATCATCCTCCTTATTATGAAATATTTTATTTTATAAGGTTTCTGACCAAAGATTCTAAAACTATATACCTAAAAGATCTATAGGAATGTGAGACGATGTATTCCTTTCAAAAGAAATAATTTTATGAATTATTTATGTTTGGGTAATTATAGATGGTATCATAAAAAAATAATAGATAGTTTTATATGTCACAATAATAAAAGTGTATAACCTTAAGTTATTTTTATTTATGTTCATCATGATATAGTATTTTAAGATTAACATATTTCTTAATTTAAAGCGTTTCTATTTTGAAATTTATAGTGAAAAAATAAGGAATTAGAATTATGAATGAACCATTAAATAAAATATATTTCCAAATAAATAACCTAAAATAGTTGGAATTAGAACCAATTAACTATTTTTTGATGGATTATTTGAAATAGGTTATAAACAGAAGTGGTGTTCATGCCAAAGAGAAACCATATCTAACACTGAGGAATATGTCAAAAGTGGATCATTTCATGACAAATTTCCCTTTGAAATTTAGTGGGTCTTTTAAACCTATAGTTGTTGAGGGTTCGATTAAAGGTTTGTAAAATATATTTGATTTCATAGTTTATTTAGGTCATTAAATGGAAACTCTTTATATTTACCATTTTTAAGGTAAAGTTTTTCTATGGTGGTCAATGTTAAAGAATACTAGAGAAAAATAAGATAGTGATTCTATGGAATTTTATACATTTATAAATTTTTTTGATGGGAAATATTTTTCCATGGTAGTTTAAAATAGGAAGAAAAATAAAATCTTGGACTTGAGATATGAGGAGGATTATTTAGTAGATGTGTATAAGGAAAAAATAACTCATTTGGGAAGGTAAGAAAAAATTATATCTGAGATCATTACAGTATAATTAATCGGTCTTACTTTAGATTAAATCAAACATAATAAAGATCATTCTCATATAAAGAATTTTAAATTTATTAGAAACTTTTTTGTTGGTTTGAGAAGGTGGAAATAGAGTGTTCTAATGATAAGGTTTTTTATATAAATAATAAAAATAAGAATTCCTAATGGTAGGAAAATGGGATGAATCCATCAAAGAATTATGAAGGTAAGAAAATATAGTTTTTAGTTTGTTATAGGGGTGGAATGAAGTACCTTGAGTTATGTCTTATGAAATATTGGAAGTTCTTCTATTGTTCTAATTTTGGAAATACGTATTATGATTTCAATAAAAAAGTTATTTTTAGTGGAAAGTAAAAATTTGATAAGAATGGTTTAAATCCTAAAAATCCTCTTTGGAATTTACGACGAGGGAGATGATGTAGGCATGATTTAGGTAGGCGACGATGTTTTCTTTAAGCAGGAACATTGATTCTATAACGATGCTCCAATAATCCTGTAGGCCATGTTTTTGGGCCACTTAGCCTTGGGTCTATGTGAAATATAATGGTCCTCCCTCCGTCCAAAAAAAAAGATGCATTTTATTGGATAATAATTAGATACTTTTTCACTAATTTTTTTTTAAAAAAGAGAATGAACGATGAGAATTAAAAAGAATAAAAATGAATTATGGGGTTTAATCATTTTTAAAGACCTTAGTAAATGTTAGGAAACTAAAATTAGTGTTCATACATAAATTAATTTTTGATTCACATAATTATATTGTATTATTCAATTAATGGTTTACAAATTATTTATTTTATCTAAAATTTACCTGAAAGATGAAAATTTTAGCTGAAGAAATTAATTTAAAACTTTAGTTAAAAACAAATATGGGTTGTATGGTGGGAACATGAATGTACAAATACCTTTTTATTATCATCTGGGTAAGGATATTTCCTGATTTTTTTATGGCCTTTCACATTATAGAATTTGATATTATTTTGGTTATGTATTTGATTTTAGTTTATCATTATAGGATTGATTTCATAGAAAATTTGTTATTTTTCAGAATGAGTTTCTATTTTTATATTAAAATTAATACATACCATTAATAATATATCAAAAATATATTAGAAATATTAAACTATATAAATTAAAGTTATCTTGTTAATATTTTTGAAAATAAGGAAATATTTTAGATTACTGATGTGCTGGTAGTAAAGGAATTATAAATTCTTTCATAATGAGTTTCAAGGTATTATACCTGAGTGGTAAGTTGAAATTATTAATGAATTAGTACTATAAGCTAATACAAATTCAAAACTCCATTATTAAATAGAATGATTAGATCTTTTAGAATTTTAAAAGTAGTTTTAAGAGTTTTTTTATAAAGTTTTAAGTTATACTTTCAATTCTTGATTGTATGAACCTATTTTATTTATTAAAAATAAAGATGGATATATGAATATTTTCATTGATTATGGAACATTGAATGAAATCACTGTTAAATATAGGAATCTATTCCCTCATATCGATTAATTGTTTAATCAGCTCTCGGTTTATAATTATTTTATGATGGCCGATATTAGGTCTTGGTACCACCATTTGAAGGTAAAGGATGTTGAAATTCCTATGATCGTGTTTCATTCTATGTTTGGGAATTATGAGTTTTTTGTTATTGACTTTGGGTTGAGGAATTTTATATCTGTATTCATGGGTCTTATGAATTGAGTTTTTAATTAGTATATGGATATGTATTTCGTTGTGTTTATTGATGATATTTTAATTTACTATAAGATTTATGAAGAGTATGAAACAAATATAAGGATTATTCAACAAACCTTGAAAGAAAACGAATTCAGTTTATAAAATTTAGTAAAAATATTTTTTGGTTACATAATATTTAATTCCATTGACATTTCCGAAATATAGATTTCATAATTACTGATCCTACTAAAAGTAATGTGGTTAATGAATGGAAAATTTCTACAAATGTTTTTAAGATATATAGTTTCAATGTAAAATTAGTTTATTGAAAACATTTCTTGGTTATCTGGACCTCTAACGAAGTTAACATTTTATGGTATTAAGTTCAAGTAGACAACGGAATATGGTGAATGTATCCAGGATTTTAAAATAAGATTTATGAATGCTCTAGTTTTGGACCTAACATCTAGAAATGCTTACCTTGTTATCTATAAAAAATACTTTACTGAAGGGACTGGGTTCTGTATTAATGGCCAATTAATGGATAATTTCCTATACACCACATTAATTAAATCCCTATGAGAGAAATTATTATACACATGACCTTCTACCGGAGGCTGTAGTTCTTATTTTTAATTCCTGGGGACATAATTTTTATCTAGTAAAGTATTAAATATATTCTTATCATTATATTTTGAATTATATATTCACTAATAAAGTGTTGAAAATGAAAAAGTGGAGAGTAACAAAAGTGATAAATGATTATAGGAACGTAATTATTTACCAATATGGCTATGAAAATAGAGTAGATTATGTTTCGAGTTAAAAAGATAATTCGTCTTTAATAATGATAATTTTTGAAGATGATTCATTGGTTAATTATGTTCTGATTTTTTCTTAGAAAGTATAAATATTGGGTCTTTACCTATTTTATTTTAGAAATTTGTACAATTTAATTTTTTATATTGTATTAATAAATCACAGAAGGAAGAATGTTTGTTTTTAGAAGTTATGAAATCTATTAGGAATATTATCTTTACTAAATTTAATATTGATAAACAAGGCGTATTGAGATTACAAAAAAGGTTATGAGTTTCATGTGACCCCAGTAGAAGAAATAAATGATTATAGAGGCTCATAGTTCTCTATTTTATTTTTTTCTTGGTAGCACAAAAATGTAATGGGATATTAGAGAAAATTTACGATGAGAAGGAATAACGAAAGATATTATAGATTTTACTATGAAAGGAATGAATTTTTAATATTTGAAAACAATAATAAAAATTACCAAATGGTATGTTTCAACCATTTTCAGTTCCAAAATGGTAAAGGGAAAATATATCCATGTATTTGTTGGTTGGATTTCCAAATAAATCTCGAGGTAATAATGTTATTTGACTAATTGTTGATAGAATAACTAAATATTCTCATTTTCTTCCCACTCTAGATAATATACATTTTGATCACGTTTCTCAAATTTATATTAAATAGATAAATATATTGCATGGATTCACTCGTTCCATTTTATATGATCTTGATTTTGGACTAACCCTTAATTTTTTTATGATTCTTCAAAAGTAATTTTGTACTTAATTGAATTTCAATACAGATCTTCATCATCAATATGATGGATTTTCAAGGAGAATGATTCGTAATTTGGAGGATATGATTCAAGATTTTGAAACAAATGATCATTTAATTTTTGATCAATTTTTGACTTTGATTGAGTTTTATTATAACATTACTTTTCATTCAAGTATACATATTTAACCTTTTGAACCATCATAGGGAATGTGGTGTTAGACTCTAGCTTGATGGGTTGAATTTGGATAAAAAAAATTATTCCCATCAAAATTGATAGAATAAATGATTGAGAAGATGAATTCAATTTAGAATACATTGATGATGGATTGGAGATGACAAAAATGTTATGTAGATAATTGGAGGAATGATCATTCATTTGAGGCTGGAGATTATATTTTTATTAATGTATCTATATAGAAAAGTGTTATGAGTTTTGGTAATAAGGGAAAGTTATGTCTATGGTTTTTTATAATCTGTTAAATCCGATATAATGTCAGATCATTTTTCTAACGAGATCCATTTCCTTTGAGTATATGTATGGTACATGACATATTTCATGTTTTGTTGTTAGGAAAATATATGTTATATGCATCTCTTATTTTGTGACCTGAAGTAGTTTAGTTGGAAGAAATCCATTCTTATAAAAAACAAAAAGAAAAAAATGTTAACCACATAGAGAAATATTTGAGGAATAATTTTATTCACTAGGTTAATGTTTTTCAGAAAAACCATATGTTTTAAGAAGTAACATGAGAATCTGAAAATTCAACGAGGGAAATATATCCCCACCTGTATAAATTGTAAATATAATTTTGAGTAAAAAATTACCAACAGGGGGAAGAATTAAATAACCTAGGTAATATTAATATTAAATAAATTTAATGACTTATTAATACTCATTAATTATTATTTATAGGGTTATATTCAGTATAATAATAATATATAATTTTTCAGTCAAAAGAAAAAAGGATTTACTTGTAACCAAATTGGGTTGTCATGTATTATATGGTTATATTTATAAATATAATTTATACATTATTGAATATTTATTTTAAAAAAGTGGATTAATTTTTAAATTAACAATATAAAAACTATCTATTGATTTTTTTTTGATTATTTTATGAAATTTTTAATTTTAATAAATTGTGAAAATACTAATTTTTATTGAAAATTTCATTTTATTTTGAGTTGTTTAAAAATTTTCATTATATTTTTGATTAGTTTTGAAAATTAAATTACTTACTTTTTATTAAAATTAATATTATAAATGTTATTATAATCAATATGTTACATTAATTTGGTATAATTTTTTATACATAAAAGTGATTCTTTTTTCAGAAATAACTTTTTTCATCGTGTTTTGTGGGGTTAATTTTAAATTAACTTCTTTCACTTAAATGAATTAAATTTTATAGAATATAATAAATATTTAGAATCATAATAATTAATATTATATTATAAGTTCATCTTTGTTTTTTTCATAATTAATATTAAAAATAATAAAAATATGATACCACAATTATGGTTAAAATAGATTTATCAGGGATATATACTAAATAGTTAATGGTTAAAATGACCAAAAAACTTGTACAAATTCTAATTTAAAGAAATGTTTTGGTGTAATCACATATAATATTTATTGGTAAACTTTGGATCTTTTTTTCTTAAGTAATACCATAATATATTTTAAATTTTTTGAAAATTTCTAAGTGTGTCATCTTCCCCACTTATAAAACGAAACCCCCTCTCCTCTCCTCTATACACATAAAGATCATTTTAGATAATAAAAGAACTAAAAACTGTCCATTACTTACATCCCTACCCACATCTTATATTCTACTGTTTTATTTTAAAAAACCTAGGAAAGATTTTAGTATAATCATAAAGGGGTTTTCCAAAGAATATGTATAGTTCTTAACTGAACATTTTTATTTTATTTATTCTTATACATACATAAAATAATTTTTTACTGTGAAAAAATAATAACAATATATTCTTCCATATAATATTATTATTTTATGTTAATTTAATATCATATATCCATCTCTAATTTAATTAAATCGGAAATGAAATAATCATTCTTGTGTACTACAGACCACTGCCTCGTAAAAAGATGCAATTTTCGTTCCACCACCACCTTTGAGGAATGGTTATAATGATGTCTTTTAAGTGCATATATGATATAAATTACACAATTAACAATATTTAAGGATAATTTATTATTTGGGTTGTTACCTATCTATCCATTAAAAATAATAACATAATTTATAATCATTATTTGATGATTGGCTTCCTATATAATATTTCATATTTTATATAAAGAAAAACAATCCATCCCATTATCTAGGGTATTTTGAAAATGTTTTTTTGTAATTTATATTTAAAAGACAAGAAATTATTTATTGCGGGAGACAGAATATTTTTATAAGTATTATGCTAAAAAATCATGCTTTTATGTATCAGGATTATTTTTTAGTTCGTAAAAATTGATTATGATAATTGGTGAGACTCATATAGCTCAGGATGATGGGTGAGATTAATATTTCTCATGATTACGAGTGAGACAAATTTAGATTTCCAGTAAACTTAGTTAAGGGATTGAGTTAACTAGATAGGATTCATCAAATAGATTATCAAAATTTACTCGGTATGTTATTCAGTTTTTAAGAATAATTATAAGAGTGATATGAAAATGATGAACCATGTTTCCTATATTATCTATCTTTTTTCTATGGTTTTTTATGTAAATATTATTTTTTATAAAGGAAATATAATTATTTAATGTTTAAATGGATGTTTTTGCTACCTGTTTTGTGTGAAATGTATAACATTTTTAAATAGTTTTCATGAATCATTAAGGATTACAAAGAATCCTTTATGATTTTTTTTAGGACTTATTATAAACTGTTTCATGAAAATATTAGGGAATATAATTTAATTTCATGTCTAATAAAATACTTTTTTTGATCTCAATGTTTATTTTTAAAAAGGAATCTATTATGATTATTCATAGACTAGAATATTTGTTTATTTATTCTTATTTGTCCATTAATGTGTCTTTTTTTCTCCACCCATTCTTTAAAAAAATTCATATGGGTTTAAGGGTGATTTAGGATAAGGATGAGGAAAAATATAAATTTTTTGAAGATATGTCATGAAATAAGAAAAATTATCTAAGTAGTTCTATATTGTGGAAAAATGGATTATTATAAGAAGTGTACACTTTATGATGTAATGTTTTATTTTTTGATGGTGATAACATAATTTTATAAAATTATAAAACTAAAATAACTCTATAAATACAAGAAAATGTAAAATTGTTTAAAGAATCAGTTTATGGAATATTTTAGGATGAGACAGAATGGTTTCTGATTAATCAAGATTTATAATATAAGGACCCATCCTTAAACATTACTTAATATTGAATTAAATGAATAATTCACATTGAGGATATTTTTAGGTTTAGAGTTTTATAGAATTACGACATAACTATTACATCTCAAAGGTTTACGAAGTAGACACTTCTACATAGATTCCTTTTTTTTCAAAACATTAACTCTTGAAAAAAAAGAGTCATGTCTAGTTCCATGTTTAAGAAAGCATGACTTTTCCTTGATCTAATTCCACATTATTTCCTGTGAATTTTTTTTAATAGAACTTGGGAGGAGCATAAAAATCTCATTAAGGGATACACAAATAAGGAAAACTATTATTTTTTCAAAATAATAAGTAAACCATGAATACTTTATCAAAGTAATACTTTTCATCTTTATGAAGTAGTAAAAACTATTAACTGATTAAAAGATCATTACTTACCCTTTTATAACCAAAATATTACCATAAAACCCATATAAATAACACATAACATATCAAGGTAACATGGGACATAAACATACTTAAATTGAATAACCATACGGTCGACTTCCACACATATCACTAAATGGAATAGCCATACGGCCGACTTCCATACCCAATGCATTGGAGGTTATAATGTAAACACCCATCCTAGTATTCACAACACCCCCTGTCATTTGATTTATCACGTAACCACCCGTCAAATGTCCAAGTACCATTATAAAATCATAAGACAAAAAACAAATATAATGGAAAGAAAACATTTCCATATTTCGATCACAATATATCACTTGAATATATTGACATAACAAATCCATTACAACACATTGATATAATAAAACCATTTTCAATACCAAAATAAAAGAATGGTAAAACGTGGTATTTATTTTTCATTTTAAAAAAAAGTTATGGCTTGTAGAGGAAGCCGAAACTCAAAAAATGGCCATGGTGGTGGAGAAGTCGTTGTCGCCACATAAGTACGACAAAAAAACATTCCTTTTTTTTGTTTAGTAAAAATCTTTTTATAAAAAGATTCTTTTTGAATAAATGTAATAGTCAAATAGGTTTATACACCGTATAAAATAAAGTTGTGTATAAAACAATGTATGCCTCAATGAAAGGAGATTGAGACGAAGACCCTTACCTCGGGTCCGACGTGACTCGATTGCTCTTTAATCTCTTGAATACTAAACTAGTGTTAATTTAAATTTTCATAAGAACCTTTTTTAAGATTATTATTCCTTTTATATCACTTATTTCCATGTTATAAACATTATGTAATCATTTAAGATAATAAGGTTTGTTTTGTCGATATTTGGTACATAAGTCAAAAATAGACTTCATACAATTACAAGTTGTTCATGTGGTCAAAGGTTCATTGTATCCAGAATGATATTCATGATTTGGATATCATATATATCACATATATCCTGCATATACATGTATTTATAATAGTACATAACATTTAGAGGTAAGAAATGAAACGCACCGTTCATGGAGATGGTAAGCCGTACGTACGCATGAATGCTAATTTCATTTCTATTTCGTATTTTATGGAGTGAAATCATAATTATATAAAGATATATTATAATTCCAGTATAATATAATATATAATATCATTAACTCCATCCTATATACATCCCACATATGGCATTAACGAATAAAATCACTTTGAGGGGGCTGTAGTCCGCACATCCTAAAATGAAATTATCGCATTTACCCATAATAGAAACCATACAGGTATGCCATAAATGAAAAGTAAAGAAGCATAAGGAAACCATAAACATAATATATATCATATATAAATAGAGTTACATCTTAATGGCCACCATGAAAGTTGTTAAAAGAAGATTGAACAAAAATCGCTTCGTGAGGCAGAAATTCGCCAACCATAGAAAGAGTATGTTCGTTAACCATTAGACGGAGGTGTGTGTAAGTGTAGCTTGAATAATTATCATAAAAACATCCTAGTATTTTTAATATACATTTTTTGTTAAAAATGAAATTAATAAAAAGAGTTTATTGGGTTTGAGAATAAAAATAAAACAAAAGAACACAAGTGAAGACATTACCTTAAAATCAGGTAACTCCCTTTGGTTTGAACCAAAAGGGTTTCTTGAAGAGCTTTCTGCCTAAGGTAAGGATTCTATGATTAGGATAGGGATGTGGGGAGATAAAATGAGAAGAGATTGGCCGAGCCAATGGCTTGATAGGTGTGGTTAAGGTGGTAGAGGTGGGGGCCTTTTATAAGAGGAGAGGAGGGGCACTCTTGGAATGTTATAAAATGTTACGTTATTATTAAATTATTTTCAGATTTTAAAGGTCTCAAAAGGATATATGTCGAGGATAAGGTGATTAGGGTTCTAAATCAACCCATCCAATAGGTTTTTGACAAGTTTAGGTCTTATATTTTACAATATCTTTTCATTTTATTTAAATCGTTAAACAATGATGTAATCGCTGCATCATCATGGTGTCACAAATAATTTAATTTATATAATATCTAAAAATTATTAAAAATATATCATGATTTATGAAATCGTTTTAGCTTCCTAATGAATATTTATAGTCAAAAATATGACTTGTATAAATCCATATAAAAATTGTTTTAGTAATACAATACATGTTTGTGACATTTTTATTTTAACTTTAAAAAAAAGTTATTAATGTCATTATCTTACCCAAGTGGATCCATGGGGTCCCCAATTTGACCCATGGATTTTCCTGGTCATACATGACTCACCTAATAAGGGTAGGACATGTGTCAAGGTAATTTAATATTATTAAAACATTATTTTTACCTTAAATTACAGTAATTACCTCTAATCGCGATTAATAAAACATAAAAGGTATTATTCCCCAAAAAATTATATTAATCCAATTAAACCACATTTTACATGATAATGACAACCATGTATGTCAGATTTTTTAAATTTAAATCAAAGAGGTGGTAAAATTTCATTTAAACGAAAAATCATTTTTTACTACCACTTAGTGGTTTCCCTATTCATCAAAAATTGAAGTTTTTCAGAAAAAATACCAAATAGTCTTTCTAAGGTATATTTGATATTCTGAATTCAAAATTGATGTCTATTTTACAAAATTAAACTTATATAAGTTTAATTAATTAATTTAATAATTAATTCCCGCTATGAAAAAAAATAGCATGTTTTTAAGAAGCAATATCTATCAAAAGATTGACACTCGTTTAGGTCCAATTTCAAAGTGAAATTAATTCCATTGACCACCATTGGATTAAATGGTAAAAATATATTCAAATTTCACTTTAAAACCAATTAAATAGATAATATAATCATATAATTATATTATATTAAAAAGAGGATTTGAATTAAAATACAATATTTTGCATTATTCATTAAAAAATCAACTTTATCGGAAAAATACCAAAAATTTACAAAAAGTAAATTTTGATGTCCCGATTCTAAAGATGGATTTTATTTGGTCAAATATAATGTATAATAGTGACCAAAACTATTTTTAAAGAGGTTTCGCCATCAAAACGCGATAAATCGTCCTTTTAGTGAATATTAGAGTATTTATGCTTAAAATTGAATTCTTTTCTTATTTTGAGCCTTTATCTTTTATTGGATAAATGAAAAAAAATTTTACAAACATATATAATCATATTTTAGTTATTTATATTCATTCCTGCCAATACAACGGCTACGTGTTAACTACCATTTAAAATAATATTATTATATTACTAGTGTGCAACGTAAGATTTCAAAGAAACTCATTGTTGCATATCGAGAGCGCTATCGAACATAGAAACCCCTTTAAAGTAAAATTAATATTTATTTCACAAAAATTAATTATATGAAAATGTATTATTCTTTTTTTAACTAGGATGTTACATCCTTCCCTCCTTTTGGGAATTGCGTCCTCGCAATTTTATTCACTTATCAAAATAAGTGGGGGTATTTATCCCTCATAGCATTTTCAGATTCCTAGGTTGCCTCTTCAACCATATGGTTTTTCCACAAAACCTTTACCTGGTGAATTACTTTATTTCGCAACACTTTCTCTCTACAGTCAAGAATCTGGACTGGTTTTTCTTCATAAGAGAGATTCTCTTTCAACCGATCTACCTCTAGACTCAAAACATGAGATGGATCTGGCATATACTTTCTCAACATCAAAACATGAAAAAAATTGTGTACCTGAGATAAACTCGGAGGTAAATCCACTCGATATGCAACTGATCCAACTTTCTCCAGAATTTCATATGGTCCAATGAACCTTGGACTCAGCTTTCCTTTCTTACCAAATCGCATCACACTTTTCCATGGTGGATCTTTGAGAAAAACATGATCACCTACCTCGAAAGATAGATCCTTCCTCCGGTTATCCGCATAACTTTTCTGTCTGCTCTGAGCTGTTCTCATGTGTTTCTGAATCAGCTGAACTTTTTCTGGCATCTCTTCTACCAATTCTGGTCCCATCAACTTCCTTTAACCCACTTCATCCCAAAACGATGGAGTTCGACACCGCTTCCCATATAATGCTTCAAACGGAGCCATCTGTATACTGGAATGAAAACTATTATTATATGAAAATTCAACCAAAGAAAGATTTTGGTCCCAACCTCCCTGATAATCCATAAAGAAAGCACGTAGCATATCCTCCAAGGTCTGAATTGTTCGTTCTGACTACCCATCTGATTGCGGATGAAAAGTTGTACTAAAATTTAATTCAGTACCCAATGACTTCTGAAGGCCGTTCCAAAAGTTAGAAGTAAACCTGAGATCACGATCAGATACAATGGAGAGGGTAACTCCATGAAACCTGACTATCTCCTTAATAAAAAATCGAGAAAGTTGATCTAGAGAGAATGTATCTCGAATAGGAAGGAAAGAGCAGATTTAGTCAATCGATCAATAATAACCCAGATTGCATTATTACCTCGAGATGTCTTCGGTAATCCCACAAAAAAAGTCCATGCATATAATTTCCCATTTCCACTCTGGCACCGGTAAAGGCTGAAGCATCCCTTTCTGTAACTACCGCTCTACTTTAATCTGTTGACAAGGTCATCACTTCACAGTAAAATCAGAAATATCTCTTTTCATTCCATCCCACCATTAATACTCCCGCAGATCTCTGTACATCTTAGTACTACCAGGATGAACTGAAAACGGGGAACTATATGACTCACATAAAAACTCATTCTTCATCATTGAATCACAAGGAACACATAATATCTTCCCAAACCTCAAAAAACAATCATTATCAATGTTAAATTCAGGAAACATACCCTTTTGAACCAGCTCTAGATTTTTCAGCAACCCACTAGCTTTCTTATGCGCTTGCTTAATTCTGTCTGATAGAGATGATCTCACTGACACCTGAAACAAAAAAGAAGAACTTCCTACACCAAAAACTTCTATGACGAAGTTCATCAAATCAAAAACCAAACGATCTCATTCCAAATGTATCATGGATAATGAATCATTACTATTCCGACTCAAAGCATCAGCCACATTATTTGCTTTTCTCGGATGGTACTGAATTGTTTAATCATAATCCTTGATTAATTCGAGCCATCTAATTTGTCTCATTTTAAATTCTTTCTGAGTGAATATATACATTAAACTTTTGTGATAAGTATATATTTCACACTTTACGCCATACAAATGATGCCTCCATATTTTTAGAGAAAAAACAACAGCAGCTAATTCCAAATCATGTGTATGGTAATTTACCTCATGAATTTTCAACTGACGTGAAGCATAATCAATTACCTGATCATTCTGTATAAGGACACAACAAAGTCCCTTCAACAAAGCATCACTGTAGATAACAAACTCACCATTCCTAGAAGGAAGTTACAAAACTGAAGCATTCACCAATATTCTTTTCAATTCCTGAAAACAATCATCACATTCTTTTGTCCAGATAAAGTTAACACCCTTCTGAGTTAGCTTTGTCATCGGACTAGATAACTGTGAAAAAATTTCAACAAACCTTCGGTAGTAACCTTCCAAACCAAGAAAACTACAGAACTCAGTTACATTTGTGTGTCTTGGCCATCTTCAATAATTTTTTTAGCAAGATCAAAAATTATTCCATTTTTTAAAACAATGTGACCAAGGAAAGAAATTTATTGTAACAAAAACTCACAGTTTCTAAATTTTCCATAAAGTTTATTTTATTTTAATGTTCGGAAGATAAACATTAATTAACTTTCATGCTCCTCTTTACTTTTAGAAAACACCAAAATATCATCAATGAAAACAACCACAAACTTATCCAAGAACTCATGGAAAATTATATTCATAAGGTCCATGAATACAGGAGGTGAATTGGTTAACCCAAAAGGCATAACTACAAATTCATAATGGCCATATCTAGTACGAAACACAGTCTTCGGAATGTCAGCTTCTTTTACTTTCAACTGATGGTACCTCGACCTCAAGTCAATATTCGAAAGATACTAAGGTCCCTGAAGCTGATCAAACAAATAATCGATATGAGGTAAAGGATACTTGTTCTTAACAGTGATGTTATTCAAGGCTCTATAATCAATGCAAAGTCTCATTGAACCATCTTTATTTTTAACAAATAGGACAGGAGCACCCCATGGTGATGTTCTAGGTCGAACAAATCCTTTATCTTATAACTCCTGCAATTGATTCTTTAACTCTAAAAGTTCAACTTGAGCCATTCGTTAAGGGGGTTTTGAAATTGGCTTAGAATCAGGAACTAAGTCAACAGTAAATTCAACTTCTCAATCATGTATGATACTAGGCAACTCATTATGAAAAACATCAAGATACTCATTTACCACTGCCACATCATTAATCTGAACAGTTCCTTTATTTTCAACAATATGTGAAGGTAACATTCATTTCCATATTTTACTAGTTTCTCAACTTCCTGATATGTTATCAAAATAAAAGGTTCACTCTTGTACAGAAACTAAAAATCTTTCTGAAAAGAAACCTCTTTAGCTCTGCAGTCAATCATAGCATGATAAACAGAAAGCCAATCCATGCCCAAAATAACATCAAACTCTACTAGAGGCAAGAAAATAAGGTTTCCAGTTAGATTCATTCTGCACACAAGGATTGGAAGGTTCTTATAATTTCTTTTTGTCTCAACGTTCCCTTCGGGTTTTTTTACAATAAGTTCAGGATTCATATCTTGAGATGGAATTACCAATCTACTAGAAAACTTCTCAGAAATGAAAGAATGTGTAGAACCTGAATCAAACAACACATAGGCATAAACTAAAAAAAAATATTGTACCTGATACTACTTCATTTGATGGCCCAACATCTTAAGAAGTAGTTGCAAAGGATTTCACCACCCCTTTCTTCTTGTAGTCTAGATCCTTTCCCCTAGTTGAGTTCTTCATTAGACACTCATTTGCATTATGACCCATTTCATTACACTTCAAACATCTTACCTCTGTCTTTTCATTTCCTGATTATTCATCTTCTTTATAGTTACGAGAAATATGACCAGACATACCACACCGAAAGCACTTTCCAGCCTTGGATAAACATTCTCCAAGATGCATTTTACCACACTTCTCACAGGATGGATATTTGGTTTTCTTATCTCCTTTCTTTTTTGATGAATTCTTTACCTTTGCCTTCCAACTGGACCACTTATTCTATTTTTGGTCAAAGAACACCTGATCATTGGAAAACTCCATTTCAACCTTCTCCGCACATTGAACATGTTTTTCATAACTTTTGAACTCACGAGAAGCTAAAGCCCTTCGATACTTTGGCTTCAAACCTAAGTAAAAATGGTTGATTATACTATCAAGATCTCATATGAAATTTGGTTTATACCATGCCAGTTGAGTGAACATTACTTCATAAGCAGCCATTGAGTCATCCTCCTGCCTCAATTCTAGGAATTGTTTTTCCATCCTAAGATGAACCACCTTAGGAAAATATTTCTCATGAAACATAAATTTGAATTCATCCCAGTGAAGATCATCGATCTCATCACTATCCCTGATATTTTTCATCATCGACCACCACTGATCATCTTCACCTTCAAAATGGTAAATAGCAAGACTGACCTTTCGATGTTCTAAACACCCCATGACATCAAAAATCTTCTCTAGTTCTTTAATCCACCCTTCTTCTAGTATAAGGTCAGATGATCCTCTGAATGATGGGGGATGTTGCCTCATAAAATGTTCCACCACTGACATGTTTCTCTGTAGTTGATCCAGCTGATCTCGTGCATGGATACCACCACCATTTATCGCCTGAGTAAACTGTTCCATCACTAGAACAAATTGTTCACTTCCAATTCTGACCATCTTAGGTTGCTAATTTGGAAGGTTGTCTTCCTCCTGATGTCGTCCCAACATAGCTTCCTTGTTTCCTCAGCGGAAAATCATTCTAAACACAGAAATATTTTAGGCAAATCCACATGGTAATCTTTAAATGCTCTATCATTTTAATCATACCAGAAATTAATTTATAAATTTAACAATTTTATAACTTATAAAGATGTCTAAACCGACCTTTGATACCAACTATAAGGACCCGACCTTAAACATTAAGTAATATTGAATTAAATGAGAAATTCACATTTAGGATCTTTTCAACATTAGAGTTTTAGATAACTATCACATAACTGTTACATATCCAAGGTTTACAAAGTAGACACTTCTACATAGTTTCCTTTTTTTACAAAACATGAACTTTTGAAAAAAAAAGTCATGTCTAGTTCCATGTTTAAGACATCATGACTTTTCCTTGATCCCATCCTTGACCCTACTCCACATTATTTCTTATGAAAAAAATTTCAAAAAAAACATGGGATAAGCATACAAAGCTCAGTAAGGGATACACAAATAAGGAAAACTGTTAGTTTTTCAAACAACATGTAAACCATGAATACCTTATCAAAGTAATACTTTTCACCTTTATGATGTAGTAAAAACTCTTCACTGAACAAAATATCATTACTTACACTTTTGAAACCAAAAGATTACCATGAAACCCATATAAAGAGCACATAACATATAAAGGTAACTTGGGACATAAACATACTTAAATGGGATAACCATACGGTCAACTTCCAAATATATCACTAAATAGAATAGCCATACGGTCGACTTCCATACCCAATACATTAGAGGTTATAATATAACCACCCATCCTATTATTCAAGACACCACCCTTCATATGGTTTATCACATAACCTCTCGTCAAATGTCTAAGTACCATTATAAAATCATAATACAAAAAACAAATATAATAGAAAGAAAACATTTATACATTTTGATCACAATATATCACTTGAATATATTGAAATAAAAAATACATTACAACACATTGATATAATAAAACCATTTTCAATACCAAAATAAAACAAATGTAAAACATGGTATTTATTTTTCATTTTAAAAAAAGTTATGGCTTGTAGAGGAAGCCGAAACTCAAATAATGGTCATGGCGTCGTTGTCACTGCATACGTACGACAAAAAAACATTCCTTTTTTTCATTTAGTAAAACGCTTCGTATAAAAATATTCCTTTTGAATAAATGTAAAAGTCATAGTGGTTTATACACCGTATAAAAGAACTTTGTGTATAAAACAAAGTATGCCTCAATGAAAGAAGATTGAGACGAAGTCCCTTACCTCGTGCCCGACATGACTCGATTACTCTTTAATATCTTGAATAATAAACTAGTGTTAATTTATAATTTCTTAAGAACCTTTTTCAAGCTTATTATTCCTTTTATATTACTTTTTCCCATGTTATAAACATTATGTAATCATTTAAGTTAATAATGTTCATTTTGTCGATATTTGGTACTTAAGTCAAAAATGGACTTCTTACAATTACATGTTGTTCATGTGGTCAAAGGTTTATTATATCCATAATGATATTCATTATTTTTATATAATATATATCATATAAATCCATCATATACATGTAATTATAATATTACATAACATTTATAGGTAACAAATGAAATGCACTGTCATGTAGACCGTAATCCGTACGTACGCATGAACGCTACTTTTATTTATATTTCATATTTAATGGAGTGAAATCATAATGATATAAAGGTATATTATAATTCCAGTATAATATCATATATAATATCATAAACTTTATCCTTTATACATCCCACATATGGAATTAACGAATCAAATCACTTTGAGGGGGCGATAGTCCGCACTTTCTAAAATAAAATTATCGCGTTTACCCATAATGGAAACCATAAAGGTATGCCATAAATGAAAAATAAATAAGCATAAGGAAAACATAAACATAATATATATATTATATAAATAGAGTGACATATTAATGGCCACCATGAAAGGTGTTAAAAGAAGATTGAACAATCATCGTTTCGTGAGGCAGAAATTCGCCAACCACATTAATAGTATGTTCCTTAACCATTAGACGGATGTGTGTGTAAGTGTAGCTCGAATAATTCTCATAAAAACATCCTAGTATACTGAAGATACTTGTGTTGTTACAAAATAAAGGAATAAAAAGTGTTTAGGAGGTTGGAAAAGAAAAATAAAACAAAAGAACACAAGTGAAGACATTACCTTTAAATTGGGTAACTCCATTTGGTTTGACCCAAAAGGGTTTCTTGAAGAGCGTTATACATAAGTTAAGGCTTATAGGATGAGTAGAGGGGTGTGGAGAGATAAAATGAGCAGATCTTGGCTGAGCCAATGGTTATATAGGTGTGGTTATGGTGGTAGAGGTGGGGGCCTTTTATAAGAGGAGAGGAGGGGCACTCTTGGAATATTATAAAATGTTACTTTATTATAAAATGCTTTTCGGATTTTAAAGGTCCAAAAAGGATATAATTGGAGGATAAGGTGATAAGGTTTCTAAATCCACCCATACAATAGGTGTTTTATAATTTTAGGTCTTATATTTTACATTATCTTTTCATTTTATTTAAATCGTTAAATAATGAGGTAATCGATGCATCATCATGGGGTCATAAATAATTTAATTTATTTAATGTCTAAAAATTATAAAAAAATATTATGTTTTAGGAAATAGAATTATATTCCTAATTAATATTTATAGTAAAAAATATTAATTGTATAACCCCATGTAAAAATTGTTTTAGTAAAACAATACATGGATGTGAAATTTTCATTTTAACTTTAAACAAAACGATATTAATGCCATTTTCTTACCCAAGTGGCTCCATGGGGTCCTAGTTGACCCATAGATCTTATTGGGAGGACATGAATCATAAAATAAGGGTAGGACATGAGTCAAGGTAATTTCATATTATTAAAACATTATTTTTACCTTAAATTACACTAATTACCTCTAATCGCGATTAATAAAACATAAAAGTTACTATTCACCAACAAATTATTTTAATCCCATGGAAACAAATTTTACATTCTAATTACAACAATGCATTTTTTATTTTTTAAATTCAAATCACTGAGGTTGTAAAATTTCATTTAAAGGAAAAATCAGTTTTTTTACTACCACTTAGTGGTTTCGCTATTCATCAAAAATTGAAGTTTTTCAGAAAAATACCAATAATTCACCATAAGATATATTTGATATTCCGAATTAAAAAATGATGTATATTTTGAAAAATTCAAAACATATAAGTTTAATTAATTAATTTAATAATTAATTCCCACTGTCAAAACAAATAGCATGTTTTTATGAAGCAATATCTATCAAAAGATTGACACTTGTTTAAGTCCAATTTCAAAGTGAAATTAATTCCAATGACCACCATCGGATTAAATGGTAAAAATATATTCAAAATTTACTTTAAAACAAATTCAAAATATAATATAATCATATAATTAAATTAGATTAAAAATAGGTTTTGAATTAAAATACAACATTTTTCACTATTCATTTAAAAATGAACTTTATCGGAAAAATACCAAAAATTTACACAAAGTAAATTTTTATGTCTGGATTCTAAAGAAGGATTTTAATTGGTCCAATATAACATATAACAGTGACCAAAACTATTTTTAAAGAGGTTTCTCCATCAAAAGGTGATAAATCGACCTTTTAGTGAATATTAGAGTATTTATGCATAAAATTGAATTCTTTTCTTATTTTAAGCATTTATCTTTTATTAGATAAATGTAAAAACATTTAACAAACATATATAATAATATTTTAGTTATTTATATTCAATATCACCAATTCAACTACTTTGTTTTAACTACCATTTAAAATAATATTATTATATTACTAGTGTGCAACAAAAGATTTCAAAGAAACTCGTTGTTGCGTATCGGGCACGCTATCAAATATTGCAACCACTTTAAAGTAATATTAATATTTAATTCATAAATATTAATAAATATGAAAATGTATTATTCTTTTTTTACCTGGGATGTTACACATAAAATTTTAAAAAATAAAATAAATATTTTTTTATTTAGGATATAGTTTTTCGACAATATTATTTGTTAAAATATGAGTGAAAAATTGAAAATATTTAATGGAGAAATATTTTAATGGATAAATTCATATTTTGAAATTATTTGTTAAAACACATATAAAAACAATATATGATATTGGTGATTGCATTTTATTGTTAAATGTTCTCTGATAATGAAAAATGAATTATTTTATTATAAAAAATATTTTTTGTCTTTGATATTTATTTTTGGGAAAATATAGTGTGTTACAGTCTAGTGGGATTACTTTTGTACTTTCATATGTTCAAAGAGTGACAAATAATTTATTATGATAGATAATTCAATGTGAATTTCACATTGTATCCTAAATGGTATTATAATATGGTATAGAATATTTATTTTACAATAAAGTGTCACATTTAAAATTTTAACCAAATTTCAGATAAAAAAATATTTATTAAAAATATTCCAAGGCATAAATAAATTTTTTATAAAATTCATTATATAGAAAAATATAAATAACATTTTAACATTAGATATTGTTAATTAAATAATTTTTATTTTTTTAGAGATTTTAACATTCAGATTATTGATCATAGTCTCACCATTATTCAAAAAATATTTTTCCTAGATGTTATTCATTATAATATTTTCATGGGATGTTTTATTATATGAAAATATAGATATGTTATAAGAATTACAAAAATATTCTATGAGTTTATTAATGATTTAACAATGAAGCAAATAGAAGGACTCTATAAAATTGTTTCTTATTGGATTTGGTTACATTGTCCCTACTGAATTTTTTTAGTATTCATAATTAATTTTAAGAATATTAATTATATCATGTTATATAATATATTTCAATGTTTTTTCAATTATTCATATTAGGTATATATATTTGTGAAGTGAAATGATAATTAACCTCATAATTTATGGATTTCAGTTATCCATAATCAATGGTGATTATTGAGTATTATATGTGGTTTTTATATGATATGATTAACATGGTTATGATTTCTTATATAGAAAAAGGATTCAATCAAGAAGAATTTAATGGTTATTTTTAGTTTGATAACTCACTATATATACCACATGGAATGTCACACAAAATTTACTTATTATACCAATGCTGCATATATTATTTTAAATCCCTTCAGTTAAGGCTGACAAGATACCTTTATTTAGAACGTTTATAATTTGAAATAATTATTAAATATTCCATGAGTATAACCTAATTTGGGGGTGTTCAATTATGTTGTTTTTCATGCTATTACATATGGTTTATCCAATACTAGATTTTCCTTTTCATTTGAAGTGTATGACATGTAGTACCTTCCTTAAGTAAGATTGAGTAAGTATATGTCCAAACCCCTATTAGGTATATGTGATGTGATTATCTATTTGGATGATGAGTATGTGATATGTTAATCCATATGGATGTATGGAGTGTGATTTCCCATCCATTAGGTTAGTTTATATTCAAATAATTTGGAATGTATGAGTTGTTTTTATGGGATCGACATTCTAATTTTCTAATAGAAACTTGATGTCTTGGAAAATGGGCTTATAAAATTATTCATACTATTATATGATATTATTGGCGGAAATATATAAATAGATATATTTTTTTGATAAAGAGATCTCCAGATCGATTTTTTGCTAAGTAGAATATATAATTTTCTTGAGGTTTCAGTTGTCTTACAATTACGGATTATGGATTCAAAACTATTATCAATGCAATAAAGTATCATGTTATTATACATTTTGATTGTGTGAATGAGTATTAAGTTTGTTTTAAATATATTTTTACCAAACATTGATAGGTACCCCAAAATTATTTTGGAGGATAGGTCAAATATGTCGTCGAATGATTTTTAAAAGTTATTATAAAAAATGGTAATTTTTACAATGTCATGGTTTTCTGTTTGGAAAACCACATAATTATGCAAGTCACCATGTCACTATTATGTACATAAAAATTTATACATTATATGATGATTAATGTTTTTTTGATTAATCTTCCACCTTCTTTAGCATACAAATTTTTTTTTCAATTTTTTGAAAATCAATCGGTGGAGTTGGACCTTGAGTTACAAAATTGTTGTAATGTTGGAAACCTTTAAGAATCATTTCATCAATATTATAAAAATTTGGGTTTCATGAGGTACCCATATATTACCAATATAAATCAATTCAATCCTAATATAAGTGTAATATTCAAATATTATATTCATGAAATACAATTCCACATAGATAAATATCTCTCCAACGTTGTATATTTTTCAATAGATAATGTTCTATCAAATCTTGCGAAAGAGAGGATCCATATAATGAATTAAGATATTTTCATATTCTCTTGATACCATATGATAATGGAGTCCACTTGATACTTATCAATGATCAAAATTTAGACAGTTTCAATGATTTTTACTAGATTGGATTCAAAATTGAAAATTTAATCATTCTTCATTTATTTAAATTAGTCCAATACAAATACAAAGATCATGGGGGAAAATCAATTTTGGCTGACTATTTTCACCATATTTATATAATTGTTGTCCCCCCTAATATCATTCAATTTTTATATCATTGTATGTTTTTTATTTCTAATGATCCTCCACACTTGTAAGATAACATAATTAACACCAATATGAGGTCATGGGTAACATATGAACCCCAAAATTCTAGATACGGGTGAAATAAATGGGTGGATACTACCCCACTACCACTATTACTTCTATTCATAGTTTGGTAATATATAAGTGGTCACAGTTTTAATATTTGGTGAATGAGATAATGGTCTACGTTTTTAGTATATGGTTGTGGTATATAATTGTTATATATATTTGTGGTATATAGTTATGGTATTTGGATTTGGTTTGTGACTGTGGAATGTAGTTGTTGCATATGAATAAAACAATGGATGGGAGATTCATGGTATATCCCATTGTGATGTCATTTAAAATTCATTATCAGGGAATTTGGTATTGGGTACATTCCTTTCCATATTTTTCTACATAATATAGTTATATATTTTATATATTTAGAAATTGATACAATGATGATATGGGTTGGATGATCAGTTTGGAAGGGTTATGATTTTTGACGAATTATTCATTAAAACATTAATACTTTCCTTCTATATTGACATGATAATTTATAATAAAGAACCTAATGAGTATAATTATATGCTTGTCACTACTTAAATAGGAATTTTTTATTATTTGTAAGTCAATGTTAGAGATAGAGATATACCATACCCAATCACATAGAGATGAGTTTTTATAATTGGAGGAGTGTCCTTATTCATAATATCTATATCATTAGGTACTAAATTTGATGTTGTTTTATTTTTATTCATTTCATTTATTTTATATAGTAATTTGTGAGTTATTTTATTGAATATATGATATTTTCACATTTAGTTGAAATTTACTTTAGCATATAAGGATTATTTAAGATATTGAATCATATTTTTCTTTCTATATGAGCTCAATTTTGGTCATCAACCCAAGAAAATTTGATGGAAGGATTTATGGGACACTCTCAACTTCACTATGGTTTTAGTGAGTTTTTAGAGGAACAAGGTTATGATGGAGTGGTATCAATGGTATTTTTTTTCTTCTACGATGTATTTTTTAGGAGACACTGATGAGGATTACATTGGTTTGGTAGTTCAATGTATTTACATGGGTTAATAATGTTTTATAGGATTGGGTGATAATATATGAAGTTGACCCCCCCCCCCCTGAGATCTAGATATGTGACCCTAATAGTCATTAGATCTTATATAAATAAGAGTGTATTAATTACAACATAAAGAAATAGGTGTCATATAAACATAATCCATGATTTTAATTTTTATATAATTTATGAAAATATTCATGGAAATTAAAATTAATTTGAGTTATATATCTTAAAATAAAATTTATGTTCTAGCGATTAGTGTTTTATATAATTTATTAACATGGATGAAAGAAAAAAACCTCATGTAGTCAATGTGAAAGTGGTGAATTGGTGTATTCTAGTTTATCATTGATGATTTAACCCTTAGGATGATAAGTCATGGATGATTACAATGAAATAATTTCCCAAGAAAAATCTTTCATGTTAAGATGGATATCTTTTTGAATAAGAAATAGGGTGGTGGATTATGGATATTCATATATGTTTTGGACAGATTCACACAAGAATGTAACCATTTATTTCATTTCATATAATATTTTTAATAGGGACACATTGATAGTGGTGTTCCCTTTATCATAGTAATCACGATGACTACTAGTTCAAATGGTAAATTTTTTATTTTTATAGATTTTATTTCCTTGATGATGAATGAAGTGTGATTTTAGAATCTTATTTTCATCTAACCAAGGAGTTGTAGATTGAAAAATTATAGAACTTCTCATAGAGTAGATTCTATTTTCCCAAATATTTTCAATCATGTAAAAGCATTCATATTTAATACCTTTATTGATGTTATCATGAAATCTAAAGTGATGTATAATAATTTATAGTTGATATATTCTTTTTAATAATAATTTTATTATAAGAAGGACCTAGAATAAAATATTACATAATATTCTATCATTAGTATTTACTTTCCTGAATTTGAAAATATATTTTTGGTTTAGAGTTTACATAATTAGTTCCGAACTCATACAAAACAAACCAATATATTAAGAAGTTAACATTTATACTCAGTGTACATTTTTTCAAAAATATAAAACTTTTTAAAATGAAACATCTTTTCTGGGCCTGACTAATCTTCATGACATTCGACTTTCCCTCTTCTTTATTCTTACCCATCTTTAAAACCCCATGAATTTTTTTTTACAAAAATGGAATGATAATAAAATTCTTAGTAAGGGATACAATATAAAGAAATCTATTAGTCCCATGAAAAACAAGAAAACTAACAATTTTTACATTTATCACTATAATATTTGAGCCTATGAATGAAATAAAATATTTCTAAAAACATAGAAACTTTACGAAAATATAACCTTTATAACCCATATTAAAAAAATAACCCTTTTATGAAATATAGAGCATCATATTCCAAACCAGTATAAGAAGTAATCATAGCACAATTAAATCCATAAGAAAAAAATTCCGTAGTTAACTTCCACCTTGCATATAAAGAAAAGTAAAATTACAAAATGAATTGGAGAGATATATATGTATCACGCATTTATATAAGGAAAATCAGTCTCACCCATCTTATAAAAAGTATCGAGCTCTTCTATTCGTATAAGTTGTATCAGGATTACTTATCGTATAAGCTATATTGGGATCACCCATATAATAATATGTATTAGGATAACCCATAACATAATATTTATCAGGATAATCGATTAACATCTATAATAGTCAAGTACCGTATCATCTTATTTTTTTACATTCCTATCTTAAAACCCATGAAATACTCTTTTGAACACATATGAACAAATATATATATCAAAATACCGTTTCATTTTAAAAAATGATTTATATAACTAAAATACCCATGAAAAAGGAAAATAAGGTTTTACATCAAATGAAATATGAAATCATTTAAGGGAATATAAATACCCACAAATGATTATAGAAACATGAACAATAATTTCTATTGTATAAGTTAAAATAGAACATTCCTTTTTTACTTTCTGTAAATAAAGTCGAAGTATTCATTATACAATATTTCAACTAATTCTTTTGGAAAAACATTGAAATAAAGAAAAAATAGATATAAAATTTCCTATAAAATTAGTTAATGTCTACACAACAACATCAATGAAATATTTTTGAAAATATAAATAGGAAAGAAAAATTTATTTTATATGAGGTTATAAGTTAAGTTGCCTCATACCAAGATTCCAATTCATCATGTAAATTATTTATCTAGAAAATAAAATAAAATAATATTAGTCATTAGCTTTATTAAGAACCCATTTAATGTTTATTGTTCAGTTTATTTTATTTGTTACAATGTTATCTTTAATAACTTATTCAATAAAGTTCATGACATACATTTTGATGATATTTGGATCATATATCCAAAATTACTTTCTTAAGATGAATATGGTTTGTGAGGTCACTATTATATCATCTCCAAATTAATAATAATGAAATAATTATCATATTTAAATATCAATTATATTTTTAAATCCAACCATGAATGATGGTTTTATAAGATGAACTATATTACAATTATGGAGATGGTAGGCCATATTTTCAAATAAGTAACATGCCAATTTTTCAATGATCAAGATGGAAATAAGGTATGTATTATTTTATCATTATATAATTATGAATATATAAAAATTATCATATTATCTCTTAAAATGAATTTATATATGTACTCTATGTGATGTGGTGATGGAAAACAGATCGCATTGCATTTTACTGGTTGTAGTCCACACATAGCCACAAACGATGCTATCATTGTCCAATGAATGGTAAGGGAAGAAATTAGATGATATATTATCTATAATTAATTATAATTATTTAATTAATATCTTATATATTAAAATAATCCATCAAAATAAACTAATAAGATATGTGGTGATGTAAAATGAAACACATCGATTAGTTGAGTTGGTAATCTAGACAAAAACTATGACAATGTCTTCATTTCACATGGGATAGAAAAAGAGATGAAAAAGTGTTATACCATAACAATAATAACAAATAAATTATTTTTTAGATATTTATGTTATTATTTCATCATGTATCAACAACCTTTTAAGGTGGAAGAATAAATAAAACTTAAACATTCTCTTAAATTCTATACCTCTTCTTTGGAAAACCTCTTTTTCTTTAAACAATAAGCAATATATGTTTGATATTATTCCCAAAAAATATGTGTATATAGTTTCTGGGGATTTTATTATTGTATTCTTTTAGGTCTTGTTTGATATATACTACTCAAAATGTGTGATGAAGAGAGGATAGGAGGTACCATTTTATAAGTAAAGGGAGAGGAAATCATGGAATTAATTAATGTGTTAAATATATATAAATTAATTTTCTTATAAAAATGAATCTAAATTTATATAATTATAATATTACATGAGAATAGGTATAAATAATATCATACAATAAAATTTTTATATGTTTATATGATGTTTTTATCCCAATATTTTTGTTTTAACTCGCATTAACCCTTTTTGAAAACTAACCCAACATCAATGTTTTTTAATCTTCATGAGTCATGAATGTTTCTATAAAAGGAAAGGTGTCATATAAATGGACAATATTTTATAATCTAAACCATATCTAATTCTCTTAGATGAAGATAATTTTTTTTATTAATTTAAAATAGTTCGAATAAAATATTTTTTATTATAAAATATCATTAATGTATTTTTTTTGAACTATTCATTTAATTTGACATTAAAAACATTCAAATGGTAGTGGAATTTGAATATAAAATACTAATAAATCCTTAATATCTTATGTTAATCTATAAAAAACATGGGATGATAAATATTACCAAATAATATCACTTCATAGTTTTTAATATTATTTACTTATTTTTTATACTACATCCATAGACAGTGTGTTGGTGTTGTGTAAAAATTTAAGGTAAATATTTTATCACTAAAAAATATAAATCAATTAAAATAATAAAAAAGTAATTTATCTTTCTAATAACCAATTGTAACTAAATTAGACAAGTTTTTTTATCTCAATGAAAATTTTTAGATATATTTAAACTAAGTGAGTGACATAAAGTTTTTATTATTATTTTAAAAATATATTAATGTCATTATAAAATGAAATTTGAAAGAAATTTACACATTTTCAAACATTTTATAGACAATATTAAATAAAATATATCCAATGAAATAGATTATATTATATATAATTAAATAATAATTCATTTAATTTTAGATAAAATTAATATAAAGATGAAACTTTTAATGAAATTGAATGAAAATTTTACAAAAATAAATATTTTTAGTATTAACTAAAAAATTATTATTTTCAAAAAAATTAAAAAAATTAATCGTATGAAAAGTTTTATATACATTTTTAAAAAATAAAATATATTTTTTCAAATATAATTTCTAAAATTTAACATTATTCTTTTGAATAAAACATTGTAATATAATAAAACGAGTATAATAAGAATAAAACTATTTCTTTTTTGATTGAAAAATTACATAATATTAATATAATGAATATAAAAAAATTATAATTAATTAATTCAATTTAGAAAACTAAATATTAACTTTAATTTTGTTCTTACATTTTTCTCCCCTTTTGTAAATTACATCATCCCAATTTTATTCATTTCTTAAGAAAGTGTAGATATATTTCCCTCATAAAATATTCAGATATTGTGTTCTCCTTTTCAAACATATGGGTTTTCCATAAAACCATAACATAATAAATTATCTTTTACCAGAACACATTCTCATTAGTTTCAAAAATATTTTATGGTTTTCATCATATAATTTTATTTCTTCCAATTAAAAAACATCAATGCTCAGAACATGTGATAAATTTAGCACATATTTTCATAAAAAAGACACCTGAAATATGCCATGTAGCTAAGATATACTAATAGGAAAGGTGACACAGTTAGAAATTGACCTAACATTATCCACGATTGAATATGGTCCATTCAACTGTGGAATTATATTTCTATTTTTACCAAAATGAATAATACTTTTACGTGTAGATACTTTATGAAAAACAAGAACATCTACCTAAAATTAAGGATCGTTCATTGGGTTATCTTTATAACATTTTTAATTTCTTTGTACTATTATCATATTTTTCAGAATCACTACTACTTTCTCAGTAATATTTTCTACCAACTCATTTCTAATAAACTTTATTTTTCATATTTCTCCTTAAAAAGCTAGAGTTCGACACCACTTTATATATAATACCTCAAGAGATGATATCTGTATATTGGAATGAAAAATAATATTATAGAAAACTAATATATTGATAGATAATTATTGAAACATCCCTATTGGTTTATTAAACAAGCATGAAATGTGTCTTCCAAGGTTTGAATTTTTTACTTTTAATTTACATCATATTGTGGATGAAATGTTGTACTTAAATTCAATTCAATACCCAATAAAATCTAAAATTCTATAAAAAAATTAAAATTAAATATAGGTTCATGGTTAGATACATTTTTGATATGAACGGTCTATAACATGACTATCTCTTTGAGGTACAACCAAGAATGAAAATACAAATACATAATATCTCTAATGGGAATGAAAATGTCTATATTTATTTAGGTGGTCAATAATAACACAAATTGAATCATTAACCTGTGATTTCTACACCAGTCCCATAATGAAAATCCATTTATACAGTCTCCCATTTCTATTTGGGTATAGGACAAGGATGAAGCACCCAATTCGATAATTATTTTAATTCTTTGAACTATTTACAAGTCAAAAATATCTTGGTAAATTCAAATTTAAATCTATTCATTCCATAAAACCAATAATACCCTATAAGGTCTCTATACATCATAGTTCTTCTAGAGTGAATGGAAAATAAGGAACTTTGAGATTCACTCTATAATTATCTCTTCACATGGGAATTTTAAGGCTTACATAATTCCTTTTCAATTCTAATAAAATCTTGTTCATCAATATTAGTCTATAGAAACATACCATTATTAATATATTATATATTTCTAATAAAACATGAACCAATTTAGGATATTTTTTAATTATTTTTGGTTGAGTTGGTGTTACTGACACTTGAAACAAAAATATTGGTTATTGCTACATGCATAATTTCAAGGTCAAAATTCATAAAATCATTAATTAAAAGGTTATGTTCCACATATAACAGGGATAATTTAACATTATATTTCTTATTGAATGTATAAAATATATTGTTTATTTTTCTATTATGATATTGAATCATGCATTAATATTCCTTATTCAATTTCAGTAATCTTATCTGAATTATGTTCAAGTGTTTTTGAGTGAATATATTATCAAACATTATTGATCTATATATATTTCACACATTAATCCATATAAATTATAACTAAAATTTTTCATATAAAAAACCTCAAAAAATAATTCAGGATAATGTATATAATTATTTAACTCATGATGTTTTAGTTCACATGAAACAGTAATAATTATCTGATCATTCTTCCATAGATCACAATTGGGTCCCTTTAATTAAGCTTCACTGTAGATGAAAAGTCCACCATTTCTAGTGGGAAGTTCAAAAATTAATGTATTCACCCTAATTAATTTCATCTCATAAAAACAATCATCACACTATTTATTCTATTTGAAATGAAGTCTATTAGGAGTTGTTATTTTTAGTTGTCTAGATAAGAGATAATACTTTTTAACAAACCAATCATAGTGACCTAATAATAAAAAAACTATGAATCCATGTGAAATTTATAAGTGTTTTCCATTATTAGATAAATTTAGTTTTATCTTTATAAATATTTAGTCTATACTTAGAATCAATATTCCCATGGAAAAAGATCTTGCATCCAAAATTCACACTTATAGAATTATCCATGTAAATTATTATCTTTCTTTGTGTTTTCAAAATAATACATAGGATAACATCATAATCCTCATGAATTTTAGAATATACCAATATATAATCAATACATACAACCAAAAACTTATCTAAATATTGATGTAAAACTCTTTTCATAAGATCCATGAACTCAATTTTTCATTAGAAAACATAAAAGGAAAACTACCAAAACAATAATTCCCTCATCTAGTCGGAGGTACAATATTCATATTATCTTCCTCCTTATCCTTCAACTGCTGGTACGATACATTATAATAATATTTAATATATACTACTCTCATCATATTAGATAAAATATCATTGATATGAGTAAAATAATAATTATTCTTAACAATTGTGTTATTCAAGGATTTATAATCAATGAAAATCCCCTTTGAACGATCTTTATTTTTAAAAAATAAAACGAGATCACCCTCTAGTGAGGTTCTTAGATGAAGAAAAAATTTATCTATAAACACTTTCAACTATTTTTAAATTCAAAAAGTTATACTTGATATATTTTATAATGGGGTTCTGAAATTGTTTTAAAATTTGGTACTAAGTCAATAGTGAACTCAACCACCCTATTATGAATAACACCATCTAATTCATCAGAAAAGACATCCATATATTAATTCACTACATGCTCGTTAATAATCTGAATAAATTGTTTTTAAAAAAATATAGGTAACTTTCAATACTATATTCTATCAATTTCTTATATTTTTTATATATTATTAAAGGTATGAAATCACTAAAGATTAACTTATTAGCTCTGAAATATATCTAATCATGATAAAATAAAAGCCAATCTATACTGGGAATAAATTCAATCTTCACCATGGGAAGGTCAAGAAGATTTTTCGGAAAGGCCATCCCACTGATAACAATTGGATGATTCCTATTAATCTTGATTTATTTAATATTTCCACCCAGAGTTTTCACCCAATGTTAAGTCTTCTTTTCATGTGTTTATATTCCCATTTTACATATAAGTCTACCAGGAATGAAGGATTAGGAAGATAGATAGTCATACATGGAATTTTCTTAATCCTATTAAAAAGTAACGTATTATTCACTAATTCATTAGATCACCCAACATCAATCATGATAGTAGAAAATGCGTTTTCTACACTTTTTTTCTTTCAATTTTCAGGATTTCCACCCCGAATAACTATTTTTAGACACAAATTAACATAATTCCTCAAATCAATTCCATTCAAAAATTTCACCATTGTCTAGTTATCTATTACCCCATTGTTGGATTGTTCATAACTTTTTTCTTCATGTTCACAAGCCCTATGGTTTGGATTACCACATTGAGAACACTTTCGAGATCCTATCAATCATTAAATGAAATATTTTTTTTATTAAAATTTGAAATATTTAGGGGATTGACTCAAGATTTCATACTTGATTTCTTCTCCATTTTATTCCACTTGACTTTTTCATACTCTTATCAACTAAATGAACATACCTATTAGTAAACTCCATCTAATGTTCCTCATCATAATGAAAAATTTTATCAGGACTTATAAATTCTCATGAGGCCAAATTTATTCATAAACTTGGTTTCAATCCTAATTTAAATTTATTAATTTCATTAGTAAGGTAGATAATTAAATTTGGTGTGTACCATGGAAATCATGTAAAATTTTCATTATATGCAGTTGCCAAATCTTTATAATTTTCCTCAAATCCATGATTTGTTTTCCCATTATAATTATGAGAATCATAAGGAAATATTTCTCTAGAAAAAGATGCTTAAATATTTCCCCATCCATGGAACCAAACACTTATCTATCTCTGATATTCCTTATAAAACCCTATCACTGATCATCATGACATTCAAAATGAAAATTTTAATAAGTTATCTTTTGACATTATGAAAGTACCATGAATTTGAATATCTTTTTCGAAGAATTGATCAATCCTTTGGAAACCACTTATTTTGAGGTTCCCCTAAAAGATATAGGGATCCATGTCATAACATTCTTAACTATATACATATTCCTCTTTGGTAAATATGGTTTCATTCAAACATGGATAGAACCATAAATTATATCCCACATCAATTGAGTAATCCCTATAATAAATTGTTATGTTCCAATTCCAATAGTTTTAAGCCATTAATTTGGAATGACATTTTACTCTTGATACCTTCTAACTTTTTTTATATATTTCCTCTATAGAAGTCATTCAAAATAGAAATATATTAGAAGAAGAAACAAAGTAATATTCAACTACTATATCATTTCAACTCAACCACAAAGTATGATCTTTAAAGGGTAATCTATTAACTTGATCCTAATATCTAAAGTTATCAAGTCCTTTTTTTCTGATACCGACAATAAGTAAACATCCATAAACATTATATATTTGATTTTCATTAGAGTTATTTAACATTATTTATTGTTGAAATAACTTTTAGGTTTTTATTTTAGATAATTAGGTCATAAATATTATATAAAAACCAATATATTAAAAACTGGACACTTCTACTTAGTATCCATATTTCCCCCAATATAAAACTTTTAAAAGGAAATATTCTTTTATATTCTAGAATATTCTTCATGAACTTCAACTCGATTTCTAAATTTTTATTACTCATCCTTAAAACCCTGTTATTTTTTAAAAATGTGTTATAAGTATAAAAATCATAATAATGGAAAAAGGGAATGAAATCTGTTAATCAGGTGAAAATCATGAAAAAACATAATTTTTTTACCTCTATTATAATATTATACAAGAATATGAAATAAATCATATAAAGAATAAAAATGAAAACATTTTTCTCCAAAAGAACCATTAAAAATCATAACAACAAAATTGAGACCTTTTTTGGAATGATATGGTGTTATCTTCATAAGCTATGATAGAAATAACTGGTGGCATGTTTAATTTAAAGGGAACACCTCACTTGTTTACACCTTCATTATTTCTAATGTAGAAAAGGAAAATTAAACATTACATTGGAGAGCTATATCAAACTCAATAGATCACATAATATCTATCAATATCACACTTCATATAAGCTATATCAGGCTCAAACATTCATATAATATGTATACAACTCACCTTTATTATATTCTATATTAGGATCACATATAATATAAGTTGTATCGGGATCACCCATCATACAATCTCTTTTAGGATCACTCATCATTATCTATCATTCTCAAGTATCATATCCTAAACAAATAATTTTTATAATTTCACTTTTTCATCTTAATTTTTTTTAAACTCTTTTGAAGACATATGAATTTTATTTACAATATTGAAATACACCTTCATTTTAAAAATCCATGTTCAAAACTAAAGTACCCAGAAAAAATGGAGAAGGGGTTTTTCATTGAAGAAAACATGAAATAATTTAATGTTTGTTGTAAAGATATGAACCCTAGTACCCCAAAGTAAATTATTAATTTATTATATTAGAAATAGATACAAGGAATCAGATTTCAAAGGACTGAATATCTTAGTAGTGTTTGTAAACTATATACATATTTAAATCTCACATTGTAATTTAAAACATAAAATACAAAAGTGGTATTCTCATTGAGTACACTATTATTTCCTTTAGAATATCCATACATAACAATCATAATATAATTCTAGGATTTCTGAGGAAATGAAACATAAGAAAGGGGTGGGATCTAATGCTATGTAAGGTAAATCGTAAAATAGAATATATATTGAATAAACAAAGAATAATCAATATAGAATGGTAAATAAACGAACAAATATCCATTTTACCAATAACATAAACCTGAATAATAATATGGTAGGTGTAAATAATGATCAAGTAATAAAATATAAATATTTACATGGGATTGAAAATTACCCATGGATATTAATACTAATCAAATAATCACATATAAATCAATATGTACTCTCGTAATGAGAGAATTTGTAATACCAGTTATCATTAACTTGTCATCAAGCCCTGGTGCCCAGGAATAATATGTAAATGGGTAAGCCATCATCCAAATATCCAAGAAAGTTTGTCTCATGAGATCCACCATTGTATTGAGGGGTTATTATAATATTAACCAATCACTTAATAAGTCCACTGAATTCCTCCTTTGAAAGGGGTGAAAAATAGACAATGTAAATATAGAGAATCTTTTTTTATCTTTCAATACTTTTAAATATATTAATAAATATTTTCAACGTGAGGACCTAAGATGACATGTGATTCTAAGGCCAGATGAGCCTAACATTAATATAATAAAAATAATAATAATATTTTATATCACACCCATGAAGTTTTTCAATGAAACTTTATTCACACCTGAACATAGTATTAGATCCAAATCATAATACCAAGGCTGAATCCTATGCCTGAGTTTTACCTTAGGCATGACCTAAAGATTGCTAGCACCATACATTTGGACAAGGCAGATATTTGTGGGTGTATTTAAATCAAAATAAATTATTATTTAATTTTTTTAATTAAATGACCAAAATCAAATCCTTTATAAATATGTTATTATGACATTTTTCATGGGTTAGCGTCAAAACCCTGGGGAGTTTTTTAGATGAGCTCTAATGATTATTGTGAGAAAACTATGACCGGATGATGATAGGTGATTAGATCAACATGAATTAATAGGAAGTCGATGAAATGGATCATCCACATTGATAGTGAACTTGTTCTTCAAAAATTATTGATCGAATTTTGTGGTAGGTCCCATAAATTTTGGATTTCACCCTTTTTATTAAAATATTGATCATGTCCTTATATCTTATTCTTTTATATTTGATTAATTGAATCCTTCACTTGAGTTGTGTATTGAAATAATTTGACTCTTCATTTTTTTTGTAATATTTATCACCCCAAATATCCATGATCCAATATTTTATTCTAGTAATTCTTGGATACTGATTATTTCACCATTGTTATTATTCCTTTTCCCCAACCATTTTTCACATTCTTCTCTGTTTGGCTATGGGAACATGAATCGGTATTTCCATGTAGTCCAACCTTGATCAGGCCCCAAACATCATGATATATGTGAAAAAGTGACAAGATTATTGTTTTAGGATAGATGTTAATGTATTTCAGGTATTGTTGATGGATTTAGAGATCTATGATCTAAGAATGAGAGGGATGCGACATGGGTGGCATGCGAGAAGCACCATGGGATTCATATGGATGGTCAGATTCTGATTTTCTACCAATGGAGGCTAGTAAATGAATGGATTGCATCATTATAATTCATTTTGGATGGATTCATGGTTGAAATTTGTAGAATTGGTAACATGAGTAACAAATTTATCTTTTCATGGTAGATCTATAGTGCTGTAAAAAACCTTACTTCATGACATGTACTAGGATTGACACAAACTATGTTGTCAGCCAGCTATAGAATCATTCATTTCAAAAAAAAATTATCACATAATGTGTGGTAGGGATGCACATTGTGGGACCCTTCCTAGGAATCCATTCATTGTGCCCACTACACTTTCCAATGAACCAGTGTGGGAGGAAATGTTGTGTACCCAGTCATGGATTGAGGGCCACTATCACATCCATGAGAACACTACTCTACCCTAGTATTTCAATAGTCACCTTTAATTACCCTTAAATGCAATGTATTTATATAATAAATGAAGTTATTTATTATTGAGGATAGGACCAGGAGGTCATGTGAGGTCCCACACCATGTTACTCCCCTTACGCACCATGTACTTCACTACGAAACTGCTCTGTCTGATATCTCATTCTATTTGACGTGAATTTTGGACTATGAGTAGTCTATACTGAGCTATTTTATATATAGAGTGTGATATAGGCCTTTATGGAGGCATTTGATATAATATGATGGATTATTTGAGTGTAATACTTTTTTAGGAATTGAATAATGACAAAAGTGATTAGTCTTTTTCATCAAAACGAGTCCAGGATTGGAAATCACCATACTCTATCTACCTACTGAGTGATAACCCCCTTACGAACTAGGTTAGGGGTCTTATACCTACTGATTGGTACCTTCCTATTATATCCAGGCATGATACTTCTACCTAATGAGTGGTACCACGTTATACAATAGGGCGTGGGTACTCTAACTATCAAGTGGTACCCTCATATAGTATCAGGTAATGAGTCTTTTACCTATTATATTAAACCATCCTATTCTATCAAGACATGGGTCCTCTACCTTCTGAGTGGTACCCCTTATGGACTAGGGAATGTGTCCTATAACTACTAGGTGGTACCATCCTATTGTATTGGTCCATGGGTCATATACCTAATATTTGGTACCCTATAGTTGTAGTAGGGAATGAGTCATATACCTTTTGAGTGTTACCCCCTTACAGAATATAGTGCAGGTTATCAACCTAATGAGTGTTACCATCATATTGTATCAAGGCGTGAGTTATAAACCTATAGAGTGGTACCCACATATAGACAATTTATGGGTCCTCTACTTACTGTCTGTTACCCTCCTTTTATAAAACGACATGATTCATAAACCTACAGAGTGGTACCACCCTACAAACATAGGATTGGGTACTCTACCTACTTAGTGGTACACATGATGTAATCGGAAGTGAGTTTTCTACATTGAGGTCTCCCCCTCGACTGTGTCTCACAGTGGTGAGGTGTGGGTCCTTTATATGGTTACTTCTTTAGGCACACACACGGGATGATGGGATCTGTCATGAAACAACCCGGGTCGACCCTAAACCGGTCACCCAAGTCAGTTTGTGACATGGCCCAAAGTGTGTTCCTGAACCCCAAGGGTTGGAAACTAGTGTTAGGAAATCGGATAACCAGTTAGGGAATGATTTGTCCCCTAACAAAGATAGATAAATAATCATAAACCGAACAAGTAGATAAATAAAAATAATCCGAACAACATGGAAGTGAAAAAATGAATAAATAAAGAAATATTAAATACCTTAGGTGACCCCGTGGGTCACCACCGAACATAAAATACACTCTCTCACAAAAGAGATCCATGACTGAAACCTTCAACTGAAAATTAAAGTTGGTGTGAGCACTGAAATGCTTAGTAAGAATAGAAAAATATAACCACATCCAATGGCCCTGCCTTTAGTAAGAAATCAAATCACACCAATTTGAAAATAAGATATAATTAAATAATGTTTTTCATTATTTTCATGTTAAAGTCACACGTTTTCATTTTCATGTAAATCATTCCTCTCCCACTACACTTTCAAAATAGGTTCCAAGCATGCATTAACGTTTAAAAAATGGAAACAAATTTTGATTAAATTATGATTTTTGTAAAAAAGTCAACAAGTATGAAACAACTGAAATGAAAAAATTACATCAAAAGAAACATGTTGTCGATGAGAACCATGGGTAATCCCTATAGGTAACTAGAACATGTGGGACCTTAGACACCTATTACATCAGTGAAACATGGCTTAGAAATCACGAACCACATAAAACATGGCTTAGAAAACATGACCCTTCGGAAACATGGCTTAGAAACCACGACCCTCGATCATCTATATGTTTAGTTTTTATTATTGTGTCAATCCTATAAGACAAATTCTGGAAAAACCCCTTCTTTGTCATCTAGAATATAGTTCTGGTCCACCCACCTAGATACCCAGGTTTCCAAATGTGCTCTATTTCAAGTGGTGGTATTTTTTATTTATCAAGTAAACATATATGTACATAAAACATTCTTTATCCAAAACTTATTCAACCTCCCACCACCATTCTCATTCCGTAAGCGCATTCCCCCTCTCTTATGTCACACAATGTATAATCCTCAATATTAGTCACATAATACCAAATTCAACATACAAAAAAATTTCTAAAACCAAGGAGGCGTGCCTCAATAGAGGTTTTTCTTTTTCATAAAACATTCTTATGGTGCCAAACGAATTAATTACATAAATGGAACACTTTTTAAAACTAACTGGTCAAAAGGTTAAACACCTTTGGAAAAACTCGTTACCAATTCCAAACAAATTAGGAAATTAATTTTCAAGAAAATTCACTTAAAACCGATAGCTTTAGAAATACATTTAAACTTTCAAAAAAAACATAATCATTTCTAATAACCACAACTAGATTTCATTGCATGTGTATATAGAATTAATGTAAAACATATTTTTAAAACAAACAATAAATTATGAAATTCAAGTTAAAGGCATAGTCATATGGGACCCTACCTCAAACATGTCGTTATTTGTTGACGTCCACTCGAACCGACACATGGCGCATAGACACTCATGCATTTATACAAACAAACACATATATATATACACTCTTAGATGCATTGAACATATTATCCACTCCATGAGGGAAAATGTATAAAGAGGGCATATATATATATATATATGCCTTACCTTATGCATGAACATGTGGGATACCTAGACACCCACAACCCAAAACCATCATAGCGAGGTCCAAAACAATACAGAAATAATCTAATAAAACAATTAAACACTTAAAAATCTATAAAACATTTAAAATGACGCATCAAGGGTTATTACAAATGACACACCCATTTATTATAACACAAGAATCAATCGCATAAATCATAATCGTCATCTACAACAAGAGGGTTCAACAAGGGTAGTCAATATCACATCACAAGTGCCAACCGGGCCTTTACTCATTTCATAAACATTTAAAAATTCATTTACAAACAAATATGAAATTTCAAATAGAATTCCAAAGGAAGTAATAAGTAAATTCCAGCGTACCCACATAAATCCATGGAAACTGCATTCCAATTTTATAAAACTAAACACCCTTTTTAAATTAAGGAAACCCATCGATCACGAAGATAGGCAATGCTAAAACCCATTTCTCCTAAACATAAATAATCAAGTATATCTCACAATGAAAACATTTATTAGAATATTTTTTATCAAGCATACTGAATGAATCAATCCAATTTCCATCAGACCATTTTTAAAGAGGCCAATCAGGCATATCCACTAGAGATAAACTACTGACATATTTCAAACCACCATTTGAAAAAAAAGTTAAAACCCCATTTTGAAAAAATTTAAGGCCGCACATTAATTTAAAACCAAAATCATATTAAAATATTTAATAAAGCACACAAAAATTTCATGAATTAACTCCAATAGGTATCACATGTATTCGAACACAAACACCCTCTCAAACTCTTCTTCTAAGGCTAAACACACACCAATAACATGGAAAACAGAATTCATCCCTTGTGTGATATAAAAAACTAGTTGCAAAGTTTATAAATAACCAGGAAAGGCATAACAAAGGTTTTCACAAAATCAAAACATTCATATCAAATAAACATGCTACTAAACACATCGAAATAATAGTAAACTTCAATTTAAACAGTATTTTCACCATGAAAACTAATCAATGAGTATACTAAATTAATTAAATAAGAAAATTAATTCATAAAACAAAACATATATGTGTAAACAGTTTCCTTCTGTGTCGAAACTTCGTAAATGTAGTACACGAACTCCGCGGCATGTCAGTCGCACTACAAGGGACCTAAAACAATCAACAGAATAAAAAATTATCAATAATTAATGCTAAATCTAATATCGTAACACCTTGAAACCTAAACCAAAAATAAAAATGAACCAAAACCCTAACTAATAGGAAAGGGGCTACCAGAGTAGATTGCGCCGGAGAGCGGAGGAGGATCGTCAGTGGGTCGTGCGAGAGGAAGGGGCATGATACATAGGAGGGGGAAGGTCGCCACATGAGGGAGGGAGGCCAGCCGAATAGTCGTCGCGTCGGAGGAGAGGTGATGTATCAAGGAAAGGTGTCACGTGCATGTGGTTGGGGTGCCCGAACATGGCCGTTAGAGTTGCTCGCCAGAAGTATAAATGGAATTTCAAGTTGCAAAGGAGGTGGGGTAGGGTTCAATGAGTCTAGGAGGGGGAGAAGTAGTGTGATGAGGGAGGGGTGGAGAGTTTTGTGTGACACCCATGGAGGAAGAACAACAAGAAAATGAAATAATGAAATAAGATACAAAACAAATAAATGAAATAAAAGAAAATAATATAAATTAAACTTTAATAAATAATAATAATAATAAACCTAATAAAAATTTTAATAAACTCCAATAATAATAATTATAATATTCATAAAAACTTAATAATAATAAACTTAATAATAATATTATCATTATTGTTATTCTTAAATCATTTTCCATTTATTTTATTTTGTTTTATTTTGATTTTAATTTAATAAAATTTTAATCTATAAGAAACCAAAAGGCAAATAAAAAAATAACTTTGACCGCTTGATACTGGGTCAGGGTGTGATAACATCAATGATGGAACATTGGAACTATCGGTAGGCTCACTAGCCTGGGATGGGTTGTGAGATGGATATCCCCTTTATTTATCATGTGGGGTTCTGATATTATTATATACATATATCTATGTTTTTTGGTTTCATTTTCCTCTTTATTTAAGTTGATATTACTACTTATATTGCATCTTTTATTAATCCCTTCTCAGTTTTAAGGGTATCCAATTGGTTAGGTATATACTCAACCCTACATGGGGTTTTCCAACATTTTTCATGTCTTATCCAGATCATAGATAGACCAGTGGTGGGTTGTTTTGATCATCGGGATACTTGGGTCTATTTGACCACGTAAAATTCATCAGGGCTTGGAGATCAGGAGTTGGGATCCCACATGTTTATTCTTATCTAATTTGTTTCATGTTGGAACATATTTTCTAGGTGGGTTTTCGTTTTTTCCATAACTTATCAAATGAAAATGTCATGCTTTTTTCTATTCTGTATAGTGTGTTGCCTGCATTGTTTCTACTCTAGTTGTTACTATATACTTTTTTTTAGTTTCACTCCTACATAGAGATTCTTGGGTGTATGAATATAAGTAATCTACATTAATGAATCCCATTTTATTTATTCCTTTCTGGGATTATATCCACCCCTAGACTATGGATGAGGGAATGGGGTAGTTGCGGCTTTTGCATCTGCTCTCTAGTCCAGCCTTGGTTGGTTGTGTTGTGAAAGATTGTTATTAGAGGTGATTAAAATGTTATAATGTGTTTGGAGTTTTTTAATTTTTGAACTTAGTTTGGAAACTATAGAAATGATATCAAGGTTTTTTGAGTTCGGATTTTATGATAAGGAACTGAGTGTTCATGTAGTGGCTGATGTATCCATTCATCAGGACTCTAATAACCTTATTATCGACTATGTATGTCGATATATTAGTTGTCAGGAATATTGGTACATGCATCATAGATGATTCATTCCTTTGAATATAATTCTTCTTGCATTTTTTCATATATATATATTCTCATCAAACAATGGAACATCTTAATTAATTGTCCGGATTTTTCCATAGAAAAACTTAGTGAAATTTTTTTAGTAGAGTTGAGAGTACCAGACGATTAGTGATGAGGCCTCCCAAAATGGGGTTAGTCAAACGGTGATGTATCATTAGGTTTTCCAGGAGGTGTCTCTTTCTCCTATTTATCAGTTTTTAGACACACAATCAGTGGTTCAGGTGAATTCGTCATGTAAAGTAATTCGTGGATGTCTCTTTTGGTACTTGATGATTATTCACATAGTTTGAGTGCATATCACGAACTTATAAGGGAAGGATCATCTGAGATTCAGGGTTAGTAGGACCCACATAAAGTTAGTGTGGGATGCAAGTCTCATCAAATGGGGTGACATCATTCATAGGGTCCTTCGGGATATCATAGGCCATTATAGAATTATCATTTTTATGTTGGGGATGGTTATATACATATTGTGTGGACTTTTCCTACACGACATGGTATAGTTAGAGGGGTTTTTGAAAAACTGCCTAGGCAGAGGCATCGGCTGGGTAAGGGAGGTAAATGGGGAATAAAATATATTAGAGGATATGGGAGAGCAATAGGAGGTGTCAGATATTTTTCCGATGTTACAACCACAACCCCTAGTTGGAACACATATGTATTCTAATACTGGTAGTTTGAATCATAGATAGTCGTAGGTGTCACACCCGGATGACACACGGGTCATTTTGAGGTAACTTTTTAATTTTAATTTTTACGTTTTATTTCATTTTTATTTTTCCATCACCTTTTTTGCATTTCATTTTATCATTATTTTTTCTTTTTATTCTTTTTTATTTCTTTTATTTATTTTTTCTATATTACTTTATTCTTTCCTCTCCCCACAGCACACACTGTTCACCCTATTTTTTTCCTCTCCCCCCTCTCATCATGCGTAGACCCTCTAAACCCACCACTTGCGCCATTTCCCCCTACTCATTACCGTGACGCCCTCCACCCCTGCTCCTCCCGGCGGTGCTGCACCCCCTCATTCCCAATGGCCTCCCCTCTATTCTCCTACTACCTCTTGCTCAGCCAGCCCATCCAGCTCCTCTAAACTCCCACATTTCTTAGATACACCCAGCCATACAACCCCCCCTCCCAACCCGCCGACTCTCCGTCATCCAACTGGTTGTGCACCCCTCTTCCCGGATTTAGACAGAAACCCCGTGCATGACCTCTCTCTATTCAGCCAAAATTACGGCGAATCCCTCTGTTACATTTCCACACTCCTCTTTCGACCTCAATCGAGCTCCAACCAACCTCTCAGACCTCTTGACTTAGGTCCAAAGCAACTTAGTTCTGTTTTCTTACCTTTTGATGGTGTTTTGATTTGGGTCTAGTTTGTGTTTGGATCATTTTTTATTAATTTGTGTGATACATTGGTTTAAGGTTTACTTTGGTCTACTTTAGGTGTGGTGGGCGTGAAACGACCATTGTGCATAAAGTTTGTGAAATATGCTACACGTGGGTCGGTGATTCCATGTTTAAAGATTGATTGATTTATTGAGTTTCTTGTTTAATTAATTTAACATATTTATTTATTAGTTTCCAATGGGCATAGTGAGTTTTATTTGGAACATACTGCACTTTTTTATTAGTAGTACATATTTATTAAATATGAGTGTTTGTCAAATTGGTGTAGTTATTTTGTTAAAATGTGCCGGATTTTCAGTTGTCTTTTTGATGTGAGTCAGTGTGCGTTGTGTTGTAAATAGGTCCTGATGTGGTTTTGTTGGACACCATGAGTCATGTATCTTATATATATATATATATATATATTTTAAACTGATAAATATATCTTTTTTTCTATTGCTCATTTATTTTAGTTATGACATTAAAAAAATTATGAAAATGGTTATTTAATTGTGTGGATGATATAGGTTGAGTTATGAACAAAATTACTGGTGTTCGTAATGTTTTAAAAATTAATTTTTTATGGGGAGTGTGTCGAAACACGTAGACAACACACTATGTGTTTGGCGCATGTAACTTTGTCAAGAAATGTGGCATGTTGACTTAATTGAGCACAAAATGGTAAGCTTGGGTATTAGGTGGGTGGACAAGGAATAATGCAGTAGTGATATGGAAGTGGACTTGTCCCAGTTTCATTCAGTTGGTTTGACGATTAAAACACTAACAAAACTCTGTGTGATGTTTGGGGACCAATTGGTTATGGATGTGTTTCCCTACTAGTGGATCATGCACGAGAGTGTATGTTATTGTGGTTCGTATTCCCTGGTTCACAGAGACACGGTGTTCTAGGGTCCCTTCAGTGCTGGTACATATAGGGCCTCTCCCACTTTGGTGCTGTTGGATTACATCTCACCCAACAACGAAATATGGTTTAACCTTTTTAGTTTAATAAAAATAAATGTGTTGTTTTTGTTTCTAAACTTTTTTCCCTTAAAGTTTTCATTCTTCAAATTTTTTTATTTAATATTGTTTATGCATGTATTTGTATTCCTAGATTAAACTTGAAATTGTTTCGTCAGTTAATATTTATATTTGGATTCTCTTATTGGTGAAATCCTATTAAGTGTTATCTCACACCCTACTTACACCATTGGGTGTAAGTAGATTTGGTTTTGTCTGATGCAGGTAAGGGTATGTATTTTGGAAGTGGTGGTTTAGGTTGTTAGCTGAAACCATGTCGCGGTGTTGTGGTGATGGCAAGAGGGTGGTGTCCTCTAGCCAGTAGTGGTTTTTGAGTTGGTTTTTGGCCACCATATTTTGTGGTTGTTTGGGTTTGGTGTTGAACTTGTAACTAAATTCTTGGTTTGTGCTAAGGGCCCATTTGGTTCAGATATTTAGTTTGGATTTTTTTTTGTTGGCTGTTTTTTGCATGTTTTTTATAATATGTTAAATTGTTCCCAAAGTATTATTTTGATACCCGATCACTTTTCTTAACCCGTGGGGATCGGGAACGCCCCTCGGGCCTTGTTGCAGACCAGGTCAGGTGTCAATTGGATGGAGACCCAATTTGGTTCGTGACAGTAAGTTTTGGTGGTTTTATACCAAGAGGATTTAGAAGTGTTTTTAGTTATGATTTTTGATCCAACTTTTGTTATAATACTAATATATTTTGGTATATACCACTTCTTTCCTTTTTAAGTCATGTCCTTTCTATGGAGACATGGGGAATAAATAGATCCCTATATTAGTGATATTTGGAATACCATTGGACACGAAAGGAAGGGAGATAACTCCACCACTGGGGCTCATTCTTGAGACATGATCTGAATGCCTGATGGCAAGTTAGTTCGACCCAAAGTGGATAGTGTTGAGGTGTAATATATGAGTTCCAATAACACATGTGTTCGAAGTTTTTTTGTGCCAATTTATTAAATAAATCCATAGTTTTTGTAAAATAATTGGAAGGGAAAACATTGAGTTCGAAGTAGTAGGAGTCTACATATGCTTTGAGTAAGGTTAGAGGTACAATGTGTATCTTCACTAACCCAGCTGATTTTTTCACTCGGAGTCTTGAGCCATTTTCTCTCAGAGAATATATTTTATTTAAGGCCTTGTGATAGGAGTGTATCCATTTTATAGAAATTTATTTTTGAGGTTCATAAATGGATGATCAATGATCGCATTCTTCTACAAACAATGTGACAGAACTCTTGGAAGAGAGAGAGACTTGTATGGAATATCTTCATAGTGGAAGCATAACCCTTTGATGGGTTCCCTAGTATAGACTGGTTTCCTTCCATCTATGATTTGGTGATTTCTACAAGTGATTGTAATAGTTCTTCCTGTTTGCTGGGGTAGGGTTTTCCTCCCATTTCAAGGAGTGATCTCAGTAAGGGAAGGATGATCTAATGTTAAAGAGGATGGATGGAGACAATAATTTTGTTGTGGATGGAGGTGTTGAGGAGGTGTCTTCCCTTAGAAATACATTTTGGGGAGGTGAGGATGTATAGGGGTATCTAGGAATTAGTTGGTCATCCAAAGGATATGTAATAAGGATTCATGCTAAACAGTTTTAGTATCTTTTTTATCAAGGTGATGACCAAAAAAGCCTTTTGGAGAGTCTAGGATAGTTGTTTGTGCAAGAAGTAGTATAGTGTCATGGAATTTCCTGGACTATCATCGTAGAACTTGATTATTAATTCATGAAATGATTAGGGATAGAATGTGGGAAGTAATTGGGGACTCTTTTGCAGTTGAGAACAGTGCATTACCCTAGTCATCTAGCTAGGTAAAGGGGACTTCTTTGGTTTTGGTAAATATTATTCTGGTTCACATGATGGTTTTGGGCAATAACTGGGAGAATAATTTGTCATTAGTAGAGTTTTATTATCATAATTATTTTAATCATTCCATCAGAGTAAATCCTTTTTGAGTCCATATATAAAGGAACTCTTAGGTCATTTCCATACTAGTTGAAGCTTGTGGGTCACATCACTTGGGTCATAGTTTTGGTGCTAGTGATGGTTTTTCAAGGGGTGCAGTTCATCTAGAGGTGGATGACGACTTTCTCAAAAGTATCTGAATTCCATTGCGTACTAATGATAATTACCTTTGTATTTTGATGAGGATATCATCTATTCTAAGTTATATCTCTATTCTTAGGATGATAAATATTTTTCCATGATGGTATGCCCAGGTTAGTGGGGTGGTGTACTTATTAACCTCATAACCACAATAGTTTTAGTTTCATGAGATCATTACATGTTATAGATGAGGAGGTATATTCAAAAATCATTGTACGATATTTTTATATGTTCGATTCTTTGTGAGAGTGTAGTTTCCATTTTCAAGAACCATGTGACATTGAGAACTGATATAGGAATACCCTTCATGGGAAATTGTTTTCCTTGGGTGCATGTTTTTTGGAAGTACATGATACCATCAAGGGGGATCATGTGAGTGGGATACCATGTTGAGAGATTAGTATCTCTATCTTTTCTTTCCTGGTTTGTGCCCTTTGGGGACAAATAAAATTGAATAAAGGAATAATGTAGTGACTTTCCATTTTCCTTTTAAGACATTGAAATATTTTAAGAATAATTTTGGAGAAATGCACTGAGACAATGCATGATTCTGAGGCCAGGTAAACCCAAAACTAATTTTAGAAAAATATTAAATATTTTTTATATCATGAACACATATATTTTCAATGAAAAAAATATCACTTGAATTTAGTCTGTGATCATAAATTTGAGGCCACAATTGAATCTAGTGTGTGGGGTTTACCCTAAGCATTACCTAATGTTGGTCGGCCCCAAATGTTCAGATGAGGCGGCTCTTGTCAGGTGGGTTAAAATTAAAATAACTGATTTATTTATTTATTTAATTTAAATGACCTCAACGTAATCATATATAAATATTTCCTTGTGATACTTACATAGGGTTGTTCACATAACCCTGAGTGGTTGTTGATATGAGCTCTGAAGTCCTTCATTTGGAAGATCATGATAGGGTGAAGATCAGTGATCAGATTGAGATGAATTAATATATAGCGGACACAAAGGATCATCCTCATCACTAGTGAATACATTCTTCCCCAAAAATTTATCTAATCTTGATTTGGGGCGAATTAATTATGGATTTAACCCTTTTTATGAACATATTTACCATTTTATTATCTTCACTTGTTTTATTGGTGATTAAATTAATCCTTTGCATGAGCTCATTTATCAAAATAATTTTTCTATTTGATTTATTATTTCTTATTAACTATTTCTCATACAAAATATCCCTGATCCAAAATCATTTGTTACGGATTTTATTCATATAATTATTTCTCCTTTTTTCTTGTTCCTATTCCCATTATATATTTGAATTCGTCATCAATGGGAAACAGAGCCATTAGTCATTATTATTAGGAATATCTAGTCATTATTAGGGCCTTGGATTCATGATAGATGTGCACAAACAATGACCCGATCCATGTTCTGAATACATATTAAGATGGATTTTGTGTAGTGGTGCTCGGTTTGTGAATATGAGATCCAAGGCATGGTTTTGAGTGGATAAAAAATGTTTGGGACACACTACAAGATTTATATGGGTGGTTGGATTGCAATTTCCATCCTCCAGATGCTGTTAAATCAATAGATGGTGTCATTATTTTTGAATTAATTTATATTCAAGGTGGAATTGGGTGGATTCAATAGAGGTAGAATCAGATTTGGAAGTCGTGTGGTATATTTGGAGTTTTGTGAAAAAGAAAACATCACGAGATGTATTGTGATGAACAAAAGTGGTGTAGTCACGCAACTGTTGTAGCTAGGGTTTTGGTAAAAATACTAGGCTCACATTCCATATGGCTAGGCCACATTCCATGTGACCCTACCTAGGAATCTAGGCCTTGTGTGATATTCACACACCTAGGACCCAATGGGGGAGGACACGTTGTGTACAATATGAGTACGTGATTAGGACATCATAGTCACGGACATGGCCATGAGCACTGGGCTTAGATAGTATAGGTTGACATATACTATGTAGTTCCTAACACACCATGTAGTACTACATTTCTAGGAATCCTAGAACTAGAGAGGACATGTACTAGAGCCCTGGTGAGGTCACACATAGTGTGACCCTCATTATTGGTTGTATACTTTGTTATTAAATTTATTTATCTCATATATCCTTCATTTTGACTTGAATTTTGGCCCGTCAGTAGTCTATCCAAAGTATTTTCTACTTATAACATGATGGTGGCATTCATAGTTTATTTTGAGATATGATGCAAGATGATCCATGTGTGATGCTTATTTAATGAATACTTGATGACGTCATTGATTCAGAAGGATCATAGATGAGAGGTCATGGTTCATAATCATCATACTCCATCTACCTACTTAGTGGTACCCCCCATACAGACTAGGGAATCAATCATCTACCAACTAAGTGGAACTATCATTTTTTATTAGGTCATGGGTCCTCTATGTAAAGAGTGGTACCCCCTTATGGACTTGGGTGTGGTACTCTAAAAAATGAGTGGTACCCTCCTGTTCTTTATGGGAATGGGTGATCAACCTACTGAGTGGTACCATATTGTTGCATCATGGCATGAGTCATATACCTACAAGTGGTACCCCTTATAGATTAGGAAATGATTGCTCTAAGTAAAGATTAGTATGCTCAAGTTGTATCAGGGTATGGGTCCTCTACCTATTTAGTTGTATCATCCTATTATATTAGAGCATGGGTCCTCTACCTACAGAGTGGTACCCCTTATAGACTAGGATGTGGGTCCTCTTCCTGCTATTTTGTACCCTCTTATTGTATCATTTCATGGTTCCTATACCCATCGAGTGGTACCATCCTTGTAGAATAGGGAATGGGTCCTCTACGCAATGAGTGGAACCCTCCTGTTTTATCAGGGCTTGAGTCCTATACCTACTGAGTAGTACCCACAAAAGTACTAGCTCATGGGACCTCTACCTATAGTTTGGTACCCCATAGTGTACTAGGGAGTGTTTATATACATGGATCCCCCCCAATTGTGTTTTATAGTGGGGAGGTGTGGGTCATCCTTGTCATAACTTCTTCAAACAGACACACAAGATGCTCCAAATCAATGATGGACCTTTGGAACTATAGGAAGACACATCGTCATGGGATGATCTATGAGATAGAGATCCCCTTTCATTCACATATTTTTTTTTCTTATAATATTATGTATATATATATATTATTGGGTTTCATTTCCCTTTTTATTTGTATTAAGAGGACTACTTATTTTGTGTATTCTATTGCTCGGTTTCTATTTTCGATGAATCCTATTGGGTATACAAATACTCACCACTCTAGGAGTTTTAATTAGATATGCCATATTTTATGTGATAAATATAAATATTGATGGTTTATTTGGTGGGTTGTAAGGATACCTGAGTGAATTAGACCTCGTACAGTGGTTGGGGATTGGAGATCTATAGTCGGACTCCCTAATATTTCTTTCTTTTCGAGTAATTGTCTTGTTGGGACATCTTTTCTAGGTGGTTTCTTATTTTTCCATTTACTTTCCATATTATTATATCATATTATTTTGTATTCCCTATAGGTTTTTTCGTGAATTGTTTCTTCTCTAGAAAATTCTATCTTTTATTATTTTTCCTTTTCACTTCTATATGGAGGTGGTTGGGTTCATATCTATAGGTAATTTTGAAAAGGCCTCCCCTTTTTGTTATGACTTTCGGTGCTTGTCGCCCACCCCTAGCTCACAGAGGTGAAATTGGTGTAGTTATAGTCTGACATTCAACTTTTATGGAAATCCCCGGTGGGTTGGGTTGGTAGATCAAATAGTCATATTGATAAAATAGAACGTGGAATGTTAATAATTACTCAAATCAATAAACATAACCATAAACCATCTAGAGAAATATAGAGAATGGTTTTGATATAGTACATACCTAGTTAAACTATTCATAAGATATATAAAAATAATAAGGATGGTATCATTAGAGTATATAATTTGCATAATATTTAATAGAGTATGTTGAAATTTATGTAAATAACTTAAGAATATCACTTGAAAATTTCTTCAGAAAAATAAAATTTTCACTTTAAATATATTATTTAAAGTCAAAAATCTTTCCCAAATATTAAGGAAAATATTTCAATTTAAAATATACTTTTAAACATGAAATATAAATTTCAATTCAATGAGTTTTCAGAGTGATGGGTAATTCTGTATATGATTTATAAGTCTAAAAAATTACATTTACACTGTTTTAAAATGGTTAAAAAGTACCTCATTCAAGAAAATGAAAATAATATTCAAATAAAAAAGTTTTATAAAATGTAAAAAATGTATATAAATATCTTCAATAAATAATTTTTATAATGTTAAAAAAATTGAAAATATTTTTAAAAAACATGGATATGGATTAAAAAGGACATTCGGCCAAAGATAGAAATAAAGTGTGTTTTCTTAAAAACATTTTCTCAATAATTTTATGTAAAAAATATATGAAAATAGTACTATTACATGAAAATTACATTATTAATCATAGTACAATAAAATATATGTTTTCTAATATATAAATACTAAATAATACCCCTATGGGACACATAATCATAAACAATCCTTAATAATGATGAGATTTTGAAATAAATCATTACTCGTTTAGTAACTTTTTAATATTAATCTCTAAGAAATAAATAACATAAATTTAAAATTTTACTACCATGATTATAATATGACTCATTATTTTAATATAAATTTTATTTTATATACACCAAAATAAATAAATAAATAGTGAATATGGAAAATGTCTTAGAGAAATAAAGGTGAGACAAAAACAACATTCCTTAGGTTTGATTTCCTTCATATATGATTAAACCTGGTTTTTTATATATATAGATTTATGATACATATATTAATTAATCATAATCATATATATGATAAAATATATGTTTTTATTATATCTTTTTATATCTCATTTATTAATAATTCATTTTAAAATTAATATTATGGGTGATTACTACTCTATTTTTCATGTATGTTTTATTTTGTAGTTTAAGTCCTTGTGCTTTCATTATAGTTACCTAATATATATAATTCATATATGATATAAATATCACATATATTCATTATTTAATTATTTATAATAGTCCATAAAATTTATAGATATTAAAATGAGTTACATTGTTCATGGAGATGGTTGGTCTTACATATACATGAATATTGTGTTAATTTTTTTAATAGATGGAAATAAATAAAGGTAATTATAATTTTACCAATAAATATTAGTAATTATATCACATAAATGTTTTATATTTATTAAATATATCCTTATAACCATACATTCCAACATACTATGAAAAAAAATCACATCACCACATAGAGGTTGTAGTCCACGCATACGCCTGAGCGACATTATCATTTTCAAAAGGATTGTACAGTATGAAAGTAGATGTGATATTATAATTCTATATGTTTAATTATTTAAAAAATATCATATATAGATATTACATCAATGAATATATCCACCCATGAGAGGTGGTGATGGGAAAATATTAACATCTATTCTTAAGATGGTAGTTCTCCATACACACTATCGACATTTCCATTTCAATTTTGAGGGAAGTGGGGTTGAATGTAGGTTATTAAATTAACATAATAAAAAAATTAGTATATTTTAGATTATGGTTAAATTAGTTTATCATATGTTTAGAATATTTGGATGGGATATAGTTAATAATAAAATGAATACCTATAGTTAAAAACTATACCTCTTATTCGGAGAAACTCTTTTAGATTTATAAACAAATAATTCATAGTATGACTTTTTAATTAATAAAATGACTCGAGGTTATGGAAATTGATTTTAGGAAATTATTTATCTAGGTATTTTCTAACCCAATAAAATTTTTAAGTGTGAAAATTAAAGGAGAGGGGGTTACATTTTTTTAGCGGGGGAGAGGAAGCACTTGGAATTTTTGAAAAGAATAAACTATTCCCACAATTTTAACGTACCAAAAGGCTCCAAAATGGATCATTATATAATATTATATGAGATAAGGTCCAAATAGGGTCATCCAATAGGATTTCGAATTTTTTAATGTCTTTTTATTCCTTATCTTTTTAGTTTATCCCTTAGTACATCTATTTTAACCTTTACTACAATAATTAATTTTTACTATTCTTACGCTTTATTATGAATAAAAATTATGTTTAATGTATTATATAATATTATTTACGTTGATTATAAATATTTAATCTGTAATTATTTATAATTTTCAATAATTTTTTAATATTTAAATTAAAATTAAACTCACCAAGTTAATAAAAAAGTGGGGTTTCAATGAAAATGTTTTCAAAAGTTAAGAAAGGTTTTTATATGAAAATTGAATATATATTTGATTATAATGAAATAAAAATTATATATAGTAATAAAATTTCAATAATTTTAATTTTAAAAGAATTACAAAACAAAAAAACATATAAATTATTTTAAAAAAATGGCATTTTTAATAAATAACAGTATTTTTCACTATTCATTAAAAAAATGGTATTTATAGAAAATTTTTGCAATTTAACTCTAAAATAATTTTTATTTGATTATTTCTATATTTAAGTTCATTTTTTTCCAAAAAAATTAAAAAATTGGTAAAATTAATTTTAACGAAACTGTGGAAAACCTTATAGAACCGATTTTAGAGAAATATAATTTTTTAGAATAAAAATTTCTTTTTTCCTCAAAATGATTTTTATTTTTATGTATAATCAATTTAAGAAGAATAAATTTGATTACCCTTGTATAAATTGTTTAATATTCACATTCTATTTAGTACTATTTATACCCTTCAATTTAATGACCAGGTTATTATGAATAATAATTTTATGGTTGTTTTATAATTGGGTTTTGTTGTATCACATGATATCAAAGAGATTTAATTTAAAAAGAAATATATTTGTGAAGTATTGGTCTATTACGTATCCTCATGAAATGATTTGGGTAGTTCTTGATTATAGATTCCTCATGTTCATACATTAACTTGTTTTTCTTATGATTTATCCAAAGTACCTTTAGTAGTTGAGTCATTCGATTGCTAAAAAATTGTTCTCTATTATCCCATGTGTAGACAAGATCATTATTGTAAGATAAATAAAATTATAATTTTATTTTTTCACAGGAGATTTCACGTGTTGGATCTGCAATATATGTTTATAATAATGGTATATGGAACACATCATGTACTTTAGAGAGACATAGTGGCATTGAAAAATGGTAATCCACAACTCCAATTTGTTCTAGGATTTGAATAGTTATGAGGTACATGGGGATAAATTTCCCCTTATTTAAAAACCTTAAAACAGATTTAGTTGGAGATACTTTCAAGAAAATATAATCTCCAACTTGAAATTCCAAATCATTCCTTAGGTTATCAGTATGACACTTTTGGCTACATCATTTTTCTTTGATATGAGTTTAAATATTTTTTACCTTTTGTATTGTCTCCTCCACAAGTTTTAGGTTTAAATTCATTCATTCACCAACTCCATTCCAAAAGGGTTGAGTTCAAGTTATATTTCCATAAAATGTTACATACAATTCCATTTGAATACTTTAATGAAATAATTTTTTATATAATAACTCCACCAAAGATAAATAATGATCGCACATACCATGAAATCCAATAGAGAATGACCTCAACATGTCCTAAAATATTTGTAAATTCCTCTAAGACCATCCATCATATTGAGGGTGATTTGTGGTTCTATAATGAGTCTTAGTGTTAAGATCCTTCTAATTACTTTTCTATAATTTTGATGCAGACCATGGATCAATATTATACACAATTTATAGTGGTGCACCATGATGTTTAATAAAATAATTAATATAGATCCATGAGTGGTTCTCAAGAGGTAAATAATCTATTATATATAGAAAATGTGTAGATTTTGTGAGAATATAATCAACAACCAATATTACATAACTATTTCTAGAAGTAATTGGTAATCCAGTTAGAGTGTTTATAGTAACATAATCCCATTTTCTAAGAGGAATTAAAAGTTGTTGTATAAATCCTCTAGGATTTTTTATTTTTTCCTTCACCAATTGGAAAGCCAAACATTTGAACACATAATTAGTAATTTCCAACTTCAAATTATCCTGAAAAATAGATGTGTCAAATATATATACTTCATGGTTCCTACCAGGTGTATAACAGAATTAGATCTATAAAAATAATCTTACAATTCCCTCTTTTACTTAGGTACATATGATATTTCCAACTTTAATAATTCCATATTCAAAAATAAATTCTTACAATTTTCCCTCCTTGAGAAATAAATCTTCTTTGGAAATTCCTCATCATATAGATAAGTTCTTTTTATGTTTTCCAATAATGAGGGATTAACAATCATTTGAGAATGGTGTGATGTCTCCCTTACCTTAAGGATTCCTAGATCTATATTTACTAAGTCTTTAAATATTTGACCCTTATAAATATTTATTTTGGTCAAGACTATATGATCTTTATAGAGAAATTCATTCCCGATATTATTTAACATACATATGTGGTAGTGTATTGATCAATCATAGTCCTTAAGTTTCTCAAGTAATCTACTTTGTCTCATGATTAATATCTTTCTATGAAAATATTCATTTCAAACACTTATTATCTATATATGTCTCACATTTTTTACTATAGAGATAATTTATCCAAGTCTTCAAAATAAATTATGGCTTAAAACTCAAGATCATGGGTCAGATAGATTAGTTCAATACTATTTAACTATCTTGATACATGGGAAAGGAAATTATCATTCATTATAAGGAGATCCAAGTCTTATATATGATGATTCACTATATATTACAAATAAATCATTTCATAATAGTAGAGTCAAAATCAAGTAATTCACTAACATCCTCTTCAATTCTTAAATATTTTATTCATAATCCCCTATACAAATGAACTTAACCCCTTTATGAGTAATCTTGGTTAACATGTTATCCAATCAAGATATTTTTGAGCTAATCCGTAAGATTAACATAAAAATTAATTAAACTATAAGCCTTGGTTTTATTATTTTTTTGTAGGATATTCTCATATAGTCTTTTTATTATAGGGATCAACTCAGAATCCATATATACATGGAGACAAAATGACCAAGAAAAGAATTATTATGAAGCCAGTATTCACATTATCTAAATTTTCCACATAAAAATTTTATTCTTTGAGTCTTATCAATGTCCCTCAAGTAATTATCATTGTCGTCTTAGCTCTTATAGAAATCCTAGATATCATCAATAAATCCCAAAAAATTATCCATATATTCAAGGAATACTCTGTTCATTAGATCTATGAAGAAATAGGGTGCATTATTCAATCCATATGGAATTAATGTGTACTCATAATGTTTATAACTCATTCAAAATTATTTCTTCATAATATTTACTTTTCTTCACTCGCAATGGATAGTACCCAAAACAAAGGTTAATAATTGAAAAATATGGATTTCTATGAATTTGTTAGAATAATTCATCGATATGAGGTAGAGGATACCTGTTATTAGTCATAATATCATTGATCTCCCTATAATCAATGAATAGTCTCATAGATAGATCTTTATTTCGAATGAAAAGAACAAGGACTACCTATGGTGAAACAAAAGGCCATATGAGTCCTATATCACATGACTCCTCTAGTTGTTTCTTAAACTCAACTAATTCTATAATGGCCATTCAATAGGGTGTCATTGATAAAATTCTTGTATCTGGGATTTGATTAATAAAAAACTCATCTTTAGAATTTGTTGGAGGTCTAGGTAATTCCGTAGGAAATACATCAATGTATTAATATAAAATAGGTACATCCTCTATTTTGAGATAAAATGTTTTATTCATAGATTTTGTATGATATTCTACAATAGGGCATGCTTATGTATCATGAAGGGAGCTAACTGAAACATCCTTATTGTGGTGAGACATCCACTAGGACTCTTAACCTATAACTCCCCTCTTAAGGTGATAGAAAAATATATAGTTTTATTGGAAAACATAGATGATATAAAGAAGAGCGAATATATAGAGTCAAATAATACGATATCTAAATTTGAGTATATGATTGAATTACCAACCCCCATATCATTATGGAGCTTAACCTTATCCATTATGATATCATAAGCTTGTTATTTTTCTATTGGATTATTTTAGGGGAAGTTACATTTTCTTTAAGGGTATTCTTTATCATAGTGTCCAATGTCCGTACAGTTTAATAAATTCTCATCATAATATTATTTATTTTCTATGAAATCACGAGAATAGTGTAATTTTAAAACAAAAATATTTCAAACTCCCATTCAAAAAAGCATATTCCACAATGCTTCCTTCCACATTTATTAGAAGATGTAAATTATACCCTTTTAATCTTCAAGGTTTCCATATTTCCTTTTCATGTGTCCTCAACATCCCTCTTATTATCTTTTGTTCCTTAAAATCCATAATACATGTATAATTATTTCTCTTTCATGATAGTACATTATACTGTATCATCGTATGATGATATATTTTGAGAGACTTATTCCCTTTGAATGTTTGGATTAATCTAATCAAAGAAATAGTCAATCTTATCTTTGAATTAAGTATATAGTACAAATACAACTTATTCTCTTTGTAATTTGGCTTTATATTTTATATAACTTTCATTTTTCCTTTTTTCAATGACTCAATAATTATCTTTCCACATCGGTTTGTTTCCCGTGAGGGTAATATTTTACTTACAATAGTACCTTAAAATCATACAAATATATGTTTTCTATTTTTCATACTTAATGTTTTGTATACATAAACACTATTGATTCATATTTCTCAAGTGATGGTAAACTGCAATGAAACCCTTATTCCATTCATTAAATCCTAGAGCATGAAATGTATTCTCTAATGAAATTGTCATTTATTCAGAAACAAATAGAATCATAGTTCCATTTAATTATGGAGGTTATTGATGTATAATGCAATCTATCATTTTAGACTGCATTTTTTATTAATAAGGTACTCGATATATTCAAGTTTATTACTCATAAATTGAGGAAACTTCCCCAAAATAGTTTTAATTTGACCAGTTCCAACTACAACACCATCTTCACTATATTAAATAGACTGTAAACCCCTACATAGATTATGTGCATTGATATAGTTCCTATAACTTCCAATAGTGTAAATTTATAAATAACAATATATAATTCAATAGATTGTAACATTGTGAAACATAATTCATAATTCCAAACAAAATAAAACATTCAATATAGATTAAAAAATTAATGCATAACTGATCCCATAATCATATGTTTCTTTTTTTGGTGATATTATAAAATAAAGATAATTCTGAATTCTTCATATTGGGTTGTAATAAAAAATGTGAATCCACCCTAGAATATCCCCAATGATTGTAAAACTAGGTGTGTAGGAAGGTCTGTTATTAAACAACTGGTGATGATCAAGTCAAATCCCAATGATCCCTTTTAATAGTTATTACCCTTAGGTACAACTATACTAGATCCACATATACTTTTTTTATATATATATAGATGTATTTATAGGAAAAATAGAAAATATTTACCTTAACAAAACATTATAATTCTATTCTTTACTTAGACTTACCTAAATGTCTGTCCATGAGATATGTTTTATTATATATTTTTTCCTAAATCTACTCTCCAAAGATTCTACTAGACTTCCTATAATATAAACATTGAAGACCCTAACCATGGTATCATAGAGTTGGTGGATAATTTTTTACATAATGACAATATAAATGGAATCACATCCCAAAGGACCAAATAGTTTAGCATTATTTTAATGTAAGAGAAATACCTGAGTCTCACATTAGAATTGAAAACAAAAATAAAAAAAATAATTTTCTTTGAGTAAAAATTATTAATTTTATCATATCCCAACATATCAATAATAATACACTTTCTATAATCATGTGGAAATAAAACATAATAAGGGGTGAGGTATAATGATCATTATGTGTATGTGCACAATAGAAGCTATCATGAATAAATAATGCAAAATAAATATTACAAGGTAAATAATTGAAACACATACAATTTAGTAAATAACTTATACATAAAGAATAATATTAAAGTATAAATGATGATAAAATAATTCCATATAAATACTCACATGATATTGAAACATATCCATTAATATTCTTACTAATCAAATAATCACATAGACGTTAATAAAAAATATCATAATATTGGAATACATTTTTCGAGACATCATAAACAAATTGTCAAGTCATTTTTCCAAGTCATCATGCACAAATGGGTTAGTCCTTATCCCAATACCAAAGACATTGTTTATAATGAGACCTATAGATTCATTTAGGGGTTATAAATGGCCCCAACTATACTTTGCTGAGTTAAATTCATTCCTAATATGGAAGGGGTGAAACATAATAAATGTAAACCTAAAAATTGAAAATTATATCATTCAGAAAATGAAATGTAGAATCCTTTCACATTATTTTGTAAAATTTAAAAATTGGTATAAAATTTATTTAATAAATCATTTTTATAATTTATTAAGATTTTTTGAATTCTTTTTGGAAAACATGGATATTGATGAAAAAAAAATTAACAAAGAGAGAAATAATGTTATATTTTCTTAAAAAAATTCTAAATCATTTTTAGTATCAAAGAGAGGAAAATGATACAATTATTTTTTTTCATGAATAAATATTCGAGAATGAAATGTATTTTATTTAACATTGAAATAAAAAAATTCACCCAAGGTAGACTTAAACACAAACATTCAAAAATAATAATGATATTGTGAAATAAATCATTACCACTTTGGTAACTTTTGAATCGTAACCCCCATGAATAAACTTACATAAAATGAAATTTTAAATAACATTATGATAAATATATTGATAATATTATACATAAAATTGGTTATACATAGACTACATAAATGAAATAAGTGGTGAATATGATATATGTTTCGAGGAAATAAAAGTGAGATGAACATCCCTTACCACTTGTCCGATTTCCTTCAATTGTTCCAAAAAACCCTTTATAAAATATAAATATATAATTATTTTAAATAAATTAAAGAACAAAAATTATATATGAATATCTTTTTTTGAAATACCTATACACATGTTTCACCCATTTATTGACAATTATTTATTTAAATTACTATTTAGTGTGATAACTGCTTCATTTTTCATATTTGTTTCGGGTTGGTAGTTTTTTTCATTGTAATTTTTTGATGGTTAATTAATTTATATAATATTAACCATTATATAAATATTATATAAACATATTCATTTTTTAATTATTTATAATATTCCATAAAAGGAGGTGATTTTCATATGATTTACTCCATTCATGGACATGGTTTGACGAATATATTCTTGAATGGTGTTTTTATTTTCCCAAAAATAGAAATAAATAAATTTTAATAAAAAAAGCGTTTATGAATCACTATTATATCATATATATCAAATTCATATTCATTAAATCCACAATCCATTTCACAATAATATTACATATGAATCATAACACTTTGTGGAGGCGTTATATCACACGTATGTACGAATGATGTAATATTTTTATAATGAATTGGAATGTAAGAATGTTATGAGATATTATAATTATATATGTATTATTATGGTATAAATATAATATATAAATAAAAAATTATATATTCTATCCAAATATGAGAGGTGGTGATGGAAAACAAATTACATCAGCTTATGAGGTGGTGGTCCTCCATACACACAATTGGCTGTTTCATTTCTTAATTGATAGTAGTGGGGATGGATTTATGATATTAAATTAACATAATAACATATAAAAAAGTAATTATGATAATATTTTTATTGTTTTATCCTATTAATAGAATATTTTTATGGGATATATTAAGAAATAACATGAAGATGCATGGCTAAGAACTATACATCCTCTTTGAAGAACCATTTTAGTTTTATACCAAAAGCCTTCTAATAGTGGATTAATAATAATAAAAATGCTTTAACACATGGATATATCTTTAAATATTTTATTTTGGTATTTATTGGTCAAGAAAAAATCTTTTTAAGTGTGAATATGAGGGGATATGGGGTGACCTTTTATAAGAGAGGGAGAGGACACACATAGAATTTCTGAAAAGAATAAATTATACGAATGTTTTTCACCTGAAAAAGGATAAAAAATGGTTTATTATCAATAGTTAAATTAGATAAGGCATAAATATTTCCCTAAAATAGGATTTTGACAAGTTTTTAGGTAATTATAATCCTTATCTTCTTAGGGTAGCGCCTGGTAAATTATTTTTACCTTATCTATGGTAATTATTTTTTACAATTAATTATGTACAAAAACTAAGAATAAATATTAATTTAATGTCAATTGTGATTACTAGAACTATTAAATCAATTTTTTCCAAATTAAATTCATATAATTGGGGGAAATTAACTTAATAGTTTACCCGCAAACATGATGAAAAAGTGGTTTTCCTAATAAAACATTTAGATAATTTCTTATTGTTTTATACCAAATTTTAAATATATTTGATTTAAATGATATAATTTTGAATAAATATAATATAATTGAACTAATATTACTTTTATAATTTTTAAAAACAAATGTAACAAGTAATATCATTAAAGGAAAATACATTTTTTTAGTAAAAATCCATAATATTCACTATTTATTAAAAATTTAATATTTTCAAAAAATTCTAAAAATTAACTATTAGATAATTTTAAATTATTTTTTCAAAATAGAAATTTTTAAGGTATTTTTTCTAAAGTTGTTAAAATTAATTTTAACATAATTATTCCGAACATAAAGAAATAAATTTTTTACAAAAATCTAGTTTTCCAAAAAAATACTTTTATTTCAAATTATCTTTTTTATTTTTACTAAATTTATAACCAATATATTTATATGTTTTTTTTTATAATATATCCTTGTATTTATTTTTTCAGTACTTTTCATACCCTCTATTTCATTGTCCATGTTAGGATAGTATACTATTTTATGGTTCTATTAGACTTTGTGTTGCGATTATCACAATCTATTTATGATATTGAATTTAAAAAAGAATATATTGTACAGAATCATGGTGTTCCATAATAAAAACATAAAATAATGGTTATTATGGTAGGATAGACTATTAATTCCATATATGTTAAAATAGAACATTCATTTTTTCGTTTTGTAAAGAAATTCAAAACGTTCCGTATAAAATATGCCGAAACAATTCATTTTGAACAAATTTGAGATAAAGTAAAAAGATGAGTAAAATGTAATTTATTATTTATTAATGTCTACATTAATATATAACTAAAACTATTTTGTTAATATGTTCATGGAACAAAAATATTTACAATGTAAATCATAAAAACATTTAAAAATGATTTTACGTTAATGTGTCTCTGACATAGAGTCTACCTCATTACGTACGTTCTTTATAATACTGATTAATAAATTTTTTATAATTTTTTAATTTATTAATTACCATATTCATGTTAATTATTAATTTTATTTGACTTATAACCATGTAATATTGAGTTTCTTATTCATTTATGTTCATGTCATACGTTTTGATGATATTTGAATCTTGTGTCCAAAATGACTTTGGTAAGTTCAATATGTTCAACGATGAAATTATTATATCATATAAAAAAATTTAATTATTAAATAATTATCTTATTTATATTTGAATTATTATTTTTAAAACAACCATTAATGACTGTAATGAAAAATTAACTTTGATAGAATCAAACAGACAGTAGCTCACACGTACGCATGAGTAGCATTTCCATTTATCAATGTTAAATATGGAATGAATTTAAGTTCCATTTTATATTTATTTAGTTTGTATTATATCATAAATATAATATTATAGATTTATAAAAATTAATATATTTTATCAATTTGACATTAAGTTGAAAAACGGGTCACACAAGTTCATAAAGGTGATAGTCCACAGTATGCATAAATGTCATTTTCATTTTAATAAGGATTGAAAGGTTAAAAATTGGATGATATTTTATAATTAAATAATGTTAATTATTTCATTAATATCATATATATTAATAAATAAATGATAATATACATCCATGAAAGGCGGTGATGATAAATGAAACATGTCGCTTTATGGAGGTGGTAATCCACCCATAAGCATGGAAATGTTTTCATTTACCATAGGATGATAAATGAGATGAAAAGGGGTTGTAAAATAATCATAAAAAATATAATATTATTTAAGGTAATTATTTTATTAATTCATCATTGTTAAATAATATTTGACAGATGTAGAAGAAGAACTAAAACTCAAATATTTGGTTAAAAGCTATATGTGTTCTTCAAACAACCACATTTTCATTATATATTAATCCTTCTAAGATTGGTATTATAAAAAAAGAGTTATTGAACATTTTTTGGATGTTATAAAGGTATTTAGGATGGTTTTATTATGATATGGAGTTCCTAGAATGTACGAAGAAGATGAGAGAGGAGGTTACCGTTTATAAGTTAGCGGAGAGTCACTCTTGGAATTAATTAAATACTAAATTTATATAAATTTATTTTCAATATAATATGTCTAAAAAATTTATAATTAAAATATAAAATGTCTATATATTTAAATTATCAATTAAAATAAATTTTGGACATTTTTAGGTGATATTTATAACCTTATATATTTGTTATAACCCTCATTAACCCTTTTAGACAATTACCGCGACATTAAATAGTTTTACTATATAAGGGACAAGAAGGTTACTATAAAAATATTTTTTAACCCTAAATGGTTTGTGGTTGATATTATAAACATTATACCCTTAAATTTGATTAATATAGTATATTTAGTAATTTTATAGAATTCATTAAATATTGTTTATTATATAATATTATAAATTTAATTTTTATCCATTCATTTAATTTGAATTTATTGAAATAAATATAGTGATGTAATTTGAATGTAAACATTTAAAAAATCTATAATATGTTATTTTAATCTATAAATTTCATTGGAGACATAATGTTTCTATGAAATTACTTAGTTTCGAATTCTGAAAATTATTTAGATTATTTTTTTACTGCTGTCACGAGCACTATGTTTGTGTTTCGTAAGACATTAAGGTAATTATTTCATTAGTAAAAATTATAAATATATGAAAAATATAAAAATAAATCATTAATATTCTAAATAAACATTTATAAGAAAATCTAACCTCTTTTTACCCCTTTGAGAAAAATTTACAGGTATTAAAATAAAGAGTGCCATTTTTTTATTCATTATCAAAAATTATATTATGCCATTATCATAACAAGGTGAAAAAAATTGAGAAAATTTATAAAAATTGATGTTATAGGTAGGAAAAAAATTATCCAATGGAATAAAGACAATTTATTGTGATATTTTGGTCCATATTACATTATTTTCATCCTTGATTACCCGATTTACACTCTCTGAAGTGATAAATATTTATTATGGTAACTATGCATTATAAAAGAAAATTAAAAGGACCTATTTAAAAAATATTTCAATAATTATTAATAATATAGAATCTATTCTTCAATATTCAATTTCAATAAGTAGAAGAAATTAATTTATGATTAAAATGCCAAATGTAATAAAAAACCTAGTTTTTAGAAAAATGCATTATAAGCAAAAAATAAACTTTTACCAAAATGTGGTATAATAATTATTTAAATGAAATAAATTATATAATATATGAATAAATTTTTATTATGTTACATTTAGATAAAATTAAAATTATATTGATACTTTTAATGATAAGAAATTAAAACATTACAAAAATATATTTTTTTCACTATCTCAACAATAATAATTTTAGGAAAAATAAAAAAAATCATTCTATAAAAATTTTGATATATTTATTTATAAAATTAAATTACTTATTTAAAATTAAAATTCTAAAATTATAAATATATCATTTTAATAAAATCACATAATATAATAAAATTTAATAAGAATAAAAATATTGGCTTTTAAAGGGAAAAATTTCTTAAGATTCTTGTATTGAATATAACTAGATAAAATATAACTAATGAATACTTATAAGGTAATTTATTGTAAAATTATCCTAGGTTTAATCAATTTGAAATTTTCCATGATTTGATCTACAAATATGGATCTCAATAGTTTGGGTTGGCAATGAATTCAATTACAAAGAGTTTTTTCCAATCAACATTCTTATATTTTATAGAAGAGTATTGTTTAAAAAAATTAAATTAGAGAATTTATAATTATTCCCTATTTTGGTGGAAGATAAATAAATTAATAGTTCATGTGTATAACATTTTATTGTGGTAAATTTGGTGATATTTTTGTGACAATGGATGCACGACAAATGTTTTAGTTGTAGTTACCTAATAGACCATATCAGAAGGATTCAAGCCCTGTAGATTTCAAACCCCTAATGTGGGATCAAAAATGGGTTACGATGTAGAGAATAGTTCCATTCACTTTGGTGCATTTAGTTGATCATTTATATCATGGGATAAAGAATTAATGTAATAAATATGGAGGTACATGACATGGAAACTTTTACTCTATAGTTTTTTTAGTTTTATATGGACCATATATAATTTGTGGTTATATCTAGATATATCATATACTATGATTTTCATTTCTCATTATTGGTTATTTTGACTCTTTTATTGTAGTTACTTTTGTAAGAGAAATTGATCTTAGGATTGATAGAATTATTATAACACTAGAGATGACTCTACAAGATAGAAGTCTCCCTAGGTTGATGGAAGCCCGGTTGAGGTATGAGACATTGATGGGGCGGTATTAGTTGAAAAATTATTTCTTATCAAATAAGATACAACCATAATTTTATTTACCATATAATGGAATGCTAAAACCTTTTCACATGGATTTATTGATTTCTACCATATATAATGGATTATCTCCAATGTTGATGGTGATTGTGTGATATTTTTTAGTGTGAGAGACTATTATATAGATATAATTTTTTGTTTCTTATTTCATAATTGTCTTCAAGGTTGTGGTTGAGTTCTATTATAGTTTAGGGTAAGGCGTTTCTTGTGGATTTTAAGGTTCTCTAGGATGGTTTTCTGAACATGGTAATAACACTACCCCTATGATGTTTAATATAGTTTATGATAGAGGTGTATCCCAAAATATACACTATTATTGTATCCTTTTATAGGATAGAGCCATAATATTTGTGAGATCTATAGTTTCATTTTAATCATCTATTATTGGTGGGTTTCATTAAAAAATGTTTAATTTTAGGGATCATTTAACTTTGGATAAAATAAAAAGATCTAAATGGTTATTGAAGATCGATTTGTGGTCAAGGGATTAACTAGATGGTTATAGAGGTGGAAGATATTATTATGACTACATTTTGGGGTCAATATATGTATGTATATATATATATATATATATTTTTAGTTTATGATGATTCAAATCATGAAGAAAATGAATTGGACATCTTCATGGAACACATAGATTGAATATTCAATCATATTTTGGATCAGTTGTTGGTTATATATATATCAAAAGATTTCTTATTTATCTCAGGATAGTGGAGGATCATACCATGTTTTTGAGAACTATTAAATATATCATTGGTAAATATTTGTTTAATGAAATTCTATAAAAGTATATTTTCATGAAAATTGTTTTGAATTTTGTTGGGAAATTTTGGTTTATAAGGGGTTTATCTACTAATCTAGTGATTATTTTAGCATTGGATTCATTAGATGAAGTGAATAAGGATTTATAGGCCCAAAATATTATTTATTTTTAGTTTTATTATAACAATTCAATATTAATTTTATTTTGGATCATAATTCTTCTAATCTACTTGACCAAGGAGGGTATTAAATTTTTTTAGACAGATAAATTTCAAGTGATGTTCAAGTACCTATAGTATAAGTTGATTTGTGATCATATCCTTGACATTTTTAATGGGAGAGTTTAATTTATTTTTATGAAAATTGTTAATATCATGGATTATTTCATGTTCTGATATTTTTAATTTAAATGATATTGTTTATAAGAATATTAATCTACATGTGAATTACTACACCACCCATGATTCAGAGATGGAAATAGTGGTTTTTATTTAAAGTTGTGGTGGTATTACTATTTGACCCACACTAGGAAAACACCAAGATATGAGATAGGGGTGGGATGAATTTGAGTAAATTTATTTCAAATAATCCACGCAAATTATCTTTTACAATGATTTTGAGGAAGGCTTATCCACCATATGATGAAATGAATAAGTGATTAATTATGGAAAGTGAGATATAAATAATTTTAACTTGCTTCACTAGCACTGGACTAAATTTAAGGAGAATTCAAAAGAGATGTGTCAATGTTCCTAACTAACTAAGAACACTCTTATTTAAATTTATGAGTTTCCTCATTGAACATATCTATTTACAACTAACAAATTTTTGAAAAATAATTAATCTCACTTATATATAAAAAAATATAACTCATCTATGTTTTTTTATTTATATTCACTGATGAAGAATGTAGATTATATAATTTATAGTGTATCAATTGGATCCACTATCATCAACATTATGAAAATACATGAACCTATAGTAATATAGAAAACAAGATATTATTATCTTCTCTGGTTTTCTTTCAAGAAAAGGATTATAATTAAGCTTTTTCCTTATATCAATTCTTGACAATTATACATTTTTATCTATATTAATTCCATTTTACATCACTTATTTCCAAAAAAACATTCAACTATTATCTTACAAAAAGTGATATTTTAAGATGATTATGTATTCAAATTATTTATTAATAAATTCCCCCTGAATAATAATTCACGAGCGTTCCCCCCAAAAACATCTCAATGAAGCTTTTATCCCATTGCTGGCATGGGATAAATACCCCTTTGACAAAAATTAAATAAAATATGTCTAGGAATATTCTTGATCAATCCCCTATAATTTTAGAAAATGTTTCCCGCTTTATCAACAAAACCAAAGAGAACATAATTGAACATTCTCAAAAAGTGATTAGAGTCCATAGAATTGTTTTTCTTGAGATATATCATAGATTTTTTTTGAACCACTTTTTTATTTTACCATTTTTTGATAAAAAAATGAAAATATAACCATTTAATAAAAAAATACTTAAAGGAGTAAAGGTTTTTCCATAATTGTGTATGTAAATGGAGAATGATGGACTCAAAGAGCCAATTGATGCAACTCAAAAACTTACACTGGTTATTCCTTTTTCATGATATCTATAATATGACTATATATAAAAAAAATACTCCAACTTCACTTGGATATTCTTTAACTTCTCCATAATAAATTGATATTTTATATTTTTATGCCTTTTAGTTGAGATATGAATTGATTGTTTTCTAATATTATTTTCTCTCAATTTATCACACTTGATAACAATGAGTGATATCACATCAAATATGGAATCTTCCAATTTCATCATCAACCAAAAAAATTGGGTACAATATTGAGTAGTTAAAAAATTTTAAACTTCCAAAATGATCAATGAGATTCAATATTTCTTCTTCTATATGTTAGAAATTAAATAATTTAGAATAAACATTCACCACATTATGTTGAATTTTAATCGTCTAATAAATTTTTTTAATATGTATTTGTAAATCAAATGATTTATTGTTGTGATATAGCATGATAAAAAATGAAATCCACCATGTCTTTAAAATTCCCTAATATTATTTTTACTACTTTATTGTGTATTTATTTTCGAATTATTTGATGTTGTGTGACTTGAAAAGTTGTAAACACAATTTTGGGTCCTTTATTATATGGTATGATATGTTTCTGAGGATTTATCTTTATTATGTCATATCGATATCCTTTTCATTATTATCAGTTCTAAACATAATCCTTATAGAGACTAATTCTTTCTTCACCCTAAAATAACTAAATCAAAACCTTTTGGTATGTTTATAAGATATTTTAGTAGAGAAATAAATGTTCATTGCCTTCATTATTTCAAATACAAACATATAAAATATTATTCCCCTAAAAATTTACTCTCTAAACTTAAACCCCATGAAATAATATATATTTTTCATTACACCTAATGAAGTCCTCTAAATATTATATCATCAATATAAATGACAAAGAACATTCTTTGATAATTATTATTTTTGTTATAGGGATTCTAATAAGATATTCCTCATTTCTATCCAATCTTTCAAAATTGATGATCAACTCTGGATTACCAATCTATTAGTTCCTGGTACATAATGTTCAACTAATTAAGTAAAAAATATTTATTTATACATATGAATATGAATACCATAATTTTATTCTATGTATTATTCCTACTTATTAAATCCTTTAAGGAATGATATTTTTATATATTTTTTAACTACCTTCAAACCCCTTTTCATGGAAATGACCAAGAATAATTGAATTGTTTCATACCAAACCATGAGAGAAAATTCCTCATATATATTAACTATTTCAATATGGAAATACCCATTATACCAAAACGATTCATTTTCATATCCAACATTCTTTATTCATTGATATTGTTTCATTAAACCCATTTGGATCATATCAAATTTTTATCCATCAACATTGATTTTTTTTCCAAAGATTAATTAAATCAATTTGGTGAAGCTATTAATGTATATAATGTATTAAATTATTATCATTAATATACTATTTTATATTATTTGGCGCTATATGAGATGAAAATGTTGTTTGGTGTTGAGAAATAATACTTCTTTTTTTGACAAATATTTATAGTCACCGATAATGTTCTATTTATTTATTTCAGCCTCGATCCTTATCCTCCTCATAGATGATTATATTTTTTCATAAAACTCATAATTGGTGTATTATTTATTTTTATTTATATATCTTTATAATGCTTATAATATTATCACTTTGAAGTCATTTTCCTTAAGAATTTTCTTAGTGATTTGTCAAAAATTCAGCTCACTTTACAGAACATTGATGTCTCATATTTCAATGAATTTTACAATATATTTTTAAAAAATTTCAATTAATTGATATTTCATGAGTACCCTAGAATGAAACATTAACCTAGATTAAATTCAATATTCTTATTGATTTTCACTTTGTTGGGAATAATTCACATAAATAATGAAATTTTAAAGTTCCTCAATGTGGGCATCTTCCCATACATAATATCATATCACATCATTTCTTCTCTATGGAAAAATAATGACTTATTGTTAATATATAGTAAATTAAATTCCACTTCCATCTAATAATTATATGATAGTTCTTTATTGATGATCATAAATTGATCCGTGTTATTAATGATTTAGTTCCCCCCTCAACTGAACTATTTATTTGAGGATTACATACTATCAAAAATTTGTTCCTTATCTTATACTTGTTGATATAATACAACAATTGAATATTAGTAAACATTATCCCTTTTTGGTTTGATATTTCAAAATATCAATCATAAAAATTTCTCACTGAATCTACGATAATGTGAAATGTAATTAAATACTTTATACATGAAAGTGATCACTATAAACCATACATCATGCTAGTTGATGCCAGAATTTGGAGAATGACTGCATTGGGGGGATAAAAGTGAAACGAATGAATCTGGGATGAAAATAACAGAGATCCTGGGGCTGGCCGCCCCAGCCCCCTTCCATGCCCAAAACTCTGCCCGCCGCGACTGGCCGTCCGGGCCTCGTTTCTGCGCCCAAGTCAATGGAAAATAGGGGTTTTCACGCTAGGCCCCATTTCCATGACCAAGGTGACGACGAATGGGGGTTTGCACACCCAACCCCATTTCTGTTCCCAAGGTGATGAAGAATGGGGGTTAGTACGCTGATCCTCAATTCCGCAACCAAGGCGACGTTGAACGGGGTTTTGAGTTCCCATCCATGATTCCGCGCACAAGGCGACATAAAACGGTCATTTTCACACCCGGCCCAGAGTTTGTGCCCAATGTGACATTGAACACCGATTTGCGTGTGCAACCCCATTTTCGCACCCAAGGCGACGACAAATGGTGTTTTGCATGCGCAGCCCCGTTTCTGTGCCCTAGGCACCGACGAACGGGGGTTTGTGTGCCGGGCCACATTTCCATGCCCAAGGCGACGTCAAATGGCCATTTCTGTGCCCGACCCCATAGCACGCACATGCCGATGACCAACCATAGTTTGCGTTCTAGGCTCTTGGGTGACACTCTGAGTACTCCTACGATAAAACGAAACATATCCCCACTCTTCAGTGTGTGTAAACGAAGATGAAGCGATACTCTGCTACGCAAAAATGTCGTCTTCTTGGACCGCGTGGAAAAACAGTGGCTTTCAGGTATTGGTTGTGGCGTGATAGGTTCACCAGGGGTGTCTTTGGATGGGCCCTCTGATTCTCGTGAATTTCATTGCTTCCCGAAGTTATTTGCATGCAAGGGGTCCCATCATGCATGCAAGTTCCCTCTACGTTAGGCGTTCTTGCGCGCAACCCATCAAAACTACGCACAAACCGCCCATCTCGCGCGCAACCCCTCCGGCTTGCCCACGACCGGTTGAACTTGCACGCCAGTGGTCCAACTTGCGTGAAAACCCTTCGTCTTGCACTCCACCCGTATCATTTACGCCCCACTTGTACCACATTCATGAAACCCGTAGATTTTGCACGAAACCTATTTATCTTGCGTGAAATCCTTGTGTCTTGAGTGTGGACTTCCTATCTTGCCCCAGCCCATTCAATTGCACGCAATCCATGTTCTGACCTCTCCTTGAGGCACCTTGTTCGAGCCTTTATTATGCGCGAAACACCTGCATCACACACTCATTCCCCGTGTGGTCCCTCAGGTTTTCACATAGCAATTTCAATGTCCCTTGGATGGTACTTCCCATTGTGTTGATTCGTCTCATGCTCCTTTGTATCGGGATGCTAACAGCTATTACTTCTTCGCATAGCCATGCTAATGTGGACCGTTAATGTTTTTCTCTATAACACCCCCTCTTCATGGTAATTCATGTCCCTTCTCTTCACCAAGGTATAGAGGGTGCTAGTTATGAAAGTCATAGGGGTGCAGAGTAAACCCACCCCATCCGAGCTATAGGATGTTAAACATCCAAGCACCCTCGTCCTCATCACATGACGTTAATCTGTGACCATGTCCTGTGCCCCATGTGTCGGATGGGGGGTTCCCCCACCTTGGACTTTCTGCACACCCACTGGTCTCCACGAGAGTGATATAATTTCTCACATGGAATGAGATCCCCGTCATCAGAGTGGCATCAGTCCACAGGGAAAGGGAAACCACCCTAGTTTTATATCCTAGCTTTCCTTGTAGGAGGAATCACCCACGCTCCTCTCTTCCTGGGTGCCAAATCCCTCTCTCGATGGGATTTTTCACCACCCGGGTCACCACCCTGGAGTAAGTCCCTATCTCCATCTCCCTAGGCTACGAACCATGCGTAAGCCCTTGTTTCCTCTTTGGATGCTAACCACGCCTGAGCCCCACTTCACTTCCCACAGATGCACCTTTCACGACATGATCGTCAGGTCATTGGTGTATCTTGTTTCTCAATGTGATCATGACTCACGTGGGCATAGAGAAAGCATCACCCATGACATCCTCTCCAGGAAGCCTAGTGTGTAAGCTCTAATCCACAAGTGAACTATGAGGTCCTTGATCCCTGACAGGGCAGGGTACGTAGGAATCCTCCCTGAGGTTCAATCCCAACACCTGGTCGTTTCGACCCCCTTCACGTCGGTCCCCACACAATCCTGAACTATGAGTTCTTTGATCCCTGACATGGTGAGGTACCTAGGAAGCCTCCTTGCGGTTCATGACCACCATCCATTGTTCCCGACCATCCTCATGATTGTTCACCATCACCCCACCTGAACTACGAGGTCTTTGATACTTTGCAAGGTAAGGTATGTAGGAAGCCTCCACAAGGTTCATGCCCACCATCTATTTGGGCCCCAGGACCTCCTTCAAGTTCGTTCACCCTCATCCTGCATGACGTTAAACTATGAACCTCAATCAGCGGTAGGCCGTTATCGCCCCTGATCTTCTGTAAGCCGTTGTTTCCCCCAGTCAATGGTAAGTCGTTGCACCCACCTGAACTACGTGGACTTCAATCCTTTCTAAGGTAATGTATGTAGGACACCACCCTGAGGCTAGTTCCGAACAACCATTGGACCACAGGTCCCCCTCCACCTCAATTCATTGACCCCCATCCCACAGGAACTATGTGGGTTTGATCTTTGTCTCCTAGATAAGGTATGTAGGAATCCTACCTGAGTTTCGACCCCCTCCATCGGTTCGCAATTGGGAGGCCATTTAGGGGTAGGCCGTTGTCCACTCCATCCAGTGGTAAGCCGTTGTGACCCCATTCAACGGTAATCCATCGTGACCCTATCCAGCGGTAATCCGTGAACATCCTCATCCATCGATAAGCCGTTGAAATCACCAATCGGCGATAAGATATCATCCGATTAACTAAGAGGACTTTGTTTCCATTCCACGGGGATACATAGGAAGCCTCTTTGTGGCTCGAACCCAAATTCATCGTCATCCCCAGGGCGGTTCCATCCCATTCACCATCCACTTCATTCAACACTCCATAATCCAGCCTGATTCTTACCCAGGCCACCACATCCCGATGGGATCTTTCCACCACATTCCCCATTCTCCTCAACAACAATAGGGAATATTACCACACATTTTCCCCAACATCAGTGTTCTCTCTAGAGGTCTCACCCATCTAATGCAATGTAATTAGTGTTCTGATTAGTCTGTTCTATCTCCTCCAGATGTTAAACTCATGGAATACCCTGTGTTAAACATGGGAAGCTAAGGAAAAACTGAGATACATGCCTAGGGAATGTGACTCCCCGCATTCGACGTGGGATGCCTCGGGATTATGTGCCCTAAAGAATCCCCATAATATGGGAAAGATACCCAGATGCGCTAGTGTCCTAGCATCCATACATGCCAGTGATGTCCAACATGACTACTCCCCTAACCAAAGGTTTCTTCCCTCACCAGACCCTTTGGAATGTCCTGACCGAAGCAGTGTAATTAACTGGTGTCCATGAAGATATGAAACTAGGAAGATTTTCACGAACAATGTCTTAAATATATAAGAGAGAATCGAACTCGGTGAAAAGTTTCATGGAGGAATCCATGGAAGGAAGAACTGATATCCCATCATAATTTTTTGATCAAGGAGCAAACGTCCCTGAACAAAGAACAGATGTCGCCGACCTTTGGAAAGTGGGGATGAAGGGAAAAAAATAGTGCCACCGTCCCCTAATAAGACAGACGTGCTCACCCCAGTGAAAGTGTCGGAAACATAAATGGTGAACCCGACATGAATTTCGTCTCCCCACAATGGATGTTATTAGCGTTTGAGACATCATTGGATTAGCGTGTCACTGGATCCATCAATCCGACACCAGGTCCCGCCATGAAAATAGAGGGAATAGTGTGAAACTCACCATAAGTTGGTGTAGTAGAACGTTGGACATCCTGGTCTATAAATTTGTTAGCGTGGACCCCTCTTACCAATCATGGAAGACATGATGGAGCTGTGGAACTGATCGTCGATTCCTTTTTCTTTCAGCACTAATGAGATAATCTCCTTGTTTTCAAAAACCACGCTACTGCACCTGGAACTCTGTCACCACCTGCCCATTGAGGCAGTGGCATGAAAAGTACCATCATGATAATATTGCACGGTTCTGCCTATTCTACAATGGTCTCAATGGCCATGACCACAGGGTGCCTTCACCCCATCTCTCCCCCATTGTTCATCCAACGAAGGATGTTCAACGACCTTGTACGCTGGTAAGATAAGGAGGGTATTACCCCGACTCAGGATATGGTCCTCCTTGATTTAGAGGAATCTGCACCTCATCATCAATGTCGTCCCTAAGGGTCGCGTAGGGAGCCATTGCTCCCCACTCTATCATATAACCGTTTCAGGAGCCTCTACCACGAACGTCTCGATGATTCCATGCCCTACGCCGACGAGGTAGGGGATATCTGGGTCAGCCCAGCCAGGATCCCATTCCAGGGGCTCCCACCAGGCCGCGTCAATGCAGCCACTTAGTCTTACTGGCTGAGGAGCAGGAAAGCTATGTACCTGTACCACCGGATCCAGTCTGTATAACCCGACACCAGTGTCGGGCTCAAGCCGAAGAGGACGGCTGCCAAGGGGTTTCAATGTCAGTGTCTACTATGTCCTGAGCCACCGCCAATGCATATCACCAGCTCCATGTATATGCTAAGCATGTGAATTCATATTCCCAACCTGGATCGAGGCCCCAACTGCACCATGGGTAGGCTGGGTCGACTCTCTCGGTCGTCGGCATAGGCAGTGGCCGCTGAAGACTAACGCGTAGATATTCCACCCAGTACGGAGGTCCCCCCTGTACCACCATGATGGAGAACGCTAATCTTCCCCACTTCCTAGCTCAGCATGGAGGTCCATCCCATGCCACCTTCAATCCAAATGAGTATCCTCCCTGCGACGATGACACTCAGTACAGAAGTCTCTCCCGTGCCCACTACAATGGATATGGAGTCATTCCTCCCGCCATAGACCGTTGGTATGGGGACGTTGCATATCCTGTCACTCTTCAACATGGGGACCCTCCCCGTTTCCTCGTAGCATCGGGTGAAGGAACTCCTCACCCCATCAATCAGAGGAGTGAGGGTCGGCTTCAGCTCCCCGGTGCCCAGCCTAAGGTCCTACCCATGTTCAGATCGACCAGTACGAGGACCTTCCTCGCACTGATGTCACCAGGGGAAATAAGAATAAAGGTCCTCCCCTTGGTCCTACCAGTTCCAGAAGAGTTCTTACCTGCTTCTTCGTTACCCACAGAGGTCCTCCCCATGACCCCTTTAATATCTGTTGTGGTGCTCCTCACACCCTGGCTTACTCTGGTGGAAACCCTCTCCGCTCTAGCACCAGTACGGCCGAAGGACCTCCTCGTGTTAGAAATATGCCCTATCTCTAAGAGCCATCCAGGGCCAGGAAGGCGGGTTATCACCACCATAAGACGAATTCGAGGAAGTTCCAGACAGAGATCAAACCAGTCCGCTTCTCAGTCTCCGAAGCAAAGTACGACTAAGCACATGACCCCTCCCCTCGCTCCTCCGAGCCAAGGGCTAGGGCAGGAACAAGGCACATTAGCCTAGTACTACCAGAATGTGAGTTCCATCTAATTCATGCCTCCCTCCATAGGTATATCAAAGAGGATGAAAATTTTGAAACCCCGCAGGTTACAGTCATGCAATTACCACCATCATCACCAGAAGCACTCTCTACCTTGACAAGAGATCTCAAAGAGCTATTATATGGACCAATGTTGGTTGAACAACAATGCGACTTATTGCCAGTAGCCCCTTCCCATGCACCAGGAACTGTGGCCGTTAGCCCATCCTACCACGATGTGGTGGGTAAGTCACTACACTCTTTGGAGGACAACCCGAGATTCGGCGGCCTGTCAGCCAGTCCATAGTATTCCCCACCGAACAGCCTACCATCCCAATAGTCTGTGTCATTACCGCTGCCATTTTATCACCTGCCTCTAGTTGATGAGTTGGGTAATGAAGAGCCAGTCCCTGAATCCGAGACAAGGAGCTTACGGAATATCCTCATAGCGTACCACTTCCTGGAGATGTTCTAGCCCATGGAATCACCGAATTTCTACATGCCAGAATCCCTCACCCTAGAGAAAGTTCAGTGTTTTCGCCAAACCCTATGGGTGACACACTTCCACCTCCGTCATCAGCAAGTGGCTTATCCCAGGATCGAAGGGAATTTTGAAGACATTTCCGAGCTATTCTGTCTAGTTTATTTGGACGAACTACCTATGGCTCAGTTCCCTGAGTCACCAGGTCATCATAATTCCCTGCAACAAAAATTCATTCAGAGTTTCAAGGTACTTCTCAAGAATATCAAGGTGGCTTCCCCAACGTACAAATCCCTCGATGGGGTAGTATGCTACCCTCCTCTTCATTAATATTCGACGGCAACCCAAATCACTAGATTACATTGAGGACATGCCCTAAGGTAGAGTCACAGTAAACATGGACACCTTATCGGAAGAGGAAAACGAGCTGGAGATCTTGGATGGGTACCTTCCCTCTGAAAGCGTGCAACACTTATTGGACCCCTCGAGGAGGGTTACTTGTCAACAGAGGATCCCGCTGGGTCTCCCTACACCCACCTTGGCATTGGTCCTTACCTGAAATCACGGTAAGGGTAAATATCATCTTGGAGCCGTCAAACCCTCTGACCCATCCGACTCAGTGCAGAAGATGGAGGTAGTCCCCCAAAAAATCAGGGTTGTCTTAGAAACTTCCCAAACCAAAAAAGTTGGTTGATGATCTCCTAAATGAATGCACTACAAAACAACATCCAGATTACAGGGATCCGCAACCAGTACAGTAGGGGAAGGAACAACTTCCCTTCTTCTAGCTGCCTCCAGGCGACCCTAGCCATCATGCTCCCGCAGACAGGTTTGAAGCCAGAACTTATAGCAAGAGGGTGCAGTATGTCTCTCCAAACCCTTTAGAACAGCCCGAAAATCCAAGGGATCTAGCTCGGGTTCCCCCAACTGCACCGAGGGTCATGCCACCAGTCGCTCCTCTTGCCACTGGGCATGCTTACCATCATGAAGACACCGCCAACGAACTCGGGGTTAGGGATCCCCATCACGACAGGAATCCCTGCCCAAATGATCCACTGGTGGAAATCATTTCCTGCCTTGATGCATTGGAAACATGATAGGTAGAAATGCCACCGGATGCCAAGCCATATCCAGCACGTGTGGTTGATATGGCAGCACCTCTGGGTTTTGGGAATTCCACCTTTTCCCCTTTCAATGGGACATGGGACCCACTGCAGCATTTGGTCCACTTCACCTCAAGATGTGGGACCATGTTAGGGACTCCAGCGTAGCAGGAGGCCGCTAAGCTCCAATGTTTTGTGAAGACATTGGAGGGGCCTATGTTTTTATAGTACATCCAGCTCCCCATCAGATCAAAAACCAGCTGGGACGATCTCCGTAGGCAATTCAACTACCAGTTCACCTCCATGATGCGGAAAATGAGTATCAAGAACCTCTTGAAGTGCATGAAGAGGCTTAATGAGTGTGTAACTAACTTTGTCGCCCGGTGGAAAGGAATCACCTACTCCCTTGACATGCCATTGACCCAAGAGAAATTACTGACGATGTGTGTTGGAAATGTTAAGATGGAACTGGTTCCCTCTCTGATCACCCAGAACTACCCTCGAGGCTTCTGAGACATCTATGATAAGGCCCATCACCCGAAAGAAGCCCAAGTAATCCAGGAACGTTCATTGCCTCCTGCAATTCCTGTGAGTAGGGATATAAGCACCGATCCTACCATGGTGTCCCAAATAGAGGCCCCCAGACAGGTGGAATTATTTCCAATGGAGCTGCCTCTGCAACCACACAGAGGCCCACCACCATAGGTGCGACCTCCAGCCTAGCAGCAGCCCCCCCATAATCAACTGGTGCCCCTGTATAATGCGATGTCGCTGCCTAGGCAGGAAAATCAGGCCCCCTCCTCAAGAGGATCCTCCATCCCCCCATTAGGGTCAGGCTCCAAGGGTCCCCTTTCCAAACAGAAGAAACTGAAACTACTTATTCAACAACAATCAGGTCCCCTGCTATTTCCGAAGTGCCTTGGAACAAGGGATTGTGCGTTTGGATGAGTGCATAAGGCCAGAAGATACAAACCTCACTGATCTCCCCAACTACTGCCCATATCACCGGATCATGGCGCACACCCTCAAGTAGTGCTATGTTTCTAAAGACTGGCTTCAAGACCAGGACGATAACAACGTAGTCTGGTTGGGCCCATCCCCGACATAAGTGGCATGTGTTTTTTGTAAGGACAGATAGCAACATCGACGACGAAGGTGAGTGGAAGTAGTTTTCTAATTGTGGGTCCCTGAAGTATGATGACTGGATGGATCGAAAAGCAGTCGCATGTTCCCATGGTGTCATCCGAGCCTGCCTTAATTGGCTAGAGCCTTCAGGACCTGCGACCACCACTTTGGCATCATCGTCTCAGTTGGACTCTTCCCATAAGAGCAAGCATCGGCGACGCAAGGGAAATCAACATGCCCCGCCATTTACATCGTCATCCCCACACACTTGGCGACTTCATGCCCCCATAGATAGAGATTCCTCCCAGAATCCTCCTAGTAGTGGATGCCTCTTCAAGTGATAGTCAGGGGTATGCTTCGGTTAACACCGTGGAGTTGGTAAACCCCTACATGACTCCCAATGATAGGGAGCACCATGAGGATCTCCCCAACATCCCCTGCCAATGCCAACGTCGATGGAGCCGCGACCATATGGGTCACCAAGGCACATTAGTTGGCACTTCCAGCCAGGCCGTGCATGCCACTAAGACTAGACAGCAGGACAAGAGAATAGCTCATCATGCACAACCTCCTCATCTGGTGTCATAATGCCTGCCTCCACCATCTTTTGTGCTATTTGATCAGGCAGATCCACCTCAGCCATGCCGCAAATGGCCACGCCCTGCTACAGGCTGGTCTCTGTCGCCTAACCCTCATCCGATATCCACTCTATCGGCTTCGACTAGTGGGAAGAAAGATATGCCCAACCATAGTCAGTCGCCGGCCCAGCTGACAGGGGCCACCGTACCGCCTGTCATAGAGCGACCTCTTGCAAGCAGAAGTTTATGCCTAGTGTGGAAGTATGATTTTCTCAATAACCTTTCCAACATTCAAACAAGGCTTTCCATCCTTGAGGTTATTCACCTATCGTCAGATATCCATGATCCCCTCGCTGGGGCTTTACGAAGCCCCCTCCAGTTTGAGATAGAGGTAGCAGTCACAGAGGCCTTTCAGGCAGAAGCGATAAAGAATGCTGAATGTTTGGCCATTATCTCATTCTCCGAAAAAGATGAAGGTTTCCCATACAAGGTCACATTCGCTCACAATATATCACCGGCCAATTCCATGGTGTGGAGTTTTTCCGTTGTTTTGTTGACACCGGCTCCATGATTGACCTTATCCCAACACAGACACTGTGGAAGCTGGGGTTATTTGAATATGACTAGACTCCCCCCGTCCAAGAAATCCAAGGGTATGACAGGACATATCAGATCCCAGTCGGCAAGATTCATTTGAAGACCCAGTTTGGTGGCCTAGTTTCCAGTACCAATTTTATGGTTGTCTCCCAACACACCACGTACAATGCATTGATATATATACCATGGCTCCACCTGCACGCGGTGGTTCTGTCATCGTATCCCGAGTACCTCAAGTACTCCTTCAATGGTTGATTGGGCGTGTTATAAGGTGATGCATCTCCTTTCACCTCTTGTGAAGCCCACTACCTGGATGCCGACTATTACAAGAGTAAGAAAAAACAGATTCAGGCTAGTGAGGTTGAACCCGTTGCGGTTGCAATGAACCCCAGGGCAGGACTTGATGACATCAATGTCTTCCCGATCCATCTATTGGAGGCCATGAACCCCGATATGGGGCAATTTTTTATTGTCTCTAGTACAAGGGGGAGCATATTCTCAGGTCCAATAGAAGTTAGAAGATCACTTTATACTCTTATACAAATCAGGCTCAGGTGATCCTGGAGCCTCTTACCCCCATAAGGTATCAGGATGTTTTCCCCATTGCAACAGAAATATGTTATACGTGCCTGTTTTTCCAGGATGTAATTAAACGGCTCAAGACAAAACTCCATATTGATTTGATATCATCAAGCGTGGCCCCTTGGGAAGAAGACCAAATGGGATCAGATAGACAACCTTCATTGATATGGTTTCGGCAGGACTGGAATCTCCCGATGAAGTGACCACTGCCATTCAAGCTGGTACCTGACTCTCCTAGGGATCTGCCGACCCAGTGGAATCTCCTCTCGTAGGGGATCCCTCTTCCTCAAGTGAAAAAGAGGATTTAGAGGATGCTCCCCCTTCCTTTGAATATTACATTTCTTCTATGGTCGATGAGTTGGTACAGGTAAACCTCGGTAGCGAGGCAGATTTGAGACCTACATTAATTCTATGCCACCATGACCCTAGAGGAGTATAAATGGTACGTTAACTTCCAAAAAACAACATCGCGTTGTTTTCTCCTAAAGCTACGATGAGATTCCATGACTAGATCCTCATGTAGCCATCCACCGCCTCGTTCTCCCTAAAAATCATTGCGGGTTCAAGAATCCTCCCAGGAAGATGCACCCTTATCATGGTGCCATGGTAGAGGCTGAATTTAATAAGATCATCAGATCCCATTTCACTAAGTAGGTACAGTATCCCAAATCACTGGCCAACATCATAGCAGTTAGGAAGAAGAACTGACAGATCTGAGTCTGCATCGACTTCCAAGAGCTCAACTGTGTCTATCTGAAGGATTATTTTCCCCTCCCCATGACGGAATTTTTGATGGATGCTAAAGCTGGGTTATAAGACCTCTCCTTCATGGATGATGACTTTGGATAAAACTAAATACGAATGTCCCCCAATGACGGGGAGTCTACAGCCATCAGAACAACACAAGGTACGTTTTCTTACCAAGTTATTCCCTTTGGTTTAAAGAATCAAGTTTCCACCTTTCAGTGGGCCACACATCACATATTCAATCCAATCCTCGAGACCTTGGTGGAATGATATGGGGACTATCTGGTGGTCAAAACTCATCAGCACCAGGACCATCTCAAATACCTTGAGAATGTGTTTGGCATCCTCCGTTCTCACTACCTGAAGATGAACCAATTAAAATGTGCCTTTGGGGACACCTCCAGAAAATTTCTTGTCTTCATTGTCAGATATAGGGACATCGATATCGACCTAGAGAAGATTAAGGCCATCAACCAGATGCCTCCCTCAAGAAATATTTGAGAGAATTGTGCTTTTCGTTGAAACATTGCCTACATAAGCCGATTCATTACGAATATAGCTGGATAGTGTAAGCCATTTTCCCATCTCATGAAGAAAGGCATCGCTTACGAATGGGACAAAGAGTGCCAAACCACATTCAAGGGAATCAAGCAGTATCTGCCCTAGCCTTTGGTCTTGATGCCACCCATCTCTGGAAAACCATTGATCCTTTATGTGACTACCCTAGAACGATCTCTTGGAACCCTTCTTGCCTAAAAGAACAATGAGGGGATGCAGAATAACCATTACTTCCTCATCCTTATTGTCCTCGATATAGATACAAGATACTCCCTGATCGAAAAGAGATACCTTATGTTGGAATTTTCAGTACAGAAATTGTGACATTACTTGTAGCACCATGAGGTACACCTGGTGTCTCGGGTAGACCCATTGATGTACATTCTGAACTGCCCCGTGTTGATACGTTGTCTCACTCGGTGGGAAGTGATTCTCCAGTAGTTTGATATCAAGTTTGTCCCTCAGAAAGCTATTAAGGGGAAATCATTGGCATAATTCCTTACTTCCCATCCATATTCTGCTGACCAGTCCTTGGATCTGGATTTCCCTAATGATGTGATCCTCTCGGTAGACCAATCCATGTCGTGCTAGCAGATGCACTTCGATGGTGCTTCCCGAATCCCCACCGGCATGAGGCTTAATGAGCCCATGCTCAATAGGGTAGGCTTGGGTATCTTCTTTATTACCCCGGCACAATCCATTATTTCGCACTCGTTCTAGTTTTCAGAAGGATACACCAACAATGAGGCAGAGTATCAGGCTCTTATCACTAGCCTCGAGCTGGCCCTCGATATTTATGTGCTCTATTTACATGTGAAAGTGTATTCTAAACTAGTCATCAAGCATATCAACAGTGACTACGTCGTCAGAAATCCCAAGCCGGTACCATTGTTGGAGGGCACTCTACAGCTAATGGCCTAGTTCCCATCTCGGTCAGAAGTTACCCTTGTCCCTCAATCTCAAAATGCTCGAGCTGATTCCCTGGCCAGCCTAGCTGCATCACTTGTAGAGCCCAAGCAGGATGACCTCATTATCCATGTGACACATCAGAGAGTAATTGATCCTGTCTCCCCAGGTGACAACGATGGCCTATAGGTGAGCCATATTACTGTTGGCGCCTCCACGTGAGGACCCCCAGGTCCCTTGGATGTGGTGATTGAGGTAGCTCCCTATTGGAGGATAACTTTGGTTGAATACCTCCAACACGGTAATCTCCCTGTAGATCAGGCTGAGCATGAGTGAATCTGACGTTGCGCATTGTTGTTTACCCTCCAGGATGGTTCTAGTCTTGAGAAGATCCTCTACAAGTATAAGTTCGATGGTGTTCTCTTCTGTTTCATCCAAGGAGATGAGATTTCTCATGTCATGTAGGAGTTTCATGCCGGTTCCTACAGTGCCTAGCTGACTTGGCCGAAGCTATCTCACCAGATCCCGAGACTGGGGTACTTTTGGCCCTCCATGATCCATGATTTCATCGAGTGCACCAAGAGAAGTCATGCATGCCAAATTCAAGATAACTTTATGAATCAGCCTCCAGAGAATCTCCACAATACCAGGTACTCTTGGCCCTTCAATGTTTGGGGCCTGAATGTCATGGGACCATATCTGTGGGCAATAGCTCTCCAATGTCAGTTCATTTTGACCGTTATAGATTTCGTTTCCAAGTGGACAGAGGCAGTTCCTCTCAAGGAGGTTAAGGCCCGTTCTATCATTGACTTTGTGATATCCAATATCATCTACTAGTTCAGAGTCTCTCAGGTCGTCCTCACCGATAATAGCACAATCTTCCGAGCATCTGAGATGATGAAATTATATTCTAAGTACAACATTCATTATAACCGTACCTACTGCTATCACGTGAAAGAAAATGGATAGATCGAGGTGTTCAACAAAACCATCTCTATCATGTTTTAGAAAATGGTTGGATAGAATAAGAAGACTTGGCCGAAGAAGCTCCCCAATACCCTCTCAGCTTATTGGACAATGACTCCTAATTCCTCCCATGTGACCCCATATTCCTCAGTGTATGGAACTGAGGCCATCATTCCCATCCAGATTCAGTTTCCTTTGTTATGCAGAGTGGTCTATGACCAGTAGGCGCCATATAAGGTAGCTGAAATTCGACTGGATGAATTGGAAGCACCTGACGAGAATAGGCTTCGTGCCCTGCACAATATGAAAAGGCATAAAAAAAGATAGCCAAAGCTTTCAACAAGAAATTTCACCTCCGCTCCTTCTTGCAAGGTGACTTGGTATTGGCCCTCTGGACACCAATGATACTTGGTAGGAAACCACCCATGTTGGACCACAAATGGGAAGGACCATACATAATTCATAGGGTTTAACCCAATTGTGCATAATCACTAGTGACCATGGATGGTGAGCGTATAACTCCTCCAACCAATGTCAAGTTTCTCAAGAAATAATTTACCTAAGATAGCTGGTCCTGCATGACCCTAAACTATCGACTCCTTCATGACCCTAAACGGGTTCATCCCGTAAGAAGTTAAAATATTCATCTTCCTGCAAGACGTTAAACTGTATGGATCTTCTAGAACTACATATGGCTTGATTCCAATCTGCATGGGAGACGTTGGAACACACAAACATTTCGTGTTGAGCCCAACCCCCAAAATATTGTCATTGACAATCCCCCCTGGGGGTAGACCTCTTGGAGGATCCTTACACAGCATAGTGAAGTCTTCATTAGCCCCACTAATGCCAGGATTACGAAGGTTGCACCATGTGCCCCTCCCCAATCTTCTATCCTCCTACATCCTCACCGCACGATGTTAAACTACATGGCCTTTAAGAACTATGTACGACTTTATTTCCATTCCAATGGGATATATTGGAATTCCCACACATTTTGTGTATTGGACAATCCCAAACTTCATAATTCACCCTAGGGTAGGTACATATGGTGGTACATTCTTTTTCCTGAATTCATGTCAAGCTCATCTCGATCCTGCCATACATCCCACTCCTTGGAGATGTCCATGACTCTCACCGCCCTGCTTGACATTAAAATAAATAGGCACAACAATGCTTCACCCACTCCTTTTGTTGGGACTTCATCATCTTTCACGTCCAAAAGGACCCTCGACTAGAATCGATGCTCAGCCCAAGGGATCTCTTACCACTTCGGGCTAACACCCTCGAGGATGTTGAGTAAAAAAATGATACAAGTCTCGTGTTGTGAATATGGTCAGAGGTTGATGCTCATTTGTTGTTCCCATTTCAGGTCACACAATAAGGAAGCTATGTTTCGAACATGGTTAGTGGCTATCCTTTGTCGTTGTCACCACCCCCGTAGATCCCGAGCATTGAGTGTGGTGGTTCATCATGCCCACTGTATCTTCGTGTTACAACTCCCTTCGGGAGATGCCAGCTACCAGACACTTATATTATAGGGAAAGCCGAATCTAGCTCCTTGTTTCCCAAACCAATATCTTCTCACGTGGTCTTAGGAGATTTGAATATGCGGTAACCGCACAAGATGTCATATGGCTACAGTTGGCCGGGACGCCCAGCCTCAGGTCCTTCGACCCCTTCAGGCCTCTCGGACAAGTTATCATTTAGTATTGTGTGGTGCAGTGTGGACTCATGTCCTCATTCACGTCAGGCTATTTCGCCACACCACACATATCCCCTTGAGACATCCCTTCCTTCATTTATCATCCTTTCAATGACCACATGCCCTACCATGATCGAAATGACCCATCATTTGGGTTTTCATCACCCTCTATATCCAGAAGGGCCCCCGAATGGCATGGATGCTTGGCCTAAGGGATCTCCTACTGTTAGGAGCTAACAACCTCAAGGATTGAAAGATACAAATTGATACAAGTCTCATGTAGTGAATATGGTCAGTGGTTGACTCTTAATTGTTTTCACTAACCTCGAGTCACACAATTTTGGATACTGTGTTGCGAACCTGGTGAACAATTGACCATGATCATCATTGCCGCTTTGTTATCTTCCATAAGCGCGATGATTCAACCTCTTTGTCCCATACATATGACATTAAACTAGGCATATACAGTCCGGGCTCTATGACCCTAAACTACGATCACCTTCATCTCACTACAAGATGTTAAACTGAAAACTGGGCCGAACATTCCGTCCGAGGCCCACCTTCAGGACCCATGGCCTTTTCGGCCCCCTGTCCCAAGTTCTCACTTAGGGTTATACGGTGTGGTGTGGGATTATGGTCTCATTCACATCGGGTTACTCTCTGTGTATCACACCTCCTTAGTTTGAGGTATCTTACCCCTTTCTTAGTCATCACTACAAGACGTTAAACTACAAGCTGGCAGGGACTTTCCATCATAGGCCTAGCCTTAGGCCCCTTGGCCTAGTCAGGCCCCGACCCAAGTCTTCACTCAGGATTGTACGATGTGTTATGGGATTATGTCCTCATTCACATCGGGTTATGCACCGTGTCGTACACCTCCTTTTTGTGGGGAATCATACCCATATGGATCCTTACTGCATGACGGTAAACAGCACATTACCCTCTTCTAGAACTACGTGTGGCTTGATTCCCATCCTAATTGAATATGTAGGACCGCCCGAACGTCTATACTTCGGGTCCAACCCCATATCTTAGAAATATCCCTTTAACCTTGGCCCCTTGTCCTGCACTTTCCTAGGGAGATGGGTATATGGTGTGGTATGGGACTATGTCCTCATTCATGTCGGGTTTGTAACAACCACATCATGTACTTATTTCTCCTGAGAGTTCTCTATCCCCTTTTTCTATACTCATATTTTCAAATCATCCACTCTAAATTTCAGCCCCTCGACCCTCTTTGGTGATTCACCAATGTTCCCCAGAGTACTCTGGTTCAGCGTCTGGAGTGTTAGATTTTACCTGGATATGTTCTCACCCAGCTTCCAGGCTTCGTGTTCCCCTTCATTTGGGCTTCCACAATCTTTCACACCTTAAGGGGCCCCCAAATGGCATGTGTGCTAGGCCCAAGGGCCCTACTACCATTACAAGCTAACGTCCTTGAGGGTTTCAGACATAAAATCGATATAAGTCTCACGTTGTGAATATGTTCAGCGGTCGAAGCTCATTTTTTGGTCCCCATATCAGTATAACGCGATATGGATGTTGTGTTCCGAACACAGTCACCAATTATCCTCCACCGTCACACCAACCCCTTGAATCCTTGAATGTCAGTTACATGATTCACATTATTTTCCACCACATCATGTCCAAATGGAATTTCGACACCCCTAGAACTATCCATCAGTGCGCATTCACATGTTAGGAGGAAAAAAGATGTGGTAAAGCCATTATTCGGGGCCCCACACCGACTTACCATTGGAGTGATTTCCAGGTATTGCAAAAATCTATTCGGCCCTTATTTCCCACACCAATTTTAAATCACGTAGGATTTGGGATCGGGTTCAGGTCTGCACTTACATGGTAGGATTTCTCTCCTCTATGGTCCGAGCTCTAAGACATTAAACATAGATCTCTCTTAGAACTACATACAGCTTGATTCCCATTCCCATGGGATATGTTGGTTCGCCTAGACATCTTGTCTTTGGGTCCAGGTCAAGTTCCAATAACTTTTCTCTTATGTTATACCTTCTAGGATTTAATTATTATGGGACTGTGTGGTGTGGTGATGTATTATGTCCTCATTCACGTCGGGTTTTCATTATCCGCACAATGTACGCCCCTTTCTAGGAGTTATACCCCTACTTCCTATCCAACATGATATAAAATTGTATGTTTTCCCACAATGTAGAGAAACCAAACTTGGCGTACATGGAAATTACATTACTTTTTCAGAATAATTAATACATAACAGAAATAGACACATAAGGATCGTAATAGTTTAGTGTCTTTGGAAACTTGGAATATAATCTTCTAATCATGGTGAAAGATCTTCAACATCTCCCATAAATATCTCCCCCTTTTGTTTTCTTACCTAAAACATTTTTTTATATCCTAGGGAAAAGAAGAAATAAAAAGGGTGAGTTCAAATTCTCATTAAGTGTAAACATAAAGAACATAAAACAATCCATAAACATTCGAATGTAAAAACATGAGCATAAAATCTAAACATCAAAATCTTTAGAAATAACATAAAATATTGCAGTACATAATACATAGATCATAAAGGAACATTAACCACTATAAACTAGAATGGGAATAAAACAAGTAATTGTGGAAAACCATTAAGAACATGATATGATTTCCATAGTAGCCAAGGCATTGCTGCCAAGACTATCTTAGTGGACAAAGTCCCTTACTGAATCGAGTTCACTCATCGTTCTAGTCCGGTATCACTGAACCAGATTAACTAGCCATTCCATCCATGTCTATCACCTGAGATATAAATCTTTATCCAATTCATTGGAGGGAGATATAGGTCAAACCCATATCCTAATGAAATCAGTCTTTCGTGTGCCACTAAACAATCATAAACCATTCATTATAAGTCAAAGAATAAAATGGGTTTCATAAACATCATCCCATATTAACATAATCAAAATAGAACAAATGGATATCATTTCATAATAAGAAAAATAAAACCATGTAAATTATAGAGACATTATTCATGAAACATTATCATACTAAATAATTTCATCTTAGATGGGAAATAGTTTTTGATAAAACACTTGAAATGGATTCTTGAGGAAAATTTCCATTCTTCTTAAAAATCATTTTCTTTTCTAAAAATGCCACGAAATTTTAAAAGAGAAGGATTTTTTTAAAATAATCATGAAATATTGTACATGAAGCATCATCAAAATAAGGAGTTAGGAAACTGTGAAAATCAATTCATGTCGTATAAGGTAAAAAACATTCTCCTCGTATTTTTAACAGAAAAGTCAAAAAGTACCACATATGGTAAACAATAGGAAGATTCCTTCCATAACACAAAGTAAAAGTCAAAGAGGGGTAAACATGAATTTAAACATAAATGTATGAATATTAAACATTTTATGAAAAACATTTTTATGGACATGGATGAAAAATATAACCCCAGTAAATACTTACGTATAAGAAATCTCAGATAAAAATGATATGGAAAAATTATCCCTTACCTTAGGTCCAATTTTTTCTTAACGTGTCCGAAACTCTTGTATCGTAGGTTTAAACATATCATTAACTTGTAACAGAACTATAAAAATATTTATTATATCATATATGATTCACTTATGACTTTATATTACCTGTTCTTTTACCAATTCCATGTTAAAGCAGCGTTTTCGGTAAAAGACTTTCATTTATCGTACGTGTTTGGAATTGTTGTTCTTGATATTATTATTTATTATATCAGGATTTAATTAATTCCAGAATGTAAAACATTATTTATATATCATATATATTCCTTATATATTTAAAATAGTTATATAAATGAAATGAAACACATCGTTCATGGAGATGGTAGGCCGTACGTGAGAATGAACGCTGTTTTCCTTTCCTTATTAACTTGAATCTAAGTAAGTAGGTGACACACACACACACACACACATATATATATATATATAAATCCAGTAGTATTATTTTGTTATATATACCATTATTATTCATTATATATACTTTATAATCATTCATGAATGGTTAACATGGAGAATGAATCTCATCGCGACGTGGAGACGGTAATCCGTACATACGCATGAGCGATGATATCATTCCCATAATTATTGAATTGAATTGGAGTGGATGATATAATATCTCAGAATAATTATGATGTTATAATAACCATATATAGTTATTATTTACACCATTATACCCATCCAAGTAATGTGGTGGTGGAAAAACATATTACACCACATCGTGGAGACGGTATTCCGTACGTATGCACGCGCTGTGATTTCGTCTTCCGTAGGATGGATTGATGGTGAAATTGGGTTGTTTCATATTTATAATAAAATATCAGTATATTAGTGATACTTATATTATTACTTTATAATTAAACAACTAATGAAGAAGAAGTAGAAGAAGAAAGACACTTGAAAGATTCGGTAGAAGAGATTACCTCTTCTTCGACGCACCTCTTTTAAGCTTCCTCGTAAGGCACTAGAGTTGGCCTTTTGAGAAGGCAAAAACCTCTATAATATAAATATAGAGGTTGAGAAGAGAAATTGGTAGGGTTTGGCCAAGATTTAAGGATCAAAATTGAGTTAAGAGGAGAGGGAACGAGGTTCCCTTATATACGAGAGGAGAGGGGCACTTTTAGAAACCCGAAAAATATTAATTAATAAAAAAATGCAACCCCAATTAAAAACCTCCAAAATAGACTCCATTCAATGATGAGATGTGATAGGGTTGTAATATAATTAACCAATAAAACTTGTACATGTTTAATGTTTATTTTAAACCTCATGAACTAGATTTATCATTATTTAATCTATTTAATTTTATTTGTGGTAATAAAATTCTTAATTTTAAATTTTTATAAATACATACTTAAATGTTGTAAATTTACCATAATTGTATACTTTATAACCTTTTAGACCATATAATTTTCAATTTTTAGTTTTTAAATATTTTTTGTGATTTTTAAATAATTTAATAATATGTTATTTTTATAAAATATCAATAGTGTCATTTTTGACACTATTCATTACTTGAATTTCAATAAAAACCGTACAGAAGATATGTTCGAACCCAAATATTTAATATATTCTTAACATGCCATATTTATCAAAAAAATCACAGGGCACGTTAATTTGTTCATATATTATTTATTTTAATATTTTTAAAAACATTTATTTGGTATATCTCTTAATAAAATAATTTCTGCAACATTTTTGTATAATTATTTAATATACTTATTTATGGCATAAAAATTAAAAATAAAGTCCTATCATGAATATAAATATAATGGATTTCATTATAATAATTTTACTCGAATTTATCATATTAAAATCACAACTTTAAATTGTTATATTTATTTAATTATGACGGTGAAATCTTTGAAATCATTTAAAATAAAATAATATAAATGTCCTAATTGGTTTTATAAGTCTTCCAATGGTCCAAAAATCCCCCCTTGGATGCTTATGGTATATATATACTCGACCAATAATGCTTGTTCACGTTTCTGGTTCTTTTGATAGGTATTGTTATTTTAATAAAAACTATATTATTGATTTTTCACTAAATAAATATTTTCTACAACATTAATGTATAAGGGTTTAAGGTAATTAAATATTTCTTAAAAATTTAAAATAAATTACTATGATAAAAAAAATAGATTTCAAATGAGTATTTATAATCTAATTTATATTCTGTATAACCATATATTAAAAATAATCTAATTATTAATGTTTGAGTGAGACATATTTCACTTTCCTTTAAATAAATTAAATAAAAGGTCTTAATAAAATACAAGTGGGTTCCATTGGATTTGTTTCGACCCAATTATGATTTAGGGAAAAATATAATCATCCAATTATATTAACACAAGTGTTAGGGTAATTTTATAATATTATATTTACCCTTAATTACCTGATTTACCTTTAACTATGTTAATAAAATTTATCGTACTTACTATTTATAATGCCTAAAAATAAAAAGTAGCTTATTAACATAATTTTGACCTAATGATTTAAAATATGGAATCCATTTTTTCAAATTCAAAACACATAACTTGCAGTAATTGTTTTAAAATAAATCCCATTGTTGAAGAAAATGGGTTTTTGTTTAAAATAGTGCAAAAGATTGAATTTATTTAACCTAAGAATTCATTGTAAAATCAATAATAATGACATAAATTATATTAAATGGTAAAAATATATTCTATTTTTACTTTAAAACAATTTACTATTATAATTTATCCATATAAATTATCCCGATGAAAAAAAGTTGTTTTTAAGTAAAATTTAGCGTGTTTTTACTATTCATCAACATAAGAACGTTGTCAGAAAATTATCAAAACTTTATCCAATATAAATTTTTATATCCTGATTAAAAAGAATAATTTTATTTTTTAACATTGAACTTATAAACTTGTCAAAAATTATATTTAAAATGGCTACTCCATCAAAAGGTGGAAAAACTGCATTTTTAAAAAAAATACTTATTTTACCAAAAAAATTTATTTTTTTCTCATACCATGTTCTAGAAAATATGTAAGATGAATAATGATGTTATAAAATTCAAAATTTAGTTAATAATATTCATAAAGGCTTCTTCATAATAACTTTATAACCATATATCGTTGTTTAGGAAAAACCGGTATTGTGTACAACACACGGTATCGTGGAAAGTCACGATTGTGTGTAATGAAAGCAATGTTAGGGTTGAATGTAGTGCAAGACTCCTTTGTTATAGCTTATAATAGAATCCAACCATAATTCATTTATACATTGAATATATATATACACATAATGTTGTGTAGAACAACTATAATAAAACGAACTTGAAATTGTGTGTAACACGATCTAAGAATAATGTTGCGTATATTGCAAGCTAATACGGTGTTGCATATAGTGCAAGATAATCTTGGTGTAGTATACAATACAAGATATGAAAGAAATTAAAAATAATATATCTCATAAAATATCGGGGTGTTACATTCTACCCCCATTAAAATGAATTTCGCCCATGAAATTCCTTGGGGTTATAATTGTTTTATTACATTAGAGTCTCTTTCATAGAAACCCACATCGAAAGAGGAATACTAGAACTTAATTTTAAAAAGTGAACTTTAGAAACAAAATAGATAGCCAAAGTAAGTAATCACTTGGGTTCCCACATTGGATAACATAGGTGAAAATATAGATATGGAAGAGAAATATAACCATCATGTTCTAATGGAGAGTGGTATAGAACATGGCTATGAAAAAGCCAACAATAAAAAACCCATACATTTGTGATGATCTAAGGTACCATCTAATTCATCAAATATGAGAGAACTAGGAAAAAAGTTTTGGTTTTCAAGATCATTTCCCAAATGTTGTAGAATTTATGAATTAAAAGATATACTTACTTGATTATTGTACAATCTCAATGTTTCTCGTTCCTCGAACAATTTCCACTTCATCTCTTAAAGAAATGAAGTTGAATTTGTCTTTCACAGAGTTTTAGCAGATGATGTGATAGAATGATAGGTCATTTCGTTTGTCTCAAACATAAGATAGAAAAAGTTATATACATAAGTCCATCTATGGTGAGATTAATCGGATATGGTTCCAAAATGGACTTATACTTCATCTATCATACTGCTTATAAAATAAAACTACTTTTTACTAACTAGGGACTTCTTGTAGGCTAGAGGTAGGTGATAAAGGCATGTCGCACTTCGGTTGTGGGTTCGATTCCCATATCCTTGTCCGACACGACGGGTTGTTGCCTATCCTATAGGTTGTCCTTTTTCTAAAACTAATTTATTTTTATCTTCCATCAATTATATTAAAAAAAGTTCTATCCTTAAACAATATTAACTTCTTTCCAAAATAATATATTCCAATCTTTAGAATTATACAAAATATTTCTGTCCAATATCATATTATAGTGAAAAAGATTACTAGAGAGCTCATATAACAAGCATGTGAATTCCATCATTTATCCCCCATATATCATAAGATATATCTTGTTGATCACATTCGAAACATGTGAATACCTTAATCATGTATTCTTTACATAGGCCTTAGTGAAAACATGAATGCTGTCAAATGTTAACTCTCTCAACATACCAAAATCCCAAAATTTCTACATACTCAAACCATGATATAACTTTGTCCTTATATCATACATGAGATCATTTAATTTTATCTTTATCCCTTTATTATGCACATACCATCTTCTTTCCAAAAATATTTCTATCTCTTTTCATGGTTACCAATACCATATAATTATTGAAAACCAACACATAGATATTCCAAAACTCCACGATACCATAAATGTGATTTCATGATACTATTTTGAAATCCCATTACGTAAACACTTAATCATTCCTCAACATCATTGTCATACTCAACATCACAAATAGTGATTGCATGTGACTTCCCTTTATCTATTGCCTTAAGAGGATTCTCACGTTGATCATCATTAACCCTTAGATTAGGGAATTGATTAGAATAATGCCCCATTTCCATGCACTTGAAGCATTGAAGTGTTGGTGGAGCGTTCTCTGTAGTCTTTTCTCTATTCACATCATTAGCTACCTTTTTCCTATAACATCGACACTCAATTGCTCTATGACCTTATTTTCCACACTTAAAACATTTTCTAGTACCTTTTAGACAATCTACACCATGATTCTTTCCACACTTTTAGAATAAAGAAACATTCATCTTCTTTTCACCATTGTTCTAAGATTTCTCCTTGAACTCCATCTTTCATTTCTTGTCAAAACCATGATATGGATATGTAACACCAACATCAATTTCTACCTTGATATCACAATGCACAATTTCTTCATAGCTACTTAAGTCTCTTATAACTAATTCCCTTTTAAGACTTGGTTTTAAGCCACTGAAGAATCGATCAACTTTACATTCAGGTTAGATGATAAAGCCAGATGCATACCTTGCAAGCCTTGTAAAATTCGCTTCGTATATACCAACAGATTCATCATCATTTTTCTTAAGCTCAAGGAACTCCTTTTACATCTTTGTTTGAAGAATACGAGGGATGTACTTATTGAAAAACAAGTTCATGAACTCGTCCTGTTCCATTGATTCAATTTTATATTGGGCCTTGTATTCTTAATTAGATTCCACCATTGGTCTGCTTCCCCTTCTAAACGGTAAACAACCAGAATGTCTTTTTCATGATCTGAACAGTGAAGTATGGAAAATATATTTTCAATGGTACTGATCCATTGTTCAGCAACAAGTGGATTAGAAAACCCACTGAAAGAAGGTGGACATTACCTCATGAAGGACTCAATAGAATATTGTTCCCTTATCTACTCATTTGGAAGTATATAATGATTTGTATCTTGTGTACGAAAATAAATAATATTTTTCACTCCATCTCCCATAACATTGGTTTTTTAAGAAGGACAATCATTGTATTGTCAATTACATTGACCAACACGGTTCTTTCGGGTTCCATCCATCGTCTAAAAACCCAAAAGAATAGCGTGAGAAGAAAAAATCATACTATGGAAAACAACATATTAAAGGGGTATTACCTTCAATATATAACATCTTAGGTTTAATTCAAAGATCATTACCATAATTATCGGACTATAACCTATACTTATACTTAACCATAGAGACATCCCTATACATACCTTAGAAATATCTCTAGGAATCACACTAAAGTTTTCGCATCCTAGTTTCCAAAGGTTAACTAAAACTTTCTTCATATACCAACTGTAGAGACCCCAAACTTGACATACATGGAAATTACATTATTTTTTTTTGGAATACTTAATACATAACAGAAACAGACACATTAAGACCGTAATAGTGTAGTGTCATTGAAAACTTGGAATATAATCTTCTAATCATGGTGAAATATCTTCAACATCCCTCATAAAGATCTTCCCATTTTGTTTTCTTACCTAAAACATTTCTTTATATCCTGGGGAAAAGAAAACATAAAAAGGGTGAGCTCAAATTCTCATTAAGGGTAAGTAAAGATAACATAAAACAATCCATAAACATTAGAATGTAAAAACATGAGCATAAAATCTAAACATAAAAATCTTGAGCGATGACATAAAACATTGAAGTACATAAGGCATAGATAATAAAGGAACATTAATCATGATAAACTAGAATGGGAATAAAACATGAAATTGTGTAAAACCATTAATAACATGATATGATTTCCATAGTAGCGAAGGCATTACTGCCAATACCATCTTAGTGGACAAAGTCCTTTATTGAATCGAGTTCACTCCTCGTTCCAGTCCTGTATCACTGAACCAGATTAACATGTTGTTCAAGCCATGTCTATCTCATGAGAAATAAATCTTTACCCAATGAATTGGAGGTAGATATAGGTCCCACCCATCTCATAATGATATCATTCTTTCGTGTGCCACAAAACAATCATAAACCATTCATCATAAGCCAAAGAATAAAATGGGTTTCTTAAACATCATCCAATCTTAACATAATCCATATAAAACAAATGGATATCATTTCATCATAAGTAAAATAAAACCATGTAAATAATAGATACATTATACTTGAAACATAATCATACTAAATTATGTAATCTTAAATGGGAAATAGTTTTGATAAAACACTTGAAATGGATTCTTGAGGAAAATATCCTTTCTTCTTCAAAATCCTTTTCTTTACTCAAAATGCGATGAAATTTTAAAAGAAAAGGTTTTTTTTGAAAATAATCATGAAATATTGTACAGGAAGATTTATGAAAATAAGGAGTTAGGAAACCGTAAAAACCAATTAATGGTGTATAAGATAAAAAAACATTCTCCTCGTACTTTCAACGGAAAAGTCAAAAAGTACCACAAATGGTAAACAAAATAAAGATTCCTTCCATAACACAATGTAAAAGTCAAAGAGGGGTAAACATGACTTAAAAAATAAATGGAATAATATTAAACAATTTATGAAAAACATTTTTATGGACATGGATGAAAAATATAACCCCTGTAAATACTTGAGAACAAGCAATCTCGGATAAAATGAGATTGCAAAATTATCCCTTACGTTAGGTCCAATTTATTCCATACGTGTCCAAAACTATTGTATAGTGGTTTTAAATATATTATTAACTTGTAAAACAACCATAATAATATTAATGATATCATATATGATTCACTTATGCCTTTATATTACCCGTTCTTTTGTCAATTCAATGTTAAAGCAGTGTTTTCGGTAAAATCATTTCATTTATCGTACGTGTTTGGACTTGTTGTTCTTGATATTATTATTACATATATCATGATTTAATTACTTCCAGAATTTAAAACTTTATTTATATATCATATATATTCAGTATATATATATATAATAGATATATAAATTAAATGAAACACACCGTTCATGGAGACGGTAGGTCGTACGTGCGCATGAATGTTGTTTTGCTTTCCTTATTGACTTGAATCTATGTAAGTAGATGAAACACACATATATATATACATAAATCCAGTAGCATTATTATGTTTTATATAACATTATTATTAATTATATATACTTTATAATCATTCATGAATGGTTAACATTGAGAATGAATCTCATCACGATGTAGAGACAGTAATCTGTACGTACACATGAGTGATGATATCATTCCCATAATTATTGAATTGAATTGGAGTGGATGATATAATATCTCATAGTCCATATGATGTTATAATAACCATATAGAGTTATTATTTACACCATTATACCCATCCAAGTAAGGTGGTGGTGGAAAAGCAAATTACACCACAGCGTGGAGAGGGTATTCCGTACGTACGCACGCATGGTGATTTGGTTTTCCGTAGGATGGATAGAAGGTGAAATTGGGTTTTTTCATATTTATACTAAAATTTAAGTATATTAGTGATACTTATGTTATTAATTTATAGTGAAACAACTAATGAAGAAGAAGTTGAAGAAGAATGAAACTTGAAAGATTCGGTAGAAGAGATTACCTCTTCTTTGATGCACCTCTTTCAAGATTCCTCTTAAGGAACTAGAGTTGGCCCTTTGAGAAGACCAGAACCTCTGTAATATAAATATAGAGGTTGAGAAGAGAAATTGGCAGGGTTTGGCTGATTTCGAAGGCTGAAAATTGAGTTAAGAGGAGAGGGAAGGAGGTGCCTTATATAAGAGAGGAGAGGGGCACTTTTGGAAACCCGAAAAATATTAAATAATAATAAAATGCAACCCCAATTAAAAACCTCCAAATTTGGCTCAATTTTAAGATGAGATGAGATAGGGTTGTAATCTCATCAACCAATAAAACTTTTACATGTTTTATGTTTATTTTAAACCTTATGAACTTTATTTATCATTATTTAATCTATTTAATTTTATTTGTGGTAATAAAATTCTAAATTTTAAATTGTAATAAATACATACTTAAATGCTGTCAATTTCCAATAATTGGATAATTTATAACCTTTTAGACCATATAAATTTCAATTTTAGTATTTAAATATATTTTTTTGATTTTTAAATAATTTAATAATATGTTATTTTTATAAAATACCAATAGTGTCAATTTTGACACTATTCATTATTTGAGTTTAAATAAAAACCACACAAAAGAATGGTCGAAACAAAATAAATAATAGATTCTTAACCTATCATATTCATAAAAAAAATCATGGGACACATTAATTTGTTCATATATTATTAATTTTAATATTTTTAATACCAGTTATTTGGTATATCTTTTTATAAAATAATTACTACAACATTTTTGTACAATTTTTTCATATACTTATTATTTACATAAAAATTATAAATAAAATCCTATGAAGAAGATAAATATAATACCTTTCATAATAATATTTTTAATCGAATTTATCATCTTAAAATCACAACATTTAAATTGTAATATTTCTTAAATTATGAAGGGGATATCTTTGACATCATTTAAAATAATATAATATAATTGTCCTAATTAGTTTTATAAGGCTCCAAATGGACCACAAATATACCCTTGGATGATTTTGGTATAGATATACTCGACCAATAATTTTTTTTCAAGTTTCCAGTCATTTTGATAGATATTGTTATTTTAATAAAAACTATATTTTTGATTTTTCACTAAATAAATAATTTCAATATCATTAATGTATAAGCTATTAAGGTAATTAAATATTTCTTAAAAATTACAAATAAATTACCACGATAAATAAAAAAGTTTTAGATTTAAAATTTTTATTTAAAATCTAATTTGTATTCTGTATATCCTTATATTAAAAATAATCTAATTATTAATGTTTGAGTGAGACATATTTCACTTTCCTTTAAATAAAATAAATAAAAGGTCTTAATAAAATACAAGTGGGTTCCATTAGATTCATTTTTGACCAAAGTATGATTTAGGGAAAAATATAATAATCCAGTTATATTAAGGCAAGTGTTAAGGTAATTTTATAATAATATATTTACCCTTAATTACCCGATTTACCTTTAACTATGGTAAATAAAATTTATCGTAGTTACTATTCATAATGCCTATAAACAAAACGTAACTTATTAACATAATTTGGACCTACTGATTCCAAATATGGAATCAATTTTCCCAAATTCATGACTCAAAAGTTGCAGTAATTAATTTAAAATTAACCATGTTGTCGGAAAAAACGGGTTTTAGTTTAAAACATTGCAAAAGATTGAATTGACTTAACCTACGAATTCAATGAAAAATCAATGATAATGAAAAAAATATATTAAATATGAAAAATATATTCTATTTATACTTTAAAATAATTTACTTTTATAATTTAATCATATAAATTATCTCGATGAAAAAATTTGTTTTTATGTAAAATTTAGCGTGTTTTTCCTATTCATCAAAATAAGAACGTTGAGTGAAAAATATCAAAACTTTATCCAATGTAAATTTTTATATCCTAATTCAAAATAAAAAGTTTATTTTGTAAAATTGAACTTATAAACTTGTCAAAAATTATATTTAAAATGGATGCGCCATCAAAATGCGGCAAAACTGCATTTTTTTTAAAATACTTATTTTACCCGAAAAATTTATTTTGTTCTCATACCATGTTCTAGAAAATGTGTATGATGAATAATAATTTTATAAAATTATAAATTTAGTTAATAATATTCATAACGGCTAGTTCATAATAATATTATAACCTTATATCAATGTTTAGGGAACCCCGGCATTTCATTCAACACGCGCTATCGAGGAAGGTCGCGATTGCGTGTAATGAAATCCAAGTCGGGGTTCCGTGTAGTGCAAGACTCCATTGTTGTAGTGTATAATAGAATCCAACCATAACTAATTTATACATTTAATTTATATATATATATACACTCGATGTTTCATAGAATAACTACTATCAAACGAACATGAAATTGTGTGTAACATGATCCAAGAATAGTGTTGTGTATACTACAAGTTAATATGGTGTTGCGTATAGCACATGATAATATTGGTGTAGCATACAACAGAAGATATGAATGAAATTAAAAATAATATATCTCATAAAATCATAGGATGTTACACGCACGACGTTAAAAGGCACATTCAAGAACTAAATGTGGCTTGATTCCCATTCTCATGGGATATGTAGGAACACCCGAACATCTCGTCTTCATGTCCAGTTCAATTGGGAGATAGTTTCTCCTACCCTTAATCCTCTAATCTTTCTTTAACCCTTAGAGAATGGTTTCCTCCTCATAATTGCACATGGTATGGCGTGGACCTTGTCCGCATTCACGTTGGGTATGATTTATCATGCCATGTGAATCCCCTCTAGAACCTCATCTATACTGTATATGTCTGACCCATATGACTTTAAACAATGATGCTTAGTCCCACATGGATTTAAACTATTTCTTCTATCCTGCATGACATTACAAATGCGTGGAAGGTCCCATCACATGACCCTAAACTGTGACATTATCATCCTGGCCACACTATGAAAAATGGCATTGCATTGTGATGTCCTCAACTGTGGGGAAGTCATGTTTGGTATCAGTTACACACCATACCAATTGTCAACACCTTCATATGGATTTATTCCTGTGGTGATACCTTCACATTCTATCCTAGGTCCATCGCTTCACAAAAAAATACATTCATCCTAAAGGAAAAACAAGATATAACAAATAACGTTTCTTTTGGTGCAAGGGCCAGACCCACACAACCTTATTATACCTAACAATAGTATCCTACCTCCCTATCCTTAGAACTACGTAAAACTTGATCTCCATAGTTATGGGGTATGTAGGAGCATTTATACACCTTGTCTCAAGCTCATCCTAACTTTAATTTTCGTTCCCTGGACCAGAATCCTCCCCCAAGAAGTGCACTGTGATCCAGGCCAAGTCCTCAGTCACATTGGGTCTTGTGATTACATCACTATGTGTCTCTCATTTCCTTCCATCTAGGGTCCAATATCTATGACCATAAACTAATACCACTCCATGTACTTGTCTTAAGACATTAAACTGCATGACATCTTCTAGAACTACATTTTTATTGGTTACCATCCTCATGGGATACATAAGAATGCCCAGGCATTTTTGTCTCTGGGTTCAGCCCAAGGAATCTACAAATCATGTCCGTTCTTTTTCGACCCCTTGGCCCAAACTCGTTTTGGATCATGGGGCGTGGAATGTACCAATTAGGTTCTTTTTCACATCGGGTTTTTCAATAGCCACACCATGTGTTTCCCAAATATTTTCACAGCGTGGTCTGAGTTCTATGAACCAAAACTAAGATCTCCCTATGGGAACTGTGAGTCATGTTTGGCTATTTCGCCGCCCTACGCATAGTCCATTAAATCAATCCCCCTTAATGGTCCACCATAGGACCTTAAGTTGAAATCCTTTGACCCCAGGACCCTTATACTTGGGAAGGAACTCGACTCCCTCTATCTGATAAGTTTTATAGTCACATTCAGGTGCGTTTCGACAAAGAGTGAGAAGTATGGAATTTTCATGCGGACACTCACCTCGTCCCATGTCCAAGCTTCGTGAGCCCCTAATTTGGATCCTTATCATCTTCCATGCCTGAACAGACCCCCTTTGTGGCCTGGTCTCATGCCACAATGGCTTACCTGCTATCCTGGGCCAACGTCTCTGAGGATCTCAGACAGCATTCGTGACAGGTCATGTGTTTCGAACACGGTCAATAGTCGACCCTCACTTTTTTGTCCCCATTTCTGGCTAACATGATATGGATATTGTGTTTTGAACATGGTCAACAACTATACCCTATCATCACACCGCCATCATTGTGGTCCGGATCTTGAGTATCATGATTCACACATTTCCACTTCCTTATGTTCATGTGGAATTCCAATATACTCATCTTTACTATTCAATGCATCTAGTTGCATTATATAGGCGGGGGAACATCCGTGGGACATCATTCACCTAGTGTCCCATCATCCCAAAGGTGTGCCTCCCTATACTAGGAATGTCACATAACTACTTGTTGTTTCCCACATTGATCATGACTCACGTGGGATTAGTAGTTCTGGTAGGACATGTACTAGTGCAACCCTCCCACACGTACCATTCGTCATCCCGCGTGACGTAAACATTCCCTCTCAGAACACCGTATGGCTTCATTCCCATACTAATGGGGTGCATCAGTTTTCTCTCCAGAGAGTATTCTACCTACCGGTGTTGGTCTCTAACCAAAATGTGCCCCAAGAACTATGTTAGGGCTTGATTCCCATACTCATGGGTTACGTAAGAACCCCAAACATCCTGTCTCCAGGTCCAGTTGTGGATATCTTTTCTATTTTTCAGCGTTACCTCAGAATCCGACCTTAGGGTTCCCTTTTGGATTCAATTCTGAGGGGGGGCATTTTTTGATGCTGAAATTTGGAGAAGAGCCGCATCGGCCAGATAAAAGTGAAACGAATGAATCCGGGTTAGAAAAAACAGAGATCTTGGGGCCCGGGAGGTGGGCATGTGCAAGATTTGGAAGGCGGGTGAAAGAAGAATTTCAGTGTGCAAACCATTGTGTGTACGACTTCCCTTATGTTCCTAAAATACCGCACTCTATGACTGGCCACCCCCGACCTCGTTTCCGCACCCAAGGCGACTACGAACAAGGGTTTGCGTGCCTGGCCCCATTTCCACGCCCAAGGTAATGAATAACGGGGGTTTACATGCCCGACCTAGTTTCCATGCCCAAGGAGATGACAAACAGGGGTTAGCGCACCCAAACCCGATTCCACGCCCAAGGTGATGTCGAATGAGGGTTTTCATTCCCAGCCCAGATTCCACACAAAAGGCAACGTCAAACGACGGTCTGCGCGCCCAACCTCAAGTCCACACCCAAGGCGACGCCGAATGCTCATTTGCGTACGCAACCCCTTTTCTGCGCCAAAGGTGATGACGAATGGAGGTTGGCTTGAACGGCCCTATTTTCGCGCCCAAGGAAATGACGAATATGGGTTTTCCCATCGAGCCCCACTTTTGATCCCAAGCCGACTTCGAATGACCGTTTGCGCGCCCGACCCCCACTGCGCGTACAAGCCAACGACTGATCAGAGTTTGCGCGCCAGGCTCTTTCATGCCACTCTGATGCCTCCAGATATAAAAATAAGCACATTCCTACTCATTAGGAAGGGTAACCAAAGATTAAGTGATTCTCTGATGCGCGAAAACACCACCTTCCGTGACCGCATGAAAAAAACAGTGGATTTCAGGTATTGGTTGTGGCGCGATAGGTTTATCAGGGGAGCCTTCGGACAATCCCTCTGATCCTTGTGAATTTTGTTTCTTCTTGAAGTAATTTTCATGAAAGGGGTACCATATTGTGTAAACAATCACGCTATGTTAGGCATTCTTGCACACAACCCATCCAAACTACGTGAAAACTGCCCATCTTGCTCATAACCCCTTGGGCTTGCGCGCGACCGGTCCAAATTTCATGCCAGTGGTCAAACATGCACCGAAACCCCTTCATCTTGCATTCCACCCGTACCACTTGTGCGCCACCCTTACCTCTTGCGTGAAACCTGTACCTATTGCACGCAACCTCTTCATCTTGTACGCAAACCTTTCATCTTGTGCACAGACTTCTTATCTTGCCCCGACCCATTCTCTTACGTGCACTCCATGTGGTCCCCTCACATTGAGGAACCTTGTTTGAGCCTTTCTTTTGCATGACACACATGCGTCTTGTTCTCTTTCCCAGTGTGGTCCCTCAGGTTTTCACGAATCAATTTTAAAGTCCCTTGGATGATACTACCCATTGCGTTGCTTCGCCTCATTATCCGTCGCATAGGCATGCAAACGGTTATTTCTTATTCGCATATCCACGATAATGTGGACCCCCCGATGGTTCGCTCCATAACACCCCCTCTCCATGGCGTTGCATGCCCCTTATCTTCACCAAGGTGTGGTGGGTGCCGATTATGTAAGTCCTAGGGGAGCGGAGTAAACCCACCCCATCCAAGATGCAAGAGGTTAAACTGCCAAGCACCCTCGTCCTCAGCACATGACATTAAACAATAAGCATTCCCCATGCCCCGTGTTTCGGAAATGGGGTTCCCCCACCTTGGACATGCTCCATGCCCACTGGTCTCCATGGGAGTGAGATCATTCCTCACATGGAATGTGAACCTCTTCATCAGAGCGGTGTCTGTCCATGAGGAAAGGTCAACCACCCTGGTGTAAGCCCCTTTCATTCCTTGCAGGAGGCAGCACCCCTACTCCTCCTCTCTTCCTAGGTTCCAAATCCCCCTCACTCTAGGCGTTATCACCACCCGGGCCTCCACCCTAGAGTTAGTCCCAATCTCCATCTCCCCAGGCTGTAAACTGCGCGTAAGCCCCTGTTTCCTCTTTGGGCTACTAACCATGCATGAGCCCCACTTCACTTCCCACGGACGCACCTTTCATGATGTGATCTTCAAGTTTTTGTTGTCTCTTGTTTCTCACACTAAGAATGACTCACGTGGGATTAGAGAAAGAATCAATAATTACATACTCTCTGGGTAGCCTAGAGTGTAAGCACCAAACCACACCTGAACATCGAGGTCTTTGATCCCTGCCAATGTAGGGTACATAGGAAGCCTCCGTGAGGTTCAAAACCAACACCTAGTCATTCCGACCCCCTTCACGACAGTTCCCACACCATCCTGAACTATGAGGTATTTGATCCTTACCAAGGAGAGGTATGTAGGAGTCCTCTTTGAGGTTAAATCCCTCCATCCCTTGGTCCCAACCATCCTCACGTCAGTTCACCATCACCCCACATAATCTAAGAGGTCTTTGTTCCTTACCAAGGCAATGTATGTACGAAGCCTCCATGAGGTTCAATGCCACCATCTATCTGGGCCCCAGGTCCTCCTTCACATCAGTTCACCCTCGTCGTGCATGATGTTAAACTGTGAACCTCAATCAGCAGTAAGCCATTATCTCCCCCGATCATCGGTAATCTGTTGTTTCCCTAGTCATAGGTAAGCCTTTGCAACCACCTGAACTACATGGACTTTGATCCTTACCAAGGAAAGGTATGTAGGACACCTCCTTGAGGCTCGATCACAACATCCATTGGACACCTGGTCTGCCTCCACGTCAGTTCTCTGATCCCATCCCATAGGAACTACATGGGTTTGATCTTGTCTCCTAAATAAAGTACATAGGAAGCCTCCCTGAGGTTCAACCTCATCAAGCAGTAAGCCGTTGCGACGCCATTCAGCGGTAAGTTGTTGTCAACTCCATCCAGCGGTTAGCCGTTGTGACCCCATTCAGCTGTAAGCCGTCACGACCCTATCCAGCGGTAAGCTGTCAACATCCCCATCCCGCACTAAGACGTTGAAATCCAAAATCAGTGGCAAGATGTCATCAGATGAACTACGAGGACTTTGATTCCCTGCCACAAGGATATGTAGGAAGCCTCTTTGAGGCTCAAGCCCAAATTCATCTTCATCCCCAGGGTGGTTCCATCCGGATCACCATCCACTTCATTCAACACTCCATCATCCATCCTGATTCTTACCCAAGCCACCACATCCCGATTGGATTATGCCACCTCATTCGTTATTCCACTCATAAAAAATCAGGAAGCTAACCACATGTTGGCCCCAACTTCAGTGTTCTGTCCAGTGGTTGCACCCATCTGATCCACTTTGAGCAGTGTTCTGATCAGTCTGATCCATCTCCACCAGACATTAAGCTCTCAATATTCCTTGTGTTAAACATGGGAAGCTGAGGAAAACCTCAGATACAAGCATATGTAATATGATTCCCCACATTTGACGTGGGGTTCATCGGGCTTCCGTGCCCTCTTGAAGCCCAATAATAAGGAGAGGAAACCCAGATGCACCAGTGTCCCAGTGTCTAGACACGCCATTGATGTCCAACGTGACTACTCCCCTAACCGAAGGTTTCTACCTTGATCAGACCCTTTGGAAAGTCCCGAATGTCGAAGTGTAATTAACTAGTGTCCATGAAGTTTTGACATTAGGAAGAGTTTCCCGTACAACATGTGGAATCTATTAGGGGGACTCGGACTAGGTGACGAGTTCTGAGCAAGAATCACTGGAAGGAACAGCTGACATCGCATCATCCCGTTTTGATCAAGGATAAAAAATCCCTGAACAAGGAACGGATGTCTTCCGCCTTTGGAAAGCAGGAATGTGGTGAAACAAACAGCGTTCTCGTCCCCCAACAAGACGGACGCACATGCCCTGATTAAATCATCAGAAACAATGCTAATATCATCAGTTATCATAATACAATACTTATTTTCATGAAGACAAATCGGTTTTATTTGATCATAAAAATAAATGTTCATCAAATAATAAGACCTTATTGGCTTATTTTCCTGTAACTTGTATGTGTTATGAATTATTTTTCCACTTTAAAAAACATCTCATTTGCACATGATATCATGTAAATGTTATAGATAACATGATTTCGTTCATTGATTACAAATTATTCAATGATTTTTTTTGTTAAAGTGGTTATCCCTTTTATGCGCCAAATTGTTCTCATATTCCTTGTATTGAATATAACACACTATTATTTTAGTATATATTTTAATTTATATAAATTCATTATTGTATAAATAAAAAAATTAAAACCAAATAAAATGAGTCATATCATACTATAATTTTTAGAAGGGAAAAACTTTAGGGAATATATTAAAAAGATTTGGGCATAACTATTTTTATTCAAAGAGGAAAATAAAATACAAGAGGCAGAAGGATAGGGTCATACAAGCACAAATGCCCTCATGCCAAAAATAACCAATGAAAAAAAGGGCTCAAATGTCAATGCCACATGGATTGGAAGAATCATAGTTGCTATAGTAGTTAGAATAATAATGAAGAGGGCCATGAGATTTGGTTTCCATGGTTTGCTTCAAATATGAATTTTTATTCATCAATCTTTCTTTCCTTGGAGGAAAAGTATGGAATCCTTCATTATCAACAAAAACATTTTTTCCTTTAGAAAAGGCCTGACTGTAAGTTAGGTTTTTTGGGGAATAATCATCTACTTCACCTCATCTTCCCGAGATGCCCTTAATTTCCTTTAATTTTAGAATTTTTATGTGGGTATCCGTAAAAATCTCATAATCACTCAGAGTTTGTTTCCCCTCAAGAGAAGGATCTAAGCCTTCCTGTTTCTTTTCTATAATCACTCCTGACATCATGTTACCATGACCTTAGGAAATAAACATAGGGGACAATATTAGTTCCAAACGTGGCTCGAGGCATTACACTACATGATGCACTAGAAAATTGTATTTAGTATCCTTATCCACTTGAGGAAGTTGTGAAACATCCTAAGAGGCATCTTCCATCGCTTGTGAGACATTCATCACTCTACATTGTTTGCCTCCCCATCTTCTTCCTACAAGAAATCTTGTGATTCCCTTTTAATGAGAAACAATCACATACAACACTTTTAAAGCACTTCAATTTTACATGTATGATAAATTGACATTCAAGACAAAAGTCAGGTAGTCTCTCATACTCCACCATTAGAGAGATGTGAACATCTTTGGAGGAAAGAATAATATTATGAATTAGGAATGACCATAGAATGACTTCCACCAGAATCCTGTCATAGTGTAGAAACTTCACAGCCTCAATGGTCCTATCCATCTTAATTGGAATTACCACTAAATATGAAATTTGAAATAGGATTTTAGGATTCCATAATATCCAATGAAGGCCAACAATTTTAATACATACCTGAGCCTTGTTATTTTTCATGAGTAAAGGATTGATGTCACAATCCCATTCTTGAAAGAAAACCATTTATAGACTTAGATTAATTGATCTGAACTCCCATGATCTCATCTTGAGATCCTATAATGGAAAAATTATATAGAAAATCCACTTCCAATCTGTATGAATCTCCAATCTGTAAAACCCCATATCAACGTTAGGTTCTGAACCATATCATAAACCATAAATTTTTTTCCTTTTCCAAGAAGAAAAAGTCTAGCTATAACTGAGTGCTCTTGGATCTTATATCTTTAATGTATATCCTTCCTATTAGTAATAACACAGGAAATTTCAACCTTTTTGAAAACTCTCTCAGAAATAACATCAAAAATACATTCAAAATGCCTTCTATTAGAGCCTCTTCCAACTCCTACAAGGCCCTTACTAGAGTTCCTAATATCAGTCAATCCAGATCGAAGTATCATCTCTACATTTTCAAAAGGGTTATTTTCAATCACCCACTCCACTGTAGGTAGGGGAAAACTATACACACACAAATTCACTTGGTTCATAGAAGCATAAACCTTCGAATCAAATTGTGACACCATAATATCCTAGATCTCTACCACCACAGTCATGTGGGTAGAGGAAACCATCAAAATACACTATACAAAATGTGATCCTAATATATCTACATTGAATCCCACATATTTTTTGGATTTTACATCCATCAGTATAATCAGTCACTGATCTATCTGCTCAGTACCCAGTGAAGCACTTCAGACTCCATCAACAATGTCCATGACTGTAAGGAATAGATTTGGTATATATCAATAGGGAGCCTCCTTCACAGTAGTTTTAAAAACAAAAGATCCAAAGTGCTTTGGAATATCATCTTGAGATTTCATGGACACCTTTCATGGATCCTAACACTAGTGAGTAGGGTGGAGGGGAGAAAATTGGGTAGATCCATTGCTGAGTAATCATACGTTAGCAAGGATCCCGAATCCCCATGAGAAGAGCTCCAGACCCATGTCTTCAACATATATTTATTTAATATAAATATAAGAATAAATTAGGACACATACATTATATTTTTTGATTGTTAATAATGAAATACAATAATTAGAAAATAAATAATTAACCGGATATGATTAAAATCATTCAATATTACAATAGGTATTTTGAAAAAAAACATTCTTTCTTAAGTGTTGTGTATTTTAAAAAATTGACCAATACTATAAGAACCCAATTTATATACTAATAAATTAATTATAAATTGATATAAAACAATATTAAGAGCACTTGAGGTTTAGAAAGGTCAATTTCATAAAAGTAGTTTTTCTTTAAATTTAATATTTTAATTTAAAAATATAAATTTATATATTTTATGTTTCTAATTTTATATAATGATATTAATTTTTTAATTTCACATGTAAGAATTATATTTTTTTATTTTTTAATATTGTTCTAAAATGGTTGGTTTGTTGGTGAATAATGAAAAATACCGTTTTTACTAATATCATCACTTTTTTAGACGTCATCATAATATAAGAATAAATTATATGATTCTGAAATAATTTTTACAAATATCATCACTTTTTTAGACATCACATAGTGGTTGTGATAATTTTGTCAACTATTTCACTTTATGTCCTCAAAATGTCAGCCGATTTTTTGATCAGATAATAATTGAGGGTGCTTCTACTCAGCCTAAGATTTTTTTCTCCCATATATCATGCTCATCATTCCTATGCAATCATAGGAACCAAATTGACAGAATATATTTTACCCAAATCACTTCCTCTAAGAATCTATAAAATATTCAGTTTGTTCGATCCCTGACAGATCAGGTTCCATCTCAAGATATTCCCAAGTCAGTACTTGAGAAGGGTTTGTATTACACCTCTTCAACTATGAGATTTGAAAAATTTAGTGGTTATATAAAAAATATCAGGGAAATATAAAATGGAATTCCACCTTATTGGACCTCCTGGTGATTTCAAAAGGCATGGAATACCTCATCATAATATTCTCTGACATAGAAAGGCGAAGATAGCCCATGTGAGGTTATAATTTTAAAAAAACTCGGTCACCGACTGAGAACTCCAAATCCAATATTTATTGATTGGAATAAGATTATTAATGAAACTGAGCTATTAATAACTTCTTTATACTCATTCTAACTATACTAGTCATCTATTTCACAATGTATGGTCCTATAAAAGAAGTCTCATCTACTTTTGTCTGCCATAAAGGATAATGGAATGGTCATCCATATAACACTTGAAAGGGTTACATCCTGATTGAGGATGGGTTACTGTTATTGTAATAAAATTCCACCAACCCATGATGCTGGTCCTCTGATCCTCTAAAATCCAATAAATAGTAATGTATTATTTCTACAAAAATATGATTCACCCACTCTCTCAGAACATCATTTTGAGGATTTTATGCCTTGATAATTTTTACCTTTTACTATATTTATTTCTTGATACCTTACTAGAAATGAGAGGTAAAATGAGGTTACCGATCATAAACGACTGAATATGGTGCATCATGAAGGCTCACAATCTCTTGAACATATTTCCAACCTAATTCCACCATTTTGGTTGAGTACTTGATTAGAATAAAATGGTTTGACTTGGTCAAAATTAACATGACATAATGGGTAGTGGCCGAATTGATCCAATGTTTCTCTACGCTCAACATTAACATGATAAAATGTATATCATCAGGATAAAAATTAAACAATATCACATCTTATACCGGGCCAATAAAACTTTCTTCACACATCAAAAATCATTTTGGTGGAATCAGGATAAAATCCACTAAGACTAATGAAAGTCCTATATCTCCACCATCCTAAAATATGATAACACAATAGAATGGACATTTAAGTGAAGAAAACATTCCGAAGACAATGAACTATCACTAGACACCTCCCCACCAATTAGATAATGATTAGAATGATGGGATAACTCATTACCTGGATTATCATCGTGAATCATACTTAGAAGATTGGGTTTCAAATGATCATTATCCAAGAACATACCGCTACTTTTTTCATTGTATTCTAAGTTAGTCCAAGAAAAAATTCCCATTAGTGTAAACTCATCACTAGACTACTTCAGATTCTAGGTCAGAAACATCCTTCTCAAGGAATCCACTATCACATTTCCATTAGCTGTGTTATAGATAATATTTATGTATAATCCAAGAAGGTACTCAATCCAATTTTATTGACGTGGGTTTAGATATTTCTAAGAGAAAATAAATATCTATATTTTCATTGATGTAAAGATCAGTAGTTTTTATCTCATGAGGTAGTGTTTCTAGAATTTAAGATCTTGCATCACTATAGAAATATCATGTTCATTGGTGGGGTAATTCTTCTTGTATTTCTAGAGTTGAAGAGATCCATATTCCACCACATGTCCACACTTCATAAGAAAAGAAATCCAAACCCATTCTAAAAACATCACAATAGACCACATAAGCAGACCCCTCATCAGGTGAAATCAAGAAAAGGGCCTTATTCATTCAATATTTAAACACATCAAAAGATTCTTGGAAATTTGGATTTTGAAAAAACATCACCCATTACTAGGGTCTTCATCGGAGTGGAATGTTGGGAGAAGTATCTATCAAACAGCGTTTATTACCCTAACAATACAGTTAAACTCTTGATCTCAAAAGCATTATTCAATTCCTCCCATGACATCATAGCCCTGGAATTCTATGAATTAATTGAAACCCTTTATTCTAAGAACAATTTTCCATGAAACTTAACTTCCTAGATTCAAAACATCATTTTGATATATTATCATAAATATAGTGGTTCTATAGTGTTCCTAATATAACTTTCAAATCTTCCTTGTGTTCCTCTATCAATCTCAAGTAGACCATAATTTCATCAAAAAAAATCTATAAAAAATTAGCTGAGGTACCTACATAAAACTTGGTTCATAAGGTCTATGAAGACCATAAGAGTTTTATTAAATCCAAAGGGAATTACAGAATACCCTAAATGGACAATTCGACAATAGAATGCAGGATTGGGAACTTATTATTCTCTCATCCTTACCTGGTTATACCTTGAATGAAGGTAAATATTCTTGACCCACCTATCTCTTTTAATATCGTCATAGAGATCATAAATATTTGTAAATGAATATTTATTCAGGATGGTGACCCTATTCAAATTTTGATAATTGATACACAATTGGTGATTTCCATTGACCATTTTAGTAAAATCAGTTATGTAGACAATGTAGTGATACTTAGTTGAATGAACCATTTGGATTCAAAATCATACAATTATATATTTTACTCCATCAACTCACTAGGTCTATTAAATAATACGTAATAGATAGTTTCTCGGTCTCTGGTTCCAAATCTATATTTATCTCTACACCACATTTAATATGTCGTACCAAAAAATCCATTTCATAACATTAGGAAAATCATACACCATGGATGGAAATCCACTTTTCAAGACTTTATCATCATAATCTAATAAGATGAAATACACTTGAGAAGAAATAATAAATAGATTTGAAGAAGGGTCTATATTGACCTGACAATGAATCCCATACTCATATAAAAACTTGAGTGCTTCTATCTAGTTTTGTAAATGTTGCCCAATGATGATAAAAATCGATGTTTTCCCTAAAGAAATTGATCTAATCTAACATGATGATAATGTCAAAGAGGTAAATCTCCAAGATAATAAAATACCTTTCCACCTGTACCTATAATAAGGATGGGTCATTGGATTGGAATAAAAAATACTTCTCATTACTCATTCAAATTAGTGTGGGTTAATCAATGTCATAAAATAAAATATTTCTAAAGTGTTTTAATAGATATACAGAAAAAATGGATTATAAGAACAAATATTGTAAAAAAACTACAATAGATAATAAAATATAAATACTACCTCAAAATATCATAGGACTTTAATATGATTCAACTCGTGGTTGATCCATAGTATGACATACCTTTACCTATATCTATTCATGTGGTTGAATACTGACCTAAATCTCTACCTCAAGTTGAGTATGCCCAAAATATGATCTAGGCATACTACCACATCCTATAGAATAAGAACCTAGGGATCTGAATGCACCAGACTGAGATACAGTTCCCTTGGGTGTTGTGGATCCTATAACAATATGAGAATTAAGGGAACCTTCCAAAATCTTTATAGGTGACCCAAATATACACAAATATGGCACAACCTAGGTGGGGTTGGGAATGAATAATGAATGTATAAAGATCTCCCACACAGAAGAAAGATGAAAAATCCACCACCTACAACTTCTAATGAAGGGTGTTGGGGTGGGAATAGAGAGATCCCACTACCATTTTCCCCATATTTTTACAACTTCCACTTCATTGTAGATGATCCAATCCACTCTTTTATGGTTTTTGAATTATCCCAGACAAGGCCAACATACTAGAAAAGTTGATCACTACTATAAAAATCCATTATGCCACCTTAGAATAGTTATTGAGCTTAAATAGTAATACATGAGATTGAACTTATAGTAGAAAACCAATTTTAAAACTTTTGGATTTCATATTTTCATTGGAAAATATTGTGGGATCCAAAAAAGATAGCTGTGTGATGTGGTTAGTATACACCATCACTAAACACCCTCTTAAAAGGAGGTCTAGGTACTCTCAAGAAATGGAGATGAACAAATTTTGAGGGAATAAATTCTTGGAAAATATTTCCTTGACGTCTTTCCAACCAATTTTATCATTTTGTACTTCCTAAACTATAATATTCTAATACCTATGACTAAGTACTTCCAATAGAACCACTACACACATTACCTTCATAGCTTCAGGAGTGTTGAATATCTAAAAGATCCTATAATCCTCCCACACTAAATATTTTTCTTCATTGGGTTCCATTCATCCTTGAAAATATGGGTGTTTATTTTTTAGAAACTCCAAAGCTCAATTTATTGCTGATCTAGGTTCACCTTCCCTAGCCTGGGAAAGGCCTGAACCCATAACCTGATTCATGGGTCGAGTAGCCTAAACTACTGAATCAATTAAACTATGGTCAACTTGTTAGGGGTACTATATATTTCCTCCTCCCATGGATATTTAGGACATCTATGTGGAGTCATGATACTATAATATTCAAAATACAAAAAATAAGAAACCATCATTAGATAAACCCACAAAAAATAATTAACCATTTTGAAAATACACATATATAAATTAAGATAAACCATATTAACTCAAACAAAAATTAACACTTAAGAACCCCACATCTATGTTTATTCCTGGTCTAGAACTTTTGAACTTCACCATATTGTTGACTTAAATCAAAATCTCAAAATCCCTGGTCACCCAACTTGTAACTAGTGCATGAATCCCTGAAAATACTTGATCCTTCCCATATATACAATATCAAATAACAAGACCTAATTAAAATGAAAAAACATTCTCTAATACCAATTTTTCATGTATCATCCTTTGCTTCCATCCCACCCAACACCTATTTCATATCATGGAATGGTCCTAATGGTTTTCCTAATCCCCACAAGTCGTAAACTAGTTCTTGTGCATAAATGAACTCATGAAGAACAATTTTCCTATTTTCAATACTCAACATAAATATAAAGTATCATTGAGAATTCATATAATCATCAAAAATAAAATATTTACATTCAAGAAACATCTCATCCGATGAATAAAAACAAGTCCAGACAAAAGAGATATGTACATATGATAGTCCAATATTTTATAATTTTTTTAAACCGAAAATATTAAATAAAAAGGGAAGTATAGAAACAACAAGTAAATAGAACCTTCACATTAAATATAGAATATACTCTATGATGAAACCACCATCAACGGTCCCCAAGAGATAGACAACTAGCTTGAGTATCCCCCACCAAAAAATGAGGCGTTCCATTAATTGAATTAGACCAAAAAAAATTTATATATACCAATTGGCTATATGTAGGATATCAGATCACTTTAACTATAGGATCCTAGTATGATTTAAATGTTTATATATCTTAAGATAAACAAAATTATAGTTTTATAGAAAATGAAACTAGTTCAATTTGAAAACATTTTTTTCATTAAAATTAAGGTAAAAATAGAAGAAATCCATAATCAGATAAAATAAACCATACACACCCTAGTTAACCCCTAAGTATCTCTGTAAATGGGTTTCTAGGTACATAGTATCTTTGAGATAAACTAAATAATATTCTATTCTAAACCATGATCCACTGGTGGTGACACACCCAAGGTCCAATGGTAATATCCATATCACATTGTTTAGTTACATTTTCATTATTGTCCTACAAGTGAGACTGGGTTGCAGCCTTACCATTTGACCTAGTTACTAGTAATAGATTTACCTCCTATGTACCCAATATTACTATGTAATTTAATCTAGTTTAAAACCATAACAATCCAATTTTATCACATACCAACCCATCACATTCAAAACATGCCTTTTCTATGCATTTCAAGGAGGATAAAAAATATCATGAATCTTACACACACCATCACTTTTGGAATAACCCCTTGGCCCATTTAATAAACATTTTTACTTTTTTAAATTGTTAAATAATTATTAAATCATCAAATAATATCATAACATAGAACCACATACCTTTCTCTTCGAAATCACCACCTTCTAGTAGAAAAATGTAATCAAATTGAAGAAGGAATCCAATAGAAATGAGATCACACCACCCACATCAAGATCCTAGAATAAAAAAAATATTTAACCCACTATTTTTCTACAAAAACAACATTGGTAATATAACTCATGAAATGATATATTAGATACCAAGAAAAAGAAGATGAGATACTTAAATGGATGAATCTTAACGAACCAAGCTTAAAACACCCATGAATTTGAGCCAAAAGGAATAGGAGATGAGGAAGATGAAAAAATATGGCTGATAAATGTGAATGGTGGTGAAAAGATGTTATAAAGGGTACGAAAACACGGCAGGAATATTTTTTAAAATAAATAAAAAATTTAACACTAGGTAGGCCACATGGCCTGGCCACACAATCTTGCATTCCATGCGCTAGCCGCGATGGTTCCTCCATCCAAAGCAAGGTGGAGGCCGCATTTTTTACTAGGGCCAAGAATATTTCCATGAACCTAATTGGGTGGCTTCCCTATGCCTCAATCTAGGCAACACTGTTTTTAGGGGGTTAGTGTAGAGCTTTTATTAACCATTTGTTACCATGCGTCCCCCTATATCCCTCTATAAACAATTATTTATCATTGAAATATCAGAAAATGCAACAAAATAAGATAAAGAACAAAAATAAACAAAAAATACATAAAACTCACACCATGGTTGTGACATACCCACTATTATTAATGTACTGGTCAACTATTAAATTATTAATATTTCTTTCTCAACATGCCTACATCTAACCCATAGAATGAAATCTCAATTTAGTAACACCGCCTTAAGTGAACCCTTTTATAATTCTAACTTGATCAATTTATGGATATTATAATCAATTATTTTTTACATTATTTTGGAATGAAAAAATTCATCATGGTTTTCAAAATGTAGTATTTAAAATTAATAATGGATGTATAGTTGACTGATGCATAATCAAAGGATAAAATTAAGCTGAATTGAGAGATATCTAGTATGTATATTTCCTAATATTCTCTAGGTCAATGGTAAATTAATTGTTAATTCTTAAAAAATACGAAGATAAATTTATCATGTCTCATGTGGGAAATTTTTTTATCTATAAATGAATGCCTCTGGAATCTCATTCAAAAGTAAGGGTCATATAATGGTACATACATGGATATATAAATATTTAATTAATAAATTCTAATATTACATGTTATAGTTTAGGAATAACTTTTCATGATAAAATCTACTTATGATATTATATCAATGTAAAGATACATTTATCATGTTAAGAAAAAAAAGAAAATTGAATGCTCATAATTTATTTAATGGTTAGAGAAGTAAAACCCAAAGAGTTTAGTACATGTTTTCGTATAAATAAGTTCTATGTTGAAAATATTATAACATACCAAACACAAAAATAAAATGAATCATGAAATATTATAATTAGAATAATAATTATACATTATAATATATAAATATTATAATAAAATATGGTTGTTACATTGAATTATTTTGTTTTCATTAATTATATTTAATGATTAAAAAATAAATAATTAATGTGGTATGAATTAAAAAATTCAATGTTAAATGGGGTAATTTATAATCATACATTTTTTTAATGTATTATGTTTTTTTAAAAATTACCTATTTTCAAATACATCAATGTACCTGATAATAGTTTAACTATCAATTAATATTAAATTGATGAGAAATAAGATTAATAAAACTTAACATTTAAAAATGACATTTTACTATATTTTTTATTTATATCTAATATTTTCAATTTAAATTTAAATTTAAATATTTTAGAATTTTAATTTGATGAATTTAACTTTTTAATTTAAATTTATAATGTAAAAATTATCCGACAGAATGTTTTGGGGATTTTTTAGAAATGGTTATTTGTGAGGTGAATCATAAAAAATATTTTTCTTAGAAATATCATCACTTTTAAGACCTCATACTACTATAATATTTATATGTAGGTTTATAGATTATTTTTATAGAGAAGATATGTATTCATGGATAAAAATAATTTATTAAAAAATATTATATTTAATTTATAAATCCTTGTTTGACATTTTAGAATAAAAGTGTTGTTTTATACTAATAAATGAATTATTTTTTATCCTTTTATTTAAATTAGTAATTAATAAAATTAATATTCATATTTTTTAAAACTAACTCAAATATAAATTTTTTAATCAATAAAATTAATTTCATTTGAATCGACTCTATGAAATATTCTTGGGTAAATCCATTTTAATTATAAAAAACACATTTGTTCTGAATAATTTTTTTCCTTGATTTTTGATTTTTTTATTAAAATTAATTTGGAACCCATCTATAAATATAATCATGTAATATATATTTCATATCTTGATTATAAATATTTATATTATTTAATAAAATAAATTTCATTTTTATCCTTAATGACATGTAATAATGATACAAGTTTGTCACTATAGTAAGGTCTAAATAGTTAAATGGGGGGGGGGGGTAAATCAAGTTAAAAGACATAAAATATCACTAAAACATTTCAAATTTTGATGAGATTAGTTTATTCCAACCCCATTATCCTATATTTAATTTTTTTAATTTTTGTTTCAAATTTTCAATGAAAATAAATTTAAAAATTTTTCAGGTACGATGTATTTACAAAGGCCCCACTACTCCTGCCTATAGAAAGATCCCCTCTCCACCTCACTTATCCACACATTTTGAGAAACATTGATCAATAATGATCTATTTAAATTCATTAAAAAAATACCAATACATTAACTTGAGGTTATGGTCTCTCTAAAAGACTCACCTAATGAGGCCAAATAAGATATCTAATGGAGGACATATAAGCAATAAGTAATAATATTAATAAGTTTCTTTAATGTTCCTTTATTATTTCACCTCCTTAAGATATGTTATAACCATACTATTATATTTAAATAAATATTTTTACTATAATATTTTTTTATGGTACAACCATTTTCTCTTTTTTCATTATAATGGAAAACAAAAACATTGAACTTGTGTACATATAGACAACCACCTCCATAATGCTAAATTTTATATTTATCATAACCACATCACTTGGATTTAAATATTTATTTACATAATTAATAAATATTATATTTATGAAATAATTGTTTATATATATATATATATAATTCTCTACCTACCTTTTATTCTATATATTGAAAAATAAATGCTTCACACATTTTTACGTTCAGAGTACTGCTTCCATGAACTAAACATTTTATTATTCATAAACACCTTACCCGGATGGTTATAAACATGAATCTAATATATAAATATGATATATATTAAATGATTAATATTATTATAATGATGAAACCATAATCAATTTTTAAGGACTGAAATCCCTGAATCAAAGTATGCTTGAGAAATAGAACAATTAGCAGCTAAATAATTGATTTTAATAATTAATTGTCTGTAAATGTTTCAAAAGAAGTAATAAATTAAATATATAAAACATATGTATAAATATGGATTCTATGTATATAAATTATTAACTAAAATTTATTATATAAGATGTTGTAATTCATCTAACTAAGCAGGAATCCAAGGTAAATGTTTATTTTAATGTTTAATTTTTATTTCGGATGGTAAATTTTTATATTTTGTAGAATTAAATGTTATTTGTCCCCTAAACCATATCTAGTTTTATATCCTATATTTATTTATAGGATTTCATGTATTAATTCCATTTTCTTCACTTTTTTACTTAAATCAACTGAATGAATGTTTATAAGAGCACCAAGCCCTATTTCTCTTTTTGGATATGAATATTTTTCCTTTATAATTTTTTTTGTACTATTTCAAGAGTGTTTTTATCTATAATCCATGAATTTTCAAGTCTATTATAAAATTCTATTTCCTTTATTCAATGTTTTAAGACGGTATTTCTTTAATATTTTTTTTATACGGTTCAGTTTGGACTTATTATAAATATTAGAAAATAATGATTTTTAGTGTTTACGATGTTATTAATTTTTCCCTATATAATAAATGTCATACATTAGGAAGGTTAAATTCCATGATTCCATATTTTTTCCTGGAAAATAATTTTTTTTATCAACATTTAATTTTATACCAAATTAAAATTAATTACTTCCTAGAAAATATTTAAAATGGATTTCGTATCACCCATGTATAATTTTATCTTCCCATCCTATTATGATTAATTAAGAATAATTATTTTTTAGATTCATTTATTGTAAACTATTATATAAATTTTATTTTAATAATTCATTTTAAAACATAAATAAATGAGTTTTGGATGTGAAATTTCACTTTATTTTTTTAACTATGTTATTGAAGTCATGAAAATGTTATTTAAAATATTCCATTTATATTTTACTATACAATTTTACAAAGGACACACATTTTAGAAAAGATTAACTTATTTTAGGAATCAATGGCATTTTTTCACCCATGTCTAATTTATGGTTCACACATCATTTCTTACCAAATGATATTTTTATGTTATATATCTCTCTCCTTCATTCTTTTGATGTTATATTTATCCTTGAGGTGTATGTTCATTAATTCCATAGATATATTTTATACCATTTATATGGGGAATAAATTGTTCACTCCTTATTATATATGGTTTTAATTGAAGGAAGATTACTAATAATGTTATTGTATTGACGTTGGGAATATTGATTTTTTGCATACTCAATTCATTATGGATATTTATTTATTTCTAAGGCATATTGATGTTTAATTGTATTCTTCATTCAATAGACAAAGAATACATTCAGCATGTGTAATTTAGTTTTTGGGTCCATTAAATCCCACTGATATTTCATGAAATGTCCTATGAGATGAACATGAATTTTTGTTTCTTAGTGTATGTTATCCTATTGAATGATAGATTTATTAGCAAAGGCCTTTGTGGTATGTAAGATTACATGGTAGAATACCTTGATGGTAAGATCATGATGTCTTGGAATGAGGCCATGATGGTAAGATCATAATGTATTGGCCCATGGATTAATAGGCATGAAATTATTTATTATATTATTATGAAATTAATTATGGGGTTCCTATGATTTTGTTATATATGAATGTATACAAAACTCTAGTTATCAAATATATGACTTTTTTATTATTATGAATTTTATATATTTTTCCCTTATATATCCGTGATATATAACACCATATATAGTCCATTACTAATCATACAAGATAATATTTTTCTTCAATTCCTCAGGGTACCAATACAAGATCATTAAATGATTTATAAGATATAAAAATAGGAATTTTAAATTTTTCCATAATATTATAGTATATGATTTATATTATTATGTTATATTGAAAGCATTTATATATCTACTCTATAAATATGGATAAAATTTTAAATAATTTGGGATGAAATAAATTGTATCAATTACCAATATAATAATGTAAACACCAGATTTGGGTTACTGGAGTTTGTTTTATTTCATTGGATGAATGTGTAGTCTTCTCCACCGATGAGGCAGGTTTTCATTACTATGAAATTCTCTTGCATCATAATTTAAAAATATCATCCATTAAAAATAAAATTATTGTAGTTGAAAGGGATCATAGGCTTAGAATCACACAATTGGATTAATATTATTAAATTTTTATAATGTAATTCGATTACTATGACATCTACATTCCTCAATGATTTGCATCTAATTTTTGACTTACCAAATAAAATTCTGTTCAAAAATTCATCGTTTTAGAATCCATTGACACCTTTGTTGTAATAAATGATACCCATTAAAGGATACATTTTCCCTTGATATAGTAAATACATCTTCTATAAAGGAATAAAACTCTGGTTTACCCATTTAATTCTATGAAATTTCCAGTACATTTCACTTACCAGTTTTTTCTTTCTTAATCCAGGTCTACTATTTTACCTATTTGGGAATGAATATGATTCTATCACCTTTAAATTTGATAGATCATCCTCCAATTTATAATATATAAATAAATTATAACTTTTTAGTACTATTTATTAATTCTCCCCCAATTTAGAATCTCTCGTCGGAGTCTCCTTAGACATATTCTACTATATTCTTGATGAGAAATTCATGTATTTGTCTCCATAACAATTAAAAAAAGCATTAAGAGTCAAAAACCTATAAGTATATATAATTTATGCTAATATGTTTCTAATTATTTTATTACTTATCATGTTTTTTTGTTATTAAACACACATACTAAGTATGCACCATCATTTCAAAAATAGTTAAACCATATTTGTGGTGTATTTTTATGTGTCTTCATTGATGGTAGAAAAGTATTATTATTTTGTGATTGATTTTATTTTTGTATAATTACCAAATAAAATTTTATCTAAGGATTGGGTTCTTGTTGTGTAGCATAAACCATGACATGTTTTTATAAAATCAAAAACTACACCATTTTTTCCATCATTTTTGAAGAATTGTTTTTTCTCAATAATCAATATAATTCTCAATTAGATATCCCTAATTTAATTTTATATTTTCTATTTCCCACATGATCTCATATTTGGATTTCAACCAATGAATCAAAATCCTATCCTGATCATCAATAATTCATCAAAAACTGATGATATCATTAATAAGATCCTCAATCCATTTGAATATATATTTAACAATGAAATTCAAGTAATAGTTAATCTCATCTTGATCAATAATTTTGAGTTTAACCTAAAAATATTTCAACGGTTTCTCATAATTTTCATATTTTATGTATTATATAGATACCTTTAACTAGAATTAACCCTCAATTTGTTTTGTACATGTGGTTTAGAAACCTAAAACACATTATTGGTTTTCATTGTTTTGGATCTCTAAAATTTTACTTGTTGAAGTGAATACTCCAATTCAATATTGTAGTTATTTCATCCCTAATGTTCAATATCGACATCATATCATTCCACCATTTATGGTTTATATTTGAAATCCAAAAATACTTCTTCTTTTCTTTGATCCCATCCACCTCTCTCTCTTCTGAGCTAACATTTTATTATCAAATAAATTTTTTGTTTCTGGAAAGAATCTTATATGTACTCATTTTTACTAAATGGTTAGCACATTTATTTTTGTGTATACTCAAGTATTAAAATTTGTTAAAAAATTATGAAATTTATATTCACATAACGTAGAATCTTCTTTTTAGTTATTGAGAAGTTTTTCACAAAAAGAGAGGGAGGATTTACATGGTATCACCTTTATATATATTTTGTTGGGAAAATATACCCCTATTCATTTATTCTATATGAATCAATATCAATCCAATTATGTGTATATGTAGAAAAATAACTAAGTGATTTTTAAATAATTTCAGAGTGGAAACATCAACCATATTGGTTTATAACCCTCTAAATGAAGACAACTCAATGATCTCCATCACGTATAAAGAAAACAAAACTCCTCCAAGTTTCACCTTGATATTTCATGAAAAATAATGTAGATTACAAAAATTATTTGTCAAAGTCCACCTCTCCTTCCCCCATGTGGTAAAAATTTTCAAATATCAAGGAACATACCTTCTTGATAATGATAAGAATATTTTTTAAAAATAGATATAAAAATGTGATTCAATATTCAATAATTTTAGTCTCACAATATTCTTAAAAGATAGTAACATTGAATTCAAGGGAAAATTTTAACTCAACCATGTTACGGTGTGATTCGTTAAATTACTCCATAATTTATTCATCCACTAGAAAACACAAAGTCATGTTTTTTTAATTTTTTCATCCCCATTTCTTGATGACTAATGTTTTGACATAATTTTCTTCACCTATAAGAACCTTGGATCCAGCTCTCACATTCATAGAATATGGATCACTTAATAATACAACCTTAATGATCCTCTCATGGTAAAATTTACAAATCATAGTGAAATTCCTATTTTATAGTAGAACACTATAATTTTACAACCTTCACCTCAAAACTTTAGAAGAAACATTATAGAATGACATCAATTCTAGATTCTCTCAATTTAGCAGTAAAATTAAAATGTTTTTTCAATGTGATTTATTTCCAAAATTTGGCACCACTAAAAAGCATATATCCATTATGGTGTGGAATCCTTCCATATATCATAACTACATATTAAAATATATATAATTGAAATATTATAAGGTATTTTTTCTTTCATGATACACTATGTTATAGTGTAATGTTTGTTATATAGACTGAACTTACCCAACTTTTTCCAAGCACCCCAACCATCATGGTATCAATTCTCAATGATAATTTTTAACACTTTTGAAATATTAATCATATTTTTTTTCTCGAAAAATGTAATGAACTATAATTTTATCAATGAAAATCCCCTTCTTATAATTATTTCATATAGTATAAATCACATAAAACCACATAGTGATCACCATACAAACTTTATATGTGAATAATGATGGGAATAAGAGGTATTTATTGAGGTTATGGATTCTATACCAATGGAATAGTAACTTGACCTATGGAATAGTAATATGACCATTAAGAATAGTAATTTGGACAATAGAATAGTGACATCACCTATGAAACTATAAGTAAAATTTAGGTATCTTATGAATGAAAATATGTTATATTTATTTCATGGTATAAGTAAATAAATCTTTTAGAAATGATAAATTAAGTGATAGTATTTTTGTAAGTTATAAATAATTAATTACAATTATATAATTAATATAATTATATAATAGAAAATGGATTTTAATAATATGAATCCCTGAATTATAATTTTTTCTTATTATTATAAGATAATTTTATGATTCCTTATGTAATTTTTCAAAGTGTCATAAAGCCGGTTATAATTTTAAAATCAGTATTTTTTGAATAAATGATGATATTATTTAAAAAATATATATTAAATTTATAAAATTATATTCATAAAATATATTCCATTTATTAATTCTAAAAATGAAAAAAATAGGGTGAATTTTTGGATTTCTCTAAAATAGTTGAATTTTTTAATGAATAGAAAAATACGATAATTTGTGGTATTTAGAATATACTTGAACAATTGAGTCATATATGGTGTGTGGATGATGTAATTCCATAATATCGAACTATCCTTAATTATTTTATTATATTTAGTGATAAGGTTCAAAATAGTCATAGTCCTGAGCCAAAATAATAAACTAATGATTAAAATAATCAAAAAACACCCCTCTCCCCTATAAATAACACCCCTCACTAATTATTCTCCTCAAACCTTTAAAGACTTGAATATTTTTAAATTTATATCTAATAATCTTTCCAATACACTCCCCCATGTCCAATATTCTTTGGTCTCAAAAAAGAAAAAAAGCAATATCCCTAAGGAGGTTCTCAAGGGGACAATTTCTAGATGTAAAATCCTATTTCATTTCGTTTAATTTCATTTATTTTATTATTATATAATCATTTCCCCTTATCAATGTGTAATGATAAATATATTAAATTATATATAATGTTATTTTATTATTTTAATCGAATTATTCATCATCAAAACTATTCTCCACTCCCTTTTATTCTAAAAAATATAATCATCGTTGAGGATGCATCGATTTAAAACAATCGTGGATGATGTGTTTTTTTCATATAATTCCTTAATGGATGGTAATATAACCATTATAATGTTTGAAACATATCATTAAATTAATTTTATTACATTTTTATGTTATTTAACTATCTTATATACGTAATATTTAATAATAAAACAAAAACAGTTCATTGTGATTGAAAACCACCAAAATTAATCTAAATGATAATCATTTACATTTTATCAAATGAATAATTATCATATATAAAAAATATTAACAAATAAAATTATTTATGTTCACTAATAACATATAATATAAATTCTCAAAAATTATACCCTTTTTACACGATCTTCTATGTTGGTATACAAGTGAACCCATGTAGAAAACATAAAAAACAAACACTTCAGAATGAAAAAACTGAACTATATAACTCACAAAAATGTCTATAAATGAACTTAATAAAAATATAATGATTAATATTCATAAATAGGTCGTTATTTATTTATTAACTAACAAATTTAATTTTATTATCCATGATATTAAAGTTAAGAAATCATTTATACATAAGATAATGAGATTCTAAAACACAATTTCATTATTTGGGTTATCATCTCTTCCATAATATGAATATTCACATCTTGTTCATAAAATATCATTTAAATTTTATTTTAGAATGTATACATGTTTCCAATATGATTTATTAAAAATGTAAAAAAAATCTAGAAGAACTCTTCCATTTAAAAATGCATGTTTCACTTCTCTTCGGATTGTTTCTTCTTCACTCAAGATTGATGATTCTTATACCAAGTATGTTATTCCCTTTTATTTTGGAAACCTTAATGTTTTTTTATAAAATTATAATTTATTAAATTCTCATGAAACTCATTCTCTTTCCTTGTGTTATGTTATGACAAATATTTTTATACATTCTTTGTGGAGAGTATGATTCTGGAAATGTTATGATACTAAAGGTGCACTCAGAATTATATTGGGATCTAATGAATTGGGTATTTTGATGTATCTCCTGAGATAATGTGAAATATGGCTGAACATTATAATGGATTTGTTCAAAATTTTGATGTTATAATTATTCACATATTTTATATGTGAACATGATGTTATCATTTTTTACAACTATGTGTGGTGGTTGACCACTAAGATATGTTGTTTCATTTGTATGCATTTCCATATTCCATTCATTTATATAATGTTTCCCCTCATGATTCTGATGATGATCCTATGAATAAATTATAATGAAGATTATTATTATCACCCCATATTACATTGATTCATGTGTATAACTATCCTATTACTAAAATATTAACTCAGCCCTTTATTTGATGTATTCTTTCAGGTGACTACTTGAACTATGGAAAATGTAAAGGATATTAAGAAGGTATAGAAGGTATTAAATGATTTTTATGTTTTAATATGTAAAATTTATGAATTTTCATAATTTTCCAAAGACACTAACCCATGGATCGTTGTTTTTTTACACTATTGTTTAGTTTAACATTAAAATTATGTAATATAAATGTAAGAAAATCAAGGTCACTATATTTGGTATTAAATAATCATTTAGTCAATTTAAGAATTATAATTAGATAATATCACTGAAAAACATTAATATGAAATTGTGATTATGTAAGCACCCAAGTAGCATTATTTAAAAAAAAAAATTAAACATAAGGATCCCAAAAGATATTCCATTAAAGTTAATGGCACAAATTAATAATTTATTCTTTACAAAAATGTTGAATTATGTTTTTTTAATCTAATTATATTTTAAAAAATATTGGGAATAAGGAGAAACTATTCCAAGAACCATTGAGTGGAACAATGCAGTAATTTCTGTATGACATTTCCAAAGCTTTGGGAGGTTGAATTCAAAATTTCATGGTGATTCTTTCATAGATATCTCAGATTATGAACAATAACCTATATAATGTGAAGCATCTAACTTCACCAAAGAGGTAGAAATTGGATTTCAAGTCTATTATGTGTGAATGACCATCTATGTTTACTAGATCATCCGATCAATTGGTCAAGAAATAGTAGGTCAAATCAATGAAGAAGTTCTTTTTTGGGCTTCAATGTTCTGAGATTGAGAAGGTGACTCTTTCCATTTTTCATTTAAATGGGGATTCCGATCAATAATGGATTTTTTTAGAACACCATGAAAAAGGATAAAATTGAATAGATAGAGTGGGAAGACATTATGATAATATTTCTTTACAAGTATTTCCTTTAAACTCATCATATGAAGATGGAGAGAGAATTTATAGAGTTAAAGATAAAATAAGGTAAATCTATTTTGGGCTATGAATCAAATTTCACAAGGATTTCTAGGTATACCTAATGGTTTTTTATCAATAATTATAGAAAAATAGATAGATTATTTAGTGGTTTAAAACCACACCTTCAAAAGGATCTAGTTATTTTAGACATTGGGAGTTATGATGAAGTTGTTTGATTTGATCTCAAAACGGAGGAGTTTAGATAGTGGTCCCAGGGTTATGGTGATAAGAAATAAAATATGGAGTTTTAATATGGAGGATCTAATAACAATGGTTAAAAGAAAATTCAGTCTCCTGTAAGTAAAAAATGTGAGAATAAATTTCATCGTAATTACATTAAATGGCCAAGGAAATGATTTAAGTATGGTATAGATGGCCACCAAACTCAGGAATGTTGAATATACATGAGGACGCTAGAAAATGTGGTGGAACAAAGGAGAGGCCCACATATGGTTCAATACTTTAATTGGAGGGTGAAAGGGAACTATGAAAGTTAGTGCACTAAACATCGAGTCCTCGCAGGTAATCAACATCAATAGCCACAAAATCCAAATGAGAAAGGGAAATATTATTCCATCACTACTACTGAGGTGGATCCAAACAGTGTCATGGTGGTAGGTACACTGGTTATTCATTTAATAATATCGAATATACAATTTGATTTTGGTTTTATTCATTCTTTAATATCTTCCAAGTTTATTAGAACAATTCAAACACCACCAAACAATATAGAGTTTGAGATATCCATGAGAAAAAAATGAGAAATCTATTGCATAAAAAGTATATAAATCCTTAACATATAAAGTTTACAGAAAAAACTTCCAAGAAATTCATTTCTTATATTCTTTGGTAGAGTATGATGTTGTACTGGGCATGGATTGGATATCTTTATACAAATCTAACATCAACTATTAGGAAAGCGAGAACAATCTTCACATCCCAAGACATCCTATAATTATTTATAAGTTTAAGGATGAGGATAGATATACTTAAAAATCATCACCTCATGTGTGGATGTTATTTACATATGGGAAATCATATCTAGCTCAAATGACTAAGACAAAAGGGAAAAACATGATCAAATATATGCCTATTGAGAGAGACTAAACTATTGTGTCCACTGACGAATTGGATGGCCCTCCTCGAGACTGAGAGATTATGTTCTAAATTGATATTATTACTGGATGTTTACCTATATAAAAGAAACCTTATAGAAGGGACACCATTGAGTTTGTGGAACCAAAAAAGCAGGTACAAGTGAAAATGGAAAAGGTTTTTATATTCCCAAGTGGTTCAACATGGGGAGTACCAGCACTCTTCGTCAAAAAGAATGATGGATTGATTCAACTCTGCATTGATTATCCTGATCTCAATAAAATCATAAAAAAGAATAAGTATCCCATTTGACGGATAGATTATTTTTTTGATCAGTTACGTGGGACCAAATATTACTATAAGGGGGACCTTTACTTAGTATATCAACAATTAAAGTTGAGGAAAGAAGATATTCCCAAGACTGACTGTCAAATGAGGTATGGACACTATGAGTTCATAGTGATTCATTTCAGACTCACTAATACTCCAATAATATTCATTGAGTTAATTAACAGAGTCTTTAGACATTATAATGACAATTTTGTGGTAGTATTTATTGATTATGGTTAGAGCTCATCAAAGATTATGAATACCCAATCCACTACTATCCTAGACAAGCGAATAAAGTTGAAGGTTCTCTATGCAGTAAAGATCCTAAAATATTATTAGGGATACGTATTGAGAATGATCTAGTATTCATTGATTTTAAAAGTATGGACATGAGAATCATTAATGAAGGAATATCATCATTCCTTTCCCAAATGATTGCTTAACCATCCCTCATGGTGTAAACAAATGATGTTGTAATAAATGATGTAAAAATTCAGAAGAATGTGGAAGATTTCAGAAATGGGAAATACAAAGTGTTACAAATGTATGAAGGAGTCATGAGATCTGGGTCATGACTATGTATATCATAAAATTTTGAGATAAAGAAATATCTTCTGAATTACACACATAGCTCAACCTTCTCTATTCACCTAGAGAGAACAAAGACATATCAAGATATCAGAGAGAACTATTAGTGGGAGAATATAAATAAGAAGATCACTAAGTATATAAAAATTTATTTGGTACGTCAATAAGTGAATGTTTAAAGTATAAGTTCTAATGGAATTATGCAACCAATACCCATACCACTAAAGAAATGAAAAAACATCACCATGGAATTTGTTACCGGAATTTCACATTCATATAAATCACATCCACTATTTCACAAAAATGGAACTCATAATTCCTCTAAAACATGTTGTCTTCATATTCAAACAAAAATTATGACATATTCCTCTCCAAAATTAAACTCTCTCCATAGAACTAAAATACTTTCCTCAGAAAAACTCTATTCTATTCATCCAAACCATGTCAAATGATTTCCCCTAATCTACTAAGTATGATGCACCACAATCCATTTGTTTCATTGAAGAACTGCAATTGATTTCATACCCTCACATTTTATTCCACATCACTGAGATGCTGGTTGATGGTTAGTATGTTTGAGAGACTGATGCTTCAGTTTCATAAAAATTCAAACATAGAAGAATCAATAGGGAAAATAGTGTCAATTTAAAAATCTTAGGTCATGTACCAGACTTGGGAAAATAATATTTTTGCAGTTTAGTTGTAGGATAGATTTTAATTTAAATAAAAAAATTAAATTAGATAATATAAATTCATTTTAATTCAAACATCCTTGATAAATTCTAAATAAAATCAAAATGACCGAAAGAAAGGGGTATTATAAAATTATCAGCTAATGATATCATAGTGGAGATAAATTCAAGAGATATATAAACTTTGTGTCTGTGATCTTTCATGAAATGATTCATTATATCTTTATAATTTATGCGATAATGGTTTATTTGATTATTTGAAATGTTTATTAAACTATTTTTAATTCAATTTATTAGAACGTGATTAAAATTAAATAAAAAATATTTCAAAGTTTGCCCAATCATTGTCACATGTTCAAATAATGTATGTTACGTTATGTATTCTACTTCAGTGGAGATAATGAAATTTTGTAATTTTTCTTACTAGACTAAGATGATATAAATTTTCCTCCATGGTAAAAGGTTCTGAACGTTCTCTTCCTTTATAATCTACAACCACCAAAGGTAACATCTGAATATAAATTCAAATTAAAACTATAGGTTTTTGAAGAAAGTAAAGAAAGACACATTGTCCCTAAAAATAAATTGAAATTATTCTAGAAGGTTCTTACTGATATTCAATTCGATATTAATGAATATAGTGCACAATAATAACACAGAGATACTATCTAGAGTACAATGAGTCAAAGAATATAGACTCTCTGTTACTACTATGTAAAACTTATTTTCAACTTTTTTCCCAGTTTCATCCATGTCAATATTTCCATTAAAACTCATAGGGGTTTCATATACTTTACTACATTTTTTTCCACGTCATTTAAGTAAGTAAATTAAGTATTTAAATTGTTTTAGTACATTTCAAAAAGATTTTTGATAAATTATAAATAAAATATAGAATCATAATTAATCCATTAAAATAATTTTACAATCTGTTTTCATGTATTTTAAAAATACATTACACCACATTTTATTTATAAAAAAAATTTCATCATCAATATATTTTGGAACAAAAAAATAATTAAAGATTTAATTTTCTTGAAAATTGTAGGATATGATAATTCTATAAAAGTTATAATTAGTAAAATAAAAGAACAAAACCACTCATACCTATCTGAAGTTGTTTATTTAAGACTAAAAATTGCATTAGTATGTCTTCGAATATAATTTTGAAGGTTACAATTTTGTAAACCAAGAGGCTATTAAAGATAATAATCCTCCACAAAAAACCATATACAAATAAATATTTCATATCCATCTAATATAGTTTGGAAATCATATGTGATTCATAATAATAATAATAATAACTTATAATCTTGAAGTTGGGGAATATGATTATTTATAATTTATTCATTCCTCTCAATTGTACCCATTATCCACTAATCTATGATTATTCCAATTTATCCTCCTTGATCATTTTGTTTACTTATAAAAATACACTTGGTTACTATAAAAGGGAAATAAAAGGATTTTTCTACTAATTAATATTCCTTATTTGTCTTAAACTAGTTCAGTTCTTCATTCATATCTAAAACCCAACACTCATTAGAAAAATATTCTTTCATGTTTATATGTTCAAGATGAGATTGAATGGAATATAATTCTACAAGGTTTCATGAACTCACTATATTTCAAAATCCTTTATCTAATATTTTTATAAATTTACTGAGGTGATGGTATCTCATGTTTTTATGATATCTATGTAACACACATTCATGTTCACTAATTTTTATCCTTTATTGATTGGTTTTACAAAAGTCAGGGTCCAAATCATAATCCTTTATATTATTATGGAGCGGATCAGGTGTCATATATTCAAAATAATCACTTATCTCATAAACTTGAGTCCTTTTGTGATAAAAGGGATCAATTTGATCAAATATCGTATGATATGATTCTTTAAAAATATTTTAAATTTTGTTAAAAATTGTATAATCCTTATATGTAGTATAATAACCAATAAATATTTGTTTTTCTACCATTGGATCAAATTTATAATGTTTTTTATTATTATTTAGAATGTAAAGTTTTCCTCCAACCTCTTTAATTTATCCATCATTAGTTATATATTATTCCATAGATCATATGATGTTTTCATCAAAATAGACCTCATTAAAATTATTTAATGACATATCATGTTGTATTTATAGTATCTTCCCAAAATTGATTGGAAATGTTGTATTAATATTAAAAAGTAATAGAAATTTCTTGCAACGTCATATTCCTCCTTTTAATAGCCCAACTATATTGTAGTATCCCAGGGTAATAAAAAGAAAGCTTGATACCGTGTTTTGAATAAAACGAAATAAGATCATGTTGATCAAATTATCCTCCATGGTTTCTTCTCAAATAAATAATTTAGGAATCATTCCGATTTTAAACCAACTTTAAAAAATTTATAAAAATAAAACAATAATCACTTTTATATATAAAAAAACTGATGTATATTAAGAGAAATCATCGATCAATAAAATAAATATATTCATCCTCGAATTTCTATTATATATTGTCTAAAATTCAATGTGGACAATTTTAATATGTATAGATGTCAAAATATGTTTAATTTATTTAAAATATGACTTTTTTTTCTTATATTTTTTCATTCAACTTATAGTTTCTATTTATTCAATTTTTGTGGATTAAAATCAGAAAATAATTGATTCCAATATATTTTTATTAAAGAATAAAAATTATAATCAATGACTAACCTATTCCTAATAAAAGATACATTTTTTTATGTTAATATAATTCATATTTTTTATAAACAAATCATCTTTATCGTGAATTTAGTCATTCTTAGTTTTTTCTACCTTAAACAAATGGAATTAATTTTTAAAAATAATTCATGCATTATTTATAAAGACTTTTATCGCCCTTTTCATCCCATTCGTGCAATCTAGTTTCCATTTTAGTCCCATTTGATATTTATTTTTCTATTATGTTTTGGAAAATCTAGTTTTATAAGTACAATATTCGAACACAACTATTATATGAATTCCATAGAATAATAATCAAACTTTTTGTACATGTTTAGTATTTATTTAATCAGCCTCTCTTAATGATTAACATTTTTGTAGAAAAAATGTTCATGATGACTATCAAAATAAGAGTTCTTTTATTATACATCATCAGATGATCCATTATTTTTTATGATTTACACTTATTGTTATAATTTGAATTAAAAACATTCAAAGAATCATTCTCCATTTTAACCATTATATTCTCACTAGCTTCAACTTTCAATTCAGCCTCATACATCATTAATGTACTAAAAAGTTGTTGTTTTTTTAATTAATTCAATGTATAATATTTTCAAATTGAAGATGAAATTACACTCCTTATGGGTGGTAAAATTATAATTTTTTTTAGAGAATAATCTACATAGGAAAAAGGATTTACAATTTATATAAATAACTTAAAATCTCTGTTAATATTCATTTTATCAATGTGGAGATTTATCCACCATCATTTTAAAGGTGTAAAACATGATTTTATGAGACATTTTTCTATGTTCATAAACATTTTAAGTTCCTTTATAAGATAATAAAATGGATATAAACATTTCATGCATTTTATTGCATTGAGAAACCCTGTTTAACTCATATGGACTATGTCTACATATATTTTCATTAATATATTTTGAGATTTATTTATATTATCCTTCTGTAGAATAATTCTATTTTTAGGATCTTATCGTGAATTGTTTACGGCTTGACAATAGTATGTTAAACCATGAAAATATAATTCCATAGTTAAATAATCATCTAATTCTTCCAACATAAATAATATTATCAATAAAAAAATAGATATATGAACATTTACATTTATTTTTTTATCATCCAATTCCATAATTATATATATGAGCATGAACTAATAACAACTGTAAACTCAAAAGTAACTAACTTTGATACCAATTGTTAGTTGGATAGGTGTTTCAAAATGACTCGAGCAGGTGTTTGAATTGAGTTCTTGTAACTTCCTTCACATGAAACTACCCTCTAGTAACGTATAAAACTTTTTTATCTCCTATTATAATAAGTAATAAAAAAAATACTAAGGGAATGTTATAAGATAGAAGATTTATAGTTGTTCGGGGAAAAAAGATCCCTCAGTTCACCCCACTGACACTCAACTTCTAGATCATTCAGATTCCACTATCTCCATTCCTTTTTCATGGGACTTTATAAATTGAGTACAAGAAGATATTACATTTTAAAAAAATATTATTTTTTAATGGGAACCTAAATAAGGATTTAAATACTCGAAGTCTCACAATTATTAGTAAAAGAAGTTTCTACTTTCAAAAATATTAAAAAGAGAGACTTCAAAATATATTGATTTAACATATAATTGTAAATAAAAAATGATAATAGATTATAAATTATAAGATAGAATGTTGAAATAATTAGAGAAACCCGAGGGGAGACTTCTAACAAAAAATATTAAAGCATAAAATAATAATAGTAGTAAACTTCAATTATTCTTCTTTTCTTTCTTGCATAGAAAAGTAAAAAAACTTGTATAGATTCGAGAGAGAGAGAGAGAGTGATATTGAGATATTGATATTTCTTTTCATTACTTCTATTTTTCTTATTAGAATATGAATATATCAAATTCGTATAAAAATATTTTATTAAATTACACTAATGAATATTATGTGTTGGGGTAAAAATCTATTGGTCCTTCTCTCGAAATTAATATGGAAAAACGAAATAGGTAATAAAATAGATATATCACCTTCCTTTCTTTTTTAATTACATACTTTTGAAAAATGAGTTCACCATAATGAGAAAATCCATTGTTAAACGTGTTAAATCCAACAATTATTTTTGGTTAATATGTTCCAACATATATAAATACTTGAATTATAGAATGACATAGCCAATTTTGACTCACCACATAATCAAAGTCTACATATTTGAATTCATATAGCCAAAATAATCCACATAGATTATATTTACTTAATTTAATTCTTCACGTAGCCAAATAAGTCATCAACTTTCTCAAGATGATGAATCTTTAGTGTGAACTTTCTCACATAGACAATCATTATGTATATGAATGAATTAAATAGATGATTGGAACCACATAGTAAAATATTCCACTTATATAATTTTCATAGTTGTATTCATGATCTTTCTATATTGACATAGATTATTCCATGGTGTATATAATTTGATGTTGTTGCTTAATTATTGTATCCATTTCTCATATAGGTGATTATATGATATATGCGATTCATATAGGTTATCGTACTATATATTTGATTAATGTAGCATAATTCTCGATGTATCCTAACACAATATTTCTAAATTCATCATATAGGTAGATTTTCAAACAATGTAAAATTACATCATACTTTAGTACAATTGAAAATTTTAGTATATCTAATATATATAATATTAAAACCTATTAAAAAACTTCAAGAAAATTATTCAAAACATATGATGAGTTTTCTAGACCATCAAAATGTAAATCACATGTGATGTGTTGGAAAGAAATTAGTAGTACAACACTACATAGATCATACTAATATGAATGGAATCAAAGTCATACTGAATTGAATATTATATGATTTTTTTGTATTTCCAAATAGATGATATTTTATAAACTTTTATGTGATGCATCAAGGATTGTATGGTCATACAATCTATTTTCAGGTGAATTAGACAAAATATAAGATGTTTACATTTGTGTTGAGTGGACTTATTTTATATGAAATTTAACATCATACCATTGGGATTATATGAACCAAATTTTAAGTTATAGGAAATATATATTGAGAAACACTATGTTAGTCTATTGAGTAATGTTCTACCTGCCCATTTTGATTTGGCAGTATAATAAATTTTAGTAGAACTAATGCATTACATAATGTATTTTATATTTCATTTTGAGCTTCAATGGTTTCTTCCAAGGTATCATTAGATCTCTGAGATCTAATAGTAGTTCTCCTTGGATGATGGATCAGAAAAAAAAATCTTATTTATTGCATTGTGGATATTGTTATGATGAATTTATATGTTGTGATATGTGAAAGAACCTTTCTGATCAATCCATTCCAATTCATCATGTCTCTTCTATAACCGTTTATCCTTGGACAACTGATTGCAGATTGTGACATAAAATATGGTAAACTAGGATTTAATGGGTGAGACAACCTTTGCATAATGTAAAATTTGATATATGGTTTCTTGAGTATCAGTACTATTTTTTTGTGATAATCCCATAATGCATACAAGAGTCTATATGTGAGGGATTTCTTATCATTGAAGCACACAAAAATTTTACTATATATAAAATATCTAAATGAATAAAATGTGTTAGATGGCTTATTTAAAATGAAATAAAAAACTAAACTTTTCTATAAAAAATTTTATGAATATTATCATGAAAATTTAACAATAATAAAACAACTAGTAAATAAAAATATTATAATCAATTTAAAATAAATACAACATTGGATTAAGAACTATTAAGGGTTTATGTTTTGATTTTTTTAATAAAAGATCATTTTTTATATGTTTAATTTTCCTTTAAAAGAGAAACATATATATTTTATATTTATAATTTTTTAATATGAATTTCATTTTTTCGAATTCATCATGTCAATATTATCTTAGGATAAATATTTTAAATTATTATAAAATAAATTATTTTCTTATGAATATTGAAAAAAATAGATTTTGCTAAAACTATCTATTTTATTACATTATCATAAAAAAAGAGTAATATAAATATTTTGAAGCATTTTCAGACATAAAATATATATTTATAAAGTAAAATAAATCATTTTAAAATGATATATTCAATTTTTAATTCCTATGTTGAAAATTTTAGATATTTAAGTAAAACATGTATTCATTTGCTAATATGAAAACAATAAATTTGATCAAATATAGAAATTACATTCAAAAAAATAGTAAATATATTTTATCAATGTATTAATATTATTTAATAAGGCCTATTTCATTTTATATATAAAATTATGATTACTAATTTTGATGTTACTGACCATGAAAATGACGAAAGGGTTATTCTCAAAGAATATATTTATTATTATTGATAAAATATTATATAGTATATTAAATTAATATATATATATATATATAATTTTTTTGATATTATAGATAAAAATATATAAAATTATATTATCACTCCTTTAATTAGTTAATAATTCTATTTAATATCAATCTCACTTAATGGTGAAAGAAACATTTCTCTACAAAACAATTTCCCATTATATTAAATGTTTTAATTTAAAAGTAACATTAAATTTAGTTACAAACTAAATTATATTATATTTATCATAAATTTGGGGTTTTAAAATAAATATTTTCAAATAATGGTTACATTATATGTTCAATAAAATATAAATTACTTTGGTAAAAACTTGTTCCCACGGTAGAAACCCAAAATGGTAAAATGTATAATTACATTTTGAAAAGGATTGAAACATGTTAAAATCAGATATGTAATTGATTTTAGAAAATTTATAAAACTTATATAACCCCAAAATTCAACATTTCCAATTTTTTTGGACCCATTGACCCTTGATTTGTGTCATGCCATCAATGAACAAGTAACAGATATTTACATAATCCCATTTTGTTCAATTATAAATGTAGAGAAATTCCAGAAAATTTATAAATCCTTTAAAAATAATTATATTGAAATAAAATTATACCGAGACTCTCTAAAACTATATAAAAATGTCTTATAGGACTTGGTCTTTCCAAAAGGCCCTGATAAGGAGCCTTTAGATGTTGGATAATGGGGATCATCCAAAGGGAGAGGTAATGTTTTCAAGTAAATATCATAATTCTTTTCATATTTTACACCCCAAACCTACTATACTGATGAAAGTATGGTAAAATTAGTATTAATATTATACTAAGATATTACAATAAAAATTTATTATCTATTTTATACCTTCCTCTAAAATGATTCAAAAAATTAAGATAATGTCATTTTTTATGAGGAATATCGACTCAATGAACTTCATGGAGGATTTTTCATCACCGCATTTAAATTATTGTTCCAAAAGAATATTTCTAGGATTAAAATTGTATTTATAACATTATTAAGATCCATTAAGTTTAAAGCATTCCCTATCTTTATTTTTATATATGGAAAATGAATGTGTCGCATATGCGTATGTGTTAACTACCAACTCACTGAAATTGACATACTTATTTTTATATAAATCCATTTAATTATTTTAAAAGTATCATAAAATATGATTTACTACCTTAAAAACATGTAAATAACATAATTATATAATAATGATATTATTAAAAAATAATATATTTTTAATGGCTTGTTCTTATTGGGGTTGGCTAAACCACATTCTTAATAAATGAGTCAAATTTATATCATGAATGATGATTTTAACTAATATGATGGTCTTGTTATAGATTAATGGGGAAATAAATCATGGTTTATAGTATATTAATTTTTATAAAATTGTTAAACTAATTATTATAATACTGCTTTTTTGTTCATTATAAATAATCGAAACAAGCTCATCCCTAACATCATTATCAAAATTAATAAACAAAATACCTATGAAATGAAATTAAGACATTATAAATAATTATAAATTGTTAAAAATATCATCTTTATTACCTATAATCATATTGAAATTATACAGATTTCATATATAAATAAGGATCAATACCGGCATTATGAAACTATCACTAAACAAATAATTGAGTCTAATAATATATGTTGATGAAAATAAAATAAATATACATAGTATATGGTTATTTAATAGTTGACTAATATTTTTTTTAATACATGAAGTTAGAGTACGCCCAACTAAGAATAATTTTTGATAATTGTGTTTCATCTCATTTTTATTTATTTGAATCATATCTTTTTATGCACCTAATTTCATTTAAATAGAGAGTATAACAAATATTGGATATATAATAACTTTAATAATATTTATTTAATGGTATTATATATTATATTCCAATCTCTCTATTCCAAAGGATTTATTTTAAAATGTTTTTAAAGTCATATTATTTTTTTATCCTTATTTTTTCTTCATTGATATGTAATGCATATTCATGAATTGATTCCTTTTTTTGTATATATTGGAAATGGTTTTGTTATATCATAAATACACATGATATATAAGGGATTCAAAAACCCAACTCATGTTACACCTTTTATATGTTTTAAATTCAAAAGATAATGACAGTGTTAGGTTATTATTAAGCTTAAATCTCATCCATTAGGTTATGATTATAATTATTGAACTTATTTCACATATGTTTCCTATAATTTTCACATTGATTTTTTATCTAGTATTTTAAATATTTTCTTTTAAAATTTACCTTTTTGATACATAAAACCCTTTTGAAATTTATCTTGGTTCATGAATTATGATATCCAAAATATTTTTTGTTATCTCAAATTTCTTTTCATTTAGTTAAAATGTCATTCATTGATAATAATTATTATATATTTTATAAATTAGGTTATTTCCTATTTAAAATTATATTTCATCTTTTATATAATTGGAAAATCTTTTTTTAACATAATAATTTGTTTCTCGATGAATTTTATTCTCATAAATTTTAAATAGTTTTGTGATAAAATTTTGATCTCTTAAAAATATAGTCTTTTATTTATTTATATGTTCATTATTCCATTACATTTCCTTATATTATTTTGAAATAAAAATATTAATTTTATTCATGTGATAATACTATTTTCCATTACAGATTTTCCTTTGGAAGTTCTATTTCAATTTTTTTGATGTGGATATTCAAAAAATAAACTTAAAAAAATTAATTATTTTCCTTTTTTTGAAAATAAAAAGTTCTATATTCAAATCAACATTATCTTTTGAAATACTTTATATTCCTTAAATTCTTTAATATTGATGATTATTTTTAGGAGTGCATGTTTTTAAAATATTTTTACATCATATTTTTTATATCATTATGCCTTTTTCAAGGAACCGGTATAGAAAGATATTTTTGAAATTATATTATTTCTGTAAAGGCCCGTAAAATTCAAGGTAAATTTTTTATTAATTTTCTTTTGAATTTTACAAGAACGCGGTTTCTGACGGCACCTGATTCCGAGGCCTGGAGTGCCCGGAATCAATTTCCGAAGTTTGGCTCGGGGTACGTTCAGTGAACGAACGAGAGGGAATTTCTAACTTTTGAACCAGTGCCCGGAATCAAATTCTGAGGGCACCGATGAACTTGCAGCACCGATATTCGCTTAAGGAGACTTTTTCCGAGGTTGCGTTTATTGCGGGTTGAGAGATAGTTTTTTGTTTTTTAAAATAAAGTTAAATAAAATGTGGAAACATATTTTATTTCTTTTTTTGTTAGTTATAACCTCCCAAAGGGAGTTAGGGGTGGGACCCACATCCACTTAACCTCCCTTGGAAGGATTAAGTGTGGTGGGGACCACACGAACCCCAACCCCTCATCTTCTCTCAAAACTCCCCTATAACCCATTTAATTAATGTTTGACAACTTGGTTTAATTAATTAAGGTGGGTTGATTTGAATTTCAAACCTTTGAAATTCAAGTTGATGTTTGTGTAAATAAAATAATCCTTAGCTTATTTTATTTTGTTTATCCATCTTGAGAGGATTTGGGAGCTCCTTCTTCTTCTTCAAACTTTGACGAAGAATGCGAAGAACCTTCGAGCTCCGACGAAGAACGCCGCTCCTCTCTTCTTCGTAGCCGGTTGTTTCCGAAGATCGACGACGCCTTCCATGTCAACGAAAGGGAACGTCGCTTCCTCCTCGGACTTCCTTCGTCGGCTTACGAAGATTCACCAACGACGTACCTCTTCGGATGTACCTCTTCATCAACAGAATTGACGAACGATTACCGCAACGCCCAACCTCCGCGACGTTGTCTTCCGCGGGTCGTTGACGAACATCGTACTTGAAACCGAGGTAGGGGTTTATTTATTACTTTTGTTCATGATTTATACCCGAGAATATTTCTTCGTGAAATTTATCCAATTGTTAGCAATTAACGCGAGGGGGGCGGACCGTACGAACACGGACGACCCTCCTCCTTTTCATATTGATTTTTTTGTGGATTGAGACGGGTAAGGCGCGGTGTCGTCACACCGCGCAGGATATTACGACAAGAAATGTGCGGCGCCGTCGCGCCGCGTTGTAAAATAATGCAAGGACGCGACGCCATCGCGCCGCGTCGAAGAGAGTTGAAGGTGCCGCGGCCGGAGAGGGGCCGCGGTGGTGGGGCACGGTGACCTCGCACTGCGCCGAACGACGAAGGTCGCGGCCGGTTCCGGGCCGCGGTGGGACGAGAGAACCGGAGGCTAGCCGGGCCGCCTGTGTTTGAAGCCGGAAGGGGACCGACTTTGCCGGTCCATTTGAAGAAGAACCGGCCGACCAAGTCAGGGCTGACCGGAAGGGGAAAAACTGGGGGAATTTAATTCCCCCGACCACCTTGAATGACCCCCTCCATTAAGAGGGGGTCCGGTATCATAAAGGGGGGAAGGTGGTCCCCCGTTTTCCTCAAGGCAGGCCCCCACGAGGGGGGGCCGGTTTTCTCCAAAGGCGCGGCTTCAGTCGCTCCGCCAGCAAGGAGGGGCGGGGGCCTGGCCCCCCGTACATGGCCCCGAGCGGCGCCCAGGCTGCGCCGCCACCGGCCGGGCCACGCCGCCGCGCCGGACCGCGCCGCCCCGCCGGGCCGCGCCCCCGCGCCAGGCCGGGTCGGACCCGGGTCGGGTCGGCCCGGACCCGGACCCCCCGTTTTCGAAACGACTTCGGTCTTTTGGCCATAACTTGAGCCACGGACCTCCGATTGACGAACCATCAGCGGCGATGCGATTCTTGGATCGAGACGGTCGATTCAGTATATCGCACTCAAAGTTTCGGAATACTTTGAGTTCGGCCGGGTTGGTTCGTTCACGAAACCAACCGGGCCTTCAGAGCGGAAACGCTCATATCTTGAGCTACGGACGTTCGATTGAAGTGCCTTCAGCTTTGTTGTGTTCCTCTTAATGAGACGGAGCTTTTGGAATAATCCGCCCAAGTTTTGGATGCAGGTGGAGTACAGTCGGGTTGGTTTTGCCTTAAAACCCAACCTGGCCCCTGGGACGAAAAAGCCAATAACACTCAGACCGGGTGTCCGATCGACGCGCCGTCTGTTGCATTGTGTTCCTGTTGACGATACGGAACTTTTGGATACATCAACTCTGGACTTTGTGACAGTTGATGTATCAGCCTCTCGGCTTGTGGAGCGGACCCTCCTGAACGAGCTTGCTGTGTGCGGGAACCCTAGTGCTGGCTGCGACTGTGACTGTTACTGCTACTGCTACTGCTACTGTGACTGCGAAGACGATTGTACAGAGATCATTGGTGGATTCGACGACGACTACAGCACTCAGCGATCCTACGTGGATCAGTGCGACAGGTCCTGTGTGGGCCCGATCATGTGTGGGTCTGATCCTGTGTGGGTCCTTGCGCTCAGCGGTCCTGTGTGAACCAGCGCCTACAGGTCTTGTGTGGGCCCGATCCTGTGTGGGTCTTTGCGGGGGTCAGTTACCTATCGATCCTTCGTGGGTCCGACGACTTAGATGGATCAGAGATCATCTTTATCGACTTTCGAAGAAGTTTACCAGTGTGAGCTGATTCCTGTTGCTTTCCTGTGTGGATAGAGTTGTGCTATCCTGTGTGGATTTCGTTTTTCTTTCCTGTGTGGAATTCGTTTACTTTCCTATGTGGACTGAGTTGTACTTGGGCTCGTAGGTTGGAGCGTATTGGAATTGATGACTTAGGTATATGTATGGGCATATACCTAAGCCATGTCAGATGTTACTTCGTGATTGTATCTTTCCTTTGTGGATTATCCTTTGTGGATTTCGGGAGACCTTCGGGGGTCTCGGGGTCCCTACTGAGTAGCTTATACTCACCCCTGCACGGGCTATGCCCGCACTACATTGTGTTGGTTGCAGACGATGGACATCGTTGATTGTGGCTGAGGCTTGCAGAGCAGAACGGTACCTGGAGGTGGACCATTGGGCGGAACGTGTTCGGAGCGGATGGCGGGACCCGTGGAGCAGTGGAGCTATCTGTACCCACCCTTCAGGTGGGATCTCCAGTGGATAGCTCGGAGTAGAGGCTTTTACTTTACAGTTGCTGTTTTCCCTTTCGAGTTGTACTTTACTTTCAGTTTGGGTTTGTATTCTGGCCCATTTACTATTCCGCACTTTCAGTTGTACTTTGTTTTTACTTAGTGTTTACTTCTCCGCTTGCTTACTCTATGGTGTTTGTTTACTTACAAAGGCAATGCCTTCCCTTTTTACTGGGATTTACGCCTTGGTGCTAGTCGACAGCCCCTGACCTATGGAAGGCGGGCTTGGGGTAGTCACGGCACGGACCCCGAGGGCGGGTCGTGACAAATTTGTATCAGAGTAGTTCGGTTCTACGGCGAACTCTGATCTTTTTTAAGTGAAGCAATAGTGTTTAGAGTATTGAGTGTGGTTATCAGTCCAGGGAGTCCAGTGTTGGTGCGGCGGCCGACGTATCCGTACACCAGGACCCCGACTACTGATTTCTGACATAATGCACGAAAACATTGATTGCGTGTGTGTTTCAAAGTTTTATTTGTGATTATTTTATATCAGCTCACCAGGTATACTATTCTGACCGTGGCGCACCTGTTTCCTTTTCAGGATGGCCCCACGACGGCAGCCAGCTAGGGTTCCGAGAGTCGAGTGTGACGATAGCCCACCGAGCGATGAGGCCTCGGTGCAGGGCCCTTTGTCAGCAGTGGCACCGGCGGTAGCTCTACCCGTCGAGCCACCGATGCTTCCAGTACCAGCCGCTGATGATGCACGTCGCCTTAGCGCACTGCATGAGTTTCAGCGCCAGCGACCACCCAGGTTTCGCGGGGAGACGGATCCCCAGGCAGCCGAGGACTGGCTGGAGGCAGTGGTACGTGTGTTTAGGCTAGTGAGGACACCAGCAGACCTCATGGTGATCCTTGCTGCGAGCCTACTACACGCAGCAGCAGGACGATGGTGGAGCATGATGCTCCAGGTACATGATGAGGCATCTCTTCTTTGGACGGACTTTGAGAGCCTCTTCTGCTCGGAGTTCGTCCCAGCCACCCTTCGTGCCGTGCGTATCCATGAGCTTCTCCAGATGCGGCAGGGCAGCATGACGGTCGCTCAGTACTCGGCGAGATTTACTGATCTCTTGCGCTACTCGTCCGACATGGTACGGGACCCATTCTTCCGGGCCCGGACCTTCGAGCAGGGATTGAGACACGAGATCAGGGCATCGCTGATCTCCCTCAGCATACCGACTCAGACAGGAGTACTGGAGCGGGCCCTTTTGATCGAGAGCTTCCTTTCTGAGTCTACACAAGCGCCGAGACCCACCGCAGGGCGGCACGTGGCAGAGTCATCTGCAGCAGGCAGTCGACGGATAACTCAGGGGTCCAGGAAGACCAGACCTTCAGGAAGACGACCTCAGGACACTGGCTCAGCAGTGCGGGGCACACAGCGAGGAGCCAGTCTTTCGAGAGGTAGACAGTGCTACTCGTGCGGCGGGCAGGGCCACATGGCTCGTGACTGCCCGACCCACCGTGTCGAGGAGCAGCAGACGGTTGAGGGACCACCGAGGCAGAGGCAGAGGGTCGACCGTGGCGGTCCGCAGGGAGGAGGCGGACAAGGCAGAGGAGCTGGCCGAGCAGCAGGTGGTGGGCGATGCTTTGAGGCTCTGCCACCACCACCACCAGGAGGTCCACCCCGACCACAGGGAGCAGGCGGGCAGAGAGAGGCACAACTCCAGGCAGCATAGGCCGACGACCACGGCGCAGCCGAGATGATTCGAGGTACTATCTGTGTCTATTCCACCCTTGATGAAGTTCTTATAGACACAGGAGCGAGTCACTCTTTCATAGCTGATGCCCTTGTTCAGAGCTCGGAGATTCCGACAGAGCCGTTGGCTCAATCCTTACGACTAGAGACTCTTATGGGAGCAGACTCGACGATTACGCACTGGTGCCGGCAGTGTGAGCTTACTCTAGGAGGCGAGAGCTTCGGCTGGGATCTTCTTGTAGCAGCGTCGAGGCCTTACGACGTCATCTTGGGCATGGATTGGCTATCTACGGTCCATGCACAGATTGACTGTTTTAGGCACAAGGTGCGATGTGTACGCACCGACGGGAGCAGGTTCACCTTCACCGGTGAGAAGGGAGCCTTTGCAGCACATGATGGACTTCCGCGGAGAAGAGGACAACCCATTACTCATCAGTTGGCTAGCCTCATCCTTGGAGCAGTTGACGTGCGGAGTCCTGGTTTTCCTGCAGTGGTGGATCAGTTTGCGGACGTTTTTCCCAACGACGTTCCAGGGCTACCTCCTCGCAGAGAGGTAGAATTTTATATAGACTTGTACCCCGGGATAGCCCCGATATCCACTCCAGCATATCGGATGGCCCCCGCCGAGCTTCGAGAGCTACGGGTACAGTTAGAGGACTTGTAGGGAAAGGGGTTCATCTGACCCAGTGTTTCACCCTGGGCTTCCCCGATATTGTTTGCCAAGAAGGCGGACGGTAGATTGCGACTTTGTGTTGACTATCCTCGCCTGAACCAGGTGACAGTGAAGAACAAGTATCCGCTACCGAGGATTGATGACCTCTTTGATCAGCTCAAGGGAGCACGATGGTTCTCGAAGATAGACCTCAAGTCAAGCTATCATCTGCTCAGAGTCAGAGACGAGGATGTGCAGAAGATGCCCTTCAGATGTCGGTATGGCCACTATGAGTTCTTGGTTATGACTTTCGGCGTAACCAATGCTCCAGCAGTGTTCATGGCCCTCATGAACAGGATCTTTCAGCCATACCTTGATCGGTTTGTCGTGGTCTTTAGCGACGACATTCTGATTTACTCTACGACGGAGGAGGAGCACGCCTATCACTTGCGAGTTGTACTAGACACACTCTGAGAGCACCAGCTTTATGGTAAGCTCTTGAAGTGCAAGTTATGGATACGTGAGGTCCACTTCTTGGGACACGTTATCTCTGAGGCGGGAGTTGCAGTGGATCCGGCGAATATTGAAGCTGTGTTAGCATGGGATCCACCCAGGAGCGTGACTGAGGTTTGGAGTTTCTTGGGACTAGCTGGATACTATCAGAGATTCGTTCCAGACTTATCTAGAGTTTCGGAACCACTCACAGCTTTGAAAAAGAAGGGGCAACCCTTCGTGTGGTCAGACAGATGTCAGCAGAGCTTCCAGGAGCTGAGACAGAGATTGACTAGCGCACCTATCTTGATATTGCCTGAGGAGGGAGTAGGGTACGTAGTTTACTGCGATGCATCAGGGACCGGACTCGGTTGCGTCCTGATGCAGGAGCGGGCAGTGATCGCCTATGGATCACGACAGTTGAGGCCACATGAGAAAAACTACGCTACCCATGACCTGGAGTTGGCAGCGGTGGTCTTCGCTCAGAAGACATGGCGGCACTATTTGATGGGCGAGCGCTTTACAGTCTTTTCTGATCATCAGAGTCTCAGGTATATCTTCTCGCAGAAGGACCTAAACCTGAGACATCGGCGATGGCTCGAGTTCCTCCAGGACTATGACTTTGAGATAGTCTATACTCCTAGGAAGGGGAACGTAGTATCTGATGACCTCAGCAGGAGGACGGGCATTCAGTTACTCGAGCAAGTGACGGAGCAGCTAGCCTCATTGTAGATATCCTTCGTGGATAGAGATGGAGCAGCCTTCCTCCAGTCTCTCACAGTCACCCCTCCACTACTGCAGCGGGTCAGAGAGGCACAGCGAGAGGACGCTGACTGTGAAACACGGCGTGCACAGATATCCTCGGGACAGGCACCTGATGGTTTCTCCCTTGGAGGAGAGCACGACATCCTTTTCATAGGACGTACCATGGTACCAGTCACCTTGAGAGAGGAGGTGCTGAGAGAGTTTCACACTTCTCCTTTGGGGGTACATCCAGGAGTGGCGAAGATGTACCAGGATCTCAAACGACAGCACTGGTGGCTGGGCATGAAGAAGGCAGTAGAAGAGTTTGTTTCTCGATGCCTCACCTGCCAGTAGGTGAAGGCAGAGCATCAGGTACCAGCAGGCTTGGTACAGCCCTTGGAGGTCCTGGAGTGGAAGTGGGATGACATATCTATGGACTTCATGACTGGACTTCCACGCACTTCCAGAGGTCACGACTCCATCTGGGTGATTGATGACCGACTCACCATGTCGGCACACTTCTTACCCATCAGAGAGCAGGGCTTAGTGGAGAGCTTGGGACGTCTCTACGTTCAGGATATTGTGCGACTCCACGGTGTGCCATCATCTATCGTCTCCGATGGAGATGCTCTCTTTACTTCCCGGCTTTAGAAGGGGTTACAGGAGGCGTTCGGGATGCAGCTACGTCTGAGCACAGCTTTTCACCCTCAGACGGATGGTCAGACAGAGAGGACCATCCAGACTCTCGAGGACAGGCTCCGCGCATGTGTCCTCGACTTTGGTCATAGCTGGGAGGACCACCTACCCTTGGTGGAGTTTGCGTACAACAACAACTACCACTCCACCATCGGGATGGCACCGTACGAGGCGTTGTACGGCCGACCTTGTAGATCTCCTTTGTGCAGGACAGACCCTGGGGAGTCAGCACTTGTGGGACCGGAGATGGTCCAGGCCATGACAGAGAAGGTCCAGGTCATCCAGGAGCGGATGAGGGCAACTCAGAGCCGGCAGAAGTCATATGCTGACAGGAGGCGGACGCCACTAGAGTTCAAGGATGGCGACCACGTCTTCTTGCGGGTCTCACCTCGACGTGGTATATGGAGATTTGGACGAGGCGACAAGTTATCTCCGCGCTTCATCGGACCCTTCCAGTTCCTCAGCAGGATTGGCGAGGTGGCTTATCTCTTGGCTCTACCACCTTAGTTACACCGGGTGCACGACGTCTTCCACGTATCTCAGCTGAGGAGATACGTGCACGACCCGACGGACATCATTGACTATGGGGAGCTGGACGTGGATGATGGGGCGACTTTTGTGGAGGTCCCAGTGGAGATAGAGGATCGATAGGAGCGGGTCCTACGTGGGTGATCGATTCCTCTTGTGCGCATCAGATGGCAGCACAAAAACCTCCAGGAAAGCACTTGGGAGCGGGAGGCTCAGATGCGTGCTCAGTACCCACATTTGTTTCCCTAGTTTTTGATGTATCTTTACGGGGACATAAAGCCCTGAGGTGGGAGTAATGTAATGACCCATAAAATTCAATGGGAATTTTTTCTTAATTTTCTTTGGAATTTTACAAGAACTCTGTTTCTGACGGCACCTGATTCCGAGGCCCGGAGTGCCCGGAATCAATTTCCGAAGATTGGCTCGGGTACGTTCAGTGAACGAACGAGCGGGAATTTCTAACTTTTGAACCGGTGCCTGGAATCAAATTCTGAGGGCACCGATGAACTTGCAACGCCGATATTCGCTTAAGGAGACCTTTTCCAAGGTTGCGTTTATTGCGGGTTGAGAGTTAGTTTTTGGGTTTTTTAAAATAAAGTTAAATAAAATGTGGAAACATATTTTATTTCTTTTTTTTTAGTTATAACCTCCCAAAGGGAGTTAGCGGTGGGACCCACATCCACTTAACCTCCCCTGGGAGGATTAAGTGTGGTGGGGCCCACACGAACCCCAACTCCTCATCTTCACTCAAAACTCCCCTATAACCCCTTTAATTAATGTTTGACAACTTGGTTTAATTAATTAAGGTGGGTTGATTTGAATTTCAAACCTTTGAAATTCAAGTTGATGTTTGTGTAAATAAAATAAGCCTTAGCTTATTTTATTTTGTTTATCCATCTTGAGAGGATTTGGTAGCTCCTTCTTCTTCTTCAAACTTTGACGAAGAACACGAAGTACCTTCGAGCTCTGACGAAGAACGCCGCTCCTCTCTTCTTCGTAGCCGGTTGTTTCCGAAGATCGACGACGCCTTCCGTGTCAACGAAAGGGAACGCCGCTTCCTCCTCAGACTTCCTTCGTCGGCTTACGAAGATTCACCAACGATGTACCTCTTCGTCAACAGAATTGACGAACGATTACCGCGACACCCGTCCTCCGCGACGTTGTCTTCCGCGGGTCGTTGACGAACATCGTACTTGAAACCGAGGTAGGGGTTTATTTATTACTTTTGTTCATGATTTATACCCGAGAATATTTCTTCGTGAAATTTATCCAATTGTTAGAAATTAACGCGAGGGGGCCGGACCGTACGAACACGGCCGACCCTCCTCCTTTTCATATTGATTTTTTTGTGGATTGAGACGGGTGAGGCGCGGTGCCGTCGCACCGCGCAGGATCTTACGACAAGAAATGTGTGGCACCGTGACGCCGCGTTGTAAAATTATGGAAGGACGCGACGTCGTCGCTCCGCGTCGATGAGAGTTGAAGGTGACGCAGCCGGAGCGGGGCCGCGGCGGTGGGGCACGGTGTCGTCGCACCGCGCCGAATGACGAAGGCCGCGGCCGGTTCCGGGCCACGGTGGGACGAGAGGACCGGTGGCTAGCCGGGCCACCGGTGTCGGAAGCCGGAAGGGGACTGGCTTTGCCGGTCCCGTTGAAGAAGAACTGGCCGACCAAGTCAGGGCCGGCCGGAAGGAGAAAAACCAGGGGAATTTAATTCCCCCGGCCACATTGAATGCCCCCCCCCCATTAAGAGGGGGGGCCAGTTTCATAAAGGGGGGCAGGAAGCCCCCCGTTTTCCTCAAGGCAGGCCCCCACGAGGGGGGCCGGTTTTCTCTAAAGGCGCGGCTTCAGCCGCGCCGCCAGCAAGGAGGGGCGGGGGCCTTGCCCCCCGCACGGGGCCCCGAGCGGCGCCCAGGCCGCGCCGCCGCCGGCCGGGCCGCGCCGCCGCGCCGGACCTCGCCGCCGCGCCGTGCCGCGCCGCCGGCCGGGCTGGGTCGGACCCGGGTCGTGTCGACCCGGTTCGGGTCGGCCCGGACCCAGACCCCCCGTTTTCAAAACGACTTCGGTCTTTTGGCCATAACTTGAGCCACAGACCTCCGATTGACCAACTGTCAGCGGCGATGCGATCCTTGGATCGAGACGGTCGATTCGGTAAATCGCACTCAAAGTTTCAGAATACTTTGAGTTCGGCCGGGTTGGTTCGTTCATGAAACCAACCGGGCCTTCGGAGCAGAAACACTCATATCTTGAGCTACGGACGTCCTATTGACGTGCCGTCAGCTTTGTTGTGTTCCTCTTAGTGAGACGGAGATTTTGGCATACTCCGCCCGAGGTTTGGACACAGGTGGAGTACGGTCGGGTTGGTTTTTCCTTAAAAACCAACTGGGCCCCTGGGACGAAAAAGCCAATAACTCTCAGACCGGGCGTCCGATCGACGCGTCGGCTGTTGCGTTGTGTTCCTGTTGACGATACGGAACTTTTGGATACATCAACTCTGGACTTTGAGACAGTTGATGTATCAGCCTCTCGGCTCATGGAGCGGACCCTCCTGAACAAGCTTGCTGTGTGCGGGAACCCTAGTGCTGGCTGCAACTGTGACTGCTACTGCTACTGCTACTGCTACTGTGACTGCGACGACGACAGTACAGAGATCCTTGGTGGATTCGACGACGACTACAGCACTTAGCAATCCTACGTGGATCAGTGCTACAGGTCCTGTGTGAGCCCGATCCTGTGTGGGTCCGATCCTATGTGGGTCTTTGCGGGGGTTAGTTACCTATCGATCCTTCATGGGTCCGACGACTTAGATGGATCAGAGATCATCTTTATCGTCTTTCGAAAAAGTTTACCTGTGTGAGCTGATTCCTGTTGCTTTCCTGTGTGGATAGAGTTGTGCTATCCTGTGTGGATTTCGTTTTGCTTTCCTGTGTGGAATACGTTTACTTTCCTGTGTGGACTGAGTTGTACTTGGGCTCGGAGGTTGGAGCGTATTGGAATTGATGTCTTAGGTATATGTATGGGCATATACTTAAGCCGTGTCAGATGTTACTTTGTGATTGTATCTTTCCTTTGTGGACTATCCTTTGTGGATTTCGGGAGACCTTCGGGGGTCTCGAGGTCCCTTCTGAGTAGCTTATACTCACCCCTGCACGGGCTATGCCCACACTACGTTGTGTTGGTTGCAGACGATGGACAGTGTTGATCATGGCTGAGGCTTGCAGAGCAGAACGGTACCTGGAGGTGGACCACTGGGCGGAACGTGTTCGGAGCGGACGGCGGGACCCGTGGAGCAGTGGAGCTATCTGTACCCACCCTTCAGGTGGGATCTCCAGTGGACAGCTCGGAGTAGAGGCTTTTACTTTACAGTTGCTGTTTTCCCTTTCGAGTTGTACTTTACTTTCAGTTTGGGGTTGTATTCTGGCCCATTTACTATTCCGCACTTTCAGTTGTACTTTGTTTTTATTTAGAGTTTACTTCTTCGCTTTCTTACTCTGTGGTGTTTGTTTACTTACAGAGGAAATGCCTTCCCTTTTTACCGTGATTTACGCCTTGGTGCTAGTCGCCAGCCCCTGGCCTATGGAAGGCGGGCTTGGGGTAGTCACAGCACGGACCCCGAGGGCGGGTCGTGAAAAATTGGTATCAGAGGAGTTCGGTTCTACCGCGAACTCTGATCTTTTTTAAGTGAAGCAATAGTGTTTAGCGTATTGAGTGTGGTTATCAGTCCAGGGAGTCCAGTGTTGGTGCGGCGGCCGACGTATCCGTACACCAGGACCCTGACTACTGATTTCCGACTTAATGCACGAAAACATTGATTGCGTGTGTGTTTCAAAGTTTTCTTTGTGATTACTTCATATCAGCTCACCAGGTATACTGTTCTGACCGTGGCGCACCTGTTTCCTTTTCAGGATGGCCCCACGATGGCAGCCAGCTAGGGTTCCGAGAGTCGAGTGTGACGACATCCCACCGAGCGACGAGGCCTCGGTGCAGGGCCCTTTGTCAGCAGTGGCACCGGCGGTAGCTCTAACCGCCGAGCCACCGATGCTTCCAGTACCAGCCGCTGACGATGCACGTCGCCTCAGCGCACTGCATGAGTTTCAGCGCCAGCGACCACCCAGGTTTCACGGGGAGACAGATCCCCAGGTAGCCGAGGACTGGCTGGAGGCAGTGGTACGTGTGTTTAGGCTAGTGAGGACACCAGCAGACCTCATGGTGATCCTCGCTGCGAGCCTACTACACGCAGCAGCAGGACGATGGTGGAGCTTTATGCTCTAGGTACACGATGAGGCATCTATTCTTTGGACGGAATTTGAGAGCCTCTTCCGCTCAGAGTTCGTCCCAGCCACCCTTCGTGCGGTGCGTATCCAGGAGCTTCTCCAGCTGCGGCAGGGCAGCATGACGGTCGCTCATTACTCGGCGAGATTTACTGATCTCTCGTGCTACTCGACCGACATGGTACGGGACCCATTCTTCCAAGCCCGGACCTTTGAGCAGGGATTGAGACACGAGATCAGGGCATCGCTGATCTCCCTCAGCATACCGACTCAGGCAGGAGTACTGGAGCGGGCCCTTTTGATCGAGAGCTTCCTTGCTGAGTCTACACCAGCGCCGAGACCCACCGCAGGGCGGCACATGGCAGAGTCATCTGCAGCAGGCGGTCGACAGATGACTCAGGGGTCCAGGCAGACCAGACCTTTAGGCATACGACCTCAGGACACTGGCTCAGCAGTGCGGGGCACATAGCGAGGTGCCAGTCTTTTGAGAGGCAGACAGTGCTACTCGTGCGGCGGACAGGGCCACATGGCTCGTGACTACCCGACCCGCCGTGCCGAGGAGCAGTAGACGGTTGAGGGACCACCGAGGAAGAGGCAGAGGGTCGACCGTGGTGGTCCGAAGGGAGGAGGCGTACGAGGCAGAAGAGCTGGCCGAGCAGCAGGTGGTGGGCGACGCTTTGAGTCTCTGCCCCCACAACCACCAGGAGGTCCACCCCGACCACAGAGAGCAGGCGGGCAGAGACAGGCACAACTCCAGGCAGCCGAGGCCTACGACCACGGCGCACTCGAGATGATTCAAGGTACTATCTGTGTCTATTCCACCTTTGATGTAGTTCTTATAGACACATGAGCGAGTCACTCTTTCATAGTCGCTGCCCTTGTTCGGAGCTCGGAGATTCCGACAGAGCCGTTGGCTCGATCCTTACGGCTAGAGACTCCTACGGGAGCAGACTCGACGATTACGCACTGGTGCCGGCAGTGTGACCTTACTCTATGAGGCGAGATCTTCGGCTGGGATCTTCTTGTAGCAGCGTCGAGACCTTACAATGTCATCTTGGGAACGGATTGGCTATCTACGGTCCATGCACAGATTGACTGTTTTAGGCGCAAGGTGCGATGTGTACGCACCGACGGGAGCAGGTTCACCTTCACCGGTGAGAAGGGAGCCTTTGCAGCATAGGATGGACTTCTACGGAGGAGAGGACAGCCCATTACTCATCAGTTGGCTAGCCTCATCCTTGCAGCAGTTGACGTGTGGAGTCCTGGTTTTCCTGCAGTGGTGGATCAGTTTGCGGACGTTTTTCCCGACGACGTTATAGGGCTACCTCCTCACAGAGAGGTATACTTTTATATAGACTTGTACCCCGGGACAGCCCCGATATCCACTCCAGCATATCGGATGGCCCCCTCTGAGCTTCTAGAGCTACGGGTACAGTTGGAGGACTTGCAGGGCAAGGGGTTCATCCGACCCAGTGTTTCACACTGGGCTTCCCCGATATTGTTCCCCAAGAAGGCGGAGGAGGGATTGCGACTTTGTGTTGACTATCGTCGCCTGAACCAGGTGACAGTGAGGAACAAGTATCCGCTACCGAGGATTGATGACCTCTTTGATCAGCTCAAGGGAGCACGGTGGTTCTCGAAGATAGACCTCAGGTCAGGCTATCATCAGTTTAGTGTCAGAGACGAGGATGTGCAGAAGATGGTCTTCAGATGTCGGTATGGCCACTATGAGTTCTTGGTTATGCCTTTCGGCGTAACCAATGCTCTAGCAGTGTTCATGGCCCTCATGAACAGGATCTTTCAGCCATACCTTGATCGGTTTGTCGTGGTCTTCATCGACGACATTCTGATTTACTCTACGACTGAGGAGGAGCACGCCTATCACTTGCGAGTTGTACTAGACACACTCCAAGAGCACTAGCTTTATGGTAAGCTCTCGAATTTCTAGTTCTGGATACGTGAGGTCCACTTCTTGGGACACGTTATCTCTGAGGCGGGAGTTGCAGTGGATCCTGCGAAGATCGAGGCTGTGTTAGCATGGGAGCCACCCAGGAGCGTGACTGAGGTTCGAAGTTTCTTTGGACTAGCTAGATACTATCGGAGATTCATGCCAGACTTCTCTAGAGTTGTGGCACCACTCACAACTTTGACGAAGAAGGGGAAACCCTTCGTGTGGTCAGAAAGATGTCAGCATAGCTTCCAGGAGCTGAGACAAAGATTGACTAGCGCACCTATCTTGAGATTGCCTGAGGAGGGAGTAGGGTACGTATTTTACTACGATGCATCAGGGACCGGACTCGGTTTCGTCCTGATGTAGGAGCGGGCAGTGATCGCCTATGGATCACGACAGTTGAGGCCACATGAGCAGAACTATGCTACCCATGACCTGGTGTTGGCAGCGGTGGTCTTCTCTCTGAAGACATGGCAGCACTATTTGATGGGCGAGCGCTTTACAGTCTTTTATTATCATCAGATTTTCAGGTATATCTTCTCGCAGAAGGACCTGAACCTGAGACAGCGGTGATGGCTCGAGTTCCTCCAGGACTATGACTTTGAGATAGTCTATACTCCTGGGAAGGGGAACATAGTAGCTGATGCCCTCAGCAGGAGGACGGGCATTCAGCTACTCGAGGAGGCGACAGAGCAGCTAGCCTCATTGCAGATATCCTTCGTTGATAGAGATGGAGCAGCCTTCCTCGAGTATCTCACAGTCAATCCTCCACTACTGCAGCGGGTCAGAGAGGCACAGCAAGAGGACGCTGACTGTGAGATACGGCGTGCACAGATATCCTCGGGACAGGCACCTGATGGTTTCTCCCTTGGAGCAGAGCATGACATCTTTTTTAGAGAACGTACCATGGTACCAGTCACCTTGCGAGAGGAGGTGCTAAGAGAGTTTCACAATTCTCCTTTGGCGGTACATCCAGGAGTGGCGAAGATGTACCAGGATCTCAAACGACAGCACTGGTGGCCGGGGATGAAGAAGGCAGTAGCAGAGTTCGTTTCTCGATGCCTCACCTGCCAGCAGGTGAAGGCAGAGCATCAGTTACTAGCAGGATTGGTACAGCCCTTGGAGGACCCGGAGTGGAAGTGGGACGACATATCTATAGACTTCGTGACTGGACTTACACGCACTTCCAGAGGTAACGACTCCATCTAGGTGATTTTTGACCGACTCACCAAGTCGGCACACTTCTTACCCATCAGAGAGCAGGGCTCAGTGGAGAGATTGGGACGTCTCTACGTTCAGGAGATTGTGCGACTCCACGGTGTGCCATCATCTATCGTCTCCGATCGAGATGCTCTCTTTACTTCCTGGCTTTGGAAGGGGTTACAGGAGGCGTTCGGGACACAGCTACGTCTGAGCACAGCTTTTCACCCTCAGACGGATGGTCAGATGGAGAGGACCATCCAGACTCTCAAGAACAGGCTCCGCGCATGTGTCCTCGACTTTGGTCGTAGCTAGGAGGACCACCTACCCTTGGTGGAGTTTGCGTACAAAAACAACTACCACTCCACCATCGGGATGGCACCGTACGAGGCGTTGTACGGCCGACCTTTTAGATCTCCTTTGTGCTGGATAGACCCTGGGGAGTCAGCACTTGTGGGACCGGAGATGGTCCATGCCATGATAGAGAAGGTCCAGTTCATCCAGGAGCGGATGAGGACAATTCCGAGACGGTAGAAGTCATACGCTGACAGGAGGCGGAGGCCACTAGATTTCGAGGATGGCAACCACGTCTTCTTGCGGGTCTCACATCGACATGGTATACAGAGATTTGGCTGAGGAGGCAAGTTATCTCCGTGCTTCATCGGACCCTTCCAGGTCCTCAGCAGGATTGGCTAGGTGGCTTATCGCTTGGCTCTACCACCTGAGTTACACCGGGTGCACGATGTCTTCTACGTATCTCAGCTGAGGAGATACGTGCACGACCCGACACACATCATTCACTATGGGGAGCTAGTCGTGGATGATGGGGCGACTTTTGCGGAGGTCCTAGTGGAGATAGAGGATCGATAGGAGCAGGTCCTATATGGGCGATCGATTCCTCTTGTGCGCATCAGATGGCAGCACGGAAACCTCTAGGAGAGCACTTGGGAGCGGGAGGCTCAGATGCGTGCTCAGTACCCACATTTGTTTCCCTAGTTTTTGATGTATCATTACGGGGACGTAAAGCCCTGAGGTGGGAGTAATGTAAAGACCCGTAAAATTCAAGGGGAACTTTTTCTTATTTTTCTTTGGAATTTTACAAGAACGCAGTTTCTGACGGCACCTGATTCGGAGGCCCGGAGTGCCCGGAATCAATTTCCGAAGATTGGCTCGGGTACGTTCAGTGAACGAATGAGTGGGAATTTCTAACTTTCGAACCGGTTCCCGGAATCAAATTTTGAGGGAACCGATGAACTCGCAGCGCCGATATTCGCTTAAGGAGACCTTTTCCGAGGTTGCGTTTATTGCGGGTTGAGAGTTAGTTTTTTGGTTTTTTTAAAATAAAGTTAAATAAAATGTGGAAACATATTTTATTTCTTTTTTTGTTAGTTATAACCTCCCAAAGGGAGTTAGGGGTGGGACCCACATCCACTTAACCTCCCTTGGGAGGATTAAGTGTGGTGGGGCCCACACGAACCCCAACTCCTCATCTTCTCTCAAAACTCCCCTATAACCCCTTTAATTAATGTTTGACAACTTGGTTTAATTAATTAAGGTGGGTTGATTTGAATTTCAAACCTTTGAAATTCAAGTTGATGTTTGTGTAAATAAAATAATCCTTAGCTTATTTTATTTTGTTTAGCCATCTTGAGAGGATTTGGGAGCTCCTTCTTCTTCTTCAAACTTTGACGAAGAACGCGAAGAACCTTCGAGCTCTGACGAAAACGCTGCTCCTCTCTTCGTCGTAGCCGGTTGTTTCCGAAGATCGACGACGCCTTCCGTGTCAACGAAAGGGAACGCCGCTTCCTCCTCGGACTTCCTTCGTCGGCTTACGAAGATTCACCAACGACGTACCTCTTCGGACGTACCTCTTCGTCAACAGAATTGACGAACGATTACCGTGACGCCCGACCTCCGCGACGTTTTCTTCCATGGGTCGTTGACGAACATCGTACTTGAAACCGAGGTAGGGGTTTATTTATTACTTTTGTTCATGATTTATATCCGAGAATATTTCTTCGTGAAATTTATCCAATTGTTAGCAATTAACGCGAGGGGGTCGGACCGTACGAACACGGACGAACCTCCTCCTTTTCATATTGATTTTGATGTGGATTGAGAAGGGTGAGGCGCGGTGCCGTCGCACCACGCAGGATCTTACGACAAGAAATGTGCGGCGTCGTCATGCCGCATTGTAAAATAATGCAAGGAAGCGACGCCGTCGCGCCGCGTCGAAGAGAGTTGATGGTGTCGCGGCCGGAGCGGCCGGAGCGGGGCCGCGACGGTGGGGCACGGTGTCATCGCACCGCGCCGAACGACGAAGGTCGTGGCCGGTTCCGGGCCGTGGCGGGACGAGAGGACCGGCGACTAGTCGGGCCGCCGGTGTCGGAAGCCGGAAGGGGACCGGCTTTGCCGGTCCCGTTGAAGAAGAACCGGCCGGCGAAGTCAGGGCCGGCCGGAAGGGGAAAAACCGGGGGAATTTAATTCCCCCGGCCACCTTGAATGCCGCCCCATTAAAAGTGGGGGGGGGGGGGGGGTTTCATAAAGGGGGGCAGGCGGCCCCCCGTTTTCCTCAAGGAAGGCCCCCACGAGGGGGCCCTGTTTTCTCCAAAGGCGCGGCTTCATCCGCGCCGCCAGCAAGGAGGGGCGAGGGCCTTGCCCCCCGCACGTGGCCCCGAGCGGCGCCCAGGCCGTGCCTCCGTGCCGGACCGCGCCGCCGTGTCGGGCCGCACCGCCACGCCGGACCGCGCCGCCGGCCGGGCCGGGTCGGGTCGACCCAGGTGGGGGGGTCGGGCAGGGTCGGCCCGGACCCGGACCCCCCGTTTTCGAAACGACTTTGGTCTTTTGGCCATAACTTGAGCCACGGACCTCCGATTGACGAACCGTCAGTGGCGATGTGATCCTAGGATCGAGACGGTCGATTCGGTATATCGCACTCAAAGTTTCGGAATACTTTGCGTTCGGCCGGGTTGGTTCGTTCACGAAACCAACCGGGCCTTCGGAGCGGAAACACTCATATCTTGAGCTATGGACGTCCGATTGACGTGTCGTCAGCTTTGTTGTGTTTCTCTTAGTGAGACGGAGTTTTTGGCATACTCCGCCCGAGGTTTGGACGCAGGTGGAGTACGGTCAGGTTGGTTTTTCCTTAAAAACCAACCGGGCCCCTGGGATGAAAATGCTAATAAATCTCAGACCGGGCGTCCGATCGACGCGCCGTCTGTTGCGTTGTGTTCCTGTTGACTATACAGAACTTTTGGATACATCAACTCTGGACTTTGTGACAGTTGATGTATCAGCCTCTCGGCTCGTGGAGCGGACCCTACTGAACGAGCATGCTGTGTGCGGGAACCCTAGTGCTGGCTGCGACTGTGACTGCTACTGCTACTACTACTGCTACTGTGACTACGACGACGACAGTACAGAGATCCTTGGTGGATTCGACGACGACTACAACACTCAGCGATCCAACATGGATCAGTGCTACAGGTCCTGTGTGGGCCCGATCCTGTGTGGGTCCGATCCTGTGTGGGTCCTTGCGCTCAGCGGTCCTGTGTGAACCAGCGCCTACAGGTCCTGTGTGGGCCCGATCCTGTGTGGGTCTTTGCGGGGGTTAGTTACCTATCGATCCTTCATGGGTCCGACGACTTAGATGGATCAGAGATCATCTTTATCGTCTTTCGAAGAAGTTTTCTTGTGTGAGCCGGTTCCTGTTGCTTTCCTGTGTGGATAGAGTTGTGCTATCCTGTGTGGATTTCATTTTGCTTTCCTGTGTGGAATACGTTTACTTTCCTATGTGGACTGAGTTGTACTTGGGCTTGGAGGTTGGAGCGTGTTGGAATTGATGACTTAGATATATGTATGGTCATATACCTAAGCCGTGTCATATGTTACTTCGTGATTGTATCTTTCCTTTGTGGATTATCATTTGTGGATTTCGGGAGACCTTCGGGGGTCTCGGGGTCCCTACTGAGTAGCTTATACTCACCCCTGCACGGGCTATGCCCGCACTACATTGTGTTGGTTGCAGACGATGGGCAGCGTTGATCGTGGCTGAGGCTTGCAGAGCAGAACAGTACCTGGAGGTGGACCACTGGGCGGAACGTGTTCAGAGCGGACGACGGGACCCGTGGAACAGTGGAGCTATCTGTACCCACACTTTAGGTGGGATCTCCAGTGGACAGCTCGGAGTAGCGGCTTTTACTTTACAGTTGATGTTTTCCCTTTCGAGTTGTACTTTACATTCAGTTTGGGTTTGTATTATGGCCCATTTACTATTCCGCACTTTTAGTTGTACTCTGTTTTTACTTAGTGTTTACTTCTCCACTTTCTTACTCTATGGTTTTTGTTTACTTACAAAGGAAATTCCTTTCCTTTTTACCGGGATTTACGCCTTGGTGCTAGTCTCCAGCCCCTGGCCTATGGAAGGCGGGCTTGGGGTAGTCACGGCACGGACCCCGAGGGCGGGTCGTGACAATTTCAAATGTTTTCCCATCCACTTCAACAAAATAACAGTTAAAATTGAACATAGATTCATCATTTACTCATAGATAAGAGTTTTATAAGAAATATTTTATGAATTTTCATCCATTTTTCTAATTTTCCCTAAAATATCTATTTCCATTTAAATTATTTTTCTTGAATCAAATTTTAAATTTATTTATAAAACACCATTTTTATGTGATTGAATTTCAGGTATCAACCATTTTATTATAGATGTAATTTTATATTATACCATATTGAAATTTTATAAAACCATTTTTTATTTCCATGAGATATTTATGATGTGTTGAATGATTTTATTCAAAATGTTACTCATACGAATGAATGATTGATGGGTGGGGGTATATATTCCCCCAAAATGCATTGGTAAATATTTTATATCTATTAAGATAATGAAACAGAGGCATACTTGGATTTTTTTTACAAACTAATGTCTATGGATTCATTGATATGCTCAGAATATGATGATTTCATTTCCTTTTATTTTATTTCATATGTCCTTATTACAATATGTTTCCATGACAAGAAATATTTTTATATACATATGATTATTCACTAATTCTCATGTTAATATATCATACTCTTATGCTTCATTGCTAAGATTAATATCTCATACTCTAAGTATTATGGAAGGGTTTATAGTATGGTTTGATTATGGGGAAATGTTCACAGTCACTGTAAAATAAGGTACTTATTTAACTAATCCTCAAAGAAACTAAAACATCCATTATTAGGATTGTTTTTTTATTATAATATGTAATTATTCTCTTTTGGAAATGACATAAAATAAATATTGTTTTATCTGAATTTTTAACATATACATTGTTTATGGAAAATGTTCTTTGCTCCAAATTCTAGAGTGTATATTTATGGTGCTATAGTTGGTATTAGTGAAGAGTTTATTTATTTTTAATGATAATTGTGGTTATTTTAAGAATAATGATAATATAAAATTATTGATACAATATATATAAGTGTAGGTATAGGTTAAAGACTAGATGTTTCAAAACTGGGATTTTTTGGTGACCTATATATTGAGTTTATTTCTAGATTGTGTAATTTGGATGAAGTTATAGAACAAATGAAACATTGGGTAATCAACCTAAAAAATATTATTAAGTATCAACTCAATCTTCACTTTGTTGCATGATGGCTGAGCCTTGGTATTTACACCAGGATAGAATATCCTTGCGGATATGCATTGGTTAACTAAAATTGTATTTGAGAACCATTATAATGGATTTAAAAATAATTTATTGATGTAACATTTAACTAGTTTGGTTAGAAAACCTAAGATGAAAGAGACCTTGGACAACCAAGTATGAACTATAATTTTTATAGAAATATCCTATTATAGAACTGTTGAACAAAAATTATCATAGGTTTAAATGAATGTATGATTGGAGAGGAATACTTAGGATTGAGTTTTCATATTAATATGGCCATCTACTTTGATATTGTTGGATAACATAATTACCATTTGATTTATTAGCTTTTGTGGAATGAGATAATGAAATTTAATTTGTGAGAGGTATGTCAATAGAAACACCCACGACTTACCAATAATGTAATATTTATAATTAATGGGTGAGAATATTAGTATATATATATATTATAATCTAAATGACATGTTACATAGTTTTACCTATGATTAAAAACAATGTATCTCTTTGAAATATATATATTGAATCATTTTTATATTTTATATAACCTTAAGTATTGTTATTTTTATGTGATAATTAAAGTGGAAAGGTAAACATTTATTTATGTAAGGAGAGTCGAACACCCTAAGAGTTTACTATATATCTTTCATTTAAATTAATCTAATGTGTTAGATAAATTGGTTCACACAAACCAGAAACTAAAACATTCCACAAAATATTAGATGAATAATAGTAAGAAAATTTTAGAATAATAATTCATATAGTAAATAAAAATACATTAATTAATTAAAAAGTAGTAAAAAATAGGATTAAGAACATTTAATGCTTTAAACAATCATTTTTCAATAAAATATGTTTATATATATATATATATTTATTTTATATTCATTTAAAATAATAATCTATATATATTAAAATTTAAATTTTATAAAATGATATTTATTTTTTAATTCATAATGAAATTATTATATTTTTATGATCTTTTAAAATTTCAATAAAATAACTAATTTTTAGGAGAACAGTAATAAATACATATTTTTTTAATACCATCACTTTTAAGAAATTATAATTATACAAGAATAAATAATAAGTTTATAAAATATTATTCTATATAAACTATATATTTATAAACATAAATAAATAATTTATAAATACTATATTGAGTTTATAAATCCCAATTTTAACTTTTCAGAAACTTATGTAATTTTTTAGTTACTTATGTGAAAAATTATTTTAAATAACATGTAGAAATTAAATCTTACAAAATAGATTTCATATTTTAGATCAAAGTTTTCATATTATGTAATTAAGTTAATTTAATTTTTTGGTATAATTTTTTTATTACTTAGATTATTGTTAATGGCCATTATAATGATGAAATATTTATTTCCAAAGAATTTTTTCATTAATTTCATGTAATTTTTATAAAAAAACTTAATTTAGTTTATTTTATTTTATTTATTTGGTATTATTTTTTAAAATATTTAAATTACTTTATCACTCATTTAATTTTTAATTAATTTTATATAGGATTCATAACACTTAATGGTAGAACCAATCTTCTTCAACAAAACAATTTTTATATATATGAAATCATTTTATTAAACATTTAAATTTATATTATTTAAAAATATATGTATATTATATATAGTTTAAATTTGGGTATTCAAAACCCAATTTTATTATGATGTGTTACATTATATTTTAAATAAATTGAAATTATTTTTGCACAAACTAGTTTCCAAGGTGAAAAAAATGTGAAAATGTAAAAATAAAGTGGTGAAAGGCTTGGAACATGTTTAAAACATATGGGAAAATGAATAGTAGAGGTCTTTTAGACTATATATTATCCAAATATTTATAATTTAATGATTTTATAAAAATAACAGGTCACCTAATTTGACCATGAAGAATGAATTTAAAGACGAGGATATTGTTATTTTTCACCTTCCAGATGATTCTAGGGACTCTATTCATAACCTTATAAAAAATCCTAAGACACAAATAAAAAATAAAGTTTTTTGTAAATGGAGCCAAGTGCTAATATTATGACCTAAAACATTCAATGGGTGAGTTAGATATAGGGGATGATGTGATTCTTAATTAAAGACAAGTTTTTATTTAGCCATATTAAGAAATGGAGTTGTGTGGGAATATTGTTCCCTTGTTTCGTGTCCTTTGGTGAAACTGTGTATTAGAAGAGTTTACTCAGAATTGTACATCACAGATTCATAGTAAATATACTATCATAAAAAATGGTTTATTTTTGAAGAATTTCTTTTAAGGAACTTTTCATTATTCTCTAGATGTTGAAAATGTTGTGGGATGTTGTGCCCTCACTTATGATGAGTTTCTTATACTTCTTTTATAGAGAGATCCTTGTTTGAGATGTATGTCATGGGGTGTTCTAGTTATAACATATTCCAATTTCTTTGCTTGTAATTTTTTTATTATTATAGAAAATAACAATTAAATAGGTATATAACATATGATCCTAGATTTTTCTGATCTAGCACTTTGTTATTTTTATGTTTCACTAGAGTCCTTGGATGATAAGTGTTAGTTTTTAAGGTAAAAAAAATATTTTAGATGGATTTATAATTTACCATATCATTAGGATTTGATTTTAGTGTGGTATTTGTCTTGTAGAATGGGGTGAAGGATATGTGAGTTAAGATTTTATTTATGTGTTTGAGAGATTGTTTCTAACACAGTGATTGTTCGGGTTGTGGTGTGATTAGTGTCACACTATTTATAATTAATCTTGTGTTGGTCAGTCACAACACGAATTGTGACTCCTAAAACTTGAATTTTTACTACTAAAACATGAAAGTATTTCTAGAGATATTTTGTTTTTGTTATATGGATGAAATTTAATGCTTCATCCAAAAATAAATCCCTTTGAGTTAATCATATCTAGAATCATTCAAAACATAAAATGTTTTATCATGACATCATGATCTGATTCGATTCCATTAAATATTATGTGGGGTTAAAATTTAATCAAAAAAATATATCATTTTTATCATTATTTGTCATGACCCCCTCCCACAAAAGACACCCCTCCTGAGCTGGCAATGGTGAAAGGGAGATAATGACCCCCGAGTCCTGCCTCCTGTAGGCCCCGGGTTGGCGACTAGCACCAAGGGTATGAGTTTTCACAATTATGGGAGGCATTACCCCTTTTTTTATTTAGGATCAGGAAATTGGACAAGTCAACCACCAAAAAGAAAAGAACAAGTGTATATAAATAAACACAAACCAATCCCACATGAATGTTTAAACAATTTTATAACAAGGTACAAGTACATGAAAGCTCAAAGTATAATACCAAAAGAAAAAAAAGGTATAGCAACAGCAACAACTCCAACTGTCTGACTAGTAGGGTCCCGCACGGCCCTGGTAGTCCTCCTGGAAACCTGAAAGTAAACATAGGGTGAGCATACAAGTATACTCAGTAGGGAAACCTAAAGCTCTCGTGCACACGTGGGGAGACATCCTAATGTCCCATGAGAACAACAGAAGAATCCTAAAAAGGGAATATATCCACCCAACCTCGCCAGCCACACTCACCAAAACCCAATCACAGCAGGTAGTAGTAGTATACGAACAAGAGCATTGGGTACCCCGCACCATTTCCCATTAGTTAGTTGAACGTCCTGACGCTGTCACACTCTCCCCGCCCGCACACACCTGGGCCACACAACCACGTATCCCGCCCGTACACACCTGGGCCTCACAACCACACATCCCGCCCGCACACACCTGGGCCTCACCACCACATATCCTGCCCGCACACACCTGGGCCTCACAACCACAACCACATCCCCGCTTGAAGACACCTGGGCCTCATCCATAAGATTCTTGGGAATAGTAATAGTGACAGAATTCTCGGCCGAAGACACATGGGCCTGAAATTGAAACCTACCTGAAGAGTCTTAGGTGTAAGTTCACCTCAAGCCATTATAGCCTATAAGCCTGCCCGAAGATTCTTGGGCATAATCACCCCAATAGAATCCTACCCTAAGATTCTTGGGTGTAAGGTCGCCTCAAGCCATCACAACCTAGGGGAGAAGAGGCAGGAATGAGCTAGTAATTATGGGAAAACACCCTCTCCCATGAAATGGGAGTGTTCGGCACTATGTGCTCAACATGGGTGCGGTGCGATAAAACACAAAAGATACAGATATATATATATATAGCAACCACTCAGCCCAACCTATGGCTTCTAAAAAGAGAAACTCAGCACGTGCCTCGGCACTGCTACCACAAAGCATGAATTCCACAAACAACCCCAACCCCATTTAGGTTTTCACATTTCAGCAGAAATTAGCTTGTTTAGTTCCTTAACTACTGGGAAACTATCCACAACCAACCACTTCAATCGTCTGTAAAACATATCCCTACCGTCCACAAAACATGTTCTCACACCAAAACCCTTCTTAACAACCAACCAAACCATTGATTATTATTTCTGTTTCATTACCAAGCTCCATCATTCATTAAATATTCACACCATCCAACAACCAAGTCAACCGCAACCCTGCTGCTCACCCAAGCCACAACAGCCCACAAAACACCCCCATCACATGCCACGTAACCAAGCCAACACCCACATGTTCATTATTCCATTTTGTTTAACTGGGGTGATCACACAAGGGTTCCAGATTTTCATTTAATCAACCAACTTTACGTGATTATCCAATTTCCACATTCAATAAAGTTCCACTCACAAAAACGGTCCAGAAAGATAGGGAAACATTTAATTTCACATGAAAAGGCCCCCAACGACCGTGATTTTCAGTAGGCAAAAGCCTATTCATTTCACAACATAATATCATAGGATATAAAAGGTAAAGTAACAGCAATCACAAACTTCCCATCCCCATTAATTAACTAGTTATTATCTTTATTTAAAGGTTCAACCATTTCTCATGAAAACAAAAAAGGATACCCACCCCGCATGATGCACAAATTAGAGAGAAGAAGGTAAAACCCCTACCTCAACAGGTTCTGGTCAGAACGCTCCCACGGATCAACTTTAGAAGACGTTCATTGGCGTCCCGACAAAACATCCTCAGGTTGAAGTAGGAGATGAAAGATTAAGGAGAGACAATGGATCCAAGCTCGAAAGTTCCGCCTCGTCGTTACGATCTCGTGGCCGCTGACGGATCATAAATCGGAGCTCGGACAATAAAGTTATGGAAGAAAGAGCCTTCGAGTCTCTTGAGAGATCTTTGCTCAGAGGAGAGGGGAGGAGAGGTGTGAGTTGAAAGGAGGAGGGGACCCCTCCTTTTATAGGCATCAAAAGCAAAAGTACACAGCGTGTACTTATGGTACACGGCGTGTACTCGGCCGTTTTCACACGGTCTCTACGCAGCCTCCAACACAGTTTCGCGGTTGTTGCCTGGTCAACACACGGTTTGAAGGTAACACATATGCGGGGAAGGACTACATGGCGTGTATATTGGACACACGACGTGTACCCATTTATTGCACACGGCAAGGACACGACTCCAACGCGGCACATGACCGATGACTGGCCAACACACGGTAACGCGTACGCGGGGAAGGACTACACGACATGTATATTGGACACACGGCGTGTACCCATTTATTGCACACGTCAAGGACACGACCATCAACACGGGGTATACCCGGAAAGAGGGTACACAGCGTGTACTAAAACTACACGGCGTGTAGTTTCAAAATTCTGGAAAGTGTGGGAAAAGTCTATTTTACCCTGCAGAACACTTTGTGGCCTTCTTTTTTACAAAGGAATGGGCCGGAGAGGTACGAGCCATTACATCAGATACCTCTTAAAACATTCTCGTCCACGAGAATTCAAAAAAAAACCCAGAGGAACCCAACAAGATACCTCTTAGGGTTCTCGTTATAAAAGGAACCCAACCAACAACCCTAATCATATGTGTTAGGAATTCCTTCTCCTATGTCGAGATATTATCCACTTTAGGTGGCACTGACTCACCCGCACGGGTTTAATCGCATCCTCATTAATGCATCTCGATTAAGAATTGGGTCTTCCCACTTTCATGCATTAGTATTTTTTTTCAACTCGCACTAACCCCAGCACCACATAACCAACACACTGCCCGAACACATGGGTTTGGGAAATTTATTCACCTATGTCGGGATATTGTCCGCTTTAGGCGGCACTAACTCGCCCGCACTGGTTCAATCGCATCCACATTAATGTGTCTCGATTAAGAGTCAGGTTTCTCCCCTTTCCCATGCATCCGGACATGTTACACCTTACCAGGGAACAAGAAAACAAAATGTCTCACAACTGATAAGCCAAACATTCCATACATCAAAGGTACATAGTACAACATCAACACAAAGATCAGAAGAACAAGGGAAAACACAAGTCAAAACAACTCCGGGTACTGAGCGTGCATCTGGGTCTCCTGCTCCCAAGTGCTCTCCTCGAGGCCGCCATGCCTCCACAACACACAAACCAAGGGAATGGTTCATCCACGGAGCACCTTCTCTTTATGATCCTCTATTCTGAATGGTTGTTCCTCCAAGGTCGTGTCATCTCCTATATCAAACTCTTCCCAGTCGATAACTTGAGATTCATCGTGTAAGTACCGACGAAGCTGGGAGACGTCATGAACTTTCGCCATCTGAGGTGGTAGGGCCAGCTGATATGCCACCTCACTGACTCTCCTTAGCACCTCCAAAGGTCTGATGAACCTAGGTGAGAGCTTGCTCCCTTTCCCAAACCTTCGCTGGCCCCGTCAAGGGGAAACCTTCAAGAACACATGGTCTCCCACCTCGAACTCCAAGGGCCTCCTCCGACGATCAGCATAAGACTTCTGTCGGTCCTGAGCCTCCTTCATCTTCTCACAAACAAGCTGGACTTTCTCCATGGTGCTCTACACTACCTCTGGCCCAAGAGCACCTGTCTCACCAACCTCTTCCCAGCAAATGGGCGAATGACATGGCCTTCCATACAAATCCTCAAATGGTGCCATGCCAATAGTAGAGTGGAAGCTTTTGTTGTCGGCAAACTCTACTAAAGGCAAGTGTCATACCCACGATCCTCCGAAATCCAGAACGCATGCTCGCAGCATGTCCTCTAACGTCTGGATAGTCCACTCTATCTGCCCATCGGTCTGGGGGTGGAAAGAAGTGCTAAGGCGTAGTTGGGTGCCAAAATCATGTTGTAACCACCTCCAGTCTCGTGAGGTAAACTGAGTATCCCAGTCTGTGACGATAGTCCTCGGAACTCCATAAAAACGGACTACGTCGTCTACGTACCTCTGTGTTAAGGTACTCACTGGGCCCGACTCCTTGATTGCTAAGAAGTGGGCCTATTTCTTCAGTCAATCCACCAGTACCCAGATAGAATCATAACCACCCTGAGCTCTGGGTAGTCCTGTGACGAAGTCCATCGAGATGTCATACCACTTCCACTCGGGGACATCTAAAGGATGCAACAAACCACCAGGAACACGACGTTCAGTCTTCACTTGCTGACACACTAGGCACTTAGCCACAAACTCCGCCACTGCCCGTTTCACCCCGGGCCACCAATACTGATCCCTTAGGACTTGGTACATTTTTGAAACTCTTGGATGTACCGATAAGGCTGAGCTATGGAACTCACGGAGAACTCCCTCACGCATCGCCTCTGGGACAAAGAACCTTCCACGGAAAAGCATCTGATGTCGGCTATCCTCTGTCCATCCCTCTAGAGCATTCCCCTGATCGACACGATCCCACATCACCTCTGCCTCGGAGTCCCCCCACTGAGACTCCTCCACCTACTGCGACAAGGAGGATTGCACTATCATCTGGAAGAAACAACCTCTAACACCTTCTTCCCTTACATCTAAGTGTAGGGAAGCCAACTCTCCCATCACCTTCCAAGCATCAGCGGATTCCCGAACCACTTCCTTATGTGACTTCCTGCTCAGGGAATCATCCACAAAGTTGCCCTTACCTTTAGTGTAAGAGATCTCGAAGTCATAGTCTTGGAGAAACTCGACTCATCTCCACTGCTGTAGGATCAGGTCACGCTGGGAGAAGATATAACGCAGGCTCTTGTGATCTGAGAAGACCACAAAGTGCTCCCCAAGGAGGTAATGTCGCCACAACTTCAACGCGAACACTACTGCTGCAAGCTCCAGGTCATGGGTGGAATAGTTACTCTTGTGAGGGCGCAACTGCCTAGGCCCATAACAAACCACACCCTTATTCTGCATCATCACGCACCCCAGACCAAGGCCAAAAGCATCACAAAACACTTCATACAACAACCCTTCCTCTGGAAACCTGAGTACGGGAGAACTGACCAACTTCTCCTTCAGGTAGTCAAAAGATTTCTGGAACTGCTCGCTCCACAGGAAGACCTGGTTCTTCATAGTCAAAGCTGTCAATGGAGCAGCAACTCGAGAGAAGTCCGAAACGAACCTCGGATAGTAACCTGCTAACCCCAGGAAACTATGAACTTCTGCCACGCACTTGGGTGCTGTCCAAGAAACAACTACCTCCACCTTCGACGGGTCCACCGATACTCCATGATGAGACACCACGTGCCCAAGGAATTGTAATTCTTGTGTCAAGAACATACACTTCGACAATTTCCCGTAAAGCTGGTGGTGTCGAAGGACTTCCAAGACTGCCCTGAGATGCTCAACATGCTCCTCCTCTGATCTTGAGTAGATCAAGATGTCATCGATAAACACAATGATGAACCGGTCCAGAAACTCTCGGAAGACAATGTTCATAAGTCCCCTGAATATAGCTGGTGCATTAGTAACTCCAAACGGCATCACTACAAACTCGAAGTGCCCATACCTGCACCTGAAAGCTATCTTCGAGATGTCACTGTCCTTCACCCTCATCTGATGATATCCTGATCGTAGATCAATCTTAGAAAACCAACCTGCTCCCCTCAGCTAGTCGAAGAGAACATCTATCCTTGGAAGGGGGTAATGGTTCTTGACCATTACCTGGTTCATCCTTCGGTAGTCTATGCATAGCCTGATACCACCATCTGCCTTCTTCATGAACAAAACTGGAGCAGCCCATGGCGACACGCTGGTTCGAACAAAACCCTTCTCCATCAGATCATCAATCTGAATCCAGAACTCCCACAACTCCGAAGGTGCCATCCGATATGGGTCCATTGAAATCGGATGGGCACCAGGCTGTAAGTCTATCCCAAACTCAATGTCTCATCGTGGGGGGGGGGGGTAGAGTTACAACCTCCTCAGGAAAAAAATCGAGGAACTCCCCAACAACCCTTGGGACATCCATCATCTCTGTATCAGCTGGAACCACTGATAACCCGCTCAACAAGGAAAGGAGAGGCTCCACACGCCAGCTTCCCGCTTGATAGCTCCTCTCGCCAACAAAAGATACACGCTGCCCATCTACGTCGGAGAACACAACTCTTCTCCGGAAGCAGTCGATAACGACACTAACTAAAAACAACCATTCGATGACTAGGATGACATCGTATGGCTCCATCTGTAACAAAAGAAGGTCTCCACTAGATTGATGTGGTCCCAACGTCAGCCCACATCCCCGAGAAACACAAGATACGCTTGTCTGGCCCCCAACTAGTTTACTCAGTACCAGTGGTATGGAAAGTCTCTCTACTTCTAGTCCCAAAACATGGGCTAGAATAGGTGCAAAAAAAGAGTGTGAGGCTCCCGAATCGAACAAATCAGAAATAGGAGTTCTGAACAAATAGATCGTACCCCGCACCACCTCTAGTCCTGATGGAGCTTCCAACTCTGCTGCGTACAACTGTCCATGCCCCATTCCTCTGCCTCTGTGATGTCGTTCACTTCCCCAACCACACCCTGGTCGAGGTCCCTGAGGAGCACCCTGAGGTCGGCCTCCTCCCACAACGTCTGCCCTCGGAGGAGAATGGTCCTGCTGTTGCTGGAAGGGCCTCGCCGGCAACTGGCACTACTGCGGTGGGTGCTGAACCTGACCACCTCCACTGTACGGATCTCAGGTTGGGCACCGACTCTGAACGTGCCCGAAACCTCCACAAGAAAAACACCTCGGTCCTGCACTCATGGAAAAGGGTCAAGGACCTGAAGATTTGAACTGGAACTGCTGGGGCCTGCTCCCCACTGGCCTGAACCTGGAAGGTCCTGTCGTAGGAGACCTGCTACTGACTGCCTTCCCCTTCGACAAACCTGGCTGAAACACCTCACGCGGTGCACCTCCCAGTGAGTGCATCCTCTCTACGACCTCTACCTTATTCTGCACTGCCAAGTACGACAGAAGGGTGAAGGGGGCGACAGCATACTAGAGCGAAGGATGAAGCACCTCCTCCAAACGACTCGCCCGAGATTCCTCATTCGGGAAGAGATCCGGAGCAAAGTGCTGGAGATCTTTGAACTTGATCCCTAGCTCTTGTACCGTCATACTTCCCTGCTGAAGGGAGAGTAACTCCTGCCGCTTCTCCTCCTTGATCATGGAAGAAAGGAATTCCTCTTGGAATTCCTTCTCAATGTCATCCCATGGAACCTCTGCTTCTATCCTCTCTCCGAGGTAGAGCGTCCACCACTGTCGCGCCGCACCTCTCAACTGACTGACTGCTAGGGGAATTCAGTACTCCCTCAGAGCACGGATCAAGGTGAAAGTAATCCCTAGCTCCTCAAGCCACCCCTCCATCTCTGTATCCGAAGTACTACCCTCGTACTTCTTATGGGTCTACTGCTGGAAGTAACGGAGAGTCTTCTGCCACTAGTTATCTTTCTCCTCTCGGTCAATCCTCAACTGATCGACTACCTAAATCTGCTGGGCCTCAGCCATCTGAGCCACCCAGGGACGACGTCTAGGTGCCATAGCTATACGGTGAACAAGGATCGCCTAAGACCAAGTAGTACGGAAAAAACTCATGGTTTTATTTTATCATTTTATTTCAATTTCTTTCCCAGAACACCCAAATAAAGTAAAACACAAACAAGATGATGCATGTATCTTCCCTAGGGTCTCTACCCTGCAATCAATGTAGTCTCACTTGGTCGTTTGGTAGGCTCAGAGTCCTTGCATCAAATCACGGGGCCCTAAAATCTCGTGTCCGAGCTGGTCATCCTTGGCCTATGTCACGCACCAAGATTAACTAACACTGTTACCCTACCATCCCATGAAATCCTCACTCTGCCTAACTCCAGACTCCATCCTATCTCTCAACCATCACCTCTGATACCATTCTGTCACGACCCCCTCCCACCAAAGATACCCCTCCTGAGCTGGCAATGGTGAAAGGGAGATAATGACCCCCCGAGTCTCACCTCCAACAGGCCCCGGGTTGGCGACTAGCACCAAGGGTATGAGTTTTCACAATTATGGGAGGCATTACTCCTTTTTTTATTTAGGATTGGGAAATAGGACAAATCAACCACCAAAAATAAAAGAACAAGTGTATATATATAAACACACACCAAGCCCACATGCATGTTTAAACAATTTTATAACAAGGTACAAGTAAAAGAATGCTCAATGAACAATACTAAAAGAAAACAAAGGTACATCAACAACAACAACTCCAACTGTCCGACTAGTAGGGTCCCGCATGGCCCTGGTAGTCCTCCTGGAAACCTGAAAGTAAACGTAGGTTGAGCATACAAGTATACTTAGTAGGGAGACCTAAAGCTCTCATGAACAAGTGGGGAGACATCCTAATGTCCCGTGAGAACAACATAAGAAACCTAACAAGGGAATCCATCCACCCAACCTCGCCAGCCACACTCACCAAAACACAATCATAACAGGTAGTAGTAGTATAAGAACTAGAGCATTGGGTACCCCGCACCATTTCCCACTAGTTAGCTGAACGTCCTGACGCTGTCACACTCTCCCCGCCCGCACACACCTGGGCCTCACAACCACGTATCCCGCCCGCACACACCTGGGCCTCACAACCACACATCCCGCCCGCACACACCTAGGCCTCACCACCACGTATCCTGCCCGCACACACCTGGGACTCACAACCACAACCACATCCACGCCCGAAGACACCTGGGCCTCATCCCGAAGATTCTTGGGAACAATAATAGTGACAGAATTCTCACCCGAAGACACCTGGTCCGGAAATCGAAACATACCTGAAGAGTCTTAGGTGTAAGGTCGCCTCAAGCCATTATAGCCTATAAGCCTGCTCAAAGAGTCTTGGGCCTAATCACCCCAATAGAAACCTACCCAAAGAGTCTTGGGTGTAAGTTCGCCTCAAGCCATCACAACCTAGGGGAGAAGGAGCAGGAATGATCTAGTAACTATGGGAAAAGACCCTCTCCCCTAGGCTGTGATGGCTTGAGGCGACCTTACACCCAAGAATCTTCAGGTAGGTTTCTATTGGGGTGATTAGCCCAAGACTCTTCGGGCAGGCTTATAGGCTATAATGGCTTGAGGCGACCTTACACCTAAGACTCTTCAGGTAGGTTTCGATTTCTGGCCCAGGTGTCTTCGGGCGAGAATTCTGTCACTATTACTGTTCCCAAGAATCTTCGGGATGAGGCCCAGGTGTCTTCGGGCGGGGATGTGGTTGTGGTTGTGAGGCCCAGGTGTGTGCGGGAGGGATATGTGGTTGTGAGGCCCAGGTGTGTGGGGGCGGGGAGAGTGTGACAACATCAGGACGTTCAGCTAACTAATGGGAAATGGTGCGGGGCACCCAATGCTCTTGTTCTTATACTACTACTATCTGCTGTGATTGTGTTTTGGTGAGTATGACTGGCAAGGTTGGATGGATAGATTCCCTTGTTAGTTTTCTTCTGTTGTTATCACTAGACATTAGGATGTCTCCCCAGTTGTGCATGAGAGCTTTAGGTTTTCCTACTGAGTATGCTTGTATGCTCACCCTACATTTACTTTCAGGTTTTCAAGAGGACTACGAGGGCCGTGCGGGGCCCTACTTTTTAGACAGTTGGAGTTGTTGCTGTTGTTGTACCTTTGTTTTCTTTTGGTATTGTACTTTGAACTTTCTTGTACTTGTACCTTGTTATAAAATTGTTTAAACATGCATGTGGGCTTGGTTTGGGTTTATTTATATACACTTGTTCTTTTCTTTTTGGTGGTTGACTTTTCCTATTTCCTGATCCTAAATTAAAAAAGGGGTAATGCCTCCCATAATTGTGAAAACTCATACCCTTGGTGCTAGTCGCCAACCCGAGGCCTACTGGAGGTTGGACTCGGGGGTCATTATCTCCCTTTCACCATTTCCAGCTTAGGAGGGGTATCTTTGGTTGGAGGGGGTCATGAAATTATTATAGGTTCTTTACTATAAAGTATTCGATGAAGAGAAATTTGGTTCTATCTGTCTAGGATTTATATCACCATACACCATGGGTGATACAATAATCCTAGTTTGGGTATCATCAGGTTGACAGAGTGGTATGGGTATTTTCATTATAATTTATAAGGAATTAAAAATTACTCTATGACACACTTATTCATGAAATGGAACTATTTATTATCAAAATAAATTCTTTAAGTATGAGGAAATGGGTGATCCGTGTAGGGATATCACGCCGCAATATTTTCATATGGGCTTATTATAGCTTGACAGATCCATGTCATGCTTTGATGTACTGTTTTATATGGGTTTTCTATAAATTTAGTGTTTATCTAAAATTAATTATATTTCTTCCTTTTTCTCTTTAATACTAGGTTGTTATGAAAGTGTTTTATATGAACTTAGGCTTTTATGATTTATATTTAGTCATTTTACTTATACAATGGTTACCTTGGATCCATGAAAACTATTTTACACTTTTAAACCACTTTTATCTTCTATCATTACTTATTATTATGAATTATATGTTCTTATTAGTTAGTTTTATATATACACATCAATGATAAGAAATGTTGGCTTCATGATGAATTTTTTTAAGGTTCAAGGGTTCATCCGGAGGCTCCTTTTTTGTGTTCATCATCTATAATTTCTATTGTTCGTAGATCGTCGAATATTCATATCTATGTATGACATTCATGAATTCTCTTATTTTATACATTTTAAATTCATTTTTATCATTCAATAGATTTATTGAGTAAAAAAATGTATTGACCTATGGTAGAAAATACTTTAGTATTAATTCTAATGAAAGGGGTGGTGGTATATCTTCGCTATCAATTTTTATTTTTCACATTTTTCTAAGTCATTATATTTTAAAGATAATATGATAGACATAGCTATAATTTTATATGAAACATGGGAATTCTGTTTATGTGAACATAATAAAAACATAAACCTGGTATGATTGGAAGAATATTTATTGAATCATTCATCAGAAAATCTTATATTTTCCTGAATTCCATGTTATGATTGATAATTATATTGGGTGAAGTATTTATTATTTATTACAGATAATAGTGGTTGTTATATTATTTTTCATTTCTTATTGGAAGTATCTAATAATTAAATAATTTGATAAATTGAATGAAAAGATTCTATTTCAAAAAATTACAATTGTGTATGACTATGTTTTATACTTGTATACTTGAATCTTGTATAAATTTGGTTAAATCAGTTTTGATTATTTTTCGAAATTTCTTTCTTTCAGAAATAATATTCTTCTTCAATGTATTTTTGTACATAGAGGGATTGATGATATGTAAAACATAAAACTAGTTTTATGTTAGTTGGAAGGTTTACATTGAGTTAATCATGATATTATTAAACTGATATTTATTGTATTTGATGGTGATATAGTATGGTTGATGAGTGAATGTATTGGAAATAATGTTTCAATTATTTTATTATGGTGTATGTGATGGTTAGTAGTTTTAATCTTATTTTCTAGACATTATTTTATTATTTTCATGAAGTTGATTTCCTTCATTAATAAATGGTTCTTACCTTAATTTATAGTAGAGTAGTTTCTTTTTATCACACTACAATTGTAGATGATAAATGGATAAATAATTAATTAATGATTATGTTTTGTGATGGTTTAATGATGAATCAAAAAATGATTATGTGAAAGAAGAAAGTAATTAATGGGGGAGTGAACATGGATTGAGTAAATAGGATTATTATGTTGATTGAAAGAATAATGAATTTAAAGGATTATGTGCATATTAATACATAATTATTGATGCAATTTTATAATTTCATTGAATGTTGAAAATTTATAAATTATAAGTAATAATGAAGAAATTTTATTTTTTTGTTCCATGGATATTATTATTTTCCTTATCAACTATGGATTCCTATTTTTCTTGTAGGGTTTTAATTATAATATTTATCTTGTATTTATTTCTTTGTCTTAGACTGGATGTGTTCTATTGTCTATTCTTTACATATTTTATTAATTTTTCTCCATCTCCTGAGATAGATAAATTATATTATGTAAATACTTGAAATTAGGTTCTATGTGTTCTCCCAACATTTTAGCTATCAGTGATATAGATGGTTGACTGCTCCCTCAGCCCGATATTCCTTATAGAGATAGTGTGGTATGAATGACATGCTAATGTCAAAGTTTTTTATTATATTATACATTATTGGTTTATTTTGGAATTTGTAATGATTTCATTTGATTTTTGTTTCATTTCATGTGTTTTGGGTAGTCCAGTTGAGCTACATTTCTATGAAGGAAGTGGTCACACCATGATTAAGTGAGGTCATGAGAAGATGAATCCTAGATAGTTGGGCTGTATTTATAGGGTGGTATGACCCACAGTGAAGGGAGACTGTCAAATTGTAGCAATTCCTAGGTAAGGGGTCAATTTTATTGGGTGGTGTATCATGTCATTTAAAGGTGGGAGTGCAACACAACATGACCTATGTAGCGGGATAGTGATTTAAGTGTAGTGGGTCACACTGAACTAGGGGAGGTTGAATAGAACCCCTAACTCGACATGTTTTAATTTTAAATTTTTACCACTTTTCTACACATTATTTTAAGGTAGTTGTCCCTCCATTTTCTGTGATTCATGATAGTCACCTAGAAAGAATCCCATAGGATCTCTCTTCCCTCTCCAAGACTCCAAACATTATTCTTTATATATTCCAAGTGGATTTTAAATGTAATTCCCCATTAATCCCTATTTTCTGACTCTTTATTAACTTTCACTTAGTTTTATTTTATATCAAAAATATTAATAGTAATTTTTGATGAATATAGGTATGGGTGATGTTTTATTTTTTGGTTGGTATGTCTATATCTTTCATAGGTCTATCTTCTATCTCAAAATTTCAAATGTTCTCAATGAAAATTGGTTTCCAATGCATTTTATTTATCTTTTTTATGAACTTCCCTCATTTTACACATATTAAGATGTTTTTTATTTTTAAATACTTTTATTTTCAATGTAAACATATGTGTTACACCCACAAGGGTTTTCAAATTTGTTTTATTGATTTTATTCCTTGAATAAATGAGATTTTTATATTTTTTTTCTTTGATTCCAAAAATTCAACACTTATTCATGAAAAGTGTTTTATTAAATGCCTGTTTGGTTTTTACATGTTAATATAATGGTTTTAATCTGGATGTTATCATTGTTTGGTATTTTCAAATGCGGAACAAGTATTCCTATAAATAATTTATAAAGAAATTTTCATTTTTTAAATTTCAAAAGTTTCTTTCTAACTTGGTTTTATGGTTTAATAAAACTACCCATTTTGAAACTTGGTGGAAATGGTTTCCATGGTGTGTGATACAAATATATATTTATTACTTAGGCATTCAAAGATAATTTTTAAGGCATGGTCTGAATTTTTATATAATGGGTCTATTTATGTTGTGATACCTATTTTTGTTGATCCTTTTTATATTATATCTATTCTGTATGCATTTATCCAATTTGGGATGAATTATATTATAAGTGATTCTTTTTCATAGATATGAAAAGGGACAATTTATTGTATTGGTATTGTAGGTGAGATGATATTTATTGTTATATTTTAATATTTATCACTATAGTGATCATGAGATTATATTGTTTGTTTACCTATTATAGATTGATTTTATGGTAACCCTTGGTATCGAAGTACACAGTCTTCATTTTCATTACAGTAGATTTGTTTGGGACAGATTATCATACCCTTGGATCTTTTTTACCACCTATGAATTTTTATGTGTGGATATTAGAGTGGGATGGTAGATGAAATATTTTTTCAGGATGTATATAGTGGCCCAATGATATAAGAACCTAGTATAGGATTGATTAGGTTAGATCCTAGTGAGTTACCCATGATTATTATTTTTCAATGATTAAATCGTGGGTATTTGTCACCATATGATCATTTCTATCACCTTATAATATTTGATTTTTATGGAATGATAAATTTTCTATTTTTTTACTTTGGAGATGGTTCTTTAATATAGTAGTTCAATCTTGATAAGTGTTTTCATTAATTAAACAATTGGTTTAATTTTTAATTAGATTTAAATATGATTTTGCAAGTAATAATTTAATAGTGGATGTTTTAATTTTATAAATGTTTTTAGATGAATGGTGTAATAAAAATTTGGAAAATATTTTTAAATTTGGATTATAGTTTTATTTTATTTTATCCAAAAACATTTCCCCAATAATGGATTTGCTGGATTCTAATTTTGATGTTATGGATTCATGTTTTTTTAAAAATGGGTTATTGTTTCTTTTAAAAATTTTAAGAATAATTTTGTTTCTCCAAACTTGTATAAAAAATTTATTTAAAATTTTAATTTAGATATGAATTTATGAAATATTTATAGAATTAATTTCATGGATTATTTAGTGAAATATGACATGGAACATTTAGATCACACCCTACATATACATCTATGTGAATATAAAAAATTAATTTTTTATCCCATGCGACATGTTATTGATTCCATCAATTTGATTTTTATTTTGGTATATTTGTTGAAATATTTAGATGTGGTGGCAACTGTTCACCACATAAAGGTGTTTTCATTGTCTTTCAGGATTCCAGTTTATATTAAGGATAATGTTTTTTATTCAATATTTCATGTTGTTATTTATTTTTAGCTTGTCCATTTTTATTATTTTTGTATTTATTCGTCCTCTGTGTAATTTTTATGGAATTTTAAAATAATTATATTGTTTATGATTCAAAATGGAAATAGTCACTTTTTTCAATTTTGACTCATTCAGATGTTTATTTTTTAATTCCTAATTCATCTAGGGAATTATTTAAATTGTTTATTTTATCGAATTGGTGGTTTTAATATTGATAACCCATTTTATATTATCAATAATGATTTCACTTATAGTTAATGTTAAAATATTAGGGTTAAACCAATCCTAATTTAATGTCTTTGATTTCTAGGTTCTAGTTGGTAAACCATGGGGATCAAAAAGGCCCTTCAAGAATCATGGTGACTCAAATTAGTTCTTCCCTAGATGATTTGGAAATTATGGTATTAGAGATATGTTTTTTGAAATTACTTGGTTATTTAAGAGATATAATATTATCTAGGGAGTTTATTAGTATGAAGAAATGTTTTTTGGGAATCAATAGTTATGTTTGAGGAGAGAATTTCTAGATCTTACACACACCAATCCTCATGATTCTATTGGTAGGTGAAATTTTAATCTAGGATTATTGGGGTTTTATTGATGTGGTATTATTGAAATTAATGGTGTTGAATTATATTTATGTTATATTAGATACATTTTGGTTATATCATGGGTTTTGTGATGAAAAAACAGAATAACTGGAGAAACACAGTTAGTTTACATGGCGTGAAAAACTATAAAGAGGAAAAGAACATGGTTCTATGAATGTTTTAGAGGGATTTTAAAGATATTAACATAGTTCATTAAGAGATTAATCTATGTTTTGAATGGTTATGTATCCTATATGGATTTATTTTCTATCCTCCTTTCACTCTCATACTGATCATAATGATTTTATTGTTTATTTAGGGTTAATTCAACGATGTTTTTATGATGTGTTGATGATATTGAAATGGATTATAATTGATGTTATGCTGTATATGTTAATTGTTTTTGTTATAAAATTGGTCTTTTATAAGAAGGTAGACCTTATAAAATACTTGGGATTACGAAATAGTCTTTAAGGATTATTTTTATAAGGTTGTTGAGTCTTGTAAAGTGTATTCCTAAGTGTGTCTTAGAAGATTTGTTTTTTATATATTATAAAATTCAAAAAGTTATGTGGGTTCATTATTTTTAAGGGGTTAGGTGGTTTTAAAAAATGTGTGAGTTTTTTGAATTCTGTGTTAGGGTATATGAGATTTTTAATTTTTTTCAAATTATAAAATAAATTATTATAGAGGATTAAAATGAGGGGAGTTTATTTTAAATAAATGTTGGAGTTATATAATATATTAAAAGATAAATTGGGGTTTTAACTTGTAAAAGAGTAGTTCAAATAATTTCATTTTGTTATTAAAATGATATGGATTGTTTTTAATGTTTTTTATGTTTCAAAAGTATATATTATTTACAAAAAATATATGTGAAATTTTTCTAGAGAATAATAGTTTTTGAAAATGAATATTTTTAAAGTGGATTAATTTTATGATTGGTTCTTAATTATTTCCCCCTAAGTTATTATTGGGACCATTTAACTGTATTGTGAAAAAATGAATAGATTTGGTCCATGTTTCATATTATTAGAATAACATCATTGAGAAGGGTATTGATAGAACGTAGATTTTTTACCTATTGGTATGATAATAATAGTGGTTTTTCTTGTTAATTGGGTATAATTATTTCAGTTGTTTTGTTTCGCTGACTCTAAATAGAGTTTTTGAGACAAGGTATTACCTTCTAATATATTTTCTAATGAAATTTTAAAGGATTATTTTTTTGAATAATCCTATCTTTGAGACCTCATATTAATTATTTAGGTCAAGTATCCTCCAATCCTTATTTTTTTTGATGAGAAGTGAGAAGTTTAAGATGATTCAGATTTTGGTTATTTTTTATTTTGGGATTTATTCTTGGTTAGTTTAGAATTTATTAATGTTTTTATGGAGATTTTTTGTTGTTATATTATTTAGGGTTAGATGTCTAACCATTTAATGTGATTTAGTTTTGATCAATAAAACATTGGAGAAACCATTTGGAGGGTTTTGGGTTACTATTATAAGTATCACACCAATTTATTTTATTCACACTATGATGGCTGATTTGATTTTTGGGGGTTCACAGTTAGCTAGTATTCTATGAGTGACATATCAGATTACCCTTTTTATATTTTTTTCTCGAGGATTGATATTTGTTATTTTATGATGAGTAATGTTTCTAATTGGTTCATTTAGTTCATTACTATAGGATATTATAGATGGGTAGACCTTACCTTATGATGATTTATGTGTTCTTTGGGCTATGTCCATTTTTGAATTCTGAGTGGGTTGTCAGGTGAAGTTGTTTTTTGTTATTCTAGAGTTTATATTTACAAGTATATTTTATGGAGGCATGTTAGTTTTGATAATATTCATTATATTGTGAGCTCATATTTTTGATCTCACCATTTGATAATTATTCTTAATGGTGGGGAGACCTATACCAGATCTTTATTTTCATAATTATCCAAGTGGAATGTATATTAATTCGGTTACGATTGAGGTATCTTGATAATTTTGAGTAGTAATTTTATATATTCTTAGTTATTGGTTTATGTGTAGTGTTTCTCTCTTCTAGGATCATTATCTAGTGTTTTCTAACACCACCTCTAGTGTTCAGGTGTCGGGGTTATTATTTCCCATTACTTCTGCATTTTGAAATGATTTTTTTGGGGAATGAAAGTGATATATTGGGGAGAAAGGTGAAAACCTTATGTCACTACTTAATATTATATTATTTAAATTTGGATTATTTTTGAATTTTTGAATTTTTATTAGGTTCTATTGCATTTGAGGAGTTTCCAAAATTGTAGATGAGTTATATTCATCGAATATATAAGGTCTCACTACAACCAAAGGTTTTCTGAATCATGAAAACAAAAATGTAGAGAGGATATAGTTTATTTTATGTGATTCATGTTAGGAAGAAAACTTATTTCTATATGACATAACCCAGTCCATGTGACTATTTCTTTTGAGTGTTAATTTAATAAATAGAGGGTTTGAGTGTAGCTATGATGGGATCTATTCCTTGAGGTATTAATTCATGGATTTTCTATCATGTAGCGACTTGGTATTTTTTTAATGACCTGAACTTCTCATCTTAATTTTTTTTGATTTTAACTATTTTTTTATATTTTATTTTTTGAACTTTAGCTATCCTCTTTCTCTCATATGCATAAAATACATGGCAGGTAGATTTAGGGAGCATTACTCCTCTGTCTATAAGAATTGAAGATCCATTATTCATTAATTCAATTTTTATCTTTATGGGAAGTCAAAATTTCTCCCCATTTTAATTCTATTTCATCCATTTACCATGGTTATCTTTTCTCTCATAAATAATAATGGTAATATTGGATGAATTTAGGGGTGGATATTGTTTTATTTGGGTAATTTTTATGTCTATGGATAATTGAAGTCATTCTCTACTTTATTTTTTCTAATTATTTCTATGGTGATTGGTTTCCATTTTCTTATGGTATTTGTTTTTTGTTTATTTTATTTGTTTTATATTTCTTAAGATTCTGGAGATTTCTAAATAAAATTAATTTGGACCGAAACCTATATGTAATAGTCATGTGGGGTTATTGAAATGGTTTCAATGACTTTCATCTGATATAAATGGGTTTTAATTATTTTATATTTTTTTCCAAAAGTACACATTTATGTATTTTATGTCTTTGATTAAATGACCAATAAGAATTAATAAGAGAATTTAATGTTTTTGAAGTGGTTGTTGAATATTTCATTTTTATGGTAGTGAAGTTTTTTTCTTAAATAAATATAAAAATAATGTTTCTATAGTATTTTTTAAAAGTAACATTGTAACTTGGTGTTATGTGTTCGGTAAAAGGTCCATTTTCACATTTTAAAAATGGTTCCCATGGTTTTTCTAAGATTGGTTGTTTTTTATAATTGTATTTACATATCATTTTAATGTTTTGATTCGAGATTTAAAATAATGGTTATATTTACGTGTTTTTAACCTTAATTTTCATTCTTAGTAACCTATTTAAAGTCATTTAGAATCCAAAACATATTTTAATCCTAGTGGAGATCAAGGTTGAATGAAGGGTTTGTTCATCCCTGGTTGGTTCATTACATTATGTGTACATTCCCATTATATAATGGTTAAGGATTATTGGTATTGTACTCATATGAGTGGTAGTGGATAATTATTATAAAATACATGTATATATGGGCTACGGTGAATTAATATTGTAGCATATAAATTTTTCAAATAAATAGAGGGTTATATTTATCCAAAGTGTATTTAATCCTAGGATAGGATGTTTTTGGGTATGGTGCATATTTTTAAAGGGTATAATGAATCCCTATTTTTCTATATCATTATAGTGATTTGATGGTGATGTTGTTGTGTTATTTGAATGTTAAATTTGTTGAATGTTTTTTGTTAGGATGTGCTTATATGGATGTCTATTATGGCTTATATAGGGGATTGAAGTGTCAGGATGTGGGATGTTGAGGTGTAAAATTGATGGTTTAATAAGAAAGTTTTATTAGATATCATACTTTTATATTAATGATTCAATATTATATTTCCAATATTAGCTTGATATTTGGTGAGTTACATGTGGTTGGGATGGGAACATAGATGGCCTAATTTAGGTAGTTAGTTGATTTCTCCATTTGTCCATTAGTATATTAGTATGATTTCTACAAATTTGAAAGAATGTTTTTAGGGGTACCCAATTGATTATACCTATATTCTCACCACCATATATATAGTCTATAGGTTGGATTTAGTGATCGATATAGTATTTACTAGCTCATAATTGATTTATTTGGATTACTAGGTGTTTTTTGGTTATTATCATACATTTTACTAATGGTCTTCACTAACACACCGACCATAGCTACCATGTGTTAGTGAATTTTTTAATACATTTTCATAATTACAAGGATTGAAATCCGGAAGTAGATATTAGTTTAACAGTCTTGGAAAATAGGTTACATATGTGAACTTTACAATATAATTCAAAGAAAAATTACTACATAGATAATCCTTCAAGAATTCCATTATTCTCTTAGCTTAACTCTGCATATCAATAATAATACACTTCCTAACATCCTTTTAAAATAAAACATAAGAAAGGGGTGACCTCAAATGCACAGTAAGGTTAAACAATATAGCAGAGGCTTTTATAAATAAGCATAAATGTTTAAGGAAAGGTATCATATTAAAACACAAGCCATTTAAACATTACCTTATGCATAATATGAAAATAATAAATCACATAATTCCATTAAAAATTTTACATAGATATTATAATAGTCTAAAAATCACATATAATATGAATAACTACTCTCATAATGAGGTAATACATAATGCTAGACATCTAAAACAAACCGTCGAGCCCTTAACCAATATATCTGAAAATAGATGGTTAAGCCCTCAGCCAAATTCACATTTGAAAATAAATGGGAAATTACTTATCCATGTCCATATCAATTTTGTCTCATGAGACCTACTGATGCATCAACGGGATATATCAGGCCTAACCAGTCAGTTATTAAGTCCAATGAATTCTTCATATGAAAAGGGTGAAACATAACATATACATTCGTATTAAAACATATATATGAAATGTTAATATTTTAACCAAAAACCATGAATGGTATTATAATTGTAATTCCAGATTCAAACATATCATAAACCCTTTAATAAAATATGAAATATTTTGTCATAATAAATCAGTCTCATTTAAGCATAAAATCTTATAAGGATGTTGACATAGATGAAAATATTCTAATAAATTTATAAAAACTCTTTGTGAGAGATATACTTATTTATTTGAAATATTTTAAAAGCCACATAATTATAAAATAAAACATTTCATTTTAAAATAACCCTGTATGTTTGTAGTAGAAGATTCAAAATGTTAAGGCGTCATGATGACAGAAATAACAACTCGGGCCGTATAAGTTAAAAAACATTTTTTCCATAATTTGTCGAAAAGTTCCTAATGTAACTCATTTTAGAAATGATAGAAATATTCCTTTTAAAACCATTTTAAAATATAAAAATATGGTTAAAAATGACTTTAAATAATTTTCAATAAAATTTTGAAAAACATTTTATGAAACATGGACATGGATGTTAATGATGCCCCGATATATACTTATTTATAAAAAACCTCATATAAAATTGAGATAGTGAAATTAACCCTTACAAAAAAAAAGTAGATGATTTATTTTTGAAAATATATGAATAAGATTAAAATTAGACATAAAATTTTCTTTATAATCCTTTATTTACATATAAATAAACATATATGATAATATCGAAAATATTGAAATGGAGAAAGGATTAATTCATTAAACATTAAAAGCATCCCATATCACTTTGAAAATTTAAATAATAAGCCCAATATCTTCAAATTAATTTCTAAATACCATTAAAATAAATTTATTTATGATATAAATCATAATATGGGAAGTACATACACCACACATAAGAAATAAGTGGTGAACATGGCTTATATATCACACAAATTAAATGTGAGAAGGAATTACCTTAGATTAGGTCTGATACTCTTTGTACATGTTCAAAACTCTTATATAATTGATTTAAACATTTTACTAACTTCTACGAGAATCATAATAACATTTTCTATATCATATAATATTTATTTATGACTTTATATTAAATTTTTATTAATAATTTTAATGTTAAGGAAACATTTCGAGTAATAATCGTTTTCTTTATCATACATGTTTTGATTTGTTATTCTTGATCATATTACGTAGATCATGTTTTAATTACTTCCATAATATATAAATTTATTTATATATCATATATATTCAAAATATAAATATACATAATATATAGATATATGAAATGGAATACACCATTCATGGAGATGATAGGTCATAAGTACGCATAAACGTGGATTCTGTTTTCTTATCGTATTGAATAGAAGTAAATGAATGAAATATATTTATGTACATATATATATATATATATTAAATTATAATTATTATGTCATATATTTCATACATATTCATAATATAGATTTTCATAATCATTCTTGAATGGTGAACATAGAATATGAATCTCATCGCGTCGTGGAGACTGTAAGCTGTATGTACACACGAACAATGATATCATTTACTAAATGGTAAAGTGGGATGGAATTTGATGGAATATGACTTATAAAGAAAAAAATATCACATTATATATCTTATTAAAATCTTTCAAATTCTTCATTATAACTATCAAAATAAAGAATAGAAGAAAAATAGTTTACACCATAACATGGAGATGATAAGTTGTACATATGAAAGAATGGTGATATTATTTTCCATGAAATCACTGAAATGATGAATATTTTTGTCCCATAATCATAATATCCTCTTAGAATATATAAGATACTAGACTTATTACATTATTATGGAAACCATATAGTATGTGGAAGTAGAAGAAGAAAATAAAATTGAAAGTGTTTAAAAATGATTACCTATTCTTTGAGAGTCTCTTTTTTATTTGCATAAAAGGACATCTTTGGATATCTTTCTACCAAAAGTATTGACTCCAGGATTTACTTAGGGAAGTTGTCAAAGAAAATGTAAAGGTGTTGGCTGATCCAATGGTATTTGGAGTTGTGAATTAAAGATAAGTAGAAGTTCCATTTTATAAGAGACGGGAGTTTCACTTTAAGAAACTCTTAAAATATTAATTTATTATATATTAATTTTCAGTTTCAAATAGCTCCAAAGTTATTTATTTCATGGAAAATATGAGTATGGGTCGAAATATAATCATATAATGAGTGTTAGATATGTTTTGTTCATAAAAGTAAATTTATCTTTTAGATTTAACCCTTAGTTGAACAATTTAACTCTTACCGTATCTTCTTATATTTTAACACAATAGGGTTAATGTATGTTTCAGGTCAGTTTCGAAATGCCCAACAGTTTCGTACCCGACGATGCATGGACCTGATTTCCAACGGCAGGCATTCGCCGAATGGTCTGACCAGCGATGCTTAAGAACTCATATTGGTCGAGAGGATGGTAAGTCGGGCTCATCGCACCCTTTGGGGGGGGGGGATTATTGCCTGTTTCGGGACTCTCTTATATATTTAAGACATATTGATATATTCGAGAATCTTTGGTTTATACCCAAGCATAGTATCCACGGATTTAACCCTGATGGGCAATAGTCAGCTGAACATAGGGGTTCAAGAATCATTTATGACTGAGGGTTACCACCCCTCGTTGGATTAATGACCCCTAGGAGTCAGAACTCATTGAGGCGGCACTAGGAGCGGCACGGTGAACCGATGTGAAGATAGTCGGATCGACCGGTTGTTGGGCTCGAACCTCATGGAGGCTTCATACGTACCCTGCATGGGGGATTGGTATCAAAGTCTAGGTAGTTCAAATAGGAGCGTCGGAGACCCGACGTGAAGGTGGACCCAGTGGGTCTGCTGGTGATCGGGCATGAACCTCATGGAGTCTTCCTCCATATCCCTGTGGTAGGGAATGAATGTCCTCGTAGTTTGAATTGGCTTGGGCCTTACGCTTGGAGGCAGCTCAGAGTGATGGATTGGGGCTTACACTCTAAGGAGGCCCAGAGGAATTGATTGGGGATTACACACTATGGAGGCCCAGAATGATGGATTGGGGATTACACTCTGAGGAGGCCCAGAGGAATGGATTGGGGCTTACACACTGAGGAGGACCAGAATGATGGATTGTGGCTTACACTCTGAGGAGGCCCATAATGATGGATTGGGGCTTACACACTGAGGAGGCCCATAATGATGGATTCAGGCTTACACTCTGAAGAGGCCCATAATTATGGATTGGGGCTTACACTCTGAGGAGACCCATAATAGGATGTCATAGTCGATGCTTACTCTAAGCCCACGTGAATCATGGTCGTTGTGATAAATAAGAGGCAGTAGGGACCAGATGATCACGTCGCGAAAGGTGCGTCCGTGAGAAGTAGAGTGGGGCTTTCGCATGAGGGCGGCCCATAAAGTCGGGGCTTACTCTGGGATGGATGCCCAGGGCGAAAAAGCGCATCGGGAGAGGGAATGGGGTTCTCTTGTGCCCATCACCTCTCTGTTTCCCTGAGAAAATACCCCGGGATGTACCGAGGTGCATGGGGCGGCTGCCTTCGGATGGGTATTCCACCCCCTCTCTAGGGAGGGGAGAAGTGCCCCACCGCCGGAGCGTACAGTCCCCCATCCTGGGAAGTTGAGGCTGGAAGGGAGCTCTCGGGCTCAGACCCCGCATTACTATGGGAATGTGAACCCAGGCATGCTTCAGGAATCCGCCCAAGGGTCGGGGAAACCCCTTTGCCCCTATTTACCATGGGTATGTGAATGCAAAATAGTGCGCTGATGCGCCCGAGGGTTACACCACACGGATCCGGTGGCTCTGGTGGAGGCCTCAGCTCAGGGATGATGGGTAGGCCAATGAGGAGGTTGCGAAGGGTCAGGCCACATTGAAATTGGAAGAATTTTATCTGTCTCGGGGAATGGGAACTCTAAGAGTTTTGGAAGGACACACAGGGGTATGGGTTGTGGCGCCCTTCACGCAAGGAAGTGCTACATGACTGGAGAGGCCGTCCGTGAACCAGGGTGGTCCATGGACTGATGTACATCCCACGAACCAGGGTGGTTCGCGACTCCAGGTTTGATCCGTGACCCAGGGTGGTCCGTGGAGGGTTCCATATAGGCAGTACTGGCTAAGAGCGGTGCCGGATGGAGGCTCGTTGGTCAGGGATTCGTCCTCATAGGAGGGTGCTACGCGGTGCGGCAGATCGGAAAAGAGGCATAAACTCCCTGGTCCGCGGGGAGTACATCCGCGGAGGGACCCTGGTTCGTGGTTTTCTCTTCTTTGTTATTTTATGTTCACGGTTCACCAAGATATTATGCATTTTCTTGGTTCCTTATTACTTCATTCCCAGGTTCATACCTGCTCTGGTTCGAGAACTAGAACATCCAAAATCCAAAGCCTTCCTTCAAAATCCTTCAACCTGAATCTGACTGATCTCCTCTTCATTCCCCAATCTTCTGAATCCTCCCACTTCCCCCCTCTGTCTCCTTTTATAGAGTGGGGAAAGAGATGTATCTATGGTCATGCGGCACCTTTTTCGGAGCCCCAGGACCGAAAACCCAGTTTTCATCTAACTTGGCCAATCATCGACTCACAGGGTATTAAACACTCCTTCACGAACCAAACTCGGGGAGTGCTTCACGGCCGCAGAGGGTTCCACCTCTATTTCATGAATGACAGTAGTGGAATTTCTAGCCGGTTGACGCGACTCGCGGCGGGGGTGGTCCGGAATGGTGAACTGGGTTGGCGCCTATCCCGCCTCACGATCGCGGAGGATCTCCTCCTCCATCTCGCGAACAACGACGGTCTGCGGAGGAGGGAAGCTTCGCAGAACCGGCATGCGTTGCTAAAATTAAACTGGTCCGCGGACCGGTTCATCCTTCGCCATCCTTGAGTATTGTCCACATTTGCCGAATCCTTTTGAGGGGAAATTGGGTAGAATATAACTTGAAATAAAGGGGATCATAATTGTCCTTTACGGATTTTTCAGGACCCTACAAATGCCCCCCATCGGAATGGGGTCCGATCGGAATGAAGAGGAGGCTATTCCGATGTAGAGTGGTCCTGAATCTCAGGTAGTTCGCAGAAGAGAGGTGGACCAGGTAGGGGACCACGCCAATAAATATGGAGGGACCTTCATTTTTCTTCTACCAAATTCTTTGTGAAACTAGATCTTTTTTGCTTTTCTACCTCCGCTTTCTTTGTCCTTCGCAAAACGCTTCGTCCACGAACCGGCTGCTACTTCTACAAACCATTTCTCATTCGAGTCATTCTTCATCTGCAGATCAACATCCCAGCTGCAAAATAACACTTTTAATTAATTAAAAATTAAGTCACGACAGGCCGTGTAGGAACTTGCTTCGCAGTTTTGGTGCTCCGCGGTTTCGATTCTCCGTGGTTTCGATGCTCCCCAGACTAAAATATTCTAAACTTTAAAAGATTCTAAGTCTTCTGAGATTAACCACTTAAATTCGGGATTGAAATTCCGCAAAGAAACCTTGTCCACGGTCTCCTGGCCCATGCTCCACGGGCCAGGGTTTCACGGACTACTTTCACGAAGGGCTGGTTCGTGAGATGTTGTCATTGCGAACCATCCTTTGATGCCTCCTCGCGGACATTTCTATCAAGGCTCCTCAACTAATCCTCAACCATATATTTGGTATTTTTGTCTGATTTTTTTTATTCTGGGCTAACTGCTTGTTGGATCTCGTTGTGCAGGGACAAAATATGGTTCCCCCTCATTCTGCCCCGAGTCCTGCTGTAGAGCCTCTCCCAACTGGTTCCGGGAGACGTTTAGCTATGATTCTCAGAGCAGAGAACATCCAAGAGGACCCCAATTGGTACATCATTCCTGACGATGGTGTCTTGAAAGACATTCTCCCTCCGGAGATCCTAGATTATCCACAATCATATCGGCTTCCACTTCATGGATTCGGTCTGCAAGATGGTGTCCCTATTCCCCCCACATTCTCAGGTCTTCCTTCCCCTTTCTTGGAAGCATTGTCCAAGTGTATTCAGGCGAACCTTACCCAATAAAGGGAGATAGATTCCGAATCTGACCAGAAAGACATCTTCATTTTGAGAGGCTCTGTATGGACCCAAAGTGATCATAATGCTCAAAACATTTCTCCAGAAGCTTTTTTCAAGAGTTTTCCTTCTATTAGAAACCTTGCCCGAGTAGATCCCGATTTGGGATGGACACCTAGGTGGGATCTTCGGTCTGGAGGGCTCTTCTCAAATGACTGGTCCTGGGCTTTCTGGGTCCATTATCACTACAGGGTGTCTCCGGAATCACTAGAAGCTGTCAATTTAGACTCCATAGTGTGGGCATCCCAATTTTCTATTTACCCACCGTCCTTGGTCCTACCAGACCTACTAAGTCACTGGTGTTCAAGCACTAATACATTCCACCTTGCCCATGGTGAAGTTGGAATTAGTATGTGGGATATCCATCAACTGGGAGGGATCCTGGTTATTGGTGAAATGTATGCTGAATTTCATCCTTCCCCTGATGCATGGGATGATGTCGAACAAGTTCCTTTATTGGCGACAGATCTGCTGGTTATGGTTGGGAAATCACTGGGTCAAGCCTTGCATGCATGCTCTCTTATTCCCTATAATACCGAGATAGGGTTATTTCTGAACACCACTGGGCATGTGCCAAAGATCATGTGCAAAAGGAATCATCCTTCTCAATAATCACAAACCTCCCTAGGTTCCTACTAGGCAGTTTTGGAGGTGGTCGATTACCTTTCAGGGGGTTACGAGGTGTGCCGACTACACTCCGACTGGCGGGTTTGTATTCTATGTTCCTGAGCGGGTGGCTATTCTCTTCTCGGGATATTAATCCTGGCATCATGGCTTGCACCCGGATGATGGTAGTTGAGCGGGTAGAGGGCCACCTGGTGCATTTGGTCGTGCCCACATTAGCTCGTATTTATGAACTGCTGGGTCACATGCTAAAGGGCGGGTCACCCTTCCGTCTAAGCTGTCCATTTCAATTTTTGTATGGGTAGGTAGGGGATTACTGTCTATGCTATGAGAATCACCACAACACGTTCATCCCACTTCCAACTTTTCGGCCAACCCTACTTGATATAGATGGAGTTAGCTTGAAATCCCTCAGCTCTGGTTAAGTCCTCGAGCATCTGAGTGTCTTCTCCCAGTTTTCATTCACTCCCTACCCCACCCCTTTTCGCATCTTTGTTGACAACCTCTGGGGGATCCTAGAGGAGCGTTCTTACATGATCTCTCGGCGGGATGGATTTCTATCTGCGCAGATCGATGGGGCTTCTCTGTGCGAGATGTTTTTCCCTTATCGTTTTTCTCACTATTTTGGGTGCATGCTAATCCAAGTTTCCCTTCCTCCTCCTTAGGATCGAAGACTGCACCCAGCAATACTGCGTCAATGGTGGCTGATGCTGACGCGGGAGGGATCTGACACGAGCATTCCCCTGCCTGTCGTGGGGGCGGCTGCCGACCTTTCCCTGAAGTATGCAAAAGCGTGGGAAAAAACTATCCCGATGGGATCCTAGGGATGGTTGTCTGGAAGGTTCCCAAATCTGGAGGCATTTCGTTTGTTTCATTCACCGCACCTTCCTTGTTAGTTCTAAGGGAGGATCAACTGATGCCTCGTCGATCAAAGAGACTCATGGGATTTTCCTCTCCCAGCCCTATGGTGGCCAAAGTTCAGACTGGAAAATCCTTCATGAACGTGGATGAAGATGACCCTGTTGTTTCGGGTCCGAGCGATACAATCCCGGAAGTTTTTCTAGTTGATACCGAGTTTAGCCACTTGATCCCCAAGCCTAAACCAGGGTCAGAGGATCCAGACTTTCCAACATTGGAACCAACTTCTAGAGAGCACATGCCTGCGCTGGTTGAAATGCCAGATTTCGTTCCCGTGATATCCGGTGAGGATACCAAAGATCCTCATGTCATGGAGGACCACTAGGAGATGTGCAGGTGGGCCTCGCCTCAGATTTGTGGGATCATTGCCGAAACTCCTCTAGCTGAGATGGAAACTAAGACCAAATCTCTTCGACAGCTGTTCCTGGGTTTGGGGTCGGGTGGCTTTGACTCTCGTTAGTTCTATTCTCTTTCATTCCAAGTTCTCATGGCCCATGAGGAAGCTTCCATTAGTGAATGCGAACTTTCTCACTTTGTTGCCGCTCATTGCAGGACCCAAGCCCTAGAAGAAGCCATGATACAGCTCCATCAACTGATAGCACAAGAGGCTATCTCTCGAGATCATGCGGCCGTCCTATCCTCCGAGTTGAATGAATGTGATGAACTGGCAGCGATGCTGAGGAATCTGTTGTCAGCTGTGACTGGTCGTCTTGAAGCTGCCAAAAAAGGGATCGACTATCTCCAAACAACAGTAGAGCGTACTCGTCTGGGGGCTGAGTTTGAAGCCAGGGGGAAGGCGGTGTTGGAATAGTCTTACAATGACCTCCACCTCACGGTCGCTGATTTGGTGGAGAGAGCGATTCAGGCTCCTTTATAACTATCATAGCCACTCTTGTACTCTCTGTTTTACTTACCCCTCTCCCTTTTTTTGTGAGGGAGAGACCCAAGCTTGTGGACGTCCTGCCTTTTTGTTCAAATAAAACACAGTATCTATCAATCACTTGTCACTGTAAAATTTTATTGTTATTAGAACAATTATTGTGTAAATTACAACTCACTAAATCAGAATTAATCTTAACTAAGGAAAAAAAACTCTAACTTTTTCCTAGACCATGGGGTCCAGTGAGCATACTTCGGCTATTGCTAGGGTCTGGTAGAAAAACCCTACAAACGTTTATGTCATTTCATTTAATGCCATAATTTTTCCTGGGCTCATTTTGTATGAACCCAGCGGGTATGGCCAGACTTTTTCTTAGGTGGCCCTTTTCGGGTTTTCGGCCTAACATGCTTTGTGCCTATTTTGAGAGAGGTATAAAGTCCCGCCCTCAAGACTATCATTACTATTGTTTTAGGTCAAACAACATTGACCAAATCTGGTGGGGAAAGGGCCCTAATGGGGTTTATCTGATTAAAAGAAGTCTCAAAACACTTCATACGCACGTGGGGGGGACATGTTTAAATTTGAACGACATGCAGGGCATGTCTCAAGGCATGGGAGCCACATCGGCGTGCAGAGGTTGGACAATCATTTCCTTAGGAAATATTTCCTTTAGTAGACAGGCCAGTGGTGATCAATATGCAGAGCCGCTGAGGGCATGGTATGCATAGTCGTGCAAAGGTGTCCTTAAGTCAATGACTATACATCTATGATGACCACATGACTTCATGAATTTCCGACTTATGGAAACTACCATGGGTGGCTTGGAGAATTATGAAAACCACTGGGGGTGGCTTGGAAAGGTTATGTGACATATGAAAGGTTTTAAGAACATCTGTTTCAATTAGGAGTGTAGAAGAAAGGATCATGTCCTACGCATTTATCTAGAATAAAGGACTGTTGGGGATTGGCGTTGTTTAAAGTCATGCTGCTGGGGCATCATCTAGAATGGAATAGATTCTCCTGGTCCTCGGTAATCTTTTCAGGGATGTTCCACCATATTCAGGCAGGGTTGTGAAAGAGGTTGGTAAACTGTAACTTAGAGGGTTTCCGAATCCCAGGATGGACATAGGGGATCAAGGGCCAAGAGGAATATGAAAAGTATCATCGCCTAAGGAAATATTGCCTTTGGTAGATAGGCCAGGGGAGATCAATATGCATAGCCACTGAGGGAATCGTATGCATAGTCATGCAAAGGTGTCCTTAGGTCAATGATAGTATTCCCCCGATAGCCAAGAAACTTCAGGGAAGTTTGAGATTCAGGACCACCCAGGGTGGCTTATGAGAGTTTGGATTTTTCTAAGTATAGAGTTTGGTTTATGAGGAGAGGGTGCCTGGATACAGGAGGAGCGTCTAGGATGAAATTCCAGAGAATGGGTTAAGTTGTTCCTTCTCACGCTAGTGTGAGACGGTGGCTTGTGCCGGTCTGACCCGTGCACTGAAGGACAGAGAAAATCCTTCATTCCTTAATGTACCCGTGATGGGTTTGACCATGCAGTTTAGCGTCATACGGTAAAGATGAAGAGCATTATTAAAATAAGATTGTGCAGTTTAACGTCATGCAGTGAGGACAAGGGGCATTTTTATTTCCATTGCCAATACCATGCAGTTTAACATCGTGCAGCAAGGATGATTGACCATGCAGTTTAACGTCGTGTGGTAAGGATGAGGAGCATTATTAAACCAGTGAAAATGATTTTTTATGGAGGCATTCCCTTGGATGTCAGATGCTTGTTCTTTACAGCCTTACGCCAAGTGGCCAAGATATTCTTTGTGCCGTTTGACGTCATACGGTAAGGACATAGTTAAAAAGGATGCTCTTGATTAGAATGTAACTTGGCCCGAGTGTCCTGGCATGTCAAATATGTGGATGGGGGTTGATGGTGTAAATCATGGTTCCTGGGCTTCTTGGATTAAGAGAGATGACAGGGAGGCTCTAGGGCTGGTAGGCGTAGAGAGCTAGGAAGAGTGGCGCTTGAGGAAATATTTCCTTTGGTGGATGAGCCAGGGGATATCATTATGCAGAGCCACTGAGGGCATGGTATGCATAGTCATTCAAAGGTGTCCCCAGGTCAATGACATTCCACTTCTGAAGTCCATGAATGGTTATGAAGATCTTCAATTATCCGGGCCACGAAGTCTATCATCGGGGAAGGAAATGTCTGAACACGTCGGGCATACTCATCCCTGGTATCTATTAAGGATTAAAGAGAACCCTGCACTGATTTATTTTGTGCACGGGGGTGTACCCTCACTCCATGTAGTTTAACGTCGTGCGGTAAGGATGAGGTACTCCTAGTTTAGCGGTCATAGTGCTTAGACCGTTGGGTGACTATTACTGCAGTCACTCGAAGGATAACTGGGTCAACATGTTCTGATATACATAGAACAAGGTGGGGGATGAATGTTATAAACTACAACTTTCAGTTTTCTCAGATCAAGAGGTGTGGCATTGGGGCTCTGAGGCCGGTAAGCATATAGAGCTAGGAAGAGTACCGCACAAGGAAATCTTGCCTTTTATGGATGAGACATGGGCTATCATTATGTAGAGCCGCTGAGGGCTTGGTATGCATAGTCGTATAAAGGTTTCCCCGGGTCGATAACTTTCCACTTCCAATGGCCATGAATGATTACGAGGATCCGCAATTTCTCACAGTGCAGAGTTCAGCATGTGGGGATAATGGTGTCTGAGTGTACAAGAAACACCTTCACTGTAATTGTCGGTTGAGTCAAAGTAGCCTAGTCCTGGATTGATGTTCGTTGACACAGGTCGCTATGTGAATCATCGGCGAACACATAAGCTAGCCTGGTAGTGGTACCCTGGTAATATTTGGATGTGAAAATGGGAATGAAATTGTAAACCACTGCTTCATAAATTTTTGGATCGGGAGATGTGATATGGGGGCTCTGAGGCCGGTTGTCGTATGAAGCTAGGAAGAGTGTCGCCCGAGGAAATCTTGCCTTTATTAGAAGGGCTAGGGGATATCAATTTACAGAGCTGCTGAGGGCATGGTATGCATAGTCATGCAAAGGTGTCTCCGGGTCGATGACTTTCCGAATCTGATGGTCATGGATGGTTATGAAGATCCTCAATTATCTAGGTCGTGGAGTCTGATGTATGGAGAGGATGCATCCAAATGTGCAAGGAGTATCTCCATATCGCATCGCCATGTGTCTTGGGTGGGTCACGACACAGTCCGTGCAGTTTAACATCATGCAGTGAGGACAGACTCCATGCAGTTTAACGTCATGAGGTAAGGACGAAGGTGACCCGACGTGATAGGAAAGGGGGGTCTGCGCAGTTTAACTTCGTGCATTGGGGATGAATTACTTGAAGTTTAACGTCATGCGGTAAGGACGAAGTCCGTGCAGTTTAACTTCATGCAGTGAGGATGAAGGATACACCTCGTGCAGGTCTGGTCTGTACACGGGGGAAAGGGAACATTTTTAAATCTTTCTATCTGTGCAGTTTTACATCGTGCGGTAAGGATGAAGAGTACACCCAGTGTCGGTATGGTCTGTACATGGGGGGAAAGGGAATTTTTTAACTTTTATTCAGGGGGTTGGGCCAGGACGAGGAACCCTGACATCACTATGTATCCTATGAGGGCATGAATCAAGACGCACATAGTTCTCTCAAATAAGTACACCCCGTGCAGGTGTGGTCCATACACGGGGGGAGAGGGGAATTTTTAAAACATCTTTTCCATGCAGTTTAACATCGTGCGATGAGGACGAGGGATACACCATGTGCAGGTCTGGTCTGTACACGGGGGGATGAAGGCATTTTTAACTTTTATTTGTGAGGGGATAAGCTAGGATAGGGGATCTCGGCGTCACTATGTATCTTGCGAGGGCAGGAATCAAGCCGTACATTGTTCTATGAAATCCGTGTAGTTTAACGTCATGCGGTGAGGATGAGGAATACACCCCATGTAGGTCTAGTCCGTACACGGGGGCATAAGGCATTTTTAACTTTTATTATCCGTTCAGTTTAATGTTGTGTGGTAAGGAAGAAATCCATACAGTTTAACGTCATGTGGTTAGGATGAAAGCCATACAGCTTAACGTCATGTGGTTAGGATGAGGGGTATTATTAGATCCCGTGTAGTTTAACAGCATGCGCTCAGGACCAACTCCATGCAGTTCAACGTCATGCAGTGAGGACGTTGGGGTATTATTAGATTCTATGCAGTTTAATGTCATGGGGTAAGGAAGAACTCCAGGCAGTTTAACGTCATGCGGTGAGGACATTGGGTATTATTAGATTCTGTGCAGTTTAACATCGTGCGGTAAGAACGAACTCCATGCAGTTTAACGTCATGCGGTGAGGATGCTCACCACTTTTAGTTTCTATGTGAAATAATTCTTTAGGAATCTGACATTGTTAGGAGCCGTGGTGACTTGCACGTTCATGGAGATCAGGGTATATGCTCCATTGGATTATACCTTGTGTACAATGTATGGTACCTCCCATTTTGGGCTCCAGCTTTGGAGGTTTCTTTCCAGGTATCATTGGGATCCGAAGGACCAACACTAATTCTCCTTTCAAGAAAGACCGAAGACAGACCTTTTTGTTGAAGGCTCGTGCGATCTGGTTCTTGTATACCTCGAAATGGTGCAAAGTGTGCAACCGCTTCTCGTATAGCTATTCCAATTCACTTAGCCTATTTTCTAACTACACATCATCAGATAATTGATGACACATGGAAACATGGAGTGAGGGAAGTTGGAGTTCAATGGGTAGGACCACCTATGTGCCGTGCACCAATGAGTACGGGGTTACCCGAGTAGCAGTGCAGATTGTGGTTCAATAAGCCCAAAATGCAAGGAGGAGTTTATCCGGCCATGAATTCATGTCTCTGTACACCATTTCTGGAGAATTTTTGACATGGTATTGTTGAAAGCTTCTATCTGTCCGTTGGCCGCTGCATGGTACCAGGATGAGTGGTTAGCCTTGATACCATACTCGTGGTATAGTTTCTCTAATTCAATAGAGCAGAAGTTGGTGTCGTTGTCCGTCAGTATGGTATGAGGGAAACCAAATCTAGTGACGATATTGGTCTTCACAAATCTGGCAATATTTCTTGCCCCGAATTCCTTGAGGTGTATGGCTTCTGCCAATTTGGAAAAGAAGTCGGTTGCCGTGAGGATATACTTCAGCTGTTTGGTCATTGCGGGAGGATATGGCCCCACAACATCCATCCCCCAGATGAAAAATGGCAAAGAGTACTTGTGTTGATGAAGTAACTCCGGGGGTTGGTGTATGAAGTTAGCATGAATCTGGAATGAGTGGCAGTTTTCAGTAAAACACTCGTAGTCTCATGCCACTGTGGGCCAGTAGTACCCAAGCCTTTGAACCTGATGGGAAAGCTGGTCCCTGGTTGGTGTGCTCCACATGCTCCGGCATGTACTTCATTCATTATGGCAGCAGTTTCTTCTCCATAAATGCATCTGTTGAGCACTCCATCGAGGCCTCATTTGTAGAGGACCTCTTGCTGACCCGCACTACCATATAAGACAAATTTGATTGCCCTTCTCCATATTTTGACTCGTTCAGCCCTGTCTGATGGAAGATCTCCCCATTGAAGGTAGTTTGTAATGGGGGTCATCCAGCCGGTGGCAGGAGCATATGGCTCAGGGACCAGATTGAGTTTTTGGATTTCTTTCGTCTTGGTCTGAACAAATGGGAATACCATCCGATGGTGAGAAATACTGATAACCGTTACATCCCGGCCTGGGTCAGCTAGGGCTGTGGCCGCGTTGGTTAATGCATCAGCCTGAGTATTCTGAGACCGGGTAATATAGTTTAATGTTGGTTCTGTGGGAAATTCTGCCATTAACCCATGAACACGGTCAAATAGGGGAATTAGCTCCTCCTTTTTGATAGCATAGTCACCATTGACATGCTTGATGACCAGCTCCGAGTCTCCTTTTACCTTAAGGTGCCGTACTTGTGCCTAGAGTGAGAGTTCCAGGCCTGAAATGAGAGCTTGATATTCCGCTTCATTGTTCGTACATCCTTCTGATAGGAGGAAGGAATTTGGAAAAACTTTCTTTTCTTAGGACACAAGTATTATTCCCAAACCCACATTGTTGAATCTGGGATCCTCCATCCTCTTCCCAGTTAGGCTTCAGGATCCACCGTCGAGTTACATTTCCCATGCCGGGAACTCCTCTCGAACCAAGAAGATGTCTTCATTAGGTAGCTTGGCATCCGGTTCAGTGGTCCATGTCAAAGGGTGCTCTACCAGAAAGTCTACTAATGCCTGGCCCTTGATGGATTTCTGAGGCACAAGCTGGATGTCAAACTGTTGTAGGATGACCGCCCATCGGATAGGCGTCCAGTTAGCATCGGGCGGCTAAGGATGTAATTGAGTGGGTTACTCCATGAGATCACATGGACTTCATGATTCTGCAGATAATGTCGCAACTTTTGAACCGTGAAGACCAATTCTAAACAGCTCTTCTCAATGTTTGAGTATCGAGTCTCAGCATCAATCACTGTTCGACTGATGTAATAGAGACTGTTTTCACTGCCTGTGTCATTCTATTGTGCAAGGAAGGCTCCCAGTGACCACTCTAAGCCTGTCACGTACAAGATGAGAGGTCTTCCATCAACCGGGGGCATGAGCACCGGTGGGCTTAAGAGTTACTTATTCAAGTTTTCTAATGCCTCTTGGCAGTCATTCATCCATTGAAACATGACCCCCTTTTTCATTAACCTGGTGAAGGGAAAACATTTTCCTGCTTGGTTGGCTATGAACCGCCTAATATAGGCTAGGTGTCCTTGAAATCCCTTCAAGTCGGTGAGATTTTAGGGAGGTGGTAATCCAAGGATAGCCTTTATCTTCTCAGGGTCTACTTCAATGACACAATAGCGTATGACAAAGCCAATGAATTTCCCTTAGGTATCCCCAAAGGCGCCTTTTAAGGGGTTAATCCTCAAGCTATGCTGTCAGAGTTTGTTGAAGATAGTCTTATGGTCTGATAGGTGATCTGATCGCTTTCTGGACTTGACCACCAGGTCATCCACGTAACATTCAACAAATTTCCCTAGAAACGGTTTAAAGATCTGATGCATGGAACATAGATATGTGTTTCCAGTGTTCTAGATACCAAAGGGAATGAACCTCTAACAAAATACCCCTTGAGGGGCCCTGAAGGCAGTGGATTATTTGTCTTCTTGAGCCATCCTGATTTGATTATATCTAGAATATTCGTTCATGAAGGATAGATCCTCATACCCATCCGTCGCATTGACTAATAATTCGGTGATCATGACCGGGAAATCATCTTTCGTACAATGCCGATTGAGATCTCTGACTTCAATGTAGACGCAAATTTTCCCATTCTTTTTCTTGACAGGGATGATTTTGGCCAACCAAATGGGGTACTGGACCTCCCGAATGAAGCCTACATTAATGATCTTATCGACTTCAGCCTCTATTTTGGAGGATTGTGAGGGATGCGTCCTTCTGGCGGCCTGTTTATAGCCCCGATGGTCTTCTGGAAGATCCAGGTGATGCATTGCAACTTCAGGATCGAGTCTCAGCATTTATGTGTAATTCTAGGCAAGAAAATCCTGATGTTGCCTCAGGAAAGCGGTATATACCTCGTGCTCCTCAGGGGACATGGATGCACTAATGAGGGTAGGCCTCATATTTTCCTCGGTACCCATATTTATTTCCCTGAGCCCGTCCACTGTGGTGGAGATACCCACCTCAAATAAAAGAGGTGCATCCCTATGATCTTCCCCCACTTCTTCTCCCATGTACTCATCTTCTTGATCCGATGAGAAGAGAGCTCCTGAAACGGGCTCTGTGGACTCCGGAGGCGAGGTGTCATGGGCATCCTTACTCGAGTATTCGTCCCTAGATCGAGGGTTGGTGGATGTTCCCACATTATTGTTCTCGGACATCGTGGAGATGTCATGAGGATATCTGAGTGCGTGTCCGTACTTGAACTCCAACTCTCAACATGGTTGATGGGAAGGACATAATCTCTACCAAGCTGCATGAGGGGGTCATCAGGAACCATTTCCAAGCCAATAGGAATGGGGATCCAGTCGACACCATCGATCAAACGATTCATTTTCTTTTTCTCATAGAACCCGGTGTCAATGTAATGTGACTCGGAGAGATCAAAAGGGGCCTTGTCGGCATGTAATTTTCCACTTTGTCCATTGACACAGTACTTGATACACTGGTGGTAGGATGAAGTAAAGACCATGTGCTTATGGAGCCATGACCTTCCCAGCAAGGCATTGAATGCTATGCTCTGCCGGACCACGAGGAATTCTGTGTAGGCTACTAGGTCCCCAAAATGGGTATTTAGATTAATTTTTCCCATTGGTTTCTACTCACTCTTGTCGTAACCCAACAGAGTCATGGCCAAGGGAATTAGTATGTCTTCATTGTAGCCCAACTTACGGAGTGTTCGTAGGGGAAGGAGGTTAACTCCAGAGCCATTTTTTATAAAGACATTCTGGATTACAATACCATTCGGTGTGCCAGACACATATAGTGGTCTGATGTGTCCTTGCATGATGGCATCTTCATCCCGATCAGTGAAGGAAATCACCACATTTCAGTCAGTCGGGTCAGTCTCTATTTGGTAAATTTCGGTGGCAACTACCACGACATGAAACTCTTGGGGGATGATCAAAGATTCATATAAGCGTCTCCCTGAGGTGTGCCGACAAACTTAGGGCATCGAGGATTGACAGCTAGGATAGTACCGATGCCAGGTGCATAAGGATATCGTATTTCTGTTCCAGCGGCCGACGCTTCTCTGTTGGTGGGACAGTCTTAGCGGGTGCTTTAGGGGCTAGAGGATTTGACGAGGAGGGACCAGCCGTGGGGTCGGATATCGATGGCGTTCCCAAATTTTGTGGACTCTGCTCGGATGGTCTGTTTGTGCGCACTAGGTGGCAAGACACTTGTTCCTCCTCTGGTGGGTATCACAGAAAAATAGGGCCAGAGTGGCTTCTTGTGGAGGTGGAGGGGAATTATTTCTCCTGCTGAGTCCATTGAAGGGCACTCCCATAGGTTTCTGCGATACTAATGGTTTGGGTCGTGGTCCCACTGTAGGGTTGGTTTCGGTCGCGGTTGCACCTCCACTAGTACCCCCTACCTCTATGATTCCTCCTCCTGGATCCTCGTGCAGAGAACTCAGGTTTGTAACCATACCCTTCATCAGGGAATGATTCCATAATATTGATGATGTTAATAGAACAAAAGATTGGCTCTTCATCCTCTGATAGGTCAACCTGGTCGGTAGTTCCTAATGGCACTGTTTGGTGGGTCGGTGCCCGTGGCACCAAATTCGAGGGCATATAATCTCCCAGGGTCAGGACTAACTTTGGCCCCGTCGCAGACTGCTCCCCTTGTGATTGTTTCCTCCTTCTTCGATTATGCCCTGATGACTGGCTCGTGGAGGGTTGTGAGGTCAATACTGTCGGCTCTGCAGCTTCAGGTGCTATTGGTGGCCACACCGGCTGCTGTAGTTGTGCTCAGAGAATGCCCTGGGCTCGGTTGATAGTCTTCCAAGTCATCCAGTTGTCAAATTTCTACCCCTGCAGCATAGTGACTTTCTACCACCCCTCTTCGTTGGAAACGTCGGTGGTATAGATACATGCCACATGTGATGGGGGTGGTCCCAGCTCGACCTATCCGGAGTCTACCATCCTCTGCAGGAGGTCTTTGAAGACAAAGCATTCTCGGATGTTGTACCCCAACATCCGATGGTAGGGGCAGTAATATGGCCTATCATCGCGGCCGACCTCTTCAGGTTTCCTCAGCTCTGGGAGGCCGAGAAAGTTTATGTTCATGGTGGTAATAATGTAACCGCGGACTTGATCATCTTGGAACGAGTATACTTTATGTTTTCGTTCCTGAAAAGGGTTCCGCTTCGGTCCTCCCTGATCATCCCATTTAGGCAGAGGTGACCGCTGATATGCAGGAGGCCCTTGACGATTTGGTGGAGGCCAGAGTAGTAGATCAGGCACAGGGTCCAGCTTGAGTGTGACGGTGGACGCTTCAACTCTAGGGGCTCTTTTTGCAAGAGCCTGTAAGGCTATTCGGGACATCGAATTAGTCTGCTGTAGGGATTCTTCAATTCTATGGGCAATGGCCGAGAGATGGCGGAAGCCAGTGGTGCACTCTACTAGTATGAGCATTGTTCATAGCTCATATCGAAGATTATTGATGCATATGGCTAGAATATCATCTTGAGGCATTGGCTTGTTCAGCGAATAGGTTAGACCTTTCCATCTGGCGATGAAATCTGAGACCCTCTCGTTCTCCCTCTACTTGTTGTTCATGAGATCTCTGACCGTTGTTTTAGGAAACATTAAGCTAAAGTGGAACAAGAACTACTACAGAAGGTCTTCCCAGGTCTTTATTGTCTGGGCTGGCAGACTCGTATACTAGAAGAAGACAGATCCTTTCAAGGTCTATACGAAGAAACTGAGTTTTACTACTTTTGCTGCTCTGGAGTTCCCATCATTGGGTCGCAATAGGATGAGTAGTGTATCAAATGCTGTTCCGGATTGCCTGATTCATTGAATACAGTGAATAAAGGGCACCCAAAATTGAGAGGAGGTGGTTTGTTGCTCACCCAATCTAGGTAGGGTTTTTTCTCTGGCTATATCGGAGTGCGTCGACCATCCATCACTTCCAATAGAGCTATTAGTGCCTCGATGGTGTTGGTGAGACCCTGGTTTACATCCTTCTAGGCCCGGTCCTGGGCCAGCGTAGCCCGAGGCATTGCCTAAGGATCCGGATTGGCCAGCACCAGGGGTGTGTGTGTTGTTTGTGGCACCTTCTGAGGGTTCAGGCGTACTCACTCCGGTTGCTTCGTGAGTGGAGGGAAGTCTTGGTATTCATCTGAATCTATGTTAAGGCAGTTGGACGGGCCGGGCGCCTCATTGGACGGGATCCCTGGCCATGTTTTGTTTGTCGGGGAAAACCTTAGTCTTTAAGGTGCACTTGTTGGGAGTACATGATGTGGCTCATACTGAGAAACACTTTCGATAAGGCGGTTCCTCTGGAGTAGCTCAGCATTAAGCCGCCTCAATTCATTCATCTCCTCTTCCTGTCGAGAAAATCTCTCTTCGAGCTTGAGTGGCTCATCTTTGTCGAGAGAAGGAGGCAGGTTAAGGGTAACCAGTCCTTTGTTCTTATCCTCATTGGAATCTCGCAGTGTAGGCGGAGGAGGGTTGGCAGGAAGGATGACCATATTTAGGGAGGCCCTCTGGTTCCGGGTGTGCACACCTAGTGATTCGTTGTGAGTCACAACCTGACCGGAACTATCGTCTCCCAATCCCTCCTGATTTGCAGTATCTCTGGTTTCACCCATGGGGTTAAACTCTAGGGCGTTCATAGATTCATATCGCGGGGCAGAGAAGATGTAATCTTCCAAATGGGAAGAGGATCTCCCTCGTCTTCTGTTGGCCTCCCCTTTCGTGACCTGGGATTGGCTTCGAACTTCTTGATGAAGGGTGACGCGGAGGGTTCTTTGGTGCGACCTTACAGAGTGCCTTCCTCTTAGAGGGGATGATGATTCAAATGATGGGATAGGATAATAACCTCCTCCTCTGATTTTCCTCCCTAGATGAGAGAATACTGACTCTCATGGGGGAGGATGTTGTTGAGGGGGTAATAATTCCCCCATCCCTGAGGGCTGGGGTTGGATCCGTTCCTTAGACATAGATTCTCTTCCCTATTTTTTTGGTCTTATGACGTCATTTGTTGTTTAAAATTCCCCCATCCCTATAGATGGGGTTGACCCTGGATTGAGGCAGTGGTTGCGGCTATCGCTACCTGCCTGATCTTGCGTGCCCCCATTCGGGGGTGAACTGGGTTTGGTGTCGAGTTCATCTATGAATCAATCCCTTCGGGAGAGGTAGGAAAAGATTGTAGATTGGCCTCTCTTATGCAACATGCAAGTGTATGCACTCGGTTTCCAGATTCAGGAGTTCTTGAATGTCCTGTTCCCGTCAGGCCTGACGCTTCTAGGACTTACTCAAGGCCTGACTCTGCTAGGTGTGTTGCCTTTCCTGAATAGAGAGACCACTCGATTGTCGTCTTGATGTGATGATGTTGCAAGACACCACACCGAACGAGTTCTTCTAGGAGGGGAGCAGAGTGAAATGTAGAGCTCCATGTTCTCCCCATCCCCTGATATGGACACTCATCAGAGCGTCACCGATGAGGCGGTGCAGCTAGGGTAGCGCACTGAGGCAGGCTATCTCCATGTTTCCTTTAAGCCTGTCGGGTCGCTATTGCCATGCTGAAGGAAGAGCTTCCAGGTCGATGTGACACAAGAGGTACCCTATTTTCTTGACGTGGTCTATATACCTATCCTAGGGTAGGATGTTTGATTTTAGTCGGCGGAGGGTTTCCCATATATTATGGCGGATGCTGTGCATGAATTCTTTTGACAACTCTCTGGGTATGTCGAACTGAGAGGTGGTCATAGGCCAAAACATAACTGGTATATCATCTCTGGCTAGTCATTTCCTCAGGTAGAGCATATCGTCATACTCCTCCGCTAGTGATTCCTCTAACTGGTTAGCCCAACAGAGGCGCTCGCTGCCAATGTGGTCGGAGAAAGTGGGACCGGTAGGTGCTAAATCATTTTGTGGGAAATTCCGAGGTGGTTCAGAGGATGAACATGGCCCTGGACTGTCTCTTGATTGCTGAAGGATGTCGTCAGCGACTAATTGGGAATTTGACATGCTTGATCCCATCCTTCTGAGTGCCTCGACATATGAGGGATTTTCCTTGCATGATTCGGCAGGGGGAGAACCTTCCTGCCGATATGATATGCCATAGCGGGGAGGACCTCTGCAATGGTGGCCATAATGTCTAGGACTACCATTACTTCTTGATGCATCACTGCATAGAGTACTTTTGAAGTGAACACCCTAGGGAGGACCTCCAAGGCATGTCGTAGCAAGGGGAGGACCTTCTGGCTGCGTAGCGTCGTTACGGGGAGGACCTTCGCAACAACTGCCATCATGGTGAGGATGACCATCATGGCTTGACGTTCGATGCGAATATAGGGGAGGACCTTCAGGAAACACTGCAAAAAAGGGAGGACCTTCTTGTTGCTTGGGGCCAATGCTGGGAGGAACTACGCAATGGCGGCCGTGGTGGCGAGGACTACCATCACAGCTACAGAAATGGCGAGGAATACCATTAATGTTTCCGCAGGGAGAATATATGTGGGATACATCCTGGGGAGGGCCTCTAGAATGTACTGCAATGAGGGGAGGGCCTTCCCGTTGCTTGATGTCTCTATGGGGAGGACCTCCATTATCAGGGTGGTGATGACTACCACTGTGATCTGATGCCTGGCTGCGTGGAGTTCCATTGCAGCGTCCCTGGGGAGGACATTAAGCTAGGCTACGACAAGGGGAGGACCTTCTTGTAGTGATGAGACGTCACTGCGGGGAGGGCCTCCACAGTTGCGACTGTGATAGCGAGGACTACCATCATAATATGTGGTCCCACTGCATGGAGAGTGCTTGCAGTGTATACCCCGGGGAGGACCATCAGGGTGGACCGCAACAAGTGGAGGACATTCTTGCTGCTCGATCTTTTGTCCACGTGGAGGGTTTCTGTGACTCGCATCAAAAGAGTATATCTTGTGATTGATTGCTATAGGACCGTGGGGGAGGCCCCCACAGGTGCTCTGAGGAGGACCTTCAGAGCTGCTGGTAGAATCATTGCACGGAGGACCTTTGCAACTACAACTGCCACTCCCATAATATGGTAATGGATGGGCAGGGTTCTGAGACTTTGATGTATCCTTATAGGCGTTGGGAACCCCAGATTCTAGTAGAGAGGGGTCATGAACTCCCTCTTTATTTTCCGGATTCCTTTGGCGCATTCGTGGCGCTCTTTTGCGGGCAGCAGGGACCGTCTGCTGTTGACAACAGCCTTCACCTTTGGGTCCCTGTCTAATTGGGTCCCGTGATGCTGTCTGGATATGCCCACGAACATCTTGACTTTTAGTAGGGAAATATGCCTGCTCTGGAGAATCCACCATGATGGACGGGTGTCCCTCAGTTGGAACGAGTGAAGCTTCTCAATCAGGTTGCCCTTGCATCACAGAATTTGGCTGGTGACTCTCCTGGGCAGATGCAGGGATGCATATCTACTCCGTGGCGGCTATCTCATCTCTCAGATGAGTCGCCTCAATTGGGGAGACGGTCTCACGGGCCTGAGTCCTTCCTGTTACCGCTGATATAATTACATTCTAGCAAGTCTGGAAGATATGATGTGGGATCGATACCTGCTCCCCCATAATTTCTAGGATATGCAGAGAGACATCTTTGGCTGGAACGGGTATGAAGGCCCATTCCGGTATCGGAGTATGAATATCCTGCTCCGGTCCTCCGGTGGTCCGTGGGTACTGACAATTCTCCTATGTCAGGGGCAGGTGAACAAATCTTCCCATGTACCGGGATATGCCGATTTATCTCTCTGTTGGCCGCCACATCAGGATAGTGGAATTTACTTGCATCCGTAGGGAGTTGGCCCTGCATATATTGGTTTCCCACCGTATCGAGACGGTGGCCTTTGTTGGTGGGGAGACGTTCCCACCTATGATTTGCCACCACATCTCGGTGGAGGGCTTTATTGATCGCGACCATATAAGGATGGTAGGTGTTAGGAGAATCAGCTAGGAGCTGGCCCTGGAGGCACTGGGTTGCCACCACGTCAGGTTGGTGGGCTTCATGACCCTGGGTAGGGAGAGGTGCCTACCTGGTAAATGCCATCCTGTGTGAGTGACGGGCTTGATGACGCTCAGTGGGGATGCGATCCGGCTTGTATGATGCCACCATGTATGGATGGCGGGCTCGGGTGGAGTGAACGGGTTTAGGTTTCTGTTTGTGGTACTTCATCGTGGCTAGGTAGCAGAGCTCCTCCTCAGGGACCAGGGTGATGACCGGTCTCTAATTGTACGTCTGCCACCCTTGTTAGGTGGTCTGAGGGGCCAGGGCTCGAGGAGCATGGGACTGAATCCTCGGTGAGACATCCTCCTCAGCGTAAGGATTTTGGGTCACGGCGTGGCCATGATGACGTCTTCCGGTGGGGGCCTTGGAGCGTAAGCCCCATTCGGTGGGGATGAAATCCTCAACGTCGACCTCATTCGCCTTCCTAAGACAAGGGAGGTACGCATTGTCCCATTTCGAGGATAAAATCCCAAAATGGTTTGAGACATAAACAGGGGGTGTCTGGACCTGCCTTTGCGGCCGCTGTTGGGTAGGCGACCGATGAGTTCTGGAGGATTGGAGGGCATGTATGGCCACCTCCACAATTGGGAGAGTACCGTTCACGTGGTAATATCAGATCAGCGTGTCCGAGACCCAGCGTTGAAGATGCTGGGTGGGTGACGGGGTCCACCATTGGTGAGGATGTCCGGTCCTTGCGTTTTTGGAAGCACACGCTTGTGAGTTTCGTTGATATTCCATTAGACCGAGGGGATTTCTGAAGGTACCTATAAATCATTTTAGCAAATACAAGCAGCAAACTGGTCAAAGAAGCATCTCATCACCCCAAGCATAATTAATGACCTTGCTTGGCCCTCCTTGTGAGTAAAAGGGGGAACAAAGTGGAATTAAGTTAAATCAGTCATGCTTGGTTAAAGATTCACGTCAGGTTCACCATTTCTGTTTTGGGTCGGTTTCAAAACGCCCAATGGTTCTGTATCTGATGACGCGTGGACCTCCTTTCCAAAGGATGGCGTTCTCCGGATGGTCTGACCAGCGACGCTTATGAACTCAAATTGGTCGAGAGGATACGAAGTTGGGCTCATCAAACCTTTTTGGGGGGTGGGGAATTATTGCTTGTTCTAGGACTCTCTTATAGATTTAAGACGTATTCATATGTTCACGAATCTTTTGTTTATAACCAAGCATAGTATCCACAGATTTAACACTAGTGGGAAATGGTCATATGAACGTAGGGTTAAGAATCATTTATTCCCGAGTTTTACCATCCCTCATTTGATTAATGTCCCCGAGGAGTCAGAACTCATTGAGGCAGCACTTGAAGCTGCGCGGTGAACCGATGTGAAGATAGTCAGATCGACCTGTTGTTGGGTTTGAACCTCATGGAGGCTTCCTTCATACCCTGCATGGGGGATAGGGATCAAAGTCCACGTAGATCGAATGGGAGCGTCGGAGAACCGACGTGAAGGTGGACCCAGGGGTCCGCTGGTGATCAGGATTGAACCTCATGGAGGCTTCGTACGTATCCCTGTGGTAGGGAATCAATGTCCTCATAGTTAGCATAGGCTTGAAACATACACTCTGAGGCAGCCTAGAGTGATGGATTAGGGCATACACTCTAAGGAGGCCCATAGGAATGGATTGGGGCTTACACTCTGAGGAGGCCCAGAATGAAGGATTGGGGCTTACACTCTGAGGAGGCCCAGAGGAATGGTTTGGTTTTTACACTCTGAGGAGGCCCAGAATGATGGATTGGGGCTAACACTCTGAGGAGGCCTATAATGATGGATTGGGTCTTACACTATGAGGAGGCCCATAATGATGGATTGGGGCATACACTCTGAGGAGGCCCATAATGATAGATTGGGGCTTACACTCTAGGGAGGCCCATAAGACGATGTCATGATCGATGATTACTCTAAGCCCACATGAGTCATGCTCGATGTGGGAAACAAGAGGCAGTGGGGACCAGATGATCATGTCGAGAAAGGTGCGTCCGTGAGAAGTGGAGTGGGGACTACACATGAGGGCGGCCCATAATGTCGGGGCTTACAACGAGATGGACGCCCAGGGTGACAAAGCGCAGCGGGAGAGGGAAAGGGGTGCTCTAGTGCCCATCACATTTCTTGTTACCCAAGGAAATACCCAGGGAAGTACTGAGGTGCATGGGGACGACTGCCTTCTGATGGGTATGCCGTCCCCTCTCTAGGGAGGGGAGAAGTGCCCGACCACCGGAGCGTACAGTCCCCCATCCTGGTGAGTAGAGGTAGGAAGGGGGCTCTCGGGATCAGACCCCGCATTACTGTGGGCATGTGAACCCAGGAATGCTTCAGGAATCTGCCCAAGGGTTGGGGCAACCCCATTTCCCCTGTTTACCATGGGTATGTGAACTCAAAAACGGCACTCTAATGCGCCTGAGAGTTATACCACACAGATCTGGTGGCTCTGGTGGAGGCCTAAGCTCGGGGCCGATGTGTAGGCCAGTTAGGAGGTTATGAAGGGTTAGGCAAGATTGAAATTGGATGGATTTTATCTGGATCGGGGAATGGGAACACTGAAGGTTTTGGTAGGCCACACAGGGGTATGGGTGGTAGCGCCTTTGTGTAGGGAAGTGCTACGTGGCTGGAGAGCCCATCCGTGATCCAGGGTGGTCCGCGGACTGATGGTCATCCCGCGAACCAGGGTGGTTTGCGGCTCTAGGTTCGATCCGCGAACCAGGGTGGTCCGCGGAGGGTTCCATGTAGGCAGCAGGGGCTAAGGGAGGCGCCGGCCGGAGTCTCGTCAGTCAGGGCTTCGCCAGCGTAGGAGGGTGCAACGCGGTGCGGCGGATCAGAAAAAAGGCATAAACTCCCTCGTCCATGTGGAGTACATCCACGGAGGGACCCAAGTTCACATTTTTCTCTTCTTTCTTATTTTAAGTTCTTGGTTCACCAAGTTATTATGCATTTTATTGGTTCATTATTAGTTCGTTTCCAAGTTCATACCTGCTCTGGTTCGTGAACTAGAACTTCCGGAATCCTAATCCTTCCTTCAAAATCCTTCCACCCAAATCTGACTGATCTCCTCTCCATTCTCCAATCGTCCGAATCCTCCCCCTTTCCCCCTTGGTCTCCTTTTATAGAGTGGGGAAAGAGATGTATTTGTGGTCACATGACACCTTTTCTAGAGTCCCATAACCAAAAACCCAGTTTTTGGCGGACTTTGTCAATCCGCGACTCGCAGGGTATTAGACACTCCTCCACGAACCAATGATGAGGAGTTCTTCACGGCCACGGAGGGTTCCACCTCCATTTCACGAATGACAGTGGAGGCGGTTCGGGCCGGTTGACGCGGCTTGTGGCTGGGGTGGTACGGAATGGTGAACCGGGTTGGCGCATGTCCCGCCTCGTGACCGCGGAGGATCTCTGCCTCTATCTCGAGAACGACGACGGTCCGTGGAGGAGGGACGCTCCACGGAACCGGCATGCGTTGCTAAAATAAAACCGGTCCGCAGACCGGTTCGTTCTTCTCCATCCTTGAGTATTTTGCACATTTTCTGAATTCTTTTTAAGGGAAATTGGGTATAATCTCCCTTGAATTTTAGGGGATCATCATTCTCCATTGAGGATTTTCCCGGACCCTATAATGTAGTTACTATAAAATTCCAAAAGCAACCCAATTGGATCATTTATAAAATCACCAAAATTATCCAATATAGTCAGATAAAATTGATAATTTTATTAATTTTATATCATTTAATAAAATATTAATTTTTTAAAAATATAATTTATGTCAATTTTAATACTATTAAATATTTTCATTTTTAATGATATCATAAAAAGATGATAATATATAAGAAATTATATTAATATGTCACAAACATGTATAAGGTATCTATAAAATTATTAAATGCCATTAATGAGGTCAAAATAAATTTATTTTAATATTTTTCATGCCATTTATTAGATATCTCAATTAATTAATCAATTAATACATCCTCATTGTGTCACCATTTAATTTAATTATTTAATGTCTAATAATTATAAATAAATTTCCAGGATGTTTATAAATTTCATATATTTCTAAAGAATATTTATAGTCGACCAGATCACTTATTTATAATATAATTAAAAATAAAATAATTACTAAAATTTGAATATGAAATTTTAAAAATTCAATTCACATAAGTGGTAAAATTTAGTTTAATGCTAATAAGTAAATGTGGCTAGAAGGAGGGTAAAAAGATGTTTAAAAATCTAAATAGTGTTTTATATCTAATTATATTATAAATATAATTTAAATGACCTACATTGGTTTAATATATGTTTTATTTATCTGTTCTGACTTTAAAATCAATTTAATTTAAAATAATTATTTAAAAGAAAAAGTAACTTTTTAACAATAATGTTGTATTTTTCACTATTCATCAAAAATTGAATATTTTCAAAAAAATATTAAAAATTCACCCTTAGCTAATTTTGTTATTTAGAATTAAAAAATGATGTTTATTTTAAAAAAATTCAATTTCTCATAGTGTGAAAAATTTATTTAATTATTGTTCAAAAAAAGATAAAAAAACTTTTTCCTTTAGGAAAAGAGTATTATCTAGGCATATAACTATTCTACCAAAACATATACATTTCATTATAAGTATGTTTTATTTATGTGAAAATATTATAAATTACATTTAAAAATCATTTATTACTATTTATATTATGGTATTTAATGGATAAGTTATAAATATATTATTTAAATAATTTTAACACTAAGGTGTTGTTTCAAAGAAACTCATTATTGCATGTTATGAAAGCCATGTCTGTTTTGCGTGAATCACAAGTTATTTAGGATAATATATGATGAAATATTTGGGTGCTTCATTCTCCCATGCATTAATAAATTTTTTTCTAAAAAATTAAACTCAGAATTAAAATATCTAAGTTGTAATTTTCAAAATATCTTTATTGAAATCCCACATCAGAAATAGATTAATGAGACCTCCATTTTAAAATTAAAAAATGGAAGTAAGAAGGTCACTAGAGATAAAAAATAATATGGTTCGATGTATGAAAACATAGATATGAAAGAAAATGAAACTATCAAGTTCTGATGGAGAGTGATAGAGAAAAGGATGAGGAGATAGTTAACAATCACAAAGCTACAAATCTTCAATGATCTAAAGGAGCATTTGATTCATCAGAAAAAGGATTAAGATATCATTTTTTGTTTCAAGATCCGTTTTCTATAGTTAAAGAATTATTTTTCTCTTTAGAAAAGAACATAATTTATTTCCTTCCATGTTATAATCATAATCACATTTTGTAGTTGTGATTTGATCTATTTTCACTTAATACCTTACAGATGGAAATCAATGTTCAAAATTTATTTTTCATGCCTAAAGCACTTTTAATAAAGCATAAGGATCTCAAGTATTTCCTTAATCCTGTAAATATTTACTAAAACCAAAAAGGTTAGCCCAAAGTATCTAATAAATCATACATTAACCAAAAACAATAATATCTAGTATTCGACTTACTAAATTCCAACCTTGAGACTCGACCAAAATAGTTCTATCCATATTCACTTTTTAAAAAGCCTCTAATTTTTAAAAATCAATTATAACATTATATTCCACAAAAACTATACTGTTTCTCTTATTTTCACTCACCAAATATTTGATCACCTTTAAAAGCCTTAATAAAAAATTTTATGCCTCCAAATATTTAATCAAAAGTACTCCAATACAATTATTAAATACAAAATTATTTTTATAACCAAAATATAATAACATAATTCGTGATTATAAAAACAGAAACACATTAATTATTCTACTTTGACAATAGTAAAAACATAAGCATATCCTTCATCTATTTTCTTATACTGAGCCATTTTTACATGATGCTTTGCAAAATCATTTTCATAATTTCTCATCTCATTACAATTATAGCATTGAAAATTTACAGATTATTTATTTCCCTTAAAATCACAAACATGATGAACATTATCACTATACTTGAAAAAATAATTTTTTTCCTTTTAATAAGTCAATAAGGGATTTCCTTCCATAATTATCCCTTATGGGAAAATTCTTCTTTTCCGTTCTTTCCATAATCTATCTTTTTCTCCACTATTATCTTATTCTCTTTCTTTACCTAAAAACCATAAGGCGTAGAAAATTAATTTTCCATCTTAATAGCACATGATACTATATCTTCATATAATGAGAAAGACTGTGAGATCAGTTCCCATAGGAGGAATCATTTTAACACATCAAAGAATCGATCAATCATACTTCTTGGGTTACGTATGTAGTCTGCAACATGCCTTTCTATCCTTGCGATTCTAACATCATGCTTTGAAACATTATCATCCTCCTTTTTCCTCATACTTAGATATTGAATTTCAAAATAAGGTAATTATTCTTGAGGCAAGTATTTTTATATGAAAGGTTCTTTAAAATCCATCCATTACATATTTTCTAAATATTCATATTCTTTCATATTTTGAATTAATTACCACTGTTGATCTGCAACCCCAGATAAATGGTAAATTTCCATGACAACCTTTCGATTTCATTAGTTCCCAAAGTAAGAAATATTTTCTATAAGGACCATATACATTGTAGAGATACAAATGGATTTTTAGTCCTAATGATTGTTGGCAGTTGTTTTCTCATGAAGTGGTCTAACATTGATCCTCCACGTTGTCGATCAGGGTGCTCCAAACGGGTATGGTTATTATTTATAACCAGAGTCAGCTGTCCCTATATGGTTATAATCTCTTCACCACTACTTTCATCTCAATCTCCATTATAATTATCTTATATAAGAGGTAAATACCTACATGGATTACATGTATTGATATAGTTTCCATTTCTTCTACTAGGCTTCATTTCTAAAAAATGGAATAAACTATATTAGGTAATAAATCATAATGCATAATTTCAAACTAGTTAAATAATTAACATAGATTGAAAAATGTATGCATATATAATACATAATAATAATAATAGTTTCTTTAGGGACATATTTACTCATAAATCCTTCGTAATGGTTTGTAAGAAAAAATGCAAGTTATCCTTAGTATATCCCTGTGGAGTGTCAAACCAGGTTAATAGTAAGACCCATTGTTGTGTACCAGGTTACCCAGAGTCAGCCCCAGAACGTATTGTTGAACTCGTTTCTCCTTGGATCATCTGTTCCAGAACCACTTCCACTTTTGTTATCCGGACAATGATGTATTTCATAGAAAATCCACATAATTTTTATTTAACCAATATTCTAGGATGTTCTATTATACATTTCAGAAAGTTTATCTTAGGGTTATCATCTCTAATCTAAGAATTCTAAATCTAATTTCCAATTTTGTTGATAAAATTACTTTGATACCAACTATAACACCATAATCCCTGTCAACCAGAATTGATGTCTTATTTTAATACATTGGCATGACTAAATGGTATCATATCCCAAAGGACCCATCTGTTTAGCAGTATTAGAAAATATATTACACATGTTCACATTACATTAAAATTAAAACAATAAAATAAAATATAGGGAATCCTTTGAGAATCCTACTATTATCTTAGAGTAACCATGCATATCAATAATAAATCACTTCCTACAATTTTTTGAAAATAAAACAAAAGATAGGGGTGAGCTCAGATGCTCACTAAGGATAAACAATTCAATAGAATCTTTCATAAATAAGAATATAATTTTCGGTCTAGGTATAAAATTATAACACAAGCTTTTTAAACATTACCTTCTAGAAAATAAGAAAAGAATAAATCAAATAACACCATTTTAATATTAAAATGGATATTCTAATCATCGAATAAAAATATATAACATTGATAACTAATCTCATAATGAGGGAATGAAAAATGATGGACATCTGAAACATACCGTTGGGGCCACGATAAAGACATCTAAAAATAAATTTTCAAGGCCTTGGCCAAATCCATATATGAAAATAAATGGGCAAGCCATTGGAAATGTTTTTATATAGTTTGTCTCTAGAGACCTACTGATGCATTGATGGGTTGTAGTGGTCCCCACCCATCACTTACTAATTCCAATACATTTTTTGAATAAAATGGGTGAAACATAACATAAACATACATATTAAAACATGAATAATAAATGCTAATAAATTAACCATAAACCATGAATGGTATTAAAATAACACACATATAGTCAAAAATATCATAAATTCATTAATACAATATAGGAAACTATATCATAATAAATAAATCTCAATTAAAAATAAAATTCAACAAGGATGTTGATATAGATGAAAATAATCTTATAAATATATTAAAACTCTTTGGGAGAGAAAACCTTTTTTCATTTGAAATATTTTAATAGCCACACAATTATAAAATAAAACATTTATTTTAAAAATAACCTAGTATTCTTGTAGGGGATGTTTCAAATTTTTAAGGCATCATGATGACAGAAATAGTTGCTTGCCACATATAAGTTAAAAAACATTATTTCCTTAATTTGATGAAATGGTCATAAATTAGCTCATTTGTAAAATGATGGAAATATTCATATAAAACCTTTTAAAAAGAGTCCAATACATGGAAAAATTACTTTAAAATAATTGTTGATAATATTTTGAAAAATATTTTAAGAAACATAGACATGGATGATAAATATGTCCTAGTAGATACATACGTATAAACAACCTATGATAATATAGAGGCTCTAAAATTAACACTTATGTAAATAAATTAGAAGATTTATTTTTGAAAACATTTGAATAAACGTAAAAATAGCCACAAAAGTTTCGTTATAATAATTTTAATAGAATTGAATAAATATGTATGATACTATCAAAAATATAAGAATGGAGAAAGGAATAATTCATTAAACATTCAAAGCGTCCCATACTAATTTGAAAATTTAATTAACAAGAAAAATATGTTTGAATTAAATTTTAAATACTATGAAAATAAATGTATTCTTGATATAAAACATAATGGGTTCATTACATAAACCACACACATGAAATAGTGGGTTAACATGGCTTATATCCCATGAAATTTAAAAGTGAGACATAATTCCCATAAAATGGGTCTGATAATCATTGTACATGTCTGAAACTCCTATATAATGGTTTTAAAAATAATATTAACTCCAGGAAAATCATAATATTATTTATGATATCATATATGTTTCTTTTATGACTTTATATTACCCCTTTATTAAAAATTTCCAAGTTAAAGAGACATTTTTAGAAATAATTTCTTTCTTTATCGTTTGTGTTTTGACTTTTTATTCATAACCATGTCACATAGATAATTATTTTCATAATTCTAGAATATATAACATGATTTATCTATAATATACATTAATAATTTAAATATACATAACATATTGATATATGAAAAGTAATACACTGTTCATGGAGATAGTAGGTCATACGTATGCATGAACGTTGTTTCTGTTTTCTTATCTTATTGAATGGAAGTATGTGAATGAAATATATTTACATAAATTTATATATATTTTGAAAGTATAACTGTTCCATCATATATTTCATATTAATTCAAAATATATGTTTTTATAATCATTCTTGAATGGTGAATGTAGCAGATGAATCTCATTGCATCGCGGAGACGGTAAGCCTTGCTTAAGCACAAGGGACGACATATTTTCCTTAACGGTTAAATGGTATGGAATTGGATGAAATATTAATTTTAAAGAAAATTAAATGGAATAAACCAAAGGATGGTTATAAATGTCATCAACTAAAAGATTTTAGACATGTTTAGGTCATAAAACTAACCTTATGTTTTCGATCTAACCCATAATAAATCATTCAACTCTTAACGTTCTAATATTTTTACACTATATGGTTAATATAGTTACTATAAAAAGTCAGAAGAACCCCAATTGGATCATTTAAGAAATATTTTAAATTATTAAATCTATTTGGATGAACCTTAAATTTTTATGGCTTTTATGTAATTTAATAAAACAATATTTATTTTAAAATATCATTTATGTCAATTTTAATACTATTCAATGTTTGGATTTTAAAAAATATCAAACCAACATGATAACCTCGAAAATATAATTCAAATATGTCACTAACATGTCTATAGCGTCTATAATTTTTTTTATCTCATAAATTTGGTCAAGTAATATTTAATTTTATATTTTTAATGTCATTTTTTTAATATATCAATTAATTAATCAATTAGTGCATCATCACTGTGCCAACATTTAATTTATTTTTTTAAAATATAAATTAAGAAATAAATTAGCATGATTATATAATTTTATTATATTTTTAAATTATATATATAGTCTACCATATCACTTTTATAACCTCATATTAAAAATAAAACATTTATTAAAATTTGAATATAACATTTTTTTGCATTCTTTAAACAGAATATAATAAATTTCATATTCTAACAAAAGTGGATTACAAAGGATCGTATTTTTAAAATAATGTTTATTTGGGTTGAAAAACACCTTTCCAATTAAATTAGGACAAGTTTTAGGGTAATTTTATATTATTATAATATTATTTTTACCTTTAATTACCACATTTAACGTTAACGGTGGTAAATTAAATTCAAAATTTACAATTGAACAAAAATTATTTTCATCCTACTAGACCAAAGTTTTTATAATTGTTACAACCATGTATTTCCATTTTTCTAAAATCAATTCACAGAAGCAGTAAAATTATATTTAATGCTAATCTATAAATGTTGCCAGAAGGCTAGTAAATAGGCTTTAAAAAAAGTTCAATGAATTATTATATCTAATTATTTTATAAAACATTATTGCAATGAAATACACTGGGATAATATAGTTATTAAATAAATATGGTGAATTTAAAATCTATTTAGAGTAAAATAATTATTTAAATGAAAAAGTCTCTTTTTAACAATAATGGAGTGTTTTTCACTATTCATAAACAATTGAATGGTTTCAGAAAAATACCAAAAATTCACCCAAACTATTTATGATATACAAATTCAAAAAATAAAGTCTATTTTACCAAATTCAATTTCTATGAGTGTCTAAAATTATTATTTTTTATTTTTCACAGAAGGTTGTGAAAAGTAGTTCCTTTAAGAGAAGTGTATTTTCTAAACATATAAATATTTTACCGAAAAATATACATTTCAGTATAAATATTTTTTTATTTATTTGATAAAATTATAAATAACATTGTAAATTTATTTATTAATATTTATATTACTGTATTTTATAGATAATTTATAAATATCTCATTTAAATAATTTTATCACTAAGGTTTTTTTTCATAGAACCTCAATCTTCTGTGTCACGAAAGAAAAGAAGATGTTGCATACAATAGAAGTAATTGGGGATAACATAATGTGAAATATTAGGGTGTTAAATCTTCTCACATTTATCTTTATTTTTATGTAATTACATTCATTATATTCAATTTATTCCTATAATGGAGTATATCAGTGGAGTGTTTTACCATTCATATGATGTTTTAGGTCAATGCCTCCCATATGTGTGAATTTTATACCCTCAATATTAGTCATCAATCCATGGTCTATTTGATATGGGTTTCACAAGTCACCCCTATCTTAATCGCTATCCCATGTGGGGTACCTATGAGGGTGGGTCATAATAATAAGTGTTTCCTTATTATTATTCTTTTAATGATATTTTGATTTATGTAATTTCAATATTTTCCAAATAATTTTTCATATGAGGTATTTTGACAAAAAATGAGGAAAATTTATATTGTTTGTTTTGTTTTTTTATTTTTCTATTGTTATGAGCATGGTTTAAATAATATGTAACAGATCTATTAAGATATATATTTTTAATGGAATGAGTTAATTAAAAAATTTATATGAATAACAATAGGGGATATAAATTTTAACAATGTGATGTATAAGATTTTGGTAATAAGTTGTTAATGTTGTAATTAATATATGTGGAAACCAGTGATTTACATTTTAAAGGGAATATAATGGGGTAATTTTTTTCATAATTGGATTTGTTTATATAGTTAATAAAAAATAATTAATGTTGTTAAATGAATTAGAATGATGAATAACTAACTTGTGAATTGTGGTAAAAATGAATGATAGGGGATTAATAATTAAAAATTAAAAAGGAAAAATTAAATGATGGATTATAAAATAAATGTTCTGGAAGTTGAGTTTTTTTATTAACTAGTTTATGGTGTAATTGGTAGTTTTGTTGAGGTGGAAATATTATTGATGGAATGTAACAACCCTGCTCTTTATTACACACTTAATTGTGGTTTATTAAATAAACATGCCCTTAATACAACTCTGAGGATCCATATGTCTTGTGTGTTGGGAAATTAAAAACATTACATAACGTCTTAGAATATAAAACCTAGCATGATTATTGAAAACTTCTCTTACGTGACCACAACATTCCATCGTACTTAGCATTGGATGGGATAACCTAAGGATATGCATAAGAAAAGGGTGATCTATAAATCCCAGTAAGGTAGTAAACAAGGCATAAATGGAAGAATATATTACATGTTAGAAAATAGGAATATCAATGGAGCAGAATAGAGACATGAACATAAAGGCGTGATATATCATGATTATCATAACATGGAAGTGTGGAGATAATATTTAACATGATATTATCATGTACCAAGGCTCATTGCACATGGAGCTTGAGTAAAACCTCATTGTACATGAATTAGAACGAGTAAAACCTCATTGAAAAAGAATTTTCATTGGTAAAACATCATTACACATGGAGTATCATGATTTTATTCTTCACCTAATGCATTAGAGCGCTTTCAGAGCACAAACTATATAAACATTTCATTTCATGCATAAGTGTGACACATGGATCATATAACAAGGAATCATTCAACATCACATGATATTCCACGATTAAAGAATGTGTAATACCTAAATGTATGTAAAATTCAATATCTATATGTGAATGAAGGTAAATATCCTTCATATAGAAATGGGTATGGTATTCACTACACAATATTTTCGGCTTGGAAAATCGTGGTGTAATTTCGGCAGCATAATGACATGACATAAAGATTCAAAAAAGAATGGTTGTTGAGAGATGAAGGTGTATTTAATAATAAGTAAATGAAACACACATTAAGTGGGTCACATTGATACAATTCCCAACACATTTAATTTGGAAATTGAAGGCGTAACATAATAATGATTCTGGAAGAAAGAGTAAAAATTGAATAACTCTTATGAAATTTCAGCATGTTAACTAGTGTACATGGGAGGGATTAATGAGAGAGAAAGAGGTCTATCATTATTCATACATAAGTAGAGTAGTATGGGGGATGTGAGAAAAAATACCCGAACATTTTTAATTTAAAATACAAGTGTATAACAACATAAATAAACTTGGACAAAAATCAGAAAAGAAGAAATCCATTACATGGAAGTTTGAACCCAAAGGCTTGGTAGAGGATTGAGAATGGCTTATTGAGAGATTGGGGAACCTAGGGGGGATTCTTTAGAGAGGAGGGTATGGTAGGTGCATCCTCAAAGTGGTTTGAGTGAAGAGTAATGTGTGATTGAGTACGTTTATATAGGAGAGGAGAGAGAATTCTTTATTATTTAGGTTTTGGACACCACACATTAATCTAATCAAAAAACACAAAACAACCCACAATTTTTTCCAATGGTTTTTACCAAATTAGAGTGGAAAAAATATTTTATAAGTAAAATGAACGAACTTATCAATATATTAGGTTGCTTATGTTGAGGTGAGTCACACTCTTAAGGAAATAATTTTAAAATGTTAAAATGTATTATAAGTCTTTGAGGGTCCACTAAGGCTTCGTAAAATAAATCAAACGGACCAAAAATCATATTATATTAAATTTAAAACATATATTGGCCTAAAAACCAATTAATATTATATTTTTATATCACTATGGCATCATTATGATGTCATAAAACACATTATATATTTAAACGGTATTTAATTTTTACCCAAAATTTCGACTGCCTTAGAAAATTATGAAAAATTCACTAATGGATAATTTCGACATCCTTATTCCAAAAATATTAATAATTTTATCTATTTTTTTTCTAAATATGGAAATTTTTACTTTTAAAAAAATATTGATATTTGTAGAAAATTCGTGGGTTTTGACAAATATATCTTTTAAACCATAATAAAATTTACAATTGTATTCATAAAAATTATTCGATGATTTATATTTAATAAAAATTAATTTCGTAATAATATTTTATTAAATAATTATTTAATTTAAAAATCCATTAATTCATAAAAATATATTTCTTAATTTAATATTAAATAAAAATACAATGAGTTCATTAAAACTATTTATGAATTCAAAATAATAACATGAAAATATATTCTTTATCATATACAAAACTAATGCACATTACACAGTGCTATGATCTTGTTACAAAACCCCTTATAACACCCACAAATGATCTTGACGTGGGGCATTGTCTTCTTTCGTAAAATTGTACCTCCTATGGATTGAGTACATGCGAAGGGTCAAGTATGTACTTCCTCAAGAGTGATACATGAAATACATCAAGTAGATGGGATAGGTTTTGTGGGAGTTCTAGTCGATAGGTTACTTCTCCAATGAGATCAATGATCTCAAAAGGTCCAATGTACCTTGGACTAAGCTTTCCCTTCTTCCACAATCTCATTAATTTCTTCCATGATGATATGTATAGGAATACCATGTCCCCAATATCAAACTCTAAGTCTCATTGACGATTATCAGCATATCTCTTTTGTTGGAACTAAGTATCTTTAACATGCTGCTGGATAGTATAAATCATCTACATCATTTTTTCAACCATTTCTGGGCCTATGAGTTTTCACTCCCCAACTTCATTCCTACATTCTGGTGTTTTACACCTCTTCCCATAAAGGGCTTAATAAGGATCAATTTGGATGCTCGAGTGGAAATTTTTGTTGTAAAAGAACACAACTACTTAAATATGTTTATCCCATTATCCTTTTGAATCCATTGATCATGCTCTCAACATGTCCTCATGTGTTTGTATATTTTTCTCATATTGGCCATTATTTAGAGGATGATAAGCCATACTGACGTTCAACCCAGTATTCAGAGCATTTTGGAGACTCTTCCAGAACATAGAGGCGAATCTTGGATTTCGATCAGTTATAATCGGTAATGGTACTCCATGTAGCCATACCACTTCTCTCATGTATATCCATGCCAGTTGATCCAAAGAGAAGTCCTATTGAATTTCAATGAAGTGTGTAGTGTATTTAAGACGATCCACAGCAACGCAGATAGAATTGTTTCCTTTGGTTGTATTTGGATGTCTGGTGACAAATTCCATAGTGATGTTCTCCCGTTTCCAAGTTGTTATGGGTAATGGTTGCATCATACCCTTAGACTTATGCCTATCAGCCTTCACTTTCTAACATACCAGTCACTTTGATGTATACTCAGCGATCTCATTCTTCATGTTATCCCACCAAAAATGCACTTAGAGATCTCAATAGATATTTGTGTTTCCTAGGTGAATGGAATAATTTGAACTATGAGCATCATCCAAAAGTTTATTCTTTAACTATGTATTTTATGGAACACACAGTCTTTTCCAAAATCATACAATTCTTATTCATTACCATTTAACTCATAGGATTTCCCTTTTCTCGTATTTTCCACATTATTTTGAATTCCCAAATAATCTTTTTCAGAATCCTTAGAATTTCAAAAAGAGATGGTTGAGAAATATTTTATGGAATGATTTGTGATGTTCCCTTATTTATGATTCCAATGTCTATCTTCGAGAAATCTAAGAATATTGGATCCTTTTTAATTCTCACCAATGATAGAATTGTGGGTTCCTTTCTACTTAGATGATCCCTAACTTCTTCTCTTTCCCAGGGTGGTAATGGATTGAGAGATCATAGTATTTTATCATCTCTATCCATCTTCATTGGTAAATATTCGACTCATTCAATATGAATATATGCTTAAGGATTTATTGATCAATATATATTTTACATTTCTCCCCAAAGAGATAATTTCTTCTGATTTTTAATGAAAATATCACTACCTCGAACTCCAGATCATGCGTGGGATGGTTTTGTTCATTAATTTTCAACTGCCTTGAGGCATAAGAAATGACATTGTCTTTTTTCCTCGAATTCAATAAAAGGGACGCTTATAATGTTTTCAAGAATAAAATTCCCATAAACATCAACATGTGAGACAAAACTTATAGAATTTTTTCCTTACTGATTTAATATCATTTATACTGGGGACTCAATGTACATAAGAAATTTAAAATATATACTAATATGAAAGTAATTTAAATACATTACTATATACAAAAATTTATATTTTTGGTTACAAGTGATTTATTCATCATTATCCATCTTATCACAGTGCTTCCCATGCTCCCTTGATCATAGAGATTGTTGATGTTCATCATGCTTCTCACCCCTTGCAATAGAGTATTTTGTTGGGTAATTTCTGACTTCTCCACATTTATAAAATAGAATAGTGTATGATTCCTTTGATGGAACTTTTTTTACATTTATCACATTATCCATTCTTTCATAGCAATTGGATATTGTGTGCCCTTTTATCACGTAAAACATCACCTAGTCCCTTTGTGACATTTCCCTTGGGGCCTATTTCAACACTTGTTGCACGAAAAAATGGGTCTTCTTCTCCTTATCAACATTAGAAGATGAACTTTCATGAGATGTCATCTTCCTCATCGTTTATTTTCTTTGGCATTCAACAAAGTGCTAATTGTTAATCGTGATTTTTGATAACTGGTTTGGAATAAAAATGATATTTCTTACATGATCTCACATTTGATTCGGTGTGAAAACTGGGTCTCGATGACAGCACAGACACCCTTCTTTAACTTGGTCATCAGGTCTTGGCCCAACAGGTACCACTAGTCACCCTGAAGACATGTGGTCCCCACCCAGGGGCTCACCCACGTGCCTGAATGGGTCATCTGACTAATGATTTTCCCCACAAGCCAACACATGTCCTTTCCAGTGTTCTTTGTCCTCACGCACACACATACTAGGTAACGTCCCATAAGGTCATCCATTCTGACATCTACTTTAGGCCAAGCATGCTTAAATATGTGGTTCTAATTAGGTAGGCTCCCAAAAAGGAAGGTACACCTTGTTGACATGAGTCCTATCATTTATCCATTTAACCCTTTATCATTCGAGGGTGTTACAATGACCCCCCCCCTAGAGCACAACATCCTTGTTGTGGGATCTACATCTCAAACGAGGCAGTGCACCACAATTAAGGCTAGGACCACCTCTGATACCAAATATGACAACTGGGTTCCAGTGACAACCCAGCCACCCTGCCTTAACATGGCCGTTGGGTCTTTGCCTTCCAGGTACCACCAATTTCCCCACAGAAGCATGGTCCCCACCCAAGGGTCCACCCACATGCCTGAATGGGTCATCTAACTAATGACAGTCCCCAAAAGTCAACAATTGTCCTTTCTAGTGTTCTTTGTCCTCACTCACACACATCGTGGGTAACTTCTGAGAAGGTCTACCATCCCGACCCCTACTCCAGGCCAAGCATGCTTAACTACAGAGTTCTAATCAGGTAGGCTCACGAAAGGGATGGTGCACCTTGTTGATTAATTAATTAAGCTAAATGATCAATAAAGAAATGAAATGAAATGAGGTGTTATGGTTAGTAATTTTATTATGTTATTATTATTATTATTATCACCATCATCATCATCCTATAAAAACTTTATGGGTCGCGTGGGGTAACCGAGCGATTTCCCAACACTCTAAAATAATAATAATAAAATGGAGATGATGGCGTTATTTTTAATGATAATAAAAATTATAATTATAATAAAAATTATTATTATTATTACAATTATTATTATTATTATTATCACTATTATTATTATTTTCATTAAAATTTTCATTTGGCCTTTATTATTAAATTATTTTAATAATTCTAAAAACTGTACTACATATTTTTAACAATAATAATAGTACTTTTATTATTATTATTTGGATGGTTTAATCATTTTTATGGGTTCAATTTCTTTCTTTTTTCTTTTTTTCTTTTTTTCTTTTTTCATCTCATTCTATCCTTCCCCACTCATATGCATGGGTACCCTCCTCTAAAACCATACCTGGTGAGATCCTCCCTCCTGTCCAGGTGGACATGCGTCGTACCTCACCATGATGCTCTGTCACCCCCAGGAACCCTCAGCATCAACCTGTTTTTCACGCTGCCACTCCCATGGGTACCCCCGTCGTGTTGTACACCTTGGTCCACCTATTCTCGTCACACCCTACACCCATATCCCATGGTTGTCGGCTCGTCTCCACATTTCTCGCACCGTCGACCCTCTCGAACTACCCTCCGTGTCATCAACCCCTCCTGGCTCGCATTCTACTCTACCCCTATCCTTGACTACCGCTCATCTGTGATGCCCGAATATCTATGTGCGCCGCTCCCACATATGGCAAGCCGGACTTCCTTCCTAGTGAATCTCCATGCTGGCACTGCCACTCCCTCTCCTCCTTCCAGTGTCGCGCCACACTGGCTCCCAAATGACCACGTCACAGCACCCCCTGGTCCATTATCAAAACGAACCCATTGGACTCCTATTGCGCACACCGCACATGGCTAGATTCCTCCTCTCGACGTGCTGCTATCTGGTGGTTACCAGCATCGACCCCCTGGTTATGTCTTTTTCTCCTTGCTGTTTTTTTCTTTTTAGTTTTTTTTTATTTTTTTCTAGCGGGTATATGTTCTGATTTTGGGGTTTTATCTTGAAGTTTTCGGTTCAAATTCAATCTTGTGGGTTTTCATTGGGTTATTTGTGGTGAAAATGACATGCGATTGAAGTTTTGCACCAAGTGTTGGCATCTTCGATACCTGAGGTACTTGGTTCCATGTCTAATCATTATTTGATAAATTAATTTTCATGTTTAGTTTGTTTAACATGTTATTTAATTATTTTTTGTAGTGCGAAGTGTGTTTTCATTGAAGTTTAATTTTAATTAAATTTTTTTAGTAGCATGTTTATGTACTTGTGTATTTTCTGTTGTGAACTTTTATCTTGTTAGTTGTTTGTGATTTATAAATTATGTCGTTAGCTTATTAATTTGTGCAAGTGATGAACATTTTTTTGGTGTTCCATCGGGTGCATTTAGTCATAAAAGAGGGGTTTGTGTGGGTTTAGTGGTTAATGAAAAGTGATTTATTTTAAAGGGTTTTATAAGATTTTATTTTTGTCTTCTTAAATTATGTGATTTATGCAATTGTGTTTTTCATTTTGTATAAGGTTTTTCCATCAAACTATTTGGGTGGTGCAGATCACAATTTAAAATTTTATTTGAGGGCGTGTGATGTTTGAATGCGTTTGAATTTATCAATGGTTACTTTAGTTTGTGCAAACACATGTGGAAACCTTTTACTATTTCTTTGAAATTTTTTATGGTTTACTTAATTATGATAGTGGTGTGAAACATGTTTGAAAATAGATTTAGAATGCGCCTTATTTAAAAATGGTGTTATGTGTGTGAGTGGTAGTTTGTTTAGTGACAAGTGTCTTTTAAATTGTGCAGACGGTTTAATTGAGTATCTAACATATGAAGATTATGTTTTGAAAATATTTTCGTGTAAGTATGATTTTAAAAGAGAGTTTGGGTATGAAAATTGTGATTCTTCAAGTTTATGTACCCTTTTTGGATTTTATTCATTATTGTTACATGTGAAATGAACTTGAAAATGTGTTTGAGCACAAACAAGGAAGCCCGAGTAGCTAGGAGGGTGGACTAGACTAGTGGGCTAGTGTTCTAGTGGTGACTTGACCCGGTTTCATTAGCAGGACTGACGATTGCAACACAAACTAAACATATGCTTTTCTTGAGGGTCGTAGTCTCCTATGCCATGTGTTCCGAGGTCATGGCCTTCTAAGCCATGTTTTCTGAGGGTCGTGGCCTTCTAAGCTAGGTTTCACTGAGAAAAGAAGATCTAGGGGCCCAAGCTTTCTAACACACACAAGGTCTCCCCCATTTTAGTGCTCATTGGTTACTTTACACTCATCAGTGTGACACATTGGCTATTTTAAAAATTAATGGTGTGTGTTTTTTTTAGTTTAAATTAATTTAATTCATTTGAAACTACTTTCCTTAATCCCATTTTCTTTAAAACTGTTCAAGTATTTACTTCTTTGCTTTAATTAAAATTGATAATGTATTTGTAATTTAATAATAATGCATGGAATATTTTTATTGGGTGACTTCCTACTGGGCTTTTGGATCACACCCTACATACACCTTTGGGTGTATGTAGTTTTTGATTCCTTTGTATTCTAGGTTGAAGCATTGAGTTTAGTGATAGTTGTTCTGAATTTTTTTGGTCTTCACTTGTAGGTCTGTTTTGGTAGCTTGGGGACGCGGCTTCTTGTGTCTCTTGGAGGTTGGTATCAGAGTTTATTTTTCTATACTTGTTGTTGTTCACTTTAGGATTTTATTTTAATTATAGACTTAAACCTGTTTATTGTTTAAAGGCATGTTGGATTGTCTATTTCCTGTCTTAGTTTATTTATTTAGTTAGTTGTTTTTTATGTCTCATGTTTCGGTTAAATTGTTCCCACGTATTATTTTGATACCCGGGAACTTGTGCCAACCCCTGGGGATTGGGAACACCCTTCGTGCCAAGCCGTGGAAGGGGTCGGGCGGCAGGTCAGGTGGTGACCAGCATAATTCATGACCAAATGGTTTCAGATCTAGGATTGTTCTATTGGGTCGTGTTGTTTTAGGATAGATTTATGTAGACCAAAGCTAAGGTTATCAGGACTCGACGTCCTGACTATGAGTAAGGTGCCTAACCAGTACACCTCATGGTAGGACTTGAGTTACCATAGTAAGATGAAGTCTGTTTAAATCTTTGGTATGTGTGGTTAATCATGTTTAGGGGAAATGAAAAGGGACTAGTGTCAGTGGTCCTAGTGAGCTCAAAGGATCTGGGAAGCCATGTGGAGCCAGGGATGCTATCATCGAATACTCTCTATGGCGGTGGTGAGATTGGCGTATAGCCGCCAACCATATATTCCAATCACCAACTGATACTAGTTTCCTCCAACATTGTCCCTCATCATTTTGTTTTAGATTTGTAGAAATCTGATTTTTATATAAAAAAGAATTGGTCTTGAAAATATGTTTTTAAGTAAAGAACTTTAAAAAGAAGATTATGTGTAATGTTTGAAAAGTGTGGGTTGAATGTTTTGGTTTTGAAAAATGGAATAGTTTGGTTTTGATCCTTGGTGTTCATATGGGAAACCACATGCATGTGAACATATGGAAGGAGAAGTGGTCAATGGCACGAGCGGATGAATCCCGGGATAGATATGAGGTGGGTGTCGATGTGGAATGGGAACATGCACGTGCGAGACCCATGGGACACCATTGGTGTTTGTGAAACCCACTAGGTTTTCTGATTTTAAAAAAGTTTTGTTAAATGAGAATTTGGTGTAGTAATAACCGGTGATTGTTTGGTGTGTCTTTGTGTTTTGGTAATGATGGATGTGAGGCTTTTCGAGCCAAGAATTATTTTTGGATGGTTTGTGTCTTGAGTTTGAACTATTTTTGGTCAGTTGGTTTGAAATCGTGTGGTTTGTGGTTTCTTTTGAAAAGACCTTTAGGAATCCCTTGAAGTAGTTCCCTCTGCATGTTTAGTGTTCGCTTGTGGTATGTCTTGACCATTTGACCAGCTTGATTTGGGTCCGTGGTTTTCTATATTGACTAGTGCACCCCCTCTATAGAGAGTTAACATGTGATTTAAGTACGACTATGGGTAATTCACCATTGGTTGACCCTCCAGTTGATTAAAGCAAGGACTCTCCCTTTTGAGCGATAGTGCTAAGTCTAATCATTTTCCTTTTTGATTAAGAGGATCCTATCACAATGGGTTAACAAACGTGAGGAAAATTGATAGGAGTTATGGTCTCTTTGAGATGTCCAAGTCGTCGGGTATAAAGTTTGACACCGTTGTGTCTGATGGTTTCCCCAGGAAGTGGTGAAAGGAATTCTAGCAGGGAAGGGGGAAGGAGGTTCAAAATTTTCAGTGTTGACTAGTGTCTTGAAGGGCTTTGTAGTACTATCATTGGCTGCAAGTGTCAAGTTTGTTGACGTCTTACTGTGTGAGTCTCTTTGAAGATAAAGGGTGGATTTCGTAGGATCCTTCGGGAATCCCTATTTTTATAGGAGTGTGTCCACCTCTTAGGGAGTTTTGTTTTTTTTTCTATTCAAAGGGGAGTGGTTGTCGTGTGTCTTCACCTTCTTAAATTTCTTGGTTAAGATGGATATTTGATGAATGTATGCCATCTAAACCCCAATTTTGGAGGATATACTGCAAGTGAGTAGTTGGACTTCGTGGTGTGTTGTGGTTATCGATGTTGTCTCGGTTGCGGTGTGGTTGCATGTGTCACCAAAAAAGAGAAGATCCATTTGGGAGTCTTCAAAACCGGACTGTGAGGCATGAGATGATTCAAACATCAGGGCTCCAACCACAGGCCTCGCAGTGAAGCTGGCGTGTGGTCAGGAAACCAGGGTGTGTATGGGACCCCGACTTTATTTCAACCATCAGGGTTGAAAGTCAAAATTGTTTAAATCATTTCATATAGCTGTTTCATTCTGAATGATCCATCTGGGTGCTTGAGGTTTCTCGTGTCTAGGTGGATGCTTGGTCCACTCATTACATAAAATCCATGGGGGTTTCATCCCACCGAATGAAATCACATTTAGTGGTCCTTATGAGGTCTGTTAGGTAAAATGATCTCATATTCGAATTGTGCTCATCTAGGGATGTGGAGATGCTGGTTGGTCTTTGGTCATGGTTTTGATGACTAGTAGTTGGCCCCAACCCTCCCTGCCCCTTATGATGGGGTGTTTAGTCACCGTCGAAATTTTTTCATGGTTTTTTATCTTTTGTCAGCTCTAATGGTGGGGATTCCACTCGGACCTTCCCGTGTCAGTTTTTCAACCTCGTCTTGGGCGTTAGTTGGTTTCTAATGGTAAGGAGCCCTTTGGAATTTCCCCATGTTTTCCATTTTGGTCCTGTTCCTATATGTGACTAGGTAGTATGTGATAAGAGTGATCTTGGTATTTTATTTGATCTTGTTTGTTCCTTCCAAACAAACATTGGGGTTTTTGATATATGGTACTTGAGGTGTTTCGTTTTGTGAGGTTGGTTTTTGTGGTCTAAAGAGTTCATTTTCTAAAACAATCAACTAGTGGATTCCTAACTCTTTGGGGTGGGTGACACATATAATAAAGTCTTTTTACACCTTATTTTATGTTGACTTTGAGTAACTTTCCCTGAGCACAATGCTTTTTCCTCTTTTCAATTATTGATTGTGGTGATCCTCTTTGGACATTAAGGGGGTATTGTTTTCTTCTTTGAGTCTCAATATTAGTTGTGGATTTTCGGGGATAGAAAATTTTATGGTGGGGAGAATTGTCACACCCATCTCTTTTCCATTATTTATTTTATTAATTTTTCTTGGTATCGGGTTGAATCGCGACTTAATTTTTTTGGGATCCTCTCTAAAAATGCTTCTGTTGGCTTTGACCGCATCCAATGCACCGTGGCCGAAGCTACGCGGCCTCGCCTAGGTCATCATGAAACCTCGCCCAGTTCACTGCATGGCCTGCCCTACGCACGACTAATTAATTAATTAATGAATTTAAATGATCAATACAGGAATGAAATTAAAATAAGTGTTAATGTTGGGAATTTTATTAAGTTATTATTATTATTATTATTATTATTATTATTATCAATATCATCATCCTATTAAAATTTTATGGGTCGCGTGGGGTAGCAGCACGATTACCCGACGCTCTAAAATAATAATAATAAAACAAAGATTAAGGATTTATTTGTAATGATAATTAAAATGAAAATTTTTATTATTATTATCACAATTAGTATTATTATTATTATCACTATTTTTATTATATTCCTTAATATTTTAATTTGGCCTTTATTATTAAATTATTTTAATAATTCTAAAAATCGTACTGCATATTGTTAATAATATTATTTTTACTTTTATTATTATTTTTTGTGTGGTTTAAGCTTTTTATGGGTTCAATTTATTTTTTTCCTTTTTTTCTTTTTTTTCTTTTCTTCCACTCTTTTTATCCTTCCCCACTCATCCGTGTGGGTTCCCTCCTCCCAAACCCTACCTGGGAGACCACCTCCCTCTTATCCAGGTGCACTCACATCACACCTCTCCTTGGACAGCCTCAAGACATCCTCTCTTCACCATGTTGCACCGTCACCCCCAAAAACCCTCAGCGTTGACCTTCTTGGCACATCGTAACTCCCCTGGGAACCCCCGTCATGCTGCACCCCCTGGTTCACCAATTATCGTCACACTATGCACCCCTCTCCCATGGTTTTCGGCTCTTATCCTCCTTGCTCTCACCATCTCACCACTCGGCATGCCCTCCGTGTCGTCACCCCCTCCCAACTAGCCTACTCCTCGACCCCCGGCTAAGCCAGACGCTCGTCCACACTGCCAGACTATCCGCGTGCGCCGCTCCCATGTCCTGTCAGTCAGAAATCCTTTCCAGCGACTCTCCAAGCTAGCGTCGCCCCTCCCTCTCCTCCTAACATTGTCTCACCACACTTCCACTCGACCGACCACCTCACACCACTCCCTGGTCCTCTGTCGGAACAAACCCACAACCTCCTCTTACGCACACCACTCGTGGCTAGATTCCTCCTCCCATTGTGCTGCTGTCTGGTGGTTACCAGCATCGACCCCCCATAGTTTTGTATTTACCTCCTTGCTTTTTTGTTTTCATCCGAGTTTTCTTTTGTTTTTCTTTTTAGTGAGTATATGTTCTGAATTTGGGTTTTTAACTTGAAGTTTTCGGTTCGAATTCATGTTTGTGGATTCGAATTAGGTTCTTTTTGGTGAAAACGACAAGCGATTGATGTTTTATGCCAAGGGATGGGGTCTTCAACACCTGAGGTAGGTGATTCCATGTCTAATCATTATTTTATTTATTAATTTTCATGTTTAGTTTGTTTAACATGTTATTTAATTAATTTTTCTAGTGCGATGCGAGTTTTCATTGGAGTTTTATTTTCATTAAAATTAGTTAGAAGCATGTTTTGTACGTATGTTTTTTCTATTGTGAACTTTTATCTAGTCATTTGTTAGTGATTTTTAAATTATACGGTTAGCTTAATAATTTGTGCAAGTGGTGAAAATTGTATTTTCGCATGATGTCGAGTACATTTAGTCATAAAAGAGAGGTTTGTGTGGGTTTAGTGGTTAACGCCAAGAATTTTATTTTAAATGGTTTTATAAGCTATTATTTTTGGATTTTTAAATTATATGGTTTATGCCATTGTGTTTTTCATATGGTATAAGTTTTTTCTATCAAACTCTTTGGGTGGTGCAGGTCACAATTTAAAATTTTATTTGAGTGCATGTGATGTGTGAATGTGTTTGAATTTATAAATGGTTACTTTAGTTTGTGAAAAGACATGTGACACCCTTTAACTATTTCTTTTTAATTTTTTTATGGTTTACATAATTATGAAAATTGTGTGAAACGTGTTTTAAAAATTATTTATTGTACGCCTTATTTCAAAATGGTGTTACATGTGTAAGTGGTTGTTTGTTTAGTGATGAGTGTCTTTTAAATTGTACATATGGTTTAATTGAGTATGTAACCCATGCATCTTATGTTTTGAAAAGCTTTTGGTGTGCGTATGGTTTTAAAAGTGGGTTTGGGTGTGCAAATTGTGATTTTTAATGTGTAAGTACCATGTTTGGAATTTATGCATTATTGTGACATGTGACATGAACATGAAAAAACGTTTGAGCACAAACCAGGAAGCCCGAGTAGCCAGGAGGGTGGACTAGATTAGTGGACTAGTGTTCTGAAGGTGACTCGACCCAGTTTCATTGGCAGGACTGACGATTACAACACTGACTAAACATATGCTTTTCTGAGGGTCGTAGTCAGCTAATCCACGTTTTTTGAGGGTCATGGCCTTCTAAGTAACATTTTTTGTGGGTTGAGGCCTTCTATGCCACATTTCACCAAGACATAAAGATCTAGGGGCCCAAGATAGCTAACACCCAAGAGGCATCTCCCATTTTTCAGCTCATTGGTTACTTTATGATCATCATTGTGACACATTTGATAATTTAAAATGTAATGTTGTGTGTGTTTTTAGTTTAATTTAATTTAAGTCATCTGAAACAGCTTTCCTTAATCTCGTTTTCTTTAAAACTGTTCAAGCATTTACATCGTTGCTTCAATTAAATTTGAAAATGTATTGGTCATTTAATAATTATGTAGGGAATCTTTTTATTATGTGATTTCCTAATGGGATTTTGGATCACACCCTACATAAACCATTGGGTGTATGTAGTTTTTATTTCTTTTATATTCTAGGTCAAAGTGTTGAGCTTAGTGATGGTGGTTCTGGATGCTATTGGTCTTCACGTGCAGGTTGGTGTTGGTAGCTTGGGAAAGCGACTTCTTGTGTCTCTTGGAGGTTGGTATCAGAGTTTAGTTTTCTATCCTTGTTGTTGTTCACTTCGGGTTTTTAGTTGAATTGTAGACTTAAACATGTTTTTGGTTTAAAGGAATTTTTTCTATTTGTTTCCAGTCTCATTTTATTTATCTTGTCAGTTGTTTTTCTATCTCTTGTTTTAGGTAAATCGTTCCCATGTATTATTTCGATACCCGGGCACTTGTTCCAGCCTTTGGGGATCGGGAACGCCCTTTGGGCCATGCCGCGGACCGGGTCGGGTGCCAGGTCAGATGGCGACCTGTCCTGGTCTGTGACATTGGGAATCTCATGAGGACATTCATCACATTCCCCTTCACATCGGTTGTTATCCATATTCCACATATTACCAGCCATTAGATAGAATAATTTAAAAATTAGGGGTAACACATAAAGGGATTCCAAAGGAAAAACGGGATAACTTGTAAATTACATTTCTTTACTCAACTTATGAATTTAAATGATTCAATCTATGTTATCCCTGATATACTTCCAAACATAAATTCTTATGGGAACCTTTTTATTCCCTTAATAATGGTTTAAAATTAACATAATAATTTACCAACAAAAATCCTCTGGGAGTGTCGTAACAAATAGTACAGCAAGACCCATTTTTGTGCACCAGTTCTCATTTGAGTCTAGGTCAAAGTGGTGTTTTAGGGTTTTACACTTAGATACATATGTGCCAAAGCCTCCTCTACTTGTTCCTATCTAGACAGAGATGTATTTTCTTGATAAAAACCTTACTCTATACACACTAAGATTTATGGATGTTTTTATAATACATAGTCTTATCCCCATGTCATTCACTAGGTTTTTAATCCTAATCTAAAAAATAACTAAACCTATCCTCTGATACCAATTATAAAAACCCCGATCTTTATTACACACCTAAACATGATTTATTACATAAACATTCACTTAAGACAAATATGAGGATTGAAGGTCTAATGTCTTGGGAAATTAGGAACATTATATAATAACTTAGAACATAAAACCCAACATCTTTATTTAAAACATCTTTTACATTACCACATCATTCCATCGTACATAGCATTGAATGAGATAATCTAAGGACATGCATAAGAAAATGGTGAGATATAAATCATAATAAGGGAGTAAAAAAGGGAAAACATGAGGAATGTAGTACATGTTAGGAAATAGTAATATCAATGGATAATAAGAGAGACATGAACATAAAGGCATGATATAGCATGATTATCAAAATTTGGAATTGTGGAAACAACATTTAACAAGATATTATCATGATCCAAGGCTCATTGAAAATGGAGAATGAGTAAACCATTATTGCACTTAAATTAGAATGATTAAACCCTTATTGAACTTGAATTATCATGAGTAACACCCTTATTTCACATGGCGTATCATGATATTATTCTTTACCCAATACACTAGAGGGATATCAAGACACACCCTTTATAAACATTTCATTTCATGCATAAGTGTGCCACATGGATCATATAACATGGAATCATTCAACATAAAAATCTATTACAAAATTAAAGAATGTGGAATACATACTTGTAATTAACATTCAATTAGTACATGTTCATGAAGGTGAATAACCTTGATAGAGAAATGGTTATGGAATTCACTACACAATATTTTCAGCTTAGAAAATTGTGGCTTAGTTTCGACAGAAAAACGACATGACATAGAGATTAATAAAAATTGTTCATGAGAGAGGAAGTGGTATCTCATTATATTTAAATGAAATGTACAGTAATGGGTTACATATATACATGTACCAACACATAGAATTTGGAAATAGAATGTGTAACATAATAATGATACATGAAGAAATAGATGAAATGAAATAAATCTTATTTAGTTTTAGCATGGTAAAAGGTGTATATGGGAGGGATTGATGAGACGGAAAGAGGTATCTCATTATTCAAATATAAATAGGAAAATATGGGGGAGGTTAGAAATCATAACCCAACATTTTTAATTGAAAATAAAATGGTATAACAACATAAATAAACTTGGACGAAAATGAGAAATGAAGAAGTCCCTTACTTGTAAGGGTGGTCCCAAAGGATTGGGAGAGGCTTAAGAGAAGGTTCTTGTGAGATTTTAGATACTTGGTAGGATTCTAGAGAGAGGAAGAAAGAGTAGGTATGTGCTGCAATTGGTTTGGGTGAACAGGAATATGATATTGAGTGGGTTTATATAGGAAAGTAGTTGGAATTGTTAATTTAATATTAACTAAAAATACTATTTGTGATTTAAAATTTATATACAAAGTAAAAATGATAAAATGAATGTATATAATTTATTCTATAAAAAATTAATGCACAAAACACAATTCTATTTTTTTTGTTATATAACCACTTATAACACCTGTATAAGACCAAAGGGTAAGGTGTGCAATGATGACAGACTCTTGGGATTACTCGAATAAAATCACTCGGGTGGTAATCTCTATCAACTTCCACTTCTACCATATGCAGTTCTATTCAAGATTAACATGTTGAAGATAGGGGTGGGCTTGGTGAAGAGTGATGTCCATTGATGCTACCTCCTTTCCGAGCTCTGAAAAATGGGCTTCATATAGTGAAATTATAATGGGTGAGGCCATCTCTTCCTTTTTCTATGTAAATTGAATTTGTTAAAGCCATATGTTTATAATAATCATGTTATAACTGTTCAATGATTATATGAGAAATGGTAACAATTCCTAATGGTATTTTAAAATCCGAAAATATAATTCCATGGAAGTGTATTTGTTTTATATAACCATTTTACATAATAAGTCATTTAATTGTATCCAGAAAAATTTTGATTAATAAAAGTTTGGGTCATTACATGGAATATATTATACGGGTGGGTTGGTTAATATGTGGTCCATAGAATGAGGCCTTTATGTAATAAGTATATAATTTTATATTTCTTTTATTAATTATGTTCTACTACGAAATTCATATAACACTACAACAAACACGCTATTTATCAGCGCTAAAAATGGACTTTAACAGCGCTAGGAAAAGCGTTGTTATAGCCGAGGAAGATAAGGGGGGGTCCCCTTTATCAGTGCTCAAAAAAGAACTGGTAAAGACCCCTTTTATCAGCACTCTTTTTTAGTGCTGATAAAAGGGGTCATTTATCAGTGATAAAAAAGAGCTGATAAAGGGGTCATATATCAGTGCTTCCTTTATCAGCACTTTTTTAAAAGCACTGATAAAGGACCCTTTTCTCAGCGCTTTTAAAAAAGCGCTGATAAAAGTTAAAAAAATTACAAAAAATAAAAAAAATTACAAAAATTACAAAAAAATTACAAAAATATAAATATATCATGCCAATCCGGGGGGCTTATATAGTGCTTGAATTCCCACTTTTAATAGTGCTTTCCACCACCTCCAGCACCCCGCACACACCCCCTCTACCCTTTATCAGTGCTATCCCCCCACATCCACCCCCATGCGTGCGCCTCTGCCTCCAGCAGGTTTTGAACTTGAGACCTCCCCCCTTGCGCGCCTAAGCCCTTACCACTACTCTATTTTGATTTCTTTGTTATTTCATGATATCTCAATTTATATATATATATATAGTTATATTTATTAGTATATTAATATATATATATATATTAATATATATATATATATATATAGTTATATCAATATATACATAGTTATATTAATATATATAGGTATATTAATATATATAGTTATATTAATATATATATAGTTATATTAATATATATATAGTTATATTAATATATATATACTTATATTAATATATATATAGCTAGATTAATATATATATAGTAATATTAATATATATATATAGTTATATTAATATATATATATAGTTATATTAATATATATCTCTTTTTATATATATATAGTTAGATTTATTCGTATAGTAATATATATTTATATTAATATATATATAGTTATATTAATATATCTAATATAGTTATATTAATATATATCTCTATTTATATATATATATATATTTAGTTATATTTATTCGTATAGTAATATATATCTATATATATATATATATATGAATATATGTTTTTATAGTGATATTAATATATATATTTATAGTGATATTAATATATATATATATAGTAATATTAAAATATATGTTGTAATATCAATATATATATATATATAGCCAGATTAATACACATATATAGTTATATTAATATATTGTAGTTATATAAATATTCATATATTGGTATTTTAAATAAAATGAATATAATTTATTATTTAGATAAAGCTAATTTATTTCATATGTAAATATGTTTAATTATTTATTTTAAAAATTTAATTTTATGTGTGAATATATAAAAAATAAGTACATATAGTTATATATTTGATTATAAATAGAAGTGAATTACAAAAACTGATAAAATTTCAAATAGATTATATCAATATGAATGTAATACCTTGGAATAAATTTAGTCCCCACCAAAAAAATCCAATAATACCCCCTTAAACGAGGCTGAAAATCCACAAAATGTTAAAAAATCAGGGTACCCCGACTAAAAACAGAGTTTTGGAGGCCTTCTGGGCCTCTTTTGGCCTCGAAAATGCTTTGACTGGGGTTTCCCCCACTAACAACGACGTAGAGCTTGTCGCATGCCTCACTTTCATATGTGGTAGAGCTAAAACGGACACCCGGATCCAAAGTTATGGTCGTATGAAGTTTGAGTTGCGTTTTCTACTTATTTTGGATCTTTTTTTAATTTTTGTAGTCTTCAAACTGTTATTAAATGACTATTACTCCATAATGATTAGCAAATTATTAATTATTTTTTTTTTAATTTTTTAAGAAGCCATTTTCACTAAATATTGTATATATAAAGTATATTAAGTGAAAATGTACATTTAGACTTATCTAAAATATATTTACAAATTATATATTATATTTATATCAATATAACTATATTGATATATTAATATATTAATATTTTTTTTAATTTTTTTTGAAATCAACAATTTATCAGTGCTTTTTAAAAAAGTGGAGATAAAGCCCCCCTTTATCAGCGCTACTAAACAAGCGTTGATAATGGGGGTCCCTTTATCAGCGCTAAAAAAGTGATGATAAAGCGGGGGGGGGGGGGGGGGGCTTTATCAGCGCTAAAAAAATCACTGATGAAGGGGTACTTTTATCACCACTTTTTTAACGCAGATAAAGGCACCCTTTATCATCGCTTTTTTGAGTGCTGATAAAGCCCCCCCCTTATCAGCGCTTTTTTGTTAGCGCTGATAAAGGGGGGGGGAGCGCTAGGAAAAACTGTTTTTGTGGTAATGTAAACAGTAAAAACATATAGGATCACATGGGTACCTGATAAACCAATAATATCCTATATATGTGTGAAACAAAAAGAAGGCCACTCCCCTATATTAATTTATCCAAACTGTAGTTAATTGGATGTTGTGATATTTTTGGTATTTTACGAGGAATATTGTAGTTTCTGGTTAGGATTTCATGGAATTGGTATACAGTTTTGGTATATTTTAGTTGTATAATGTATTGGTATATTAATTTGGTGAGAAGTTGATTTATATTTATAGGGTATCTGAATATGGAAAGGGAAATGGTCACTATACCATATACAGATTTACATGAGGGAGACTATATTAGTAGGAAGTGGTCACAAAGTATATTCATTTCTATATTTTATTGTCATTATAAATATATTTTATATTTATTTGGTGCATGAAACTGTAATGAATTTGGTTTTTAGATGACTTTGAATTGGACAAGATTTAGTTTTGTGGTTTATTTATTAATGACTCAGCATTCCTCTTTCACTTTAACATGACAATTTCTAAGAGAACACCTATTTTGTATAGTTTTTTCCAACCATTACATATATATGCCATTTTTACTGATTTTTTAGACTATGATGAAGAATTAGGTTAAAATAACCTTCTTGAAAAATGGTAACCGATTTCCTAATTCAATAATAAAATCTATAGTATTCAACTTCCACATTATAAAATAGTTTATATATAATATTACACTAAGTGATTTTTTTTCCAAACATACAACTATATAATGTTTTTACTGATTTTCCAGATTCTAGTAGAGATCATCTCGGGCCATACTGTTCAGGAAACAAAGTTTGGTTATCGTTACAGTAGTAACTACCTTTTAGGGATCTTTTTTATTTATAGTTGGCATTATTGTTTTTATATTATATTTATTGAAAATATTATTAGCCAAATATTTTCTAGTTTAATCTATGTTATTTGATTTTTTTTTGTTTTTCTTCATTTTTTAATGATAAAAAGTATAATACATACCAATTCTCATGTTATATATCCTCACCACTAATTTCTCAGACATGTGCAATTAATGGTGGGCTTCGGAGGTCACTCATGGATTCACTACTAATGTCATAGGGGTACCAATGAAGTTAGGTCTATGTTCAAATTTACTTTTAGGGATTATTCGGGATAATAAGTACCATTAATATTATTTCCATGTATTAACTATTATAATTAGTGTCATAATTTCATTGATTATAATATAAGTTATAAATGAGACACCTAATCTTTTCAAATCTCTTATAAAAAGAAAAAAAAAGAAAAAAGTACATTAAAATATTTAATACAAATATTGATAAATAATAAAAAATTATATTCTATTGTGACTTGTTCTCAACATTAAGGAAATTTGAAAATAGAAAATGATACTTGCTCAAAAGAAGAAATATAATTCCTATTTCAAAATATCTTAATTTTAAATTATTATAAATGGTAAATTCCATTGTAGATTGGGTTTTTGAAAAAATAACGAGTTAAAAATAAGATTTGATAATATTCTTGAAAATTCACTTATTATTTTCAATTATTTTAATTTCATTACGATTGAAATTGAAACATGACTACTACATTATTTATTTTCATTTATATAGATATCTATTCTAGGGGATTAGAATAATTTTTATTATGGGGTATTTGATATTTAAATATATCATAAATTTAATTAGGTAATTTTAATATTATTTTTAATATTGGAAATATATATTATTAGAATGATTGTATTTACACAAAATATATTTTTTGTATATTCAATATTATGTAATATTTAATTCTCAGTAGTATAATTATTTATAACAGTAATATTGACATAAAATTTTCATTCAAAAATTAAATATACAATATAGATTTTTTTATATAGAATTTAGAAGTCTAATATGAATAATTATATGTATTTTATTGTTTATCAATGAAATAGATATATTTTTATTTATATTTATATAGTTTGTTTTGGAAATATTAGTTTATTTTATGTCAGTACCATTTTATATGTTTTTGATTGTTATATGTATAAATATTATTAACTATAAATTGATTTCTATTTTTGAATATGTTAACAAGTTATTTTTATGATTTCAGGATAGATTTCCATGACTATAGGAGAGTTAAATGGTTCCATAGGTGACATCATTATGCTGAATAAGTCTCGTACATATATGTTTTAAAAAATTCAACCTCGTTCGAAGCTTAATGTTTTAAGTGACTTAAGAGTTTCATTCATATATACTACATTATTTTCAATGAATATTCAATACATCTCATAGAAATACACCACTGAGGATCGTAATGTTTTTGAGTAATTCGATACTAGATATTTAATCTTTGTATTCCATGAAATATATTAAATATATCCCAAAAGGTTCGGGTCACATAGTACACTTCTTAAACATACCCTACAAAAGTCTTTAATCATAACCAGGGGAAAGGAAACATAAGGATGGGCATGTTAAGTTTCTTAGTAATGGTAAACGTAGTATATAAAATTCTGTGTTTATATGTGAGAAAAAATAAGCATATGGTTATGAGAATATAATCATAAAATAAAATTATCAGACCCCACTGGTAAAAGATCATTAGTCATAATTCATGTAAGGCAGAGTTATCATAACAAGAAATAGAATTCATATGTATAAAAAATCATAGAAATTTAATCCTCAACAATGATAACATTTTATAAGAATATGAAATTCGTTTTTGTAATTTTTATATGCATAGAAAAGAATACATTTATCCAAGGGTGGCCACCAAGACTATTATAGTATACCAGGTTACCACCGTATTCCATCCCTTCCTTAATCAAGGATCTCTGCCATGACTACATTTTTGAATAGAGTCCATTTTTGTAATAGTCCCACTCCCTATTTCATCCCTTATTATCTCATGATAAATCCATATTTACCCAATTAATTAGAGTTATAAAATTGTAGTCCCACCCATCACCTAATTAAAACCACACATCTGTGATATATATGATCTTAAACATTCATCATATAATCGTATCACCATATAATTACCCGTGGAAAGTAAATGAGATTCATAAAAATTTCATCATTTTACCAGGATATAACATGTGAAAAATAAATTATTTTTATTAATATTTCATCATAACACAATTAAACCATGGTAATGAGGCTAGTTTCGTAAATTTATCTTGAAATCATTACTATCATAAGTAATTTAAAGAAATAAAGTGGGTGGTATCATAAGGTCATATCGCCATTTAATCATAACAATCCTTTAAGGAAATTGAAATGGATGAAAAATAACTTTAAAAATCATTCGACCATTTCATTCAAATCGTAAGAAAAATTCCTTTTCAAAAGAAAAAAATTTTAATTGAACATTTCAAGAATATTGATAAAATATTTTTCATTGAATATAAAAATGGAAACATATAATGTAAGGTTAAAAGTAAAGAAAAATTATGATAGTGTTAGTGTCTATTATTTTCATATTTGTTAAAATAAGATATCCCTTTTACAATTTTATAAAAAAGACAAAAAATAATTTTTGAACACATTTATTTAAAAATATTCCATTTTAAGATAGATTTTCTTTAAAAACATATTTTTAATTCTTTTATGTTTCAAAGAGAGTAAAATTTCAGTAATACATGAAAATTATATAATTAAATATATTTAAAAAATATTTGTTTTAAAGGAAATTTTCATATAATTTCCCTGAATGGTAATTTATCATCGAAAAACCTAGAAAAAAATGAGATCGTAAAATAAAACCATCACATAAAGCTCTATATTACTTCATATGTAGTAAAATATGATTTATTTTGAATACTAATTTAATTAAAAATATATTTTGGAACCATATTCATAAATAACATAATATTTATTATTCAATTATAATTGGAAATTTTCCTTTTATAACAATATCATTATTAAAATGAACATTCAGGTGAAAATTGGTTTGTTTTCCAAGGATGTTTTGGTATGATGGTACTAACACTTGATTATTATACCTAGTTTCACTATATAAATAAAATTAATAATGATATAAGTATCATATTTATTGATCTTATATCATTTTATAATTGTTAATATAAAGAGGTGATATAATACAAATTACATGTAACGACAAAAACATTCATTAATGGAAATCCATCTTGATCTAATAAAATGTCTCCTTATGTAAAATTTGAATATAAAATATCAACTTCTTTGGTTTTATGTTAAGAATTGTGAAAATTTCTAATATAGTCGTTGAACAGTGATAACATGATATAAATATAAGGCTTTAAAAAATCCAATTTACTCATAAAAAGGAAGTGATGGCCTCATCTAGTAGACGTGCCCCATACGAATCCCATTTGTTAGAGCTCGTATGGATGGTGGAATCATTGGGATTCCCTCTTGACCATAGCCCAAGACGAGATGGAACAAATTAAGCTTTTGCGAAACCTACTACGGGATAAGTGGAAATTAATAGAGATTACCACTCGAGCGATTTGATCTGAGCCACCCTAAGAGTCTGTCACCATAGCACACCTCACCCTTCAGTCTTACACGGGTGTTTTGAGGGGTTATGTAACAGGACCCTGGTACTATGGTTATATACTTTATTTTTGTATATAACATTCAATATACTTTCATTTTATTATTGTTACCTTGTAAATGGTTTTTAAAGCACAAATAGTATTTTTAGTTAATGTTCGACTACGAAATCTATTTTGAGGAAATAATGAATTTTTGAATTAAATAAAATTTTAATAAAATATTATTATTTTTATTAAATTAATTTATATTAAATATAAATTATTTTATAATTTTATGAATGCAATTGTAATTTTTATTAATGTTTGAAATCCATTTTTTGTCAAAACCCATGAATTTTCAATAAATGTTGTTTTTTATTTTAAAAGTGAAAATTAATATATTTAGACAACTATTTAGATAAAATGAATATTATTTCTAGAATTAGGATGTCGAAATTATCCAACAGTGAATTTTTTCATAATTTTCTGAGACAGTCAAATATTTGGGTAAAAATTAAATATCGTTTAAATATACAATGTGTTTTATGACATCATAATGACCCAATAGTGATGTAATAAAATACTATAAACTATATTTTCTGCAAAAATATTTTTTCCATTAAAATAATCTGATTTTGGGTTTGTTTGATATATTTTACGAAGTATTAATGGACCATTCAAGACTTATTAAACATCTTGTCTTTTTAAGTTGTTTTCCATGGGAGTCTGACTCACCTCCACATAAGAAACCCCATTATTTTAAGAAGTTAAAACATCAGCCCTAAAAAATATTTTTTTTCACTTCGTTTTTCCAAAAACCAAGGGAAAAAACCATGGGCTAGTTTTTGGTTTAGATTAGTTTAATGTGAGGTGCCCCAAACCTAAATAGTAAAGAATTCCCTCAATTTTTTATATAAACCCACCCATGCTCCCACTTCCTCCTCACTGAATGCCTTTGGAGTTCATCCAACCTCTTCCCTCCTCTTTATAGAATCCTCCCAATGTTCCCAAAGCCCCCATGAAGCCTCTCTCAAGACTCTCTCAATCCTTTGTAACACACTTCCAAGTAAGGTTTTTTCTTCCTTTCTCATTTTTGTCCAAATTTATTAATGTTGTTATGCCCTTTTAGTTTCAATTATAAATGGTGGGGTATGTTTTCACACCTCCCGCATAATTTCATCTTTATGTTTGAATGATGGGAGACCCCTTTGTCTCTAATTAAATGCCTCCCATGTACACCCGTTACTATGCCGAAATTCCGAACGAAATTTCTCTCTCCTCATTTACATTCAAGCAATTCTTTTGTATCATGAATCTAAATTCCATTAAATTTGTTGAGACATGTATCTAAATGAACCCCATATTTACATTTAATTTAAATATGTTGAAACACCCCTTTCTCTCTCATCAACCATATTTATGAGTTATTATGTTATGCCGTTATGCTGCCGAAATTAGACTGTGCATTTCTATGCCAAAGTCATTGTGTAGTGAATACCGTGCCCATTTATCTAACAAGGGAAATCAACTTTATGCACATTTACTTATTTTTTAAACAGTTTCATTTATGTATTCCATATTCGTTTATCATGGAATAAATTTTTATGTTAAATGGTTTAATATTTTATGATCCATGTGGCACACTTATGAATAAAATGAAATGTTTAAGAAGGGTGCACCATTATAGCGCTTCAATGCATTGGGTAAAGTATAGTATCATGATATGTCATGTGCAATGAGTATTTACTCATGCTAATTCATGTGAAACAAGGGTTTACTCATGCTCCATGTTCAGTGAGTTTAATCATGCTGCATGTTCAATGAGCCTTGGCTCATGTTAATTCCATGTTAAGTGTTGTTTCCACATTTCCATGTTATGATTATCATGCTTTATCATGCCTTTATGATTATTCTTCTATTGTGATCTAATGATATTCATATTGTATAACATGTATTTTATTCCTCTTGTTGCTCAATGTTTATTCACTTACTGGGATTTATAGCTCACCCTTTTCTTATACATGTCCTTGGGTTATCCCATGCAAAGCTAAGTACGAGGAAATGTAGTGGTCATGTAAAGGAATTTTTCAATAAATATGTTTTTTTCATGTTTTACGTTGTTATGTAATTATTATAATCCCTAAAGACACAAGACCTAATGATATTCTATGTTGTATAAAATGAATTTTATGAAATAAATTATATTTAATTGTGGAATAAAAAGAAGGGTTGTCATAGTTGGTATCAGAGGATAGGTTTCGTTATTTTTGGGATTAGAATTAGAAAACCCTAGAGAAACCTTAGAGATCATACTAAGTATAATAAAAACATACCTATGTTTTGGTGAGTATTGAGTAAATGATTTATCAAGAAAATACATCCCAGTCTGGATATTACCAGGTAGAGGCGGCTCTGGCACAGATCTATCCTAAGGGTAAAACTCAAAAACACCACTTTGAGCTAGACTTAAACGTGAACTGGTGCACGAAAACAGCCCTTGATGTACTCTTGCTTATGAAACTCTTGTGGGATATGCATTGGTAAATTCACAAGCTTAGTATGAACCATTATACAGGGACAAAAAAATGCCCTGAGAATTTATGTTAGAAAGTAGAACATGGAAAACATGGACTGAAACCAATAGATTCATACGTTAATGAAATAAAATTTATTTATAAGTCTTTAATTTTTTCCTTGGATTACTCTTTTTGTGTTACCCCTAACCTTCCTTTTATTCCTGCCAATGGCCGGTAATAGGAGGACTCAGGCTAACAACCGATGTGAAGATCAATGTTATGACTGTACTAATGAGATGTCTAATCCAATGGGAGTAGGAATCGCGAACTTTGTCACGCATTTCTCCCAGCTAACTCATGTTTTGAATAGAAACATTATTCAAGAGGAATGTTTAACCCCCCCAAGAAAGAACAAGTCTCTATCGAGAGCTTCATGAGACAAAGACCTCCTACTTTTAATGAATCATCAAATCCCTCAATCTCTAAACAATGGATCAAATCCATTAAAAATATCTTCTCCATCCTTCAATGCTCTGAACAAGAGAAGGTTATCTTGGATGATTATCGTATGGAGGGTGAAGCAGATCAATTGTGGGTTTTGATAAAAATATGAAGCCTGAGGAGGAGATCGAGGAGTTGGAATGGAAGGATTTCTAGAAGATTTTTTTTCAATAAATATTTTCCATGCACCCTCCGGATTAAGATAGAAAGAGACTTACTTGACCTTAATAAAAAAGATAACAAATATGTTGTAGCGTATGAGGAAAAATTCAAAAGGATTTCACAATATGCTTCTGTCTTTGTCATTACACCCAACTGCTAGATTTCCCGCTTCTTTGGAGGGATGAAACCTAGACTACGGAAAACACTGGCGATCAGTGACTTCGACAGCTATGAGGAAATTGTCTGATGTGCCCTCAAGGTCGAAATAGAGATCGTAGAATCTCAGGGGTATCATGGGGATAAAAAGCATAGGGTGGACATCAATGCTGGAAGTCCTGTGGATAAATCTAATGCTACTAAGAAGATCCAGCATGCCACTTGCCAAATGTGCAGAAAGAGGCTCTGTAGAAATTTCCAGAAGGGGATGGGGAAATGCTTTCGGTGTGAATGAGAAGGGAAATTATCTTTTAACTATCAGAAAGAAATACCCGCAGCTGCGAAAGAGGAGATGAATTCCCTTTTCGAACCTCAACTCATAGTTCATTGCTACAACTGCAAAGAACCAGGGCATCTTGCAAATCAGCGCCCTAATCTGAGGGTTTTCGGAGGTAACCAACAACCTCCAAGGCAGCAAGGGTGAGCTTTTTCTATCACTACTGCCCAAGTGAACCCCGAAAAAGAAGTGGTGATAGGTACGCTAGTGATTCATTCAAAAATAGTGAACGTAATTTTTTATTCAGGTTCTACGTATTCTTTTATATCTCGAAAGTTTAGTAGAACAATCCCAACACCACCAAAAATCAAGGAAGTGAAGATTGCGGTGAGTACGAAAAATGGGGTAATCATTAAATCCCATGAATATAACTCCTCCCCTATCATAATCTGTGTATTAACTTCTCGGAAAACCTCATCATACTCCCTCTCATGGAATTTTATGGAATTATTGGCATGGATTAGCTTGCCTTCTATATATCCAACATAAATTGTCATTATACAGAAATCACTCTTCATGTGGTGAATCGACCCCTGATTCCTTACAAGTGAAAGGAGGAAGATGAATGTTCTTTAGCTTCATCATCTCAATTATGGATATTACTACCCTATGATCTTGAATACCTGGCTCAGATAATTGAGTCTAAGGAAGCAATAATCCTACAAGACATGCCTATTGTGAGGGAATTCACTGAAGTGTTTTTTGAAGAATTTTCGGGTCTTCCTCCAAGAAGATATGTTGAATTATAAATTCATCATATACCTAGGGCATTGCCTATATCCAAGACTCCATATAGAATGGTTTTTGTAGAGCTTGAGGAGATGAAAAAACAACTACAAGAGAATTTGGATAAAGGGTTTGAACGCCCAAGTGCTTCACCATGGGGTGCACCTGTCCTCTTCATCAAGAAGAAGGATGGGTCAATGCGCCTTTCCATCGATTATCATGAGCTCAAAAAAATTTCGATAAAGAACAAGTATCCTCTCCCACGAAATGATGACTTGATTGATCAGTTCCTTGGAGAAAAATACTTCTCTAATGAGGATTTGCAGTCCGGATATTATCAAGTAAGGGTGAAGAAGGAAGATATCCCCAAGATTAAATTTTTACAAGACACGAGCACTATGTATTAATAGTAATGCCATTACGACTCACTAATTCTCTTGAAATATTCATGGAGACGATGAATAGAGTCTTTAGAGATTACCTCAACAAGTTTTTTGTATTATTTGTAGATGATATTCTGCTATACTACAAAACCAAGGAGGATCATGAAGAGCATCTAAGAACTGTACTGAAGACCTTGCGGAAGGATAAACTCTATGAAAAGTACAACAAGTGTGATTTCTGGTTGAAGGAGGTCTCATTCCTTGGCCGTATCATCACAAGCAATGGGATATTTGTGGATCCCTCTAAAACTGATGCATTAAGGGGTGGACTAGGCCAACATCAGTAACTGATATTCTCAGATTCTTGGGGTTTGTTAGATATTATCGAAGATTTGTGAAAAATTTCCCATGACTGTCCAACCTTTTTACCAAGATAAAGTGGAATGGAGAAAATTTTTCATGAAGTGATGAATGGGATGAAATCTTCAAGGAGGTGAAAAGGAGGCTTATGACTACGCCCGTGATCACATTACCCACAAGTGGAGAAATTTTTGTGGAATTCTATGATGCATCAAAGAAGGGCTTAGGTTGTGTGTTGATGAAAAATGACAAAGTCATTACCAATGATTCAAGGTAATTGAATGTTCATGAACAAAACTATCCAACACATGACCTCGAGTTGTCTACAGTGATCTTCACTTTGAAAATTTTGAGGAATTATCTCATTGGGGTGAAGTGTGAAATATATACGGAGCACAAAATCCTCAAGTATATATTAACACAGAAAGAGTTGATCATGCGACAATGAATATGGTTAGATCTCATTAAAGACTATGGTTGGTCAATCCATTACCACCCCGAGAAAGAGAAAAAGGTGGTATATGCCCGATGTATAAAGGACCAAATGATTCTATTATTAATGAGAATTGAAAAGGATCTAATCTTCTTAGATTTGATGAATATGGACATGGGAATCATAATGAAGGGAACATCATCAATCCTTTCATAAATGACTGATGAACCATCACTTTTTTAAAGGTTAAAGGTTGCTCAAAAGGATGATGTGGGAATTCAGAAACAAGTGGAAGCTATCAGAAAAGGGAAATCCTTAGAGATTAATGTTAATGAAGAAGGAATTGTGAGATTTGGGAAAAGACTACGTGTTCCATGAATTCCAGAGCTAAAGAAGGAACTTTTGGATGATACAAATTGTTCTAATTTCTCTATCCATCCAGGAAACACAAAGTTGTATCGAGATATAAGAGAGCATTATTGGTGGGATAATATGAAGAAGGATATCTCTGAATATACATCAAGGTGCCTGGTGTGTAAGCAAGTGATGGCAGAGAGGAAGAAGTTTAAGGGGATGGTGTAACCATTTCCCATACCAGAATGGAAATGGGAGAACATCACCATGGACATTGTCATCGGACTTCTGAAGACATCCAAAGGCAACAATGCAATCTGGATTGTTATGGATCATCTTACAAAGGCAACACACTTCATTAATATTTGGGAGGATTTCACAACGGATCAACTGGCACAAATATATATCAGGGAAGTGGTAATGCTGCATGGAGTTCCACTATCTATTGTGTCCGATTGAGATCCAAGATTCACCTCTAAGTTTTGGAAGATTCCTTAATATGCTCTGAATACTGAACTGAACTTTAGTATGACCTATCATCCTCAAACTGATGGTCAATCCGAGAGGACTATCCAAACACTTGAGGAAATGTTTAGAGTGTTCTCAATGGAATTTAAAGGAGGATGGGTTAAACAACTTCTTCTAGCTGAGTTTTCATTTAATAAAACTTTCCACTGAAGCATACAAATGGCACCATATGAAGCCCTTAATGGGAAAAGGTGCAGAACATTGGCGTGTTGGGATAAGGTCGGTGAGATTAAGATTCTTGGACCAGAAATGGATGAAGAAATGGTGGAGAAGGTGAAAACCATTCAGCAGTATAACATGGCAGCCCAGACTCGATAAAAGAGTTATGCAGACAACCTTCTATGAGACCATGAGTTTAAAGTTGGATACATGCTATTTCTACCCATATCTCAGTGGAAAAAGGTCATGAGGTTTGGAAAGAAATGGAATTTAAGTCCAAGGAACATACGTCCCTTCAAGATTCTTGATTGTGTTGGACCTATGGCCTATCTACTAGAACATCCACCTACCATGGCCAAAGTACATGTTTTCTTTCATGTATCCCTTTTAAGGAAGTACATACCAACCCCTTCACATGTATTCTCTTCATAGGTGGTACAGATAGAGGATGATATTTCTTATGAGTAGAAACCAGTGAAAATATTAGATCATAGAGAAAAAGTTCTATGAAATAAGACAAGACCCCTCATCATGGTGTTGTGGCGAAACCACCAGTTTGAAGAAGAGACGTGGGAATCAGAGGATATGATGAAGCAGAGTTACCCACATCTATTTTAGTGTGGGAAAAAAAATTTAATGGAGATACCTTTTTAAGGGGGAAGATTATAATAACCCCAACATTCATTAATGGAATCCACTCTTGACCTAATTAAATGTCTCTTTATGTAAAATGTTTATATAAAATGTCAACTTCTTTTGTTTTATATTAATAATTGTGACTATTGCTAATATATCCATTGAACATTGATAACATGATTAATATAAATATATGGCTTTAAAGAAATACAATTTACTCAGACAAAGGAAGTGATGGCCTCATCTAGTAGACGTGCCACATACAAAGCCCATTTGTCAGAGATCAGAAAAAAAGGTTCCGTCGTTGAGATTTGCTCTTGACCATATCCCAAGGTGAGTTTGACCATGTTAAGCTTGAGAGGAACTGCCTACGGGGGAATTGTAATTTAATAGAGGTTACCACCTGGCCGATGTTATCCGAGCCACCCCAAGAGTCTGTCACCATTGCACACCTCACCCATTGGTCTTATGCGGGTGTTTTGAGGGGTTACGTAACAGGACCCCAGTACTATGGTTATGTACTTTATTTTTTTATATAATAATGAATATACTTTCATTTTATTATTGTTACCTTGTAAATAGTTTTTAATGGACAAATAGTATTTTTAGTTAATGTTCGACTAAGAAATATATTTTGATGAATTAATGGATTATTGAATTACATAATCTTTTAATAAAATATTTTTATGGTTATTAAATTAATTTTTATTAAATAAAATTATCGTATAATTTTATAAATGAAATTGTAATTTTTATTAATGTTTGAAATCCATTTTTGTCAAAACCCATGAATATTCGATAAATGTAGTTTTTTATTTTAAAAGTGAAAATTAACATATATATAATATTATTTAGATAAAATGAAAATTATTTCTAGAATCAGGCCATCGAATGTATAGAATGGTGAAGTTTTCTTAATTTTATGAGACATTTAAATTTTTGGGTAAAAATTAAATACCGTTTAAATATATAATGTGTTTTATGACATCATCATGACCCAATAGTGATGTAATAAAATAATATAAACTTTATTTTCTTCAAATATATGTTTTACCATTAAAATAATCAGATTTTGGGTTTGTTGGAATTATTTTACAAATCATTAATGGACCCTTCAATACTTATTAAACATCTTGTCTTTTTAAATTGTTTTCCTTTGGACTGTGGCTCATCTCCACATAAGCAACCCCATCATTTTAAGAATTTAGAACTTTGGCAATATAAAATAATGTTTTCCACTTCTATTTTTCAAAAACCATGGGAAAAAACCATGGTCTTCTTTGTGGTTTGAATTAGTTTAATGTGAGGTGTCCGAAACCTAAATAATAATGAATTCCCTTACCTTTCCTATATAATCCCACCCAAGATCCCACTTCCTCCTCAGTTATAGACTTTTTAGTTCATCAAACCTCTTCCCTCCACTCCCTAGAATCCTCCCAGGGTTCCCCAAGCTCCCAAGAAGCCTCTCTCAAGCCTCTCTCAAGAATTTGGAAGCACACTTCCAAGTGAGGGTTTTTCTTCCTATCACATGTTTGTCCAATTTTTTTAATGTTGTTATGCTATTTTAATTGCAATTGTAAATGTTGGGGTATGGTTTCAAACCTCCCCCATACTACCCTATTTATGCTTGAATGATTGGATACCCCTTTATTTCTCATTAAATGCCTCCCATGTACACGTGTTACTTTTCCAATATTCAGAATGGAATTTTTCTTTCCTCATTTACATTCAAGTAATTCTTTTGTATCATGAATCTAAATTCCATTAAATTTGTTGGGACATGTATCTAAATGACCCACGTACTGTCCATGTAAGGTAAATCTGATTATAAACCCATTTATATCTAATCAACCATATTTATGAGTTCTTATGTCACACCGTTATGCTGCTAAAATTCCCCTGCACTTTTCCAACCCAAAGTCATTGTGTAGTTAATACCATGTCCATTTCTCTATCAAGGGTATTCACATTTATGCACATTTAATTATTTCTTAAAGAGTTTCATGTATGTATTCCACATTTTTTATCATCGAATAAATTATTATGTTGAATGATTCAATGTTTTATTATCCATGTGGCACACTTATGCATGAAATGAAATGTTTAAGAAGGGTGTGCCCTTATAGCGCTCCAATGCATTGGGTAAAGTATAGTATCATGATAAGTCATGTGAAATGGGTGTTTACTCATGATTATTCAAGTGAAATGAGGCTTTACTCATGCTCCATATGCAATGAGGGTTTACTCATGCTCCACGTGCAATGAGCCTCGGCTCATGCTAATTTCATGTTAAGTGTTGTTGCAACATTTCCATGTTATGATTATCATGCTTTATCATGCCTTTATTTTTATTATTTTATTATGATCTAATGATATTCCTATTTTCTAACATGTATTTTATTCCTCATGTTACTCCATGTTTATTCCCTTACTGGGCTTTATAGCTCACCCTTTTCATATGCATGTCCTCAAGTTATCCAGCGCATTGCTAAGTACGAGGGAATGTAGTGATCATGTAAAGGATGTTTTCAATAAAGATATTGTTTTTCATGTTTTAAGTTGTTATTTAATGATCCTAATACCCAATGACAATAGACCTCTCAATCATATATATTGTGTCAGATGATGTTTATGTAATAAATAATGTTTAATTGTGTAATAAAAACAGGGTTGTCATATCATATCATTGTGTGGAGGAGGTAGTACAAACATACACACAACCGGTGATATAATTTTCAAAATAATAGAATGAGAATATAGTAAATAAGATCATATAATTTTAGAATAATAATTATGTCAGAAATAAAATATGTTGAAATTCAAACCATTATAATAAACATCAATGTGAGTTGGTTATATAAAATGAATAATATTACAAAGTGGAGGTGGTAGTCAACCCCTTTTCACATATAATACTTTCATTTCCCATTTAATAGAAATAGGGAAAAAAATTTTAATACATCATCATAAAATATTATAGTTTATTTATTATAATTTCATAGTTATTTTATAATGGATACTATATATTTATAAGTGGTAGAAGTAAAATTAAAACTGAATTTACTCAGTGAAGAGTAATACATATTCATTGAGAATAATTAATTGGATTACACATTAATCCTTTAATGTATAGTATTTTGATTAGAACATGAACTATAAGAAATGGGGAGGGATTTCAATAAGGTATTTTTGTAGGGATTTATCTACATTCAAGTATCGCGATGTTTGGGGAAGATAGGATAAGTGGAATCTTTTATTAAGGGCAGGGCATGGAACACAAAATTTTGTTTTTAAATATTAATGTATAATTTATTATTAATTAATTAAAGTGACCAAAATATGAAAAATAATTAAATATAGGGATTATAAGATCAAAATAATATAATCCAATGAAAAAAATATTTTTTAATATTTTAAATCTTATCTCTTAGGTTAACAACTAGGTAAGCCATTTATATATATAAATATGTTAAAGAAATCATTTTTACTATTCATTATGATAAAAAAGCTATGTGTCACTTATTATATTATATTAGTTATGATATTTGTAAATATTGAATAAATTATAAAAATTTGATTTCTATAATTGGATGAGAGTTTTTCAATATAAACACACAAAATTAAATGAAAACCATGTGTTAAAAAATGAATTTAAATTATAAACCAGGGTTTATTTTTATTCCACTCCTAGTAAAAATGATGAATGTTAAGAAATTTTAGTTTATGTATAATATATGAATTTTATGAAAATAATTCATCAAAATATATTAATTTAATTTCATAATATAAAAACACGTTGTGCGCATACAAACTATTTTTTCGAAAAGTATCTACATATACAAACAAATGCTTTTATGTTCATTTATATCCAATTGATAACCAAAAAATTAATTTTTTACATCGGTAAACAATAAAATTTCAAAATTTAGCTTTTTCAATAGACACCTTATAATCATTGAACTATGTTATAATTTTTACATTAAATAATAATATATTAATAGTATATCACATTTCATTTAAACTCTATGTTTCATATAAAGAAATATGTGAAATAAATAAAATTTATTTTGGTAGAAATAGATCCTAAAATCTTAGTGTTTTGTATTTGTTTTGATTAATTTGAATATTTTCCATCATTTGATCCTTTTAATAACATTTAAGTAATATTTTCATTCCCCAAATCCATGTATATGAATGAAATCATGATAATGTTTTAAGTGGAAGAATAATGAATCATTAAGAATTTAAATCATTTTTGTACCATTTTTTATTGGTGGTAAATTTGGAAAATAGTTTTTAGAATCAATAAAGGAAAATTTGAATTACTAGGATACTGATAAATATGTTTGAATGAGAAAAATAAAAATGGAAATAATCCTAACTATAGTAAACCATTCGAACCACTTCATACATGGTGTTTAAAAATTTATAATGTGGCCACAAATATTTTCATTTACTTCCACACCATGTTGAAAAAAATAAAGAAATATTTATAAACTCTATAAATAAAGAAACACCACATATTTTAGATAATAATATAATAGTTTTTATTGGATAAATGTTTTTGGTTGGCCATGCCCTTTTTTCGGATTCCATTTTAAGATTAAATCAAAAATGAATTTTCGATTTCAAAGAAAAAAGGATAGATTATGTGGGACATTTGAGTATTTCAAAAGATATGGAATATCTAAAAAATTACATAGTCAAATAAAATACTAAAAAACCAAAGAGAAAAAAATTCTATAAATAAACTGGGGTTAGAGAACAATGTTATTTGTTATATTATATATTTTTTAAAAATCATTATTTTTTTAAATCCTTAATTATATATTTGCATGATTAGTGAAAAATATATAGAACAGTAATAACATTATATTGAAATTATAATTAAGGTGTGATTAGTTTAATTATATTGTTTTATTTTTAATTATTATTCTTAAGCTAATGATTTTATTTATTTATTATTAAGTCATTTTTTAAACATATATCTATTTATTTATAATTTAAGAATGAAAATTTAATGTCTAAATTAGGTGGGTTAAATTAATGTTTGATGAAAGAATAATCTTGAGTTTACTATGTTTAAATATGATTTCTTGTCTACTTTTTTATATTAATTAATGTGTTAAATATAAGGAAACAATTGGTTTAATAATTAGTTAAAAAAATATTGGGCCATGGTTTTATTTACATAAAAATATAAAAATAACTATTTAATAATTTATAATATTATAAATATTTTTAATTCATGGTCATAAAAATTATAATTCCTAACATGTTTCTATTAATTAAAAATTAATTTTCCTATTGAAATTATATAATAGTTTAATAAAAGAAAAAAATAATTACATCATTCTAAATATTAAATTAATATAGTGATGAAAATTCTCCCCATGGGTCCTATATAAGACTATAAACTATACTATGTTTTTTTAACTAGGAGACAAACTAATGTATCAATAATTTATATACCCCAATTACCCATAAGAGGTGACAACACTAGTAGAAATTTATTTTCTATAGTATAATAGTTTTTTTTCAAGATAAAAAATTTGGGACTTTGAGAAAAAAATTAGTTGAAGAAAATTATTAATTATAAATCAATGAAATATAATAATTTTCATATATGAAGAACAATAAAGAATGAAAATATATCTTATAGTATATTAGTGGTTCTACACATATAAAATTTTACATATATAGAATATTTGTTGTTATATAAGGATGGAAATAATATATGAACTACCATGAAACATTTTTGAATGCAAATAAAAATATTTAATAGTTTGGAAGAATATATTCAATGGGAGTAAAATAATCATAGTTACTTATAGAATAATGGTTTTGGAATTGATATTTCTAAATAGAATGAGTGGAGAATATTTATTTATGTTGAGGAGTCATAAAATTAAATCCATGTATAATAACTATAATATATAACATAAGAGTTATGTAGACTACAGATTTTTTGAAAAAACTTTTTTGATAAATTATATAAAATTACTCAACATTATATTATGTGAATATTATTATAGGTGGAATAATTGAGTGAAAAATAATATAAAATTTTATATTTATAAAATTGATAAGAATTTTTTTAAAAAATTTATATTTTACCATGCATTTAATAGGAAGAGATATTTAATAAAAAATTTATAATTGGTAGGCAACCATCTTTTTGTTTAAAAATTTGTGAGAGTTTTAAAAAATAGAGAGCGTATCACCCCTTTGAATAGAATATATATGTTTCTATGGTAGTTAAAATTCATCGATGAGTTAATGAAGATTTTATTATTTAATATGAAATTAATTATGTTGAATTATCCTGAAAATTATTATAAATATATTTAAATATATTATTATTGATATTCAAATAAATGTAACTTGTTTACTATTAGAATTTTTTCAATTTGATAGTTTAAAAGAGGAAAGTAGTTAAATGGTGATAATGATCAACTTAGTCAATTATGTTTCCTCCTAAATATTTATTTATTATTTCTCCATGGATATTTTGACTTAATACTATATCCTGAAGCAACCAAGCTTGTTCAGGAAAGTTGTTTGGACTAGATGTGCCTATGAATAAAAATTTATCACTATTTCCTAAAAGGAATGTGGAAAATCTAAAAATATGGGTGTGTTAGTTGTTAAAGATATTAATAAATTCAATGAATCTTAACTCAAAAAAAAATAGAATATTATCACATCATAAGATGAGGTAAAAGTGTTTTTCAAAAATAGTTTTCTCCTAATTCTTCTAAATTTGTTTAACTTTTACTTATCCATATCTTTGTGGATGATACTTAATTCATCATACCTTTACATTATGTGATGTAGATGGAGGGAATTTAATTAGTCAAATTCTAATTAATTGGGAACATTTTTTTCTAGAAATACCACTAAAGGTAATTATCCCAATTTCACAACACTTCCATAATCTCACAATTACTAGAATGTCTTCAAATATTGATGGGTTTACAGAAACCCTTCCCACAAAATAATAATAAAAACAAAAACTTATAACCATGTTGATTGAGAAACTGTTCTCTAGAAACTGAACACTATTTACTACCTTAATAGAATTAGTTTATGTATATCCTTATGCAAGTAAGATACAAATGATCATCTTTGGATGGTTAGATTTAAAAATCACCTAATTAAACTATTATTATTCCTATTATTGTGAATGTTATGATATCACCAAATACTAGTGGATGAATATCTCTAAAAATATAGATTTCCAATGGCCTCAACATGATCTTTTTTTGGAAGTTTCTGAAAATAAGAAACTCTTAATTTTTTTTATTAAGTGGTGGGAGTACATTAAATAGTTATTCAACAAAAACATATGACAAAGTGATAATTTTTTTGATCGTATGGATTCCATTACTGATTCTGACCTCAGTGGAAAACTTTAAAGCCTCCTCACTCAAAAACTTTATTTATGATTTCTTATATATTGATTGAAAATAAGTGAGTTGTGTATAACAACGAATAATAATCCTAATATGCGTGAATAAACAAAACATAAATAGTTTTAATAGCATTTTCTAAAATTTAAAAATGTTCAATAAAAAATAATATATATTATTTATATACTTTGAAAAAATTAAATCTCATGACTATGAGAAAATATCTCATAATGAATAATATAAGATATATCCTACTGATCCCATCAATGGTTTAAGTGAAAGTTGATGATGTGGCATCTTGAACCCTAGGTACCTTAGGTTATGCTGGGTTATTTGAAAACTATATATGATTTGTTAAATGATGTTTAATCTTTACATTAGATATGATATTTCACACAAGGATGATTTATAGGTAATTATTAATGATATCAAATGTACAACTCGCATTGGATGGTGTGTTATTTGGGATGAATCTAAATCAGTTATTGTTATGGAATCCATGAGGTTGAGATCAAGAAATTCCCAATGAATACTATATCTATGTTACATTAATTACCTTCAAAGTATTGATGATCTATATTTCAATGTGACACATGATTTTGGAGAGTCTAACTTTGTGGTATACATTTTCTCAATGAATGTTTTCAAGGATGCTTGCTCGATGTGGTCCTTTGTGATACAAAATGATTATTCACCCATAGTGGAATCAGATGAGTAGGTTCAAATTCATACCCAACATTATAATCCCACTTGATAACACCTATCACTTATTATAATTTCATTAAAATTATTGGATCATGTATTCCTGAATCCAGATTCCTTATAATCAACGAGGTATTTATATAGACTCATTAAATGGTAATTTTCAAGATTTTTTTCCGAAATAAATCTAATTAAATTTTATTATAGAATTAACTTATTAATATAGAATATTTATATTTTTGATCATAAGATTTCATGGTGAGTATGGGACTATGATAAATTTTTTTTGATTGAGATAGTTTATATTATGTTAAATTAAATACTTTAGAGGAATATTAGTTGATAAATGTTTTTTTAAAAGTTATATGAAAGAACTATATATAATTATTGGGATTCTAAAAATATATTAATTAGATATATGATTTATACGAAGTTATTAAAAATATAATTGAAGTTTATTTTAAATCTATTTTAATATCTCATTACAAATTGTAGGGATTTTTATGGTTCAACTGTTACAACTCATGTTGGTAATTGACAATTCTTCCTTATATTTCACATAAATCACATTTATAATGTTCTGTAGTTATTTATGAATCAAATTTAAACTGAGATCATTTAGTTATAGGTCGTGGGTTCTAAAAATTATAATAATCTTATCTTATTTCTATAATTGTTATATTTCATTAAATATATATCAAAATGAGTTTATATATTGAGTGTATTAAAATTATAATAAGAAAGAAATTTTTTAACAAAAGTAATTATGAATTTTTTTCATTATTCATTCAACCCCATTCTCATTGTTTCATCCTAAATTTATTTGGTAACTATAGTTTGTAAAATAGAGAATAGTTTCACATCAGTTAGATCCATCATGTTCATATTAAAATTTTTTCTATTTATTACATACATATTTATTATTAACTTCTCCAAAGAGAGTTGTAAAATATATAATCTATAAATAATAAATGATTTCATAAATTTAAGGGATAAATTATAAAATAAAAGGATACAATCTTTAAATATATGAAAAAACTAATTTTGAATGAAAATTAAAATGATAAAATATATATTATGTCTAAATATTATGAAATGTATGGTGATATTAAAAATATTATGTGTTTTATTTTAGTGAGTTTAATTTTTGTAAAAGGGAAATAAAATGTTAAATTATTCATTGATTTATTTTATTATGTTGTTATTCTTAATATTTCTTTTATGTGTTCAAATAAATGGAATTTCAAAAAAAGTAAAATGATTATTAATATATTTTAATAAAATAGAAACAAAAAATCAATTTAATCCTAAAAAAGGTAAATATATATGTTAATGAAAAGAAAATATTTTCTAAAAAATTAATATGATATCTCAAATGTAATAAATAAGAGCAAGTAGATATATTTACTAAAGTAATTAATTTCGAAGAAAATAAAATAATGAAAAAGAATATTCACAGACCTTGTTGAGAATGATGAAAAAATTTAAAAAATGAAGAAGAATGTGAAGAGTGTAAAGTATTATATATATGGAATCAAAATTTCATAATATTATAATTATATTAAATTAATTATTCAATAGTGAATTATGATTTTAAATAATAAAATCGGAAATATCAAATTTAGGGAATCCTAATTTGGAGGAAAAGAAACTTAATATATTTATGAAACATAAAGTCATAAGTTTAATGTTTTTAAATATTAAAAGAACAAGGCTGAACATATTCTTGTAGTTGCTACTAAAGAAACATCACTAATGGGGGTTTATTCTAAACATATTAATGTTGATAAAATTTGAACATTATAGAGGACTATTAATTAAATTAAAATGAGTTTAAATCTAGATTATCTAGTCTAGTTGGGAATATTTCAATTACCATATGAATGGTTAAACCATGTATTGTATTTTAAATAATTCATTATATGGGTAATTAATTCTCAGAATTTATTGATGATGTCCATCCTTTATGTTAAAAGATAATGGTGGTATTATTTTCTATAAAATTTATAGGGCTCCAAATTCATTTTCATTAATAATATATATTTAAAACGTATTTTTTGGAAAATATGTGTTTGAAAAACGTGGTGAAAATCCCAAATCTCTATCAATAGTGATTAAAAAAATATGTTTGAAAATATTATTTACCTAAAAAAATAAATTATTGAGTTAGTTTATAGTTATATATATTTAGTATATCATGATAGTGTTCTAGGATGGAAAAAGTAATCCAACAATATTTTGGTCCTGTAATGGTTATTTCTAAAAATATTATGTTAATTCATATAATTTTTATATAGAAAGATGTGAAATTCGGATAGAATTATGGGGGATTCAACCTATATAGAATTAACAAATTGTTGAGATATTTTAGATTGTAAATAAATTGTAAATTATAATTTTTATTATTTCTTTTAAATAATTTTAATGACCATGCTAAATATTTAATTATGTTTTTATTTTTATAAATTATCTTGAAAATACAATTAATAAATATGAAAAAAATATATTATTTGAAAAATAAAATATAAAAGATAAATGAAGATAAAAAATCATATTTTTGTGAAGGTTTATTTTAGTGGTATAAATAAGGATATGCCATGGATAATATATAGTTGTTCTTCCTCCCACATGACTAGTGTTAAAATTAACCAAAAGGAAAATGAAATACAAAATTCATGTAAGAAGACATTAAACAATGATAGTTCCTAAAAGCTTAAAATTTTAGCCATAATTGTTTTTTATTCCCAAATACATAATTCCATAAATTTATTTTATATTGATAATAATAAATTATAATATATTGAATGTGATTTAACTATGTGTTCATTTAAATAAATTATTTTTTTTGGAAAAAATACTTCACCATAAAAAACATAAATTTGGAAAAAATTTGATTAGTTGAGATTAAACCTATGAATAATTTTGGAAAATTAGAAACATAAATAATTCATTTTTTTGTTTTATTACAATGTATGATAAAAAAATATACTATAAAAGATGTACTGAACATGGATATTCTAAATTGGGGAAAATTATAGATAATAATATATGTGAAATCTTCCTAAATTAAAATGGGAATGATATATTGTTTACAAAAAAATGTCGGAAATGAATCATTATTTAATCTCGTTTTAAAAGATTAAAAATACAGTCCAACAGTGCATAAAAGTTAATATTTTCTAATTTCTATATACGTACGAGGACTCATTCCACCAATGGTTTTTTTATTTCAATAACTTCTTTAATAATTACATAATAATGATTAATTTAATATTTTAAATTAAAAACAAAGAGATAATTATATTTATATGAGATATTAACAAATTGTTTCGCCTATATTTTGATATATTTTGAACAAATAATGGAGTATAATTTACATATATTTTCGTTTATTTTTATCATGAAAATAGTTATATATGTCATGAACATATGATTACCTAAACACCCCTTCATAATTCATTAACTAAAAGGATAAATATATTCCAAATGGAGTTAGGAAGACCCATGTAACGTGTTAAATAAATTTAATTATCTTTTAGAGAGATGATTTATCCACTGTTATTCATATATATAAAAAATCCTTAGTACAGAAATATTCTATCCTTACTAAAAACGATATGTGTTATAATATAAAACTATCTTTCATATATTAATGAATATCTGAAAGTGAAATTTTGGTAATAATAAAAAAAAGATGTTTTGGATGGTTTGATTTAAATATTAAAGAAATTATATTTTATAGCTTTATATGAAATGAAAGAGGTAATAATTGATTAAATAAGAATTTTCTAAAAATATTTAAAAAAATATGGCATTAAAATCAAGGAAATTAAATACACGATAATTATACTACATGATGAGTATTATGAAAAATTTTGTGAAAGATGAAATTTAAAATTTTTAACTAAACCATTGGGGATTTTTATTCATAATGATCCTATTCCGATGAAGAAACTACAATTTTATTATTAAAATAAAGACATAAAGTAATAAAATGAATCTTGGAAAAAGTTATCCTCAAGATAAATAATCGTTAGATTTTACGAGGATAAGATTTTAACTTGGAGATCATACTACATTGATTTTAAAAATTTATACACATTCTATGGATGTTGAAACTGATCATATTTGTTTTTTGTTTTTTTGAATTATAATCCATAAAAAATTGGAAGTAATGTTACTTTTGGATATATTTTATGAAAAGAACCAAGAAATGTTATTAAAACCAAAGGGGTGGTGATTAATATACTCAATAATACAGGTGAACTTGTAATAAATGTTGATGGAATTATGTACAATGAATATTCCAAAGAATTAGGCATTAATTTATAAAGTAGATTTTCAACTAATGGAACTACAATTTAAAAATTAATTAAATCTTAATATATAGATTCCATATATTAATAAGTAAAATTTTTGTGTTTGAATAATATTATTTCTTATGGGTTATTATATCTAACCTTGAATTAACATTTATCACCATTTTGTCAAATTGTTTTCTAACCAGATGAAGGGACGTAAGAATATTGGAGTTAATTTATTATTTTTGATGATTTTGGAAAAAAATTGATCCAAAATATTAATCTTTTTTATAAATATAACTTTGGGTTATAAAATAGTTAATCAAATTTTTTGGGTTGTAGAAAATTGTTTTTATACTAATATTAATTATCTTAAAAGTTAATTTCTCGACTATAAGGCATTAAATTGAATGGGTTAATGTATTTTCTGATGGATAGTTTTGAATATGTACATGGATCAATGAAATTATGTTGTGGTGTTTTTTAGTGCTATGAAAAATAAATACTGAACTTAATTTGATGATGAATTTAGAAAACTTGATGTACACTACACTATGGTTTATTTGTCATCTATGTGGCCTATGTGTCTTCTATGTTAGGATGACATGGTGATAATGGTTTTATGTAGCGGAGAAAAATAAGTAAATGAAACAAATTTCATTGTTTAATGTTAATTTTTAAATTTGAAGAATAAATTCAAGTCATTTAATAATATTGAAAATAAAAAATCCCATAGTTTATATCACCATGCTATGGGTTGTTTATATAGTTCTATATGTTTGTTATTGGATTTATTACTATGTTCTATGCTCACTTCCAATATAAAATTCCCAATTTCCATTGATCACATCAGTGGTATAGATAATTTCAAGTGTGATATAATAGATTGTAATGAATTGAGATTAGATGTATGTTATGATGGGGGGTAGATTTTGAATTTGATATTAATAATTATAGAAATGAAAAGAGGTGTGTTTCTACTATTGGTTGGTGGAAAGGATAGGAGTCTTGGAGATATAAGATAAAAAAGTAGAAAATAGTAATTAAGGATTTATTTTTATACCATAACTTAATTATTTAATTTCCTGATATTAGAACCTTTTTATTTGAAGATTGATAACCATTTTTAAAGACAGAGAGACTTTTATTTTTACTATAGTTTTGATAAGTGGTTATTTTTGTTTGTGTGTTAACCAAAGGTTTTTTATTTTATCATGATTTATTTGAGAATGAAATAATAGGATGCTGGGGTTTTATATTTAGATATTTTTTATAAATATTTTAAATATTTTAGTGTGAAAATAAGTGAAATGTTTGAGTGATTATTCCATGATCCTCTATGATTTCACAACCATTTAAGAAAAATTATATATTTTTCTATCAGTTTTTATCAAAATTAAATGTTTAATTCTGAGTAAAAAAGGACGACAAGTATTAGATGTTGGCTAAAGATTTTCCTTTAGTTTAAATACAATCAATAGTTGTTCCTAGAGAATATTACATTTATTGAGATACATTTATTCTATAATGAGTTCAATAATAGACACTACTCATTATATCCATTATGATTTCTCTTTTAGATCATTTTACTAAGGGTTTTCTAGATAATTCCCTCTTTATTAATAAATCTTTAACTAAAAATTTCCCAATGTTAGTAAATTGATATTTGGTTGAGGTTTCTAAATTAAAATACATAAAAACATTAAAATTCATTATTTAATTTGGTAGAATTTAAAATATCTAGTATGCCAATCATCTTAACCAGTGATGCAGGTTTTTTATTTGTAAAACATAATATAATATGATTTAATGATTCAGAAACCTATTAGTGAATCTCTGAGAATCCTTATTGAAATTGATATCAATGTGTTTATAATTCGTATCAATGAATTCATTTAGGATTCCTTTTAATCTACTAATATTGTTTCTTGTGATTTTAAGTCGAGCTAATTTTTAAATATTCATATCATTATGGATCCTGTTAATTCATTGAAAAAAGTGATATTTGATTATTAAAAATAAATTTATATCTCATTTATATGGATAAATACTATAATACATTTTTTCTATTAGTTGGGGTGTATATAACTTTACTACATATTTTTATGTTCCACATGAAAAGTGTGAAAAAACAACTTTTATTGACATGAATAGTCATTATAATGGTGGTCATGTTGGGAATAAAATATATTCATCTAGTTTAGAGGAAAAATTTATTAAATTAAATATAAATAATAATATAAAATTAATTTGGTATAAGTTATAAAATTTCCCTCAAGGAAATAATAAATTTAAAGAAGCTATATAAGAGATTTAATATATAAATTATAATGATACATAATTAAATATGAATTAATTGATAAGTTATTTAGAGGATTCATTGAGTTACTGTTATCCATTAGCGAACTAGGAGGTAGGATTAAATAATCCATGCGGGTCAAGAATTTTCTTCTTATAATATAGGGAATATTTGATGTTAATTTGGCGGCCTATAATGATTTTGATCTTAACACATTTCATTTTATTTATTTATATAGAATTTTAATTTATAATGAAATTAATAAGTGAGGAACTATATAGAAAAGGTGTAAAGATAAATTTTAATCGTTAATTAATCCCTTTAATCATGATACATTTCAATGTGAAATTAATAAACTAATTGGATGTTTTGATGACTGTAATGATGTCAAGATGAAATTTGTCTAGTTGATATTTTATATATCATGGTGTTTTTATAAAATAAAATTAAATTTCAAAATTTCATTTCCATTAATTTTTTATAGTATGGATATATTATAAATATTTTTCATTTATTTATAATAGTTAAAATTATTTTAAATTGAATATGTAGAGGAGGAACCAATTCTCTTTCAAAAAAGAAATATTCAAAGTTTATAAAATTAAAGATTCCCCCTAAGTGAAAAAAAATCTCAAAATTAAAAAGATAAATTTATAATTATAATATGATGATGAATATAGTGGTATTAATTCTATAAATATTATAAATAATTTGAATAAAGTGTCAAAAATTTAAAATAATTTTTATTGGATACTTTCTATAAGATAATTGAAGTTATTAATGGAAATTTATGATTTGATGTTGAATCTTCAAGAAGAAAAGAAAATTTAGGGGGATATGGAGGATTCATATAATGAAAATAAAAAGCCACTTTAAAAGTCATTGGAAATATTTTTAAGTGTAAATGAGTAATATGAATATATAAAAGGACAAATTAAATTTATACATGTATAAAATTAAATAATTCTCGAAAGTAAATGTCATGATTTTTAAAGAATCCATAAACATTAGATATTTTTTAAACCTAAATATTCCTCTATAAATGTGGAAATTTATCATTTAATTTTTTGAAATTATAACTAAAAATATGGAGAATGTAAAGGATGGAACATTTTTTTTCATAATAATGATAATTATAGGAATATAAAAATATAGTAATGAATAATTTCAATAAACAATAAGAAGAAATTTGAATGGTGATAAATTACAAAGAAATATTCATATTCATATAAAAAAGCAGTCTAAACTGAATAATTTTGGTTTCAAACACTAATAAAAACATTTATGAAAGATTATGGATAACAACTGTTATAGTCTCTAAAACAAGCATGTTGGATCAAAAAAAATCATTTTTACAAATTATATTAGTGTTATTATGGCCTATAGAATATAGAATGAAGATTTTGGTCTTTTGAGAGGTGTTTATATGAGTACAAAAGAATTGGAATCTAGGAAAATAAGGGTAGATATAACTCATAAATAAAAAATTATCTAAATAATATAGAAACAGCTAATGTCACAAATGAGGTTAAAGGATTTTAAATGAATATTTAAGATATGTGAGTATTAAAAACATATTTAAAATTGTAATATAAGGATAATTTACATTTAGTAATGGCCTATCACTAATAATTAAAGTATTTTCAATGAATATTTAAGAAAAATAGTTTAAATAATTGAATACCCTTCTTTTACATGTTGAAACATAATTTACTTAGTCTTTGTCTATAATGGTATGAAGAGAAAAAATTAGTTTAAAAAAAAATTAATTCGAGGTGAATCATAAAAGGGACTGTCATGTTATAACTAGAGAGTAATGAATATGTTGTAAATTATTTCGAAATGGATTGATTTTAAAACTCTTTTTATTTTAGATTGAAAAAGGATAATGAGACTTTCCATAAAAGGATGAGGTATCATGGAAAAAAGAAGAATATTAATCAAGGAAATCATGTTTACATTTTGTTAAATTTCATTTAGATATAGGAATCAAATATTTAATGCATTATAAATAGGGAATAATGTTAATTATTCATAAAAGGAGGAGATTCAAACATCCTATTCATGAGAGATTATTTACATAAGAAGTTAATGTAATATATAGGTTAAATTGAATAATTTGGAGATGTAATCTACCTCATCTATAGATTTAATAAAAAATAAAACATGAATTATATTTATCAAACCCAAATCTATGTTATGAAGAATATTTAAGTGTTTCTATAGAGGTCATTTAAATTTATATAGATAATTTTCAATTGAATTTGTATTGAAAATGTGGATAAAAACACCTTTAAAATATTTAACGATTTTATAGAGGATCATAGCATATTGAACATTCATAGTGCATGATATTCCCCATAACAACGTGGTGTAACTAAGAATAAAAATAGAAGTTAGTTGGTTGTGTCTCCAATTATTTCAGTGGATTATAGTACTTAAATGTTCATTTAGAGATATAAGTTCATATTAAAAATCCATTTCTTATATCATCTATATTAAGATACGTTTTTACACGAGATTTATTAATATAATGATCTACTATTGAATTAAATAGTTCTTTCTAGAAGACCATGTGCTATCATGGTCAATGATATCAATATAATAATGTTTGATGAAGAGGTATTTAATAAAACCATTCTTGGATATCAACCAAAAATAAGTTGTTTCCATTACAATAGGAATGAATTTTAGAAAATAATTTATTCTTCCTAGGTGAATTTTATTGAACACTCATGTAATGGGTGTGAAAAACTCTCTATTTCTACCAATTTGAAGGATATGGTAATGGATTAATAGGAAAAACGTGTAAAAAACATCAGAAAATCTAAAAATGTCAATATTCAAGTGATGAGTATGTACAAAATTAAGATTTAATAAATTAAATTCATTAATGGTTTATAAAAAATATATATGTTCTATAAATTATTTGTTATAAAAAGAAATGTAGTTGAAATCATAAAGTCATTGAGAACATTATCTGTTTCTTCTTAGTTATAAAAAGTCATGGAAAATAATGTTAAGAAGCATTACAACATCAAGATTTGATTGTTTAATCCTGATTTGGATGGAATGGGGGGTATTGAATTTCATTTAAATATTTAAATATAATAATTTAACCATTCCAAACATTTATTACTATAATAAAAATAATACAGTGGAAATAAAAAATGAATCTTAATTTTTTAGAGAAGTTTGTAAAAATCATGATTACATGAGTGACAACATAACCTATCATTAATGACTCTCTTGGTTGCATTAATCTAGTGACTTTTTTGGTATCCATGAAACGTAAAAATTGAATAATTCCATATTATTCTAAATGGTTGAAGAATGAAACCCAGTACCACAACATTAGTGATATTGATAAATTGAGATATAAAATTTACAAAAAGGATGGTTTGAATTAATTTAATCATAGAGAAGCAAAATTTCTAATCTAAAAAGATTTATAATTACATAAAGGGATAAGTGAGAGAAAGAGTTAAAGTGGAATAAAGACAAAAAATATTATCTAGAGTTAATATTATTTGATATTGGATTGGTGTGATTTATGATTTCCTCTATCTTCCCTCGTTCTATCCATATAAGAAATATATAACATAAAATATATTAATTTAGTAAAAAAATCCTAGATATTTTCAATAATGGTAGGAATATTTATTGTAACACCCAAGGTAATTAATGAATATGACAATTTCAAATTTATCCATATTTGTGAACAAAATATTAATATTACTTTAAAGGGGGCGCTATGCTCGATGGCGTACCCAATACGCAACAACGAGTTTCTTGGGAATCTTATGTTGCACTCTAATAATAAAATAATATTATTTTAAATGGTAGTTAATGCCTAGCTGTTGTAATGGCGGGAATGAACAGAACTAACTACAAAATGATTATACATGTTTGTCAAATATTTTTACTTTTTACAATAAATGTTAGAGGATCAAAAATGAGAATGAATCCAATTTGAAGCGTAAACATTCTAATATTCTTTAAAATGTCGATTAACCACCTTTTGATGGAGAACCTCTTTTAAATCCACTTTTTGAAAATTTTATGTGTTATATTTGAAAAAATAAAATTATTCTTTAGAATAGGGACATCAAAATTTACTTTGTGTAATTGTTTGGTATTTTTCCGATAAAGTTCATTTTTAATGAATAGTGAAAAATGTTGTAATTTAATTCAAAACCACTTTTTAATATAATTTATTTATATGATTAGATTATCATTTAAATTGTTTTTAAAGTGAAAGTAGAATATATTTTTACCATTTAATCCAATAGTGTCCATTGGAATTAATTTCACTTTGAAATTGGACATAAACTAGTGTTAATCTTTTAATAGATATTGTTTCTTAAAAATGCGCTATTTGTTTTGACAGCGGGAATTAATTATTAAATTAATTAATGAAACTTATATGTTTTGAATTTTGTAAAATGGACATCATTTCTGAATTCGAAATATCAAATATAGCTTAGGGTTAATTTTTGGTATTTTTCTGAAAAACATCAATTTTTGAAGAATAGTGAAACCACTAAGTCGTAGTTAAAGAAACTGATTTTTCGTTTAAATGAAACTTTTCCACTTCTGTGATTTTATTTTCAAAAATCTGACATACATGGTTGTCATTAAGAAGTAAAATTTGATTCAATGAGATCAAAATAATTTTTGGTGAATAGTAACTTTTAAGTTTTATTAATCGCGATTAAAGGTAATTAGTGTAATTTAAGGTAAAAATAATGTCTTAATAATATGAAATGACCTATACATGTGTCCTACCCTCATTGGATGTTTCATGGAAGACCAATACCATCCATGGGTCAACTTGGGGGCCCCATCGAGCCACTTTGGTAGGAAAATGACATAAATAACATTTTATTTAAGGTTAAAATAAAAATATCACAGACATGAGTTGTTTTACTAAAACAATTTTTAAATAGGTATATACAAGTCATGGTTTTGACTATAAATATTCATTAGAAATATAAATGTATTTCCTACATCATGATATTTTTTTTTAATAATTTTTAGACATTAAATAAATTAAATTATTTATGACACCATGATGATGCAGCGATTACCTCATTATTTAACGATTTAAATAAAATGAAAATATAATAGAAAATCTAAGACCTTAACATGTAAAAAACCTATTTTATGGGTGTATTTCGAACTCTTATCACCTTATCCTCTAAATATAAAATTTTGGGACCTTTAAAATCCGAAAATCATTTTATAATAAAGTAATATTTTATAACTTTCCAAGAGTGCCCCTCCTCTCCTCTTATAAAAGGCCCCCACCTCTACCACCTTACACACACATATAAAGCATTTGGATCTACCAACCCCTGCCAATTTAATCTCTCCACATCCCTTGCTTAATCATTGAATCCTCACTTTTGGAAGAATCCTTTCCAAGTAAGCCTTTGAGCTCAAATCAAAGAGAGTTACCCGATTTAAAGGTAATGTCTTCCCTTCTGTTCTTTTGTTTTATTTTTCTTCTCCAAACCCCTAAACTCTCTTTATTACTTATTTTTTGTAACAAAACCAGAATATTAAATATACTAGGATGTTTTTATAAGAATTATTCAAGCTACACATTCACACACCACCGTCTAATGGTAAAAGAACATACTTTTTCTGTGGATGGCGAATTACTGCCTCACGAAACGATGATTGTTAAATATTCTTTTAACACCTTCAAAGGTGTCCATTAAGATGTATCTATATTTATATATGATATATAATATGTTTATGTTTTCCTTAAGCTTCTGTATTTTTCATTTATGGAAGACCTTTATGGTTTCCATTATGGGTAAATGCGATATCTTCATTTTAGGAAGTGCGGACTACCGGCCCCTCAAAGAGATTTGATTCGTTAATGCCATATGTGGGATGTATAAAGGATGGAATTAATGGTATTAAAAATTATATACTGCTGGATTTATAATATACCTTTATATAATTATTATTTCATTCGATTGAATACAAAAAAAGAAATGAAAGTAGCGTTCATGCGTATGTACGACATAACGTCTCCATGATCGGTACATTTCATTTCTTATATCCAAATGTTATGTACTATTATAAGTACATATATATAGTGGATATATATGTAATATATTACATCTAAATAATGTATATCATTCTGGAATTATAATATATATATATATATCTCATTTTGTTTTAATTCCATTAATATGACAAAAAAATGAAAGTAGCATCTATGCGTACGTACGGCCTACCGTCTCCATGAACGGTGCATTTAATTTTTTTTATCTCCAAATTCAATGTAATAGTATAAAATGAATATATAATAGATATATATGATATTTAAAACATCAATACTATTCTTGAAATGATGTACCTATAACTACATGGAAAATTTTGTTCCAACAAGTTCAATATTTACTCATGTACCGAACATCGACAAGAACGTATGATATGAACTCACTTTATTAACCAATTATTATAACATTCTAATATGTGATATAATATGAATAATAATATTTAAAGGAGGATCTTAAGAAATTATAAATTGACCAAATTTTATTATTCAGGAGATCAATGAACGATCGAGTCATGTTGCACACGAGGTAAGGGATCCTACCCCTCTCCTTCTTTTTAAGTACACTCTTTTATGTCATTCCTTTTAAGCTCTTCTTTCTTATGATTGGGATGTTATTTTATATTACTATTAATGTAATTTTTATGTTCATATGTTTAGAGACCCTACTTTCTCTCATCAATCAATTTTCAAAGTTTTGAGTGGCGCCGTTAGGCTGCCGAATTTTTGTAAGGGATCCTACCTCTCTTTTCCTTTTTAAGTACTCTATTTTATGTCATTTATTTCAAGCTCATCTTTCCTATTTTTAGGGGTGTTATTTTATATTCCTCATTATGTACATTTTATGTTCATATTATGAGAGACCCTATTTTATCTCATAAATCGATTTTGGGATGTTTAAATTGGCACTGTTAGGCTGCCGAAATTTCGTAAGGGGATTTTTATCTGACATGGTGTTTTCATGAGATTCATGCTACATTTTCCAATATTTCCTTTTTAGGGGTGTATGTACTGTCCATTATTCTACTCTTTTTGTAACATACTTTATTTTATGAGTATTTACATCAATGTTGTATAGTCCTTCTTTCATGGGGTGTACGTTTCGAAAGTTACCCAAATCGGTAAGGGAACCTTTCACCCTCCTCTTTTTAAAATACTTCTTTTGTTATGTCTTTTAATTTTCATCTTATTATGTGGGGATATGTTCTTATATATCCTCATTGCTGTAAATTTTATGTCCAATTGATGAGATACCCTTTATCTCTCTCATCAACTCTTTTTCTAAAATTTGATGTGACGTCGTTAGGCTATCAAGGGAACTTCTTAACCCAATTTCGATTTCTTTAGGTTCAACATGTAGTTATTGAATATGTAATCCTTTGAATATGTGTGAATGAAATTTGATTATTTTACACTTAATATCCACTTATATTAGGTGTATTTATATTTTTCACACATAATTATGAGATTGATTTATCATTAATTTAAGGATACCATCTTTATAATGGATTTCATCTCATTATACATTTCTATTGAGATTTCATTGTTGTTATGCACCAGTTCACTCTTATATGGTGTATATACTGTCCTTTGGAATATTATATCATTAATCCATTTATTCTCTTGATATTATAATGTTTTGATTAAATGTTATTCCTTAATTATTGTATTCAAGTGTCTCTCATTTTGTTGAAAACCCTTTTACTAAAATATCGTTTTAAATGTTCTAATAATTTATTCTTATAAATATTTATCATTAATATCTATGTTTTCAAAATGGTTTTAAGGATTTATTTATATGGATATTAATGGTTTAAAATGTTAAAATAATCAATGTGGTATGATACACTTTGATTTAAAACTCTCTTTATTAAATGTTTTAAATGGTTTTGAAAATGGTTTTTAGAATGGATTCATTATTTCAATATCTTAAAATATTATATTGTTATTACAATGTGGTAATGTTATCTTTCCTTTATGATTAAGTTATGTGCTATTATTATGTTATGGTTCTTGGCCATTATTATAAAGATGGGTGGTTCCGTGATAAACTACGGGCGGGTGAGCCTGATATAGCTCTCCAATGCATTGGGTAACATGAAGGAGTTAAATGTTAAGGGTTTCTCCGAAGAGATTTAGGGAATATACTGTGATGGGTATTCCAAACATAACCAAGAGGGTTACACCCTACGTAAGAATGTTATGAATGCCTCAAGTTACCTTTATTTCTTATGATTTCTATGATTTATTCATGATTTGATGAGGTATGTAAAAATACTTATGTTATATGAGTAAAGTATGATTTCATACATGGACTAATGTTTTGTTTTCGTACTATTATATCCCTTACTGAGCTTTTTATGCTCATCCCAAGTTTTTGAAATGTTTTTCACAGGTTAAGGGAAAGTTGCATGATATGATGATAGTGTCAAGGAAGTGTCAAGAAAGAATCCATGTTTTATTTTAAATATGTTTCCATTAATGGGAAAAAACGAATACTATCTTTTATGTAACCACTTTGTATAAATGTGGAATTTAATTCATGATTTATGATCTAATTATCTAAAACTATAAACCTGAAAAGATCCTCAATTGAATTATTCATTTAATTCAATATTTTGTATGGTTTAAGGTCGGGGCCTTATATTTATATCCATTTTTTATATTAATAATATATATAAGGAATAAATAATCATGGTTGGCCTATTCCTAAAATTTATCCATATAATTTTTAATAATCATATCTATTACTTATCTCTACCCTAGAAAAAGTAGTTTTTATTTATGTGGAAAAACAATTCAGAAAATAATTCCTAGGAAAACAAAAGAAATCAAAGTTGAGTAAATTGTTCATTTAAAATTAGGACCTTCATAATTGCTTGATAACTTCAATATTCTATAAAATTATATTTTTTATCATCTTAATTTAAATCCGCACTAGAGACACTTTTTAATTCTTCATTAAAGTCTCCAATGAAACATCTTTAATGTAAATCTATATGTATTTTTCCTAGAAAAAAATTATAGGATAATTATATACAAATTATTCTATTTTCCTCTTCTCTATTATATATTATATCAAAAAAAGTATCCTTTTTTATAATTAACTTCATCAAAAACTCTATAGAAATAAAAAATATTGAGATAGATAGTTACATATGATTTATTATATTTTTTGATGTTGTGTGAGATTAAATCATACATAACTTGCATCATGTTAGAGTAAAAAATATATAATAAAATTATCTTTGATTTTTAAAGAATAAATACATGATTTTTATGTGACATCTCATTAATTCCATCTTAATAAACACTGTATTAGAATAATTCATGACTTGGGTAAGAACAAATCATCAAATTAAATGTATATGTAAAAATCATCCTTTGTGTTTAAGAATATATTTTGTTCAAATTTCCTCTATTTAAGAGTAATTTGAAAATTTCACTAGATAAGTAAGATTACATTTTCAATAATGAAGATACTTGGATCACTAAAAATATTCACATAAGAATTATCTTTTCTCTTGAACTGAATATGTAATATTATTCAATAATCATGTAATATTTGTGACTTAGCATATTTTTCCAATATGTAATATTTTTTCCACAATCCACTCAATATGTAAGGTTTTATAGAAAGAAATTTATTTTCCATAATATATGTTTTTCTTATAGTATTAATATTTATTTTAAACCATAAATTAGATAACATTAAAAAATAAATCCACACTGATAAATAATCAAAAAATAACCTAAAATTGGCTTAACACAATGTCATTATATAATTGAAATAATAGTGTAACGAATAAATAAAAAAAATAAAAAACATAATAATAAAAAAGAATAAAATTGAAAAAGAAATAATAACGAGGTGGAATATTTTAGTTTTAAAACAGATAAATAAATATGGGTATATATAATTATCAAAACACATAAATTAATGTCTTGAAGTTACTCTCAATATTTCCCCCCATTTTGTAAATCCAAAGCATGAACACACACTCCCTCTATTTTTTGTAGATAGAAAAGATAATAATGGAAAATGAAGATGAATATAGAATTAAATTAATAAAAAATTAAGAATATTGGATGATAAATATTGTGATATATTCCAACTAGATCTCCCCCATATGTTCCACAATTTAAGAATAATAAAAATGGGACAAAATTTTACGTTCTGTAAAAGATGAAACAATTCCTTAAGTCATGCATTATAAAAAAATTCATAAATTGTAATAAATATTAGAAAGAAAAAATATAATCCCACTTTATGCATGATTTATTTTTATTACATTTAGAAATAAATGTTCATCATGTGGAATCCACCAGTATAATAGAATCAAATATAACAGGAACTAAAAAATTATAAAAATATTAAAAAAATTGACCAAATATTTCCAATGATTTAAATAGTTAACCATATTATTAGAAATTAAATACAAGATAATATCACATATAGAAAAAATGTTGTTCAAAATTATATCATATTTTTCTTTAAAAATATTATTTAATTTTGATTAATTTTTTTTCATACAATATTTATTATCTGTACATACATATCCCACCCAAAAAATCAAGATGATCTTAGGAGAATGATTATGTGAAAATATTTTCTAGTTGGTGATTGGTTCTAGTAAGCTCAATAAATATGTCATCTTCATGAAAGTGATCTCTTATGAAGGTTTTCTTTGTATTGATATGATTAGTGTTTGAGTATTTAGTATTATTTCAAGAGAAATTAATTTCACATTATTTATCACACTTAATATATAAATTATCTTTATAATGAACATAATTTATAAGTTTATTCTATGTGAAAATGTTTTGATCACAAAAAACTATACTAGTGTATAATGTTTTATTCATTTGGGGATGGAGAAACTAATTATTTATTCTAACCATTTTAAGAGACTAATGATTTTCGATGTGTGTGGAAAATTTTACTAATAATTTTCCTATCATGTTTGAATCCTATACATTCATTTTCTGATTGTGAAGTTAATTCAAATTTTTTTATTTTTATATAGAAAAAATCAAGATTTTTCCTTTAATATACCATAATATTTTCATAATATCATCAATGTGAGAATATATTGGATTTTCATAAAAAGTATCATAGGGAAAAAAACTAAACATAATGTCTCACTTGGTCATGGTATGGTAAATAAGTCTAAAACTTGATAAATTCATTGAAGCTATGTTTTGATTATATTAAACAATAAAATGAATCACTACATGGGATTCACTCACAATAACCTATATTGTTTTTCTAGTATTTATCTATTTTTTCATCATTATTTCCTTATTATCTAGGTATTTAATTAATTAACTGAACATCCTATAATTTTTTTATATATTTCACCTTTATCAATGTGAATAACCATATTTTATTTCTTTCTTACATTCACTTTTTTGGATCCCGTATACCTCTAATATATCACTAGTTTAATTTTTTATGAACCAATCTATAATACTAAATAGAGTATCCAATTATATTAGAATAGACACAAAAAGTATGAATATATTCAATTTAAACACTTATATTAATTTATCTACTCTATTATTTAAGAAATATTGAATTAGGTATGGAGGAATCAAAATTGGAATAAAAAAGAACTCTATCCTAATGTCCAGGATCCCTAGAATCACTATTCTTGTCCATCATTATTAGAATTCCCCCACAAGTGATAGTATCCAGCAGAATCATAGGATGTATGTAATGAAAATTAGTTATATGATTTTTAATGATCATATATAGAATTAAAAATAGATACAAAATATTAATTACATAATAGAATAAAACTCAAATTTCTATAGCCTTATTAAGAGGTTACCTATTTCATTAACACATTCAACAACCAATGTTTATCACGAATATCAGATAATTTTTTTTGAATAATGTTTTTTTATTTATCTTTTTACTTATAGATTTAGAATATAATATAGCCAACAAATTTCTACCCTAGTATCTGTTAACCCTTCATGGTTTTCTATTTCTTGAATTAGAATCCACAAAGTCAATCCCCCTATTTAAAAAATCCACAAACAAGATTCCATTCACAGTTTCATCTATTTTCCCAACATTATCTAGTTATTCAGTTTTTTTACCATTTATCATTGTATAATTAATTTACCTTCCATTATAACCTAATTTATCATGATGTTGTTAATCATCTAAATCTTCATTTGGTCCTAAGAATTGTATTCTATCTAGGTTCTCCTCAAGAGTATAGGATCATTCAAAAAATACAATGATGGAAAATAAAATGATATTAATATATAGGTGAAGATTAAATCGAACATATAAGGGGTTATATATTTTAGGTGAAGAATATAGTATGCTTATACAATTATATAACTATAAAATTTGGTAAAAATCACTAGTTATTGATTATAATTATTCACCTAAAACATCACTCAATCTAACTTTTCTTTGGAAAGTATTTCCCATTCTAGAAATTATAGGGAATTAATTGAGATTATTTGTTATTTTTGAAATAATTATTAATAATAATTTCATATAATTTATAAACTGTTATATAAAAATAAAAAAATGGAATAAAATATGAATGATTAACCATATTTATAAAACATTCCCTAGGTAGGGAGATGATGAAAGTAAGGATTCATTACATTCAATTTATTATCAGCACCCCTTATATAGATTCCATGACATGATGCCTCCATAATTCAGAAAACATGAATGGTATTTTAATTTTTGACTTGAACAACTAGGATTGTCTTAATAATATAAATATAGATGTACATGGAAAGCCTTTTAGGAATTTTAAGAGACTAATAGTTTACTGAGAATAACATAATATATTTTTGACACATTAAAAATTTATAAAGAATATAGAAAGTAATGAAGAATATATATATATATATAATTTATCAAAAAATATTTATTGACACATATTAATTTATCGAGTAATGGGAAAAATCATCATTTCAACTAATTATGTTTAAATATGTCAAATGACCCTTTGTAGATAACATAACTTATTTAATTCAATAAACATAATTTATCTAAATCATGGTCATCATTTAAAATTAGTTTGTTTATAAGTCATTGTGAAGGGATTTAAATTGTGAAAGGATTATTTATATCTTGAGTTAGGAATTCATGGATCCTATGTTGTGTTGGTGGATGTTTAATTTATTTTTGGTATGATTTTATCAATCACAAAACATACTCTTTCCTATATAGATGGATTATCTTCATAGAAAAAATTGTAAAATCATAATACTTTTTAATTTAATATGTTCTAAATGTATTAAAAATGTATTTTTGACTTCTATAATTGTGGATAAACTACATATATAATAATATATATAAAACATCTCGTTTCCAATCATAGAACATTCAAACATTGATTTAAATTCGAATGATTTTCTTTAGAAAACGATTTGAAAAATTCTATATAATGTGTTATAGAAGTATTTATGTGAAAAATCCTGGAGTTTAGGTATAAACATAAGTTTCATAATCATATAACATGTTGTGAATGTGAAAAAATTATATAACATATAAGATCAAAAAAATCATTTATGAATTGAATTAGAGTGAGTTTATAAATGATACTTATTTATACCTAAATTATAATATTTAATTAATGTTTTAAATATATTTAAGAGGCTCAAAATTAATTATATATTTTATAAAGAGTATTGAAATTTTTATAGTAAGGGGGCATTTTTTCTTCATAATTGTAAAATATATAGAAAATTTTGGTTTAATTGATTTTTTAAAGTGATAAGTTCTAAATTAATTCAATGGTAATTTGAAATATGTTCAACTAGGATATGAATAAAATATATCTGTTTTATATAATGTACTATGTCATTATATTTGACCAATTATTTGATATACATTACATATAAATTTTGATTTTAGTATATGAATTTTTAAAGGTTGGTGATAAAAGAATATTAGTATATAATATGGATCATGCATTAGTAATTATTTTCACCGATAAATGTACTAAACTAATTATATTAAAGACCATAAAATGGTCCTCAGTTTAATGAATTCAATTATTTTTTGGTTTTAAATTAATTTTAAGTCTATTATGTATATAAAAAGGGAACTCTATGTGTTTCATGATTCATCATACATTTAAAGAAAGATATTCACCAAAATCATTCCCCAATCAAGTGGAAAAGTGGAGAAATCCATTTATTGAAATTAGGATATGGATTCCATCAAAAATATTTTGATTTATTTTTAGGGTATCTTTGATATATTTTATTAGGCTATAGAGATGGAATAATATTATAGGTCAAAAGTTATTTATTTTTTATATTAGGTTTTTACGATTTTATTTTCGTGATTTTTAGTATTTCTCTTCTAATGCGAGGATCACAAGTGTGCACCATATAATATCATACGAACATGCTACTAGAAGCCCTAACACAAACCCTGATTATTTTTTGGATACACCTCTTGATCAATTGCATTACACACCCTTATTTTTAATGCCTTGGCCCCAGAAGCTCAGAGTCGGTGCATTATTATGTATCATTGGCATGATCATAGAAGATCATGTTCCGAAAGACCGATCAGTTTAGTAGCCTTGGAAATACTAGATACATTCATATGGTTTACATTACATAATAAAATGGAAAACTACAAAAACATTGTTTCCATAGAAAATACTGAGATCCCAGAGACTATCCCTACAAGTCAGTCATAATATAATTCTCCATAGCCTCAGAAAAAATAAAACATATAAAGGGGTGAGCTCAGATGCTAAGTAAGGATAAAAATATATCAGAAACATTAATAAATAAGCATAACCATTTAAGATAATTTAAAAACTAAAACAAAATCCTTTTAAACATAGAAATCATCATAATATTGAAAATATAAATCAAAAATAATTCTATTTACATACTCACATGGATATTCTACTAGTTGAAAAATCAAAAGGGATATCCATATCCACTTTCATAAAGACGGAATGCATAATGACAAACTTCATAACCACATAGTCAAGGCCTTGTACCAAGACTAAAAATAATATTTTTCATGGCCTTGTGCCAAGACACTAATTTCTCTCATGATACCTACCGATGCACCAAGAAGCTATAGCAGGCTCCACCCATCACATACTAAGTCCAATTCATTCCTCATATGAAAATGTTTAAACATAAAATAAACATTCGTATTAAAACTAGCATACGAAATGTATATACATTGTCTATAAAAATTGAATGCTGTAAAAATAACACATCCATAGTCAAACACATCACAAAACCTTAAATACAATGTGGATGTTTTGTATCATAAAAAATCAACTTCAAATATGCTTAAAATCCATCAAAATATGTTGACATGGATGAAATCAAAACCTTTTTTAAAGAAATATCACTTTCTATTTTGAAATAATTTATGAAAACAATTATTTTGAAAATATTCTTATAAGCTTGTAAGGTATTCTTTGATGATGTTATATTGGCAGAAAATAGTCTCACCCACCATATAATTTTAAAAAAACATTCTTACCTTAATTTTGTCAAAAATGTCATAAAGTGAGTTGTTTGGAAAATGATGGAATGATTCCTTTCAAAACATATAAGGTCAAATAAGGGTATAAATGACTTTACCCTATTTTATAGTAAATAGTAAAAATGTTTTGAAATAAATTTTTAAGAAACATGGATTTGGATGATAAAGAGGTCTTAGTGGATAATTACGTATAAACAACCTCGGATAATAATAAGATTGTGAAATTAAACATTACCTTGTTCATTTCCTTGGTCGAGGATAGGTTAATCTCCTGTATAATGATGAAATAATTATTATTAAATTATACAAGAATCATATAAAGTATTGTGATATAATATATGATCTTTTAACATTGCCTTGTTAAAAATAGCTTAGTATTATCGTCGTTTCAGGTGTTAACTGATTCATTTTCCCTTATCTACTTTCTTACATAAGTAATTTTTGTTATGAATAAAATGTTGCATATTCATATTCAGAATGATATTATGTCTTTAAACATTATTTTTAATCATCAAATTAAAATTATTCTTGAATGGATACGATGGGGAATGAATCTTATCGCGTTTGTGGAGACTCTAATCTGTATGTACGCACAAGCAAAAATATCATTCTTTTGATTTTAAAATAATATATAATAGGATTTTATATAATATATAAAGAATAATTATCATGTTATATTTATTATTTACATCAATTATACATCATTATTATACCCATCCAAATAATAATTTATTGAATAACAAACTACACAATGACGTAGAGAGGGTAAGCCATAGGACACACGTATGGTGACATGTAATTCAAAGGATGGATGGAATAATGAATATGGTTGAACCATATTTATAATAACATAATAGTATATATAATATACTGGAGTTATTATTTAACAATGGAAACAACAAATAAAGAGGAAGAGGAAGAAGAAAAGAACTTTAATGAGGTGATGAAATATTTACCTCTTCTACGGGTTCTTCCATTTGCTTTGATCAAAAGGGCTCCATAGAATAGATTTATGACTAAAGTAATTCCTACAAGATGAAGGGAGGATAGTTGAGAGGGTATTTGGGTAGGTTATGGCTGATCCAAAAGGCTTTGAAGGTGTGAATTGGAGGGAAGTGGGAGTGTCATTTTATAAGAGGGGTGAGGGGCACCTTAAGAAAAGATAGAAATATTATTTTATAATAAAATTATTTTCACTTTATAATGGATCCAAAATGAATTATTTACAGGATAAATAGGGGATGGGTTGAAAATCACTCATCTATTAAGTTTAAGAGAGGTTTGGGTCTCTATATTAACTTTATCTTTTAGATTTATTTCCATGTTAAATAGTTTGACATTTACCATGTCTCTTTGTATTTCTATATTATATGGTTAATAACCATACTATATACTTTCAAAAGAACCACAAGTGGTTCATTAATGATATAAATATCATTATATAAGTCTTTTGGCCAAAACATAGATTTCTATGAATAGAATATCAATTAATAATATAATATTCTTTTTAAAAACTCTTTTATGCCAATTTTGACACTATTTGGGATTTTATTTTTTCTAAATTCATAACAGAGTTATTACTTAAAAAAATTCATATAACGAACCCTAAAATGCGATATTAACCTATAATATTATTTTAATTCATAATAAGTCTCAAATTACATTTATTTGGATATTTATAATATCAATTATTTTAATCCTTCATTAATATGGTAATTACTCCATCATCATTGTGTCATAAATAAGATTAATTATTTAATGTCAAAAAATCATAAATAAAATACCATTATGTAAGAAGTCTTTTTAGTGTTCTAATGGATATTTATAGTCGAATTTATCTTATAGATAACCCTATATTATATATGTTTTAGTTATTAAAAATTGATTTTAACTCTTTTAACTTTTCTTTAAATAAAATAATAATAAATGTCTTAATCTTATCCAAGTAGACCTAAAGGATCATATTTTATTACCTAGGTTGTTTTGGGTCGAATTATACTTATACAATAGAATTATGAAATGTTTTAGAGTAATAATATTATCATTTTACCCTTAATTACCCTATTTACTTTTAACCATGGTAAATTAATGTAAAAAGTTACTATTGACCAAAAATTATTTTCATATTATTTAACCACATTTTACATACTAATATCAACCGTGTCTCTCAAATTTTTGAAATTCAACTCTCAAAAGTGGTAAATTAATGTTTTATGTAAATTTACAAATGCTCATAGGAGGTGGGTAAAAGATTGTAAAAAGTTCAATTAAATTTTTATATATCTAAAATTATTATAAACTGACTCCAATTAATTAAATTGAACTTATATAAGTATTATGTATCTATTTTGACCTAAAATAAATTTAAATGAAATAAATTAATATTTACATAAAAATTCGGTTTTGAGCTATTACTCAGTGTTTTTACCATTCCTCAAAAATTTAATATTTTCAAAAAAATACAAAAAATTCACCCTAATCTAATTTCGATATTCGAAATCCAAAAATGAGTTACATTTTGAAAGATAGAATTTATAAATTTTCAAAAAGCTGGTATTACAATTCATAACTGCTAGTTTGATTGGTTTTGGTGTGTTTGAACTCGAAGTTGCGTACAACACACGCTATTGTATTATTCAATGTGAAGCGTGCTGTAGAAGCTTGGGGTGTTGCATTCTCACATATTTCATATAATTTTGTCCATGAAATTTCTAGAATATTACAGCATAAAAATACTCGGGTGGTTCTTCATCATAAGTTCCTCACGTTCCAACGTTTCCTCTTCCATCTTATGGATTATCCATAGAACTTTTACCAAACAAGTTTTTCAGTTTCTCAGCACTTGTTCTCTTGTATAAAGAACCTTGGATGGCTCTTCACAATAAGACAGATCGAGTTCCGATTATAATTCGTCATTGGTGAGTACATGTGTTGGGTTAGGTATGTATTTTCTCAACAGTGATACATAGAACACATCGTGAACTTTTAAGAGACTTGGCAGCATTTCCCAATGGTAAACTGTAACCCCAATTCGTTCTAGAATTTCGAAAGGTCCGATGTACCTGGGGAAAAAGTTTCCCTTCTTACTGAAATGTATAACACCCTTCTATGGAGATCCCTTCAAGAAAACCTGATCTCTTTCCTGAAATTCCAAATCCTTCCATCAGTTATCGATATATCTCTTCTACCTACTTTGAGCTGATTTGATGTGTTTATTGATTACCTTCACCTTTTCCATCATTTCCTCCACAAGTTCTGCGCCTATGAATTTTATTTCACCAACATCAAATTTTTGAAAGGATTATTTATATGTTGAGTTAGTAATTCATGGATCATATGTTTTCTTGGTGGATGTTAAATTGATTTTTGGTATGATTTTATCAATCAAAAAACATACTCTTTCTTACATAGATAGATTATCTTCATAGAAATGTTTTAAAAAAATAATACTTTTTAATTTAATATGATCTAAATGTATTAAAAATGATTTTTTTGAGTTATATAATTGGGGATAAACTTCATATATAATAATATATATAAAACATCGCTTTTCCAAGCATAGAACATTCAGACTTTGACTGATATTTGGATTATTTTCTTTAGAAAACGATTTGAAAAATTCTATATAATGTGTTACAAAAGTATTTACGTAAAAAATCATGAAATTTAGGTATAAAAATAAATTTCATAATCATATAACATGTTGTGAATGTGAAAGAATTATATAAAATATATGACCAACCAAATTCATTTATGAATTGAATTAGAGTGAGTTTATACATGATACTTATTTATACATAAATTATAATTTTTAGTTAATGTTTTAAATATATTTATGAGGTTCAAAATTTATTATATAATTTATAAAGTGTTTTTATATTTTTAAAGTAAGGTGGAGAATTTTTCTCAATAATTATAAAATATATAGAAAATTTTGGTTTTATTGATTTTTTAATGTGATAGGTTCTAAATTAAATCACTATTAATTTGAAATATGTTCAACTAGGATGTAAATAAAATATATCTATTTTATATAATGTACTTTGACATTATATGAGACCAATTATTTGATACACATTACATATAAATGTTGATTTTAGTAGAGGAATTTATAAATGTTTGATATAAAATAAAATTAGTATATAATATGGGTCATGAATTAGTAGTTATTTTAAGTAATCAATAAACTAAATGAATTATATTTAAGACCTTAAAATGGTCCTCAGTTTAATGAATTCAATTATTTTTGTGTTTTAAATTAATTTTAAGTCTATTATGTATATAAAAATGGGAACTCTATGTGTTTCATGATTCTTCATACATTGAAAGAATGATATTCACCAAAATCATTCCCCAATCTAGTGGCAAAGTGGAGAAAACCATTTATTAAAATAAGGATATGGATTCCATCAAAAATATTTTGATTTATTTTTAGGTTAACATGGATATATTTTATTAGGCCACAGACCTGGAATAATATTTTAGGTGAAAAGTTATATATTTTTTATATTAGGTTTTTATGATTTTGTTTTCTTGAATTTTTATAATTTTCTTATAATGTGGGGATCATATGTGTGAACTATATAATATCATATGAGCATGCTACTAGAAACCATCACACACACCCTGATCATTTTTTGGATACACCTATGGATCAATTGCATTACACACCCTTATTTTTAATTCCCTGACCCCAGAAGCCAGAGTCGGTGCATTATTACATATCATTGGCATGATCATAGACGATCATGTCCCGAAATACAGATTAGATTAGTAGCCTTAGAAATACTAGATACATTCATAATGTTTACATTAAATCATAAAATGGAAAACTACAACAACATTGTTCCTATAGAAAACACTGAGATCCCATTGAATATCCCTATAGGTCAGTGATAATATACTTTTTCGCATCCTGGGGAAAATAAAACTTATAAAGGGGTGATCTCAGATGATGAGAAAGGATAACAATATAGTGGAAACTTTCATAAATAAGCATAAAAATTTAAGGCAATTTATAAAACTAAAACAAAAGCCTTTTCAACATAAACATCATCATAATATGGCAAAAATAAATCAAAATAATTCCATTTACTTACTCAAATGGATATTCTAGTAGTCGAATAATCACATTCAATATGAATAGCCACTTTCATAATGATGGAATGAATAATGCCAGACTTCATAACCACATAGTCAAGGCCTTTTTCCAAGAATACAAATAATATTTTTTCAAGGCCTTGTGCCAAGACACTAGTTTGTCTAATGATACCTACCGATGCATCGATGAGCTATAGCAGCCTCCACCTATCACATACTACATCCAATAGAATCCTCATATGAATAGTTTAAACATAACATAAACATTCATATTAAAACTATCATACGAAATGTAAATACTTTATCCATAAACCATGAATGATGTAAAAATAACACATCCATAGTAAAACACATCACAAATCTTTCAATACAATATGGAAGTTTGGTATCATAATAAACCAACTTCAAATAAGCTTAAAATCCATCAAAGGATGTTAACATAGATGAAATCAAAAACTCTTTTAGAAGAATATATCTTTCTATTTTGAAATAATTTATGAAGACATTTATTTTGAAAATATTCTTATAAGCTTGTAAGGGAATCTTCGATGATGTTATAACGGTGGAAAATATCCCCACTCGTCGTATAAGTTAAAAAAACATTCTTACCTTAATTTTGTCTAAATGTTCATAAAGTACCTTGTTTGGAAAATGACGGAAAGAATCCTTTCAACACATATAAGGTCAAATAAAGTTATAAATGACATTATTCCATTTTCTAGTAAATAGTTAAAAAATTTGAAATACATTTTTAAGAAACATGGATGTCGATGTTAAAGTGGTCCGAGTTGATAATTAGGTATAAGAAACCTCGGGTAATAATGGGATTGTAAAATTATCCTTTATTGTTCTTTTCCTTGGTTGAGGGTAGGTTAAACTCTGGTATAATGGTGAAATAATTGTTATTAAATTATAAAATAATCATATACATTAATATGATATCATATATGATCTTTTAATAGTGCTTTGTTAATAATATCTTAGTATTATCGTCATTTCGGGTGTTGACTGATTCGTTTTCCTTTATATGCTTTGTTATGTAAGTAATGTTTGTTATGGATAGGAGGTATTTTATTCATATTCTGAATGATACTAACTCTTTAATCATTATTTTTAATCATCAAATGAAAATGTTTCTTGAATGGAAACGATGGGGAATGAATCTCATTGCATTCGTGGTGACGGTAATCCGTCTGTATGCACAACTGACAATATAATTATTTTAATATTAAAATAATATATAATTTGATGCTATATCATATATACAGAATCATTATCTTGATATATTTATTATTTACATCAATTATACATCATTATTATACACATCCAAATAATAATGTATTGAATAAAAACTACACCACGATGTGAAGACGGTAAGCCGTACGTACGCTGGTATGGTGACATGTCATTCAAATGATGGATTGAATAATAAATATGGTTGAAAAATATTTATAATAAAATAAAATCATATAGAAGATACTAGAGTTATTATTTTATAATGGAAACAAAAATGAAAGATAAGTGGAAGAAGAAGATAACTTGATAGAGGTGATGAAATATTTACCTCTTCTATATGTTCTTCCTATTGATTTGATCAAAAGGGCTCCTTAGGTTTGCTTTATGACTAAATTAAGACCTCTAAGATTAAGGGAGGAAAGTTGAATGGGTATATGGGCATGGTTTGGTCAAGAAAAAAGGCTTTGATGGTGTTAATTGGAGGGAAGGGGGAGTGCCCTTTTATAAGAGGGGTGAGGGGCACCTTAGGAAATGCTTAAAATATTATTATATAATAAAATAATTTAAGGGTTATAAATGCTCAAAAATTAATTATTTAAAGTTTATGTTGGTTATTGGTTTAAAACCACTCATACAATATTTTTTAGATGGGTTTGAGTCACTATATTAACTTTATCGTTTAGATTTAACTGTTAGTTAAATAGTTTGACATTTACCACATGTCTTTGTATTTTTATATTATATGGTTAGCAAACATACTATATAATTCCAAGGGAACTCCAAGTGGTTTATTAATGATACACCTATAATTATATAAGTAGTTTTCCCAATCCATAGATTTTTAGGTATAGAATATCAATTAATAATATAATATTTGTTTTAAAAACTATTTTATGTCAATTTTGACACTATTTGGAATTTTGTTTTTTATAAATTCATAACTACATTATTACTTCTAAATAAATTCATCTAACCAACACTAACATGTCATATTAACCTATAAAATTATTTTAATTAATAAAAAGTTCCAAATTTCATTTATTTGGCTATTTATATTATCAATTATTTTAATCTTTAATTAATATGGTAATTACTACATCATCATTGTGTCATATATGAATTTATTTATTAATGTATAAAAATTATAAATAAAATACTATTATTTAGGAAATTTGTTTATCTTTATAATGAATATTTATAGTAGAATTTTTCTTTTGTATACCCCTATATTAATTTTTTTTAAGTTAATAAACTTTGATTTTAACTCTTTTAACTCTTCTTTAAATAAAAGAATAATAAATTTCCTAATCTATTCAAAGTGGACCTAAAGGATCATAGTTATTAATAAGGATGTTTTTGGTATAATTAAACTTATCCAATAAAATTATGACATGTGTTAGGGTAATAATAATATTATTTTTACCCTTAATTACCCTATTTAATATTAACTTTTGTAAATAAAAGTAAAAAGTTACTATTCACCAAAAAATAATTTTCATCTTATTAAACCACATTTTACTTACTGATATCAAAAATATCTTTCTGATTTTTGAAATAAAACTCAATGAAGGAGTAAAATTATGTTTTATGTAAATTTGCAAATGCTCCTAGGATGTGGGTAAAAGACGGTATAAAGTTCAATAAATTTTTTATACATCTAAAATTATTATAAACTGAATCCAATGAATTACATTGAAGTTATATAGGTATTATGTATCTATTTTGACCTAAAATAAATTTAAATAAAATAAATTATTATTTAATTAAAAATTCAGTTTAAAACATAACTTCGTGTTTTTCACTATTCATAAAATTTTTAATGTTTTTAGAAAAATACCAAAAATTCACCATAAGATAATTTCGATATTACGAATCCAAAAATGATGTCCATATTGAATGAAAAAATTTATAAAATTTCAAAAAATGGGTATTACTATTCATAACGGCTAGTTTGATTGGTTGTGGTGTGTTAGAACTCGAAGTTGCGTACAACACACGCTATTGTATTATTCAAAGACAATTGTACCGTGGAAGCTTGGGCTGTTACATTATTGATGTCTGTTGACGCTCCTTTCGTCACAGAATCTAAAGTTCGGAAAAGGGAATATCTGAGCTCAAAGTGATTAATCCTTTGAAGAAACATCAAAAATCGACAAAGGGATGAAAAAGGAGAACATTGCCCATAGGTCGCGCAAGTTCCCTCTTGGTCGCGCAAGTACACTTGCGCGCCGCCTCAACACTTGCGCGACCCCTTATGGTCGTGCAAGGGACTTGCGCGACAGATCTGGTAACCGCCCAGTAACCGCCCGGGGTCTTCTTTTGCCTATAAATAGACCATGTGGGCCCCCCATTCGATAGATCTCTTTCCAGAAACTCGGATCAAAGCTCCCGACGCCCAAGTCTCTTCTCAAAGCTTCCAGAACACTTCTAAGGTAATTTCTTACCTAGAATGGAAGATCTAAAGGGAAGAAGGAAGGCCCAAGTGTTGAAACTTATCAAACACTTGCGCGCCAACTTAATTCCTTCAATATAACTTGCGCGTCCATTCTCTGGAAGAACCTCAAGAGGATGGGAAAGGGTTTAATAAAGAGTCGCTCAAGTAATTCAACTCTGGTTGAACATCGCGCAAGTATCCCTCACGTCGCACAAGTATACTTGCGCGACCAACACTTGCGCGCCGACGCAAGACTTGCGCGACCTTCAAGACTTGCGCGCCCCTAGCTTTTTGGGTGCCCATCTTGCCCATTTTTACCCCTCTTAAGCCATTTCACCCTTCCTATTCAAGATTCAGTCTTCAAGATACTCTTCAAAAGCCATTTATGGCATGATTTCTTGATTTGACATCCTTATCTGAAAGGAATTCTGTGAAATACCTCTCAAACACCCAGTGATTTAAACATCTTTATGTCACCAAAGATTGAGAGTTCATTCATTTCAACCTCATCTTTTAAGATGAGAGAATCCTAACCTGGGTCTCCTTTTCAGGAATAAGACTCAGTCATAACCTTGGGCTTCCTTTTCAGGAGTAAGCCCCAAGTCCCCTAACCTAGGTTTCCTTCTCAGGAATAAGTCCTAGTCATAAATCTTGGGCATCTTTCTTAAGAATAAGCCCCAATCAAGTCCTTTAATCTTGGGCATCCTCCTCAGGAGTAAGCCCCAAACCTTAATCCCTAACCTGGGTCTCCTTTTCAGGAATAAGACTCAGTCATAACCTTGGGCTTCCTTTTCAGGAGTAAGCCCCAAGTCCCCTAACCTGGGTCTCCTTTTCAGGAATAAGACTCAGTCATAACTTTGGGCTTCCTTTTCAGGAGTAAGCCCAAAGTCTCTTAAAATTTCTCTTAACCAGTCATAAATTACCTTTGATTTGGGTTTCCTCTTTAGGAATAAAACCCAATCATAAGTCCCCTCCTAACTTGGGCATCCTCCTTAGGAGTAAGCCCCAAGATTAGAGTATTCAAATCTCCATGAAGCACATATAACTTTGTGGACCCTGTTCTTGGATTTTCTCCCTAAAAGTAAATCCTAAACCTTCGTCTATCTGGGCAGTCATCTATACATAAGCCCCAAAACAAATTCTTATGATTGCATCTTTTTTGGCACAATTGTCTGAATTTTACCAATACCTCTTGTTTGTCACACCGAGCATGACTCACGTGAGCTTAGAGTGTAAAAGTAATTATGACATTCATCTTTGAGCCATCAATCATAAAACATCATATCCCATTCCTCGAACTACGTGGGTTCTGATTCCTTTTTTAAAACAAAGGATACGTAGGTAGCCCATTTATGGGTTCGATCCCAACATTGAAATAATCTCTGTCCTTCTGAATGACGATAAACTTCAAGTGCCCCACTGAGTGGCTTTAAAACCAGCCTGGTCATCAAAATGACCAAGAGACTTTTATATAAATGTTTTGAAGGATACCATTGACCAAGAATCTCTAAACAAATATAGATTATTCTATATTAATGAAGAACCTCAAATACATATAAAAGATTCTCTAAATTTCTTGCATATTTAATCATTGATTGTTAAAACTAAAGGAAAGCTCATTTTATACTTGGTAATGTAATAAGGATTCACGAACTTAACTTAAATCTATAAAGAGAGTCCCGGAGTAGACAATAATTCCCCTCAAAAAGGTGTGATGAGTCCGACCTCCCATCCTCTCGACCAATGCAAATTGCTAAGCTTCATTAGCCCACAAGCTAATGAGCGCCTGCCTTTGGAAAGTAGGTCCAAACGGATGTGGAATCATTGGATGTTTCCGGTTCTACGAACAAACCCGTTAGAAACCGATCAGAACGTTTGAATCTCCCGTCCAGGAGGTCATCCCCAGATTCCGCGCGAAACAAAAATGGTGAACCCGACGTGAATCCTTAACCAAGTTAAAGTGATGTTCTTCTTATCTGTTAGGCCCTTTGGGCCAACAAGGCAATCATTGACATGTGCTCATCCAAAAGATGCAGTGGCCGGATTCATCTTGATTATGTCTGTTACATGGAACAGGCACTCTTTTTTTCAAGATCTTCTACAAAAATGGCTTTCCTTAAATTCACCCTTGTGAATACTGCTGCTGGGAACACCTCTACTGTGAGGTCTGCTGCTGTGAAAACCAATGCTCCTACTCCTGCTGGAACGTCATCCGCTCTGAGGATGACATCACCAACTCAGCGTCTTCAATGCTGTGTTTCTAATGCACTGGTTAAGGAGTACCGTCGCAACGGTACTATCCCAACTCTGGAGACCGCTCGTCAAGCCCTCCAAGTTAACAATTCTACCTGGTCGTCCGGACAACGGCGACCAGCAATCAAGAAGCAGGCGGTGCTGACTACCGTCTCCAACCGTTTCGGGTCGTTATCCCCGGAACGCAATTTCCATTCACTCCCTTACTCCGAGGAAGTGAATGAGCAGGTCCCGCAGGACCTTAATTCAAAAAGACAGGAGTCCTTCTCAAGGGCTCCCATCAACAATCGCCGCCAGACTCGTGCGGTAGTGCGCCCTCAACATGATGAGGGTACCGGCTCCAGGCATTCAGCTCAGGTTCCTCGAACCCGAGCAGGCAAGATGAATCACCAGAGATGGAATCCGGTTAATAATAGGCAGGTTGTCATCCCTGCCATCTCCGGAGAAGTCCACCAACCTAACTTGGTGGCAAATAACGAGCAGGCATACACACCTGTTCGTTTTAATCCCGCTGTCCAGCAGACTCGTCTGGCAGCATCAAGCCGATCCCGCCAGGCAATTCCGGCGGAGTACCATGGGCAGGAACATACACCTGCTTATACATCAGCAGTTAGTCAGCAGGCTCGTCTGACTACATATGATGGATCTCGTCAACAGCGTTTGGCGAAGTGTAATCAGCAGGCACATACACCTGCTAATACTAATCAAGCCTACCAACAGTCTCGTTTGGTAGCGCACGGAGAAGTCAGTCGGAAAGCCCCGACGACAAACAGGAGGCAGACTAAACTCTCTGCCTCCACACTTGAGTACTGTCAGGATTCACTGACAGGAAAAGGAGGATAGGAGCAGGCACATACACCTACTCCAAGCCCGGAATGGACGTATATCCCTGTTCCGGCGGCTGAAGTCACCAAACATATTTTGTCAATGGTGAAAGAGCAGAAGCAAATTCCTGCTCATATTCTGGATGCTTGCCAGGATATCATAACAGCTTCAGCATCATCTCAGGGACAGACTCATAAATCTATCCCTAGCAGTGGAGTGACACATCAACAATTCACTCCGGAACAGACACACACATCTGTTCCAGTCCAAGAGGGTTGTGGGGCCTACTCCCCCATATCATATGGACAACCAAGTCAGGCACATACACCTGATTTGAGCGATGATCGTCAGCCTAACCTGACCATCTTTCCTGATCAGGCACATACACCTGCTCAGAGCAATCACTTTCGTCATCAAGTGATTTCTAAAGTGAGTAAGAAGGCATCTAAGAAAAAGATCCGCCCAGCACAGTCAGGAGATCAAAGGCCAATCTACAACAAGGCCTTGCTCGATGCTGGAGTTCTTGAAGCCCTCAGACATTTATCTGTCGGAATTCAAGATTCTACTCCCTCAGTTCCCAATAACAGGAACATTAATCCCGAAGGTCTTCAACAGACACTTCCTCATGAAGACTTGCTTCATGAAAATTCGGTCAATCTTGAAGTTTCTTCTTCAGATGAGAACCACAGGAACCCTCTGTGTGGTCAGAATACCAAGGAGCAAGAGATATCATCTTTTGCTGTAACCCATCATGAAGGTCCTCCTCATGGTGATGAACTTCGCTGCGAAAGTCCTCTCCGCAGTAGTGATTCACATTGTCTCGAAAATTCTTCAGAAGGCAATGTAGTGACGAGAAAGCCCTCCTATCTCGAGGCACTTGCAAACGTAAAACCAGTCATGTCTGAAGTTTTACTATCGGCAGGTGAAACTCTTTCTCCATCAGAAGATAGCTTGGGGTTCAGGTTATTCTCCGAACCTTCCCTGGGTCATTCATCTTCCAGCATGAATAGTGATTCCTCTACCAATCTTGTTGAATCCGATGAAGCAACAAGGAAACACCAACTCTGGTCCAAACAGGTAGAAGAATCTTCATTTAATGATAAAGAGGAAATGCTGAACATGAGGAAAAAACTGGCAAAAGGTGAAGTACCAGTCATGTTTTGGCCTTTGGCTGATTCACAGTATGACATTCCAAAGATGTTGACGGATGATGGAATCCATGATATTCGTCTTAACATATGGAAAACTCTTTGTCAATTAAAGAAGAAGGTATTATCTTACGATGAATATGAAAATCATCTTAAGATAATAGAAGGGTTACAACGCCAGATTGATTTGGCATCTCTATCAGTCTCTCGGTATCCGAATGCTGAAAAGCAACAGAGAACCCTTCAACGTTCATGCCTTGGCGCACTAAGAAGATTGCGTCAGTTAATTTCCAATGCTCCATCTAATGTTCATATCAGAGGATGGGGTATTCACGGAGCACTACATTTCACAGTGCTTTCCGGTCAGCAAAGCCCGCCGAAAATGGTCTCATGCAATGTTATTGCCCATGGCCGGCCACAGTCAATGGGCTTTGTTCATAATCAAAATCTTGCTCGAGATCAAGCTTCAACTAGTTCCTCTCAAAATCAAGTATATAGAGAACAGGTTTTTGAATTGCTCCTACATCAAGCAGGCGAGAATATTGCGCAAGCCTCTCGTCTGGAGCAAACACGTCATCAAATGACAGAAGTTTCGGAAATCATCCAACAGTCTGTTGAACCAGGTGATAAAAGTGGATACAGGTTAATGCAACCAGCTAATTTCCGAACTAAGATCCGCAAGATCAAGAGAGATTTCAAGAAGATCTCAAACATAGCATGTCAAGAGACACCCCAGCTTGCCAGACTGGGGACTTCTCTAACCCAACCCTTAGAATCAACGAATGTTATTCGAGGAGTTGAGCGGAAGCAACAGGAACACCCCCAGTCCACCGGACTGGGGACTTTTTCAAATCTTCAATCCCTCCCTCAGAGAAAGTCAATATTCTCTCGATTAGGGAATAAGCCTCAAGAGGAACGAAGAGCCAAGATGTCAGGAGATTCTCTCCAAGTGACGGTTCACAATGAAATTCCTGAGGGGTCAAGTCAACAGAATGCCATGTCTTATCATGGACATAAAAGAAGACAATATCACAGAAATGCTGATAGAAAGGATTCCATGAAATATGCATCCATTAATGTCATCACTGCCGTTGCTGCTGATTTACCAGATGAGGCTCAATCAGAGGGATCAGATGAAGAGGTTCCTGCTCAAGAAGTTGCGCACACAGACCTAAATGAAGAAGGTGTGCGCACACGTAATCAAAGGCTTACCCAAAATCTGGGTATTCCTTCAAGTAACCCACTTCCCCCTCTCCGAAAAGGATCCAATAAGGGGAAAGGAAAGAACCAGGTTACTTCTCACCCTTCCTCTGAAGGAGGTCAATCGCTCTCATTAGAGCAAAGGCTTGCACAACTGGAGGAAGAAATGAAAGAATTAAGAAGGTTGAATGCAGAACTACTTCAGAGTAGTCTTCTTCTTAAGAATGCTGAAGTCCGACAGCCGAAGGAATTTGTTGTAACTACTGAGATGGATCAGGAATATCCTCCTTTATCAGTACACCCACAGAGGTCTAATCCTACGGGTCAAACGCAACAACGGTTGGCAGCACTACCATTAGTTGCAGCACCAACCTCCACGGCTGTCCAAGCTCCATTCATTGCACCTACCCAAAACCAAGTTCAACCTGACGTTTCTCAAAAGTTAATAACTACTATTGAGTCATTAACAGCTCGGTTAGAAACTATGGAAGGGAAACGGGCGCAAGTTCAACCTGAAAAGAAAGTTTACCCTGAATGGGTAGATTCAATTTCTCCTCCATCCAGTTTTGGAAACCCTATTTTCCCTACTTTCAATGGATCAGGCGACCCTGAACAACATTTGACGCATTACTTGTCTTGTTGTGATCCTATGATGGGAACTCCAGAACAACAAGAAGCAGTGAAACTCAGATGCTTCGTGCGAACCTTGCAAGGACCAGCTTTTGTCTGGTATACAAGCTTGAAATCCCGGTCAGTCATCGGATGGGAGGATCTTCGTCAAAAATTCCTTCTTCAGTTCAGCTCAACTTTGCCAAAAACGACAGTTTTCGATCTTACAAACTGCAAGCAAAGGGAGAATGAAAGAGTCTCTGATTTCATTGCTCGTTGGAAGGGATTAACGTATTCCTTGAGTTTATCACTCCCTCAGGAGGAATTATTGCCAATCTGTGTGGCAAATTTGCGTGACGAATTACGCACGCCATTGATCCCTGTGAAATACATAGGAGGGTTTCGAGACCTTACTTCAATCGCTCAACAGATTGAAGATTCCCTTATGCAGGCTAAGGTTAAATCTCGTGTAATTCCATCAGCTCCAGGAAGAAGAATGGGTAAAGCAGAAACTGCTACAGTTATGCTTAAACAGGCACCTGTACCTATTTCTACTTCAAAACCTTCATCTTCTCGAAGGGCTCCACCTCCTGAACGCCAACAACAAAGGCTGTTTCGTCCAAATGATCAAAAAGATCAACGACGAAAACAATTTGAGGATATGAAGAGTAAAACATACTCTTTCCGAAGTGAGCAAGTTCCTGGTTACTTTATTTCAGCTCTGGAGAATAATTTGGTTCAATTACCAGTGCCGAAGAGACCAAACAAGGAAGGAGATGAAGACCGTCCCAATTATTGTCCCTTTCATCAAATGTTGGGGCATCCCATCCAGGAGTGTTTTGTCTTTAAAGACCTCCTACAAAAGATGGTCGACTTGGGACAAGTCAAATTGAAGGGTTCTTCAGCTCATGTAGCGTGTATTACCGCTACAGATCCAGAGGAAGGAGGCGAGTGGCAGGAAGTCAAAAGCAAAACTGCGAAAAAATATGATGATTGGATGGTCAGAAAGACAATCAATCGGACCCATTCCATTTTGCGAACACAATTGAAGAAGCCAATTGTGTCTCCTACAAAAGCTGCAGTAAAGCCTCCATCAAAGGACAAATCCTCAAAAGGGAAGCGTAATTCAAAGAAGAAAGAGGAATCAGAAGAAGATGAGTATGCATCAAAGCCTAAATTGTCTTTGACTCTGGCAGATTTCATGCCATCTACTTCAAAGTCACGGGCACCGTCCCACCAAACGGCACAGCCTAAACAGGCTAACTTGGCAGAGTCTTTATCAGACGAAGAATTGATCTTTGGTTCTGTTAATATGATTCAATTAACAGATTCATATTCCAGTCTTGATGAGCCTGAATTCCCTGTATCAAATAAAGGAACCCGAGGAAGTTCTAGAGGTTCAGGATATAGGGGAAGACGTGGATCTTTCCGAAGCCACTACTCTAATTCTACCCCTGCTAGCACTGTATATGCAGCAGAAACTCGTGGTAGAGCCCTTCAGCGAGCTCAAAATGAACAAGCAAGTTCTTCTGCCAATGGCCAACTCAGCTTCGGCACAGTTATTTTGGAAGACCGATTAAATGTTCCATCTTCTTTATCTCAGCAAGTAAATGGATCTAATCAGTCTAATTTTCCAAAACCAAAGATGTTGCCAACTTCAATACAAGAGGCATCAGCTTCCAAAGCATCTGCTTCCAAGATACCTGCTAAACCACATATTCCTATTGGGAAACGCAGGCCTCTAGATCAAAAGTATGATATATTGAAACAGTTGGCCCATGTACCAGCCAAATTATCAATTTTGGATGCTTTGAATCTATCAAAAGATCTTCGGAAAGCACTCATCGAATCTTTGTCAAGTCCTCAGGAGTTTGAAGCTGAAATTGCTGCAGCTGAAATTTATCACATAGAGAATAATCCTGCAAAATGCCATGCAGTGATATCTTTTACTGATAAAGATGAAGATGATGTTGTGCATGGGCACATAAAACCTTTGTACCTATCTGGCAAAGTCAATGGTATAGATGTTCGAAGAGCTTTTATTGACAATGGTTCAGGAGTCAACCTCATGCCCATTCGTACACTTCGTCGATTGGGCCTCACGGAATCTGATTTATCTCCTTCTACCATGATGTTGCAAGGATATGATAAAAATGAACAAGAACCACTGGGAGAAGTTACGCTCAGAACTCAGTTTGGAGATCTTGTTTCCAATTCAGATTTCATGATTGTTGATCAAGACTCAGCTTTCAATATCTTGCTTGGAAGACCCTGGTTACATCAGCATGCAGCTATTCCGTCATCATACCATCAATGTCTCAAATACTGTTTCGATGGTCAAGTTGGAACATTATATGGTGATAAGGCCCCGTTCAAAACATGTGAGTCTCAATACATTGAGGCGGAATTTTATCACATGAAGGGAAGAGAAAAATCTACAATGAAGGAAATTACCAAAGTTAATGCTCCATATGGTTTGGAAAAAATTCCAATAAATCCATTTTCACATGTGAGTACAGATTATGTGTTACCTATCAGTCAAATTGACAAAATAGGCCCAAATCAAAATACTCTTATGGAAAGATCCATAATGTCAATTACGGCAATCGAGCCAGACAACATGGGAGAAATTGGTAACTTACCAAGCAGTGATGAAAGCATAAGTGGTGACGTTTTCATTTCGTCTGCTGAAATCCAACAAGTCTATACTTCGCTAATCAGGCCAGAAGAAGTTATAGCAACACCAGAGGTGAATGTTGATGTCGATTCTCAATCCATCATCTCCTCTTTATTTCCCAAAGAAGACCCTTTTTCATCAATAGGGTCGGAAATGGAAGCTTCTTCTTCAAAATGTGAAAATTTTGACATCTCTTATGATCATGAGAATTTCGTTTTTTCATCTACTTTGCAAGTAGAAACGGAAGATATAACACATGATGAAGAGGAGGAGGAAGATCTTAGAGTTGCTCCTCCAGCATTTGAAGAGGGTATCTCTACCACTGTGGATGAACTCAGAGAAGTAAATCTGGGTACAGAGAAAGATCCACGCCCCACTTTAATTAGTGCGGCCATGACCCTTGAAGAACAAGAGATGTATATTTCTTTTCTAAAGAAAAATAAAGATATTTTTGCTTGGAATTATACAGAGATTCCTGGCCTTGATCCTGATGTTGCCACCCATCATTTGGGTTTGCCAAAAGAACATCGAGGATTCAAGCAAGCCTCGAGAAGAACACACCCAACCTATGCTTCCAAAATCGAGGCTGAAGTGGATAAGATTATCAAAGCTAACTTCGCCAGAGAAGTTCAATATCCCAAGTGGTTGGCTAATATTGTCCCAGTAAAGAAAAAGAACGGACAAATTAGGGTTTGCATCGATTTCAGAGATCTTAATCGGTATTGTCCCAAAGATGATTTTCCAGTTCCGATTACAGAACTCTTAATTGATGCGACGGCTGGCTATGAAGTACTTTCTTTCATGGATGGATATTCTGGATATAATCAGATCCGAATGGCCCCAGAAGATGAGGAATATACAGCCTTCAGAGCTCCTCAAGGTGTGTTTTGTTACTGGGTGATGCCCTTTGGTTTAAAGAATGAAGGTGCAACATATCAACGCGCCATGCATCGTATCTTCAAACCTTTTCTAGGGAAATTTGTTAAATGCTATGTAGATGATTTGGTGGTTAAATCCAAACAACCTTTTGATCACTTGGCTGATTTGGAAATCATATTCCACAAGCTTCGACAACATAATTTGAAGATGAACCCCTTAAAATGTGCTTTTGGGGTAACCTCAGGAAAATTCCTCGGCTTTGTTGTACGCCATCGTGGTATTGAAGTCGATCCTGAGAAGACCAAATCAATCCTTGGTATGTCACCTCCTCAGAATTTGAAAGAATTAAGAGGACTTCAAGGACACTTAGCCTATATTCGGCGTTTCATCGCCAATTTGGCAGGCAAAAGTTTACCTTTTACCAAATTATTGAAGAAAGGAGTCACTTACCAGTGGACTAAAGAATGTCAAGAAGCATTTGATGTTCTCAAGAAATACCTCTTAAGTCCACCAGTACTCATGCCACCTGTTGAGGGTAGACCTCTTATCCTCTATGTGACAGCTTTAGAGTGATCATTGGGTGCCTTTCTCGCTCAAAAGAATGATGCTGGGAATGAAAATAGTCTCTACTATCTCAGTAGAACTATGCTTGAAGCAGAAACCCGGTATTCGAGTATTGAAAAATGCTGCCTAGCATTAATCTTTGCAGTTCAGAAACTGAGACACTACCTGCAACATCACGAGGTCCAATTGGTATCTCGTAATAATCCACTCAAATTCATCCTTAGTCGTCCAATGCTTACAGGACGTCTGGCAAGGTGGGCGGTTATTTTACAGCAGTTCGACATCCAGTATGTGTCTCAAAAGGCAATTAAGGGCCAAGCTCTGGCTGATTTCCTGGCTGAACACCCTTCAGTGGAAGACACGTATTCAGATATCGAACTCCCTGATGAGGAAGTTTTTTCTATTCAAGAGAATCCTCAAACATGGGAAATGTATTTTGATGGTGCTTCTAGAAGTCCAACAGGGAAGAAAATGGAAAATCCTAAATTCAACAAAGTTGGTTTAGGAATTGTGCTCATTTCTCCAGATAAGGCAGTGTTACCTTATTCCTTTTTGTTGTGGGAAGGTGGTACCAATAATGAAGCTGAATACCAAGCTCTCATTGCAGGCTTGGAGTTAGCGCTTCAAGCACAAGTGAATCACTTAAAGGTAAAAGGTGATTCAGACCTGGTAATCAAACAAGTCAATGGGGATTATGCCATCAGAAAAGAAGAATTAATCCCTTTGTATGATTACGTCAGAGAGTTAATGTCGGAATTCCCTTCAGAACCGACATTTTCTTATGTCCCAAGATCACAAAATGCTCAAGATGATGCACTGGCTAATATAGCCACAGCTTTAGCAGATCCAAATCGGGACGAGACAACCTTCAGTATTGCCCACCGTCGTGCAATTTCACCTTCTGTTCAAGTCAGAACAGAGGAAATTAATGAAATTAGTCCCATTCCTGAACCATATGGTCATACTACAGGATGGATGTCACCTATCAGGGAATACCTTCAAAATGGAACACTTCCACCTGATAAAGCCGAGAGAGAACAAATTCGGCGACGTGTGGTCAATTTTACTCTTTATGATGGTCCAAACCACCTCGAGAAAATTCTCTACAAACGTGGTTTTGATGGAGTTCTCTTCAGATGTATTGATGGTGAAGAGACAATGGCTGTCATAAAAGAAGTGCATGCAGGAGTCTGTGGTGCCCACCAGTCTGGACATAGATTGTCTGATCAAATTCGAAGGCTTGGATACTTCTGGCCTTCAATGATACAAGATTGTGTTAATTTCACAAAGAAGTGTCATTCATGCCAAGTATATGCCAATTTCATTCATCAACCTCCAGAGTTGCTTCATACAGCTAAATACTCATGGCCATTTTCCACATGGGGAATGGATGTGGTGGGACCTTACCCTTCAGCTACGGCCAAGCAGTTTAAGTACATTCTTACTGCTACTGATTTCTTTTCCAAATGGGCAGAGGCAGTACCTCTCAAAGAAGTCAGTTCTAAATGCATTGTTAGCTTCATCAAGTCTAACATCATTACTAGATTTGGTGTCCCTCATACCATATTGACAGACAACGGCACCAACTTCTGTTCTTCTGAGGTAAAGAGATTGTATCAAGAATACAACATTAAGTCCAACCATTCATCTCGATATCATGCAGTGGCTAATGGCCAGATAGAGGCCTTCAACAAGACTCTTTCAAATATACTGCAAAAGATGGTGGATAAAGATAAGAGGTCATGGCCTGATAAACTCTATCATGCTTTATGGGCTTATCGGACTACCACTCGCAATGCAACGCGGTCTACTCCATATTCATTGGTATATGGAACAGAAGCAGTCTTGCCAATTGAAGTTCAATTGCCCTCACTCAGAATAGCCATTTGTGATCAGTTATCAACAGATGAGCAATCCCAAAAGCTTTTGAATGAATTGGAACAGTTAGATTAGAAAAGATTGTGCACTTTGCACCACTTGGAAATCTATCAGAATCGAATAGCACGAGCTTTTAACAAAAAAGTTCATCTTCGTTCATTCATTTAGGGAGAATTGGTATTGGTTCTCAGAACACCAATGATACCAGGAAAGAAACCTCCCAAGCTTGAACCAAAATGGGAAGGACCTTATTCAATACATAAGGTCTACTCCAATGGAGCGTATTCTCTAATCTCAATGGATGGAGAACACATCACGACTCCAACTAATGCCAGATTTCTGAAGAAGTATTTTGTATAAACACAAAATATTGTTCCCAGAACTAAGACTCTTACATTTGGTTCATACAACAAGGTCCGGTATGACCTTAAACTACACCAAGGTCCGGTATGTCCTTAAACTACACCAAGGTCCGGTATGACCTTAAACTACAACTTCGTCCAACATGACATTAAACTGTGTCACCTTCAATGTCCGAGATGACATTAAACTAAATTTTGTCCCTGCAACATGACATTAAACTGTGCAGCACCAATAGTCCTAACTGCAAGACTTTAAACTGCATAGTCCCTGATTTTGTCCTACATGACAATAAACTGTATAAGAAGTTCCTATATTTTGTCCAAGATGACATTAAACTATATTTTGTCCTAGCGACATGACATTAAACTGTGTGGCACTTTCATCGTCCAGCATGACGTTAAACTGTGTTAAGTCCCTTATTGTCCTACATGACACTAAACTGTATTCTGTCCGAGATGACATTAAACTATATTGTGTCCTAGCAACATGACATTAAACTGTGTGGCACTTCCAACGTCCAGCATGACGATAAACTGTAAAAAGATCAGAACTGATATCCTCATATTGATTCACCTTAGTCTTAGCTACATGACTTTAAACTGTACAGCATCAGTTCGTCCTTGCTATATGACGCTAAAACTATACAGCAATGGTCCAGTATGACTTTAAACTGCAACTTCGTCCCACACGCCATTAAAACTGTGAAAAAGTTCCATAAACAGTCCAGCATGACCTTAAAACTGCATCATTCCTGGTCCATGTATACGACCATAAACTATTTGCAAATATGTCCAGCAAGACGTTAAATTGTGACGTCCTAACTACATGACGCTAAACTGTATAAAAGTCTCTCACGTCCGGAAAGACGTTAAACTATATAATCATCAAAAGTCCAGTATGACATTAAAACTGCACAATCCCCCTTTCGTCCAATATGACGTTAAACTGTATTGTCCCCATCGTCCTAACTACATGACGCTAAACTGTACAGAAAATCCTTGATATGTCCTACATGACATTAAACTGTGCATCGTTAAGGTTGTTATTACCTCTTGTTTCTCACACCGAGTATGACTCACGTGAGCTTAGAGTGAACATCAACCATAACACTCCCTTTGGGCCACTAACCATGTGTAAGTCCCAACAACATTTTTTTTAGATCATTGTCCACAAGAACAACTTGATCATTAATTCATTCTTTAATTGAACTACACAAACTTTGATCCTTGCCCTCCAGGCTGGGTATGTAGGCAACCTCCCAAAGGTTCAAGCCCAAAAACAATCTCTTCACATTGGTTCACCACAATCTCATATGATGATGATTTGTGAAACCACCCTTGGAATCAATATCTTTACATTGATTCACTTTCGTCCTTGTTATATGACGTTAAACTATACAACACTTTTGTCCAGTACGACAATAAACTACAATATTCTTTGATTTCCTCATTTGAGAAGGAACCATTATTAACATTGATTCTTTATCAATCATGGTTTTCATTTTCAAAAAGACTACGTACATACATGGTAATGCCTAAACTTTTTATCTTAGGTTAAAACCATCATTGCACTAAAGTCACTTTTCACCCTTCACATGTACGAACCAAATTTGTACAAGGGTAGTTTCTAGAACTACGTGGACTTGATTCCCATCTTTATGGGATACGTAGGAACATTCGAGTGTCCCTCGAATCCAGTCCCAAGTCTTTTGGGCCTAACCCCAAATTTCACTTTCAGTCCCTTGGCTGAAAAGTCCTCATGAAAACACACACTGTGTATTCATTATTATGGTCCGAATTCTATGACCCCAAAAACTAAGATCACTCATCCTTTCGTCCTGCACGACGTTAAACTGCATTTCAAGAACTACGTATGGCTTGATTCTCATTCTTATGAGATACGTAGTGAAGTCCAAGTTTCAATTCAGGACCCAGCCACAACATGATTATGGATTTCATTAACCTATGTATCTCTATATACATTGGAAAATACCCATCTTTATGTATTATAATCCTAACCTTAAATATTTTCAGATCTTCATAACCCTTTTCATGACTTATGGTCACAAAAATGTCAAACTTCTGAGAATTCTTTTGCCTGACTATGCAGCACGTGCCCATAGGTGGCCTTGCATAAACAGTCCACATAACAGACTTGTCAGCTAAGAGATGCTATTTATTTGACCATGCAGCCAATGCCCATAGGTGGCCCTGCATGTCTTCAACCCCCTAACGGGTTTGTTAAATAATAGTAACTTCATTCTTGGGAAGAATGCCTCTTTTGTCCTTATTTGTCTTAAACGGCAGTATGTAGGGATCTGCAAAAATAGCCATCCTTAACATATTTGTCTCACATCCTTTTTCATGATCTGAAAGTATTCAAGTCTATGGTTTATTCTTCTTCCCTACGTTTGGGTCAGACCTTCGTAGGAGTGATATTCATCCAGTTCTTCGATATTCTTGTTTGGAAATATCTTCTCTATATTCAAGTACCTCTTTCCATACAACAAACTCTATGCTTTAGAAAATTTGAATCTCCATAAACTTTCACTGGCTTTTAGCACTAGGAAAGTAAATTTCTGGGAGTTCTTTTGCCTGACTATGCAACACGTGCCCATAGGTGGCCTTGCATAAACAGTCCACATAACAGACTTGTCAGCCAAAAGATGCTATTTTATTTGACTATGCAGCCAATGCCCATAGGTGGCCCTGCATATTTCAACCCCCTAACGGGTTTTGTTAAATAATAGTAACTTCATTCTTGGAAACTACTTCTTCTAATGCTATTTAGCTCTTTTTCATATCATTCCTCAGATTCAAATATTCTTAAGTCATAGTTTACATATTTTCTCTCATACTTGAGTATGGTAATTTGTTTTCAGATAAATTATCAAGGAATTGAATCCATTTTAATCCATTTTTTCGGTCAAAGCTATTTTCGACCTTAAACATTAGCCTCTTTATGTCCGGCTTGCATGACTTTAAACTGCCCACACAAAAGACAAAGGAACTCTGAATAAAATTCAAGTTCCAGCTCACTAAATATACATTTTTTTTGTATGATTTTGGTAATATTGAGCAGTTAAAAGGTTCAATGTTTGTAGGGTTATTTGTAATAATCCTAGTAAAAATCAAACTATGCTTACTAAGCCCATTGGCTTAAGTAAATTTGAAGCAGGTAATGGAAGAATGCAAGCACAAATGATTGAGGACAAAAGTGTTTTTCATTGATACACAAGAGTTAGAAGGACATCCACAGATTGGAATCTCTTCTCTTTTTCAAGAAATTACAGGAGATTGTCAACAAAAGTCTTCATTTGATGTATAGCATCCTGAGCCTTATCAACAGTTGCTTGAAGCTCGTGCACTTGACCAGCTTCACTCTTTTCAGCTTGCTGAAATGCCTTCTTAGCATCTGCAATGGCTTTCATGCCATTTATATGAGTTTCATCCAATAATTCATTAAGCTGATCAAGTTCCCCAGTAACAGCATCTAACTGTTGCTGGAGTTGCACCTGCTGGACGACCTTTTCTTTGATTTTTTGTTTCAGATCCTTCATCTTGACAACATAATCAGCTTCAGCCTGGGATATCGCAGCCTCAAATTCGCCTATGTTGACTGACAATTTCACTCTGGTCAAATCTTCGCGACTTGTCTGCATTTGCTCCCTCCTGAAGATAATCTGTTTCACTGCAGCATGGATCTTTTCATACCCAAAACCACCAAGTCCCATTATAACAAATTGGGATGACAATCGGGAAATTTTTGATGGTAGCTCTTCTAAGGGCACCCCCGATATGATGTTCCATATATTGTTCCACGCCTTACGTCGTGAAAAGCTGAACGCTTTGAGCATCTCTGGATCTGATTCAACATCTTCGTCAGAAGGGGGTATGTAATCTGGAATTAACATGCTTAAGGAAGTGCCTCGTTCTGCTCTTTCCCCTCTGACATGGGCTTCTTCACTTTCAATTCCCGTTGGGGCAGAGGCTGAAGCCTCATCTCCGGATCTAGCCATTACAGTTGATGGCCCTACATGATCAATTGAAAGATTTTAGTTGAATCTTAAAGGATAACAAAAGAATGGATTGTCTTGCAAATAAAGTACAATCACAAATATTGTTATCCCTTACCTAATGGTGGTTCAGCAACATGAAAAGACTTCTCCCCATCTTTCCCGGTTTCAACAGGATTTTCAAGATGGGTCTCAGGAGAGTTTATTGGATTTAGCACTACTTGAGCTAATGTTTCTGCAATGATAGGGTTGACATCAGTGTCCACACCCTCTTCAGGCATTGGCAGTTCAGCAGCTTCTACGGAAGAAACTGCATATTATTTTACATCATGGTTAGAAATATTTTTCTTTTAAAAGAAAAATTTGGGCGAAGGGTAACACTCACGCCCAAGGTCTTCTAAATCACATGACAATCTAGCATGATCATAAAATTCTTCAAAAGTCATTCCTTGATTCATCATTTCATCAAATGATACTTCAGAATCTTGGTTAGTCTCACCAGTGGGAGCATTTGCTATGTCTTCTTGCTGACTTATGTCCTGCAACCCCTGACCCTGGACAGCATCTTCAGTAGTGGGAGGGATACTGGGAATGGATGGCAGCTCTTCTCCAGGAGCTACCAAGTCAGCTTGAGTCTGTGGTTGTTCTACAGCACCCTCCACGGCCTTTGAAGAAGGATCAGTCCCTTCCCTCAAGGGGGAAATTGAAGAAGCCCCTGCAATCCTCAGAAATATGAGTAACCATATGATTATGGGTATAAAATCATGATTGTTCGAAGGACTTACCACTGCTAATAAAACGTTTAGCTAAGGATTTCCTCCTTCGTTGCCTTGGCTTCTTTTGCTTTTTTGGAGTTTCAGTTGTCTCCTTTATTGGCACTTGGATTGGCGAATGAAAGGCTATGTCCAATGCCTCATTCATGGCCTGCTGGCCTGGAGATATCTCGCCTGGTTCGCGAGGAGAATCAGCAGCAGCCCCAACAGCGGTACCACCAGGGCTATATTGTGGCGAAGGAACCCCGGTCCCTTTCTTTGCAAGCTGCAAGATGAAGAAAATAACTTCCTTAAGTAACAAAGCTTCAACTGAAATCAAGTTGCAAAGAAAATAAGGAAAGAAAACTTACATCTTCAGGAGCCACGTACTCTTGCCACTCCTCATCTCCAGAACCACTAGCCCCCTTAGTGGTGCCACGATCAATAATTTCCTTCACCTGCCTGGTGATAGGAACCGAATTATCAGTGGCATATATGAGCATTTCCAGCTCTCTGATGTAAGCCCACACTTCATTGGGGTTATCTCCGTATTGAAGGTCTTTGGAAGCTAGAAGATATCCTATCCCAGGAAGTTGTAGACCCTCACACAAATCTAGCCAGGCGGTTTCAGTATCACAGTATAAGCTCTGCCATAGCTGAACAGCCTCTGGTCTTAGATATAAAGGCTGTGAGGAAGGTCCTACAATTTTTGATTTTAATTTCTTCCCAACTCCTGCAACTACAGATAGAGAATAAGAAAGTGAGACTTATTTCTTTATAAAGTAGCAGTGATTGAAGTTATTACAATCAAATAACTCACCAGGAGCTGATGGAGTGGGTCTTTTAACTCTGGCCGGAGGATTATATCGGGCACGAAACCGCTTTGCTGCCGGTTGTGCCTCATCATCCCCATCATGATGATCTGAGGAATCAGTTCTAGAGGAGGAGTCTGTTGAACCTATTTCAGGAGGAGAAGCATCACCTTCATGAGGAAGAGTTTCTTTCTCTACAGCCCTCTTCCTCTTTCCCACTTGATATACAGGATGATTCAATATCCCTTTGGGGTATGATGCTATCCAGTGTTTGGCATAAAATGTAGTCAGATAATGTGCCGCTTTTTCAACTGGTAGATCAAATACTGCCCCAGTCTTCTCTCTTGATGTCAGCAACCATAGTTGTCGAGCAACCATCGGATGTTGCTCTAACCTGAAATGTACTGGAGGGGATACAACAATCTGTTGCAAACATTTGAATTGGCGTGAAAATCTATATGGAGCATAGGCCTCGCATATGATTTCTCCATCAATCCTGGCTACTAACACGCCATCCCTGCAAGCTAGCATGTATGCCCTCAAATCCAAAGGAGCTTTCCCATCATCAACAAACCGCCCAGATGGCGGACTTCCATAAGGAAAGAAGTTGAATTCCTTATACATGCTTAGTCTTACTTTTATGTCATAACCATTGACATCTAATGGAGCAATTCCAGAGAATGCTTGCACTGACGGTCTGAAAGAGCTTCCAGGAATTTGTAATCCATTCTGTACATTGTAAGTCCTGAAGTGAGTGGCGATCCATCCCCACAAAACCTGGAATGGTCCCACTATTCTTAAAGGAGATTTACCCTGGAAGACGTGAAGTAAACTCCTGTGGATCTTTGCTAAAATGGGGGTGGCTAACCCAACCATTTTTCCCTCAGCTAACTTGGCCGCAATGACGAAGGTCCCTGGCCTAACGCCTCCCTTCGAATCCCTGACCGGCAAAAGGTAAATACTGAGCCACATTGCCAAGAAACCCGCCAGACGAGTTTTCTTTGGAATTCTTTGATTCACTTCATAGCCCCATTTTTCAAACTCTCCTGCTTCTAGAGTTGGCCAGAATGTGCCAGGAGCTCCTCTCTTCTCAGGTTTTGGGCAAGTGGTAGGACGTCTGGGCCGGGTATCCTTGGATTTCTTTTTCTTGGATCCTTTTTCCTTTGGCTCCATCCCTTTCTTCTCAGTAAGAAACACCTTCATCCATTCTTCCGGATGGATATCTTTTCTGAAATGAGTTAATGAGGTCTCTGAACTCTTGAGCTTGTGAAAGATTTTGAATAATTCTCGAGCCAAAGCAGGAGTCTTCTCTGGATCATTCCAAGTCACCTTGGGAGGAATGAATTCATCATACATGTCGCCCAAGATTGGAGCTCCTGAAATCTTGTGGAAATCCCACAAACTGATACCTACTTCTCCATGAGTCAAGTGGAAAGAATTAGTCGCTGGACTCCAGTGGCTGAGTATCTCTGGCACGAAGATATCATGTCTGTAAATATATGTCTGCCCAACCCAAACAGCTTCATATATTGCAGCTCTCTTCAGATCCTCAATAAACTCTGCGCAAGTCTGTCGCACCCAGTATGCCCACATCCAAGTTGGCTTCACACCTCCCCCAGGGCGGAAATCCCAACTTTTCTTCCAGCCTTTGGACTGATCCATCTGAGCATCTCGGAAGATTGAAGGATGACAATGTGGTTGAAGCTCAGGTGTATGTTTTTTCAGATCTGGTGTGCAAGGGCTATGATGCATCACATAAGCCTTCTCTACTGTTCCAGCAGTTTGAAATACTCCTCCGCCTGAGATATTTGCTGAAGCAAAATTGGTATAATTCTGAAACCAAGAAAATGGAAGATAATTCTTTACTTCTGGAATAATGACTTCTTGCAGATGACCATGACCATACAAAGGTAGATAAGTGCAGTGAGGAAAGTCGTAATGATATTTCTTCAGATGCTTAGCCAAATCTGGAAGAGTGCTGTTTTTGACAGTATAGTAATCAGGGCCAATGATATTCATCATATCATCTATCCGCTTGCTAGCCAGTTCATCAAGTAATCCAGGTCTAAGAGCCATTGAATCTGAACAGGAGTTGAATAAATTAAACTCTTAAATGGGTTTTATTTTTCATAAAATTTGTGAAAGAATTTGAAAAAATGGCTAAGGCATTAAGGCGCGCAAGTATGGAGATGTCGCGCAAGTGGTACATGTGCCGCGCAAGTTTTGGTCGCGCAAGTATTACCGCGCAAGCACTATTACCTTGAGAGTAGCGCGGCAGCGAAGAAACAACGAAAACAAGAGACTTGCGCGACGAGGAAGACTTGCGCGGCGAGAGCTCGAAAAATCCGGAACTTCAGATGCCATCTACGGCCGGAAGCCGTGTATTTATAGGCCAGGAGGCCTACCTGCGCGCCATACCAGAGGGTTTAAGGCCTGCGCGACGCAGACTTGTGCGCCTCCCTCTGCGCACTGAAGACTTGCGCGCCGCCCTTTTCCTTTATAGGAATTCGATTTCCTCAGAGTCAAATCCTCATTTTCTCTCCGGATCCAACTCTGAGGGGGGACTTTTGTTGACGCTCCTTTCGTCACGGAATCTAAAGTTCGGAAAAGGGAATATCTGAGCTCAAAGTGATTAATCCTTTGAAGAAACATCAAAAATCGACAAAGGGATGAAAAAGGAGAACATTGCCCATAGGTCGCGCAAGTTCCCTCTTGGTCGCGCAAGTACACTTGCGCGCCGCCTCAACACTTGCGCGACCCCTTATGGTCGTGCAAGGGACTTGCGCGACAGATCTGGTAACCGCCCAGTAACCGCCCGGGGTCTTCTTTTGCCTATAAATAGACCCTGTGGGCCCCCCATTCGATAGATCTCTTTCCAGAAACTCGGATCAAAGCTCCCGACGCCCAAGTCTCTTCTCAAAGCTTCCAGAACACTTCTAAGGTAATTTCTTACCTAGAATGGAAGATCTAAAGGGAAGAAGGAAGGCCCAAGTGTTGAAACTTATCAAACACTTGCGCGCCAACTTAATTCCTTCAATATAACTTGCGCGTCCATTCTCTGGAAGAACCTCAAGAGGATGGGAAAGGGTTTAATAAAGAGTCGCTCAAGTAATTCAACTCTGGTTGAACATCGCGCAAGTATCCCTCACGTCGCGCAAGTATACTTGCGCGACCAACACTTGCGCGCCGACGCAAGACTTGCGCGACCTTCAAGACTTGCGTGCCCCTAGCTTTTTGGGTGCCCATCTTGCCCATTTTTACCCCTCTTAAGCCATTTCACCCTTCCTATTCAAGATTCAGTCTTCAAGATACTCTTCAAAAGCCATTTATGGCATGATTTCTTGATTTGACATCCTTATCTGAAAGGAATTCTGTGAAATACCTCTCAAACACCCAGTGATTTAAACATCTTTATGTCACCAAAGATTGAGAGTTCATTCATTTCAACCTCATCTTTTAAGATGAGAGAATCCTAACCTGGGTCTCCTTTTCAGGAATAAGACTCAGTCATAACCTTGGGCTTCCTTTTCAGGAGTAAGCCCCAAGTCCCCTAACCTAGGATTCCTTCTCAGGAATAAGTCCTAGTCATAAATCTTGGGCATCTTTCTTAAGAATAAGCCCCAATCAAGTCCTTTAATCTTGGGCATCCTCCTCAGGAGTAAGCCCCAAACCTTAATCCCTAACCTGGGTCTCCTTTTCAGGAATAAGACTCAGTCATAACCTTGGGCTTCCGTTTCAGGAGTAAGCCCCAAGTCCCCTAACCTGGGTCCCTTTTCAGGAATAAGACTCAGTCATAACTTTGGGCTTCCTTTTCAGGAGTAAGCCCAAAGTCTCTTAAAATTTCTCTTAACCAGTCATAAATTACCTTTGATTTGGGTTTCCTCTTTAGGAATAAAACCCAATCATAAGTCCCCTCCTAACTTGGGCATCCTCCTTAGGAGTAAGCCCCAAGATTAGAGTATTCAAATCTCCATGAAGCACATATAACTTTGTGGACCCTCTTCTTGGATTTTCTCCCTAAAAGTAAATCCTAAACCTTCGTCTATCTGGGCAGTCATCTATACATAAGCCCCAAAACAAATTCTTATGATTGCATCTTTTTTGGCACAATTGTCTGAATTTTACCAATACCTCTTGTTTCTCACACCGAGCATGACTCACGTGAGCTTAGAGTGTAAAAGTAATTATGACATTCATCTTTGAGCCATCAATCATAAAACATCATATCCCATTCCTCGAACTACATGGGTTCTGATTGCTTTTTTAAAACAAAGGATACGTAGGTAGCCCATTTATGGGTTCGATCCCAACATTGAAATAATCTCTGTCCTTCTGAATGACGATAAACTTCAAGTGCCCCACTGAGTGGCTTTAAAACCAGCCTGGTCATCAAAATGACCAAGAGACTTTTATAAAAATGTTTTGAAGGATACCATTGACCAAGAATTTCTAAACAAATATAGATGATTCTATATTAATGAAGAACCTCAAATACATATAAAAGATTCTCTAAATTTCTTGCATATTTAATCATTGATTGTTAAAACTAAAGGAAAGCTCATTTTATACTTGGTAATGTAATAAGGATTCACGAACTTAACTTAAATCTATAAAGAGAGTCCCGGAGTAGACAATAATTCCCCTCAAAAAGGTGTGATGAGTCCGACCTCCCATCCTCTCGACCAATGAAAATTCCTAAGCTTCATTAGCCCACAAGCTAATGAGCGCCTGCCTTTGGAAAGTAGGTCCAAACGGATGTGGAATCATTGGATGTTTCCGGTTCTACGAACAAACCCGTTAGAAACCGATCAGAACGTTTGAATCTCCCGTCCAGGAGGTCATCCCCGGATTCCGCGCGAAACAATGTCGTAACTCATGAATTTCATAAAAATAAAACATGTTCCTAGGCCTAATCAACAAACCCAAAATAGTTACAGTAATTCTCTTAATATCTATGATTGGTTATGATTTTCATAATATTTATGTGGTTTGGAATCCTTTTCAAATCACACCCAGAATCCCATTTTAATACTAAGAGATAATGAATAGTTTCTCTGAGGAATTAATAAATACTACCTCTTATATATGCTCTAACCCATTTTAAAACTCTCATTAATTTTATTTTTTTATATATCCTAAGAGAAGTTATAGAAAACTGGGTTATTTGGGATATACAAGTGTCTCACACATATAACCATAGGGAAATAACACTTTTTTATGCCCTCCTAAAATATCAATGAAAATGAACCCTTTTTAAGGGAGTCCTCTATAAATGCGAGGGAAGTACGATAGAACCCATTTTTTAGTTATCTTGATCCAATACAAACACTCGAGGTTTTACATGGGTATCGTACTCACCCTGGTTCCTTCCATTTACAGTTGCACGCAGCCCTCAAGGATTCACTTATGTTCCCCATTTAGAAAATTTCATTTTATTTTGATTCATGCCTAACCATCAATGAAGCATTTATGTTCCCTAGTTTCCAAAGTCACTTACTTTAGATCATTCCACCATAATAAATTTTAGGACTATATCAAATACATTTTCTAAGGTACGCCTTTCAAAAAACCATTTTCACTAAAGCATAATAATTTAACTATCAATATATATGGATGTATTTTAATTTAAAATCATGTGTAATTTATAATAATTTATTAATTTTAAAACTAGGTTCATTCATACTAGAGATATTCTCCCCTGGTTTTCAGCCCTAATTGTCCATCCTCAAAAATATTTAATCAGGTATTTATTTAATAATGTAGACCCTGATATTTGGGAAACTAGTGGAATCTACCATGAACCATGTTTCTTATCATGTTTATTCTGAATATCCACCATACCCAATTACCGTTTTCCATCCTCAATTATTACTAGTTAATGGGTTAAGGACATAAATGAATTGTGATTCAAGAGTAAATTCCCCCATACAATAACCATACTCTTTTATAAGGTAAATCCAGAAAGGTTCACTCATATGTATGTCCCATACTAAATAATATCTAGGTACTTTTCACATAGCAGTGCACAAGAAATTTCCTTAAATATATTGAAATACATCCTGGTAAAAAAAATTAAATAATAAAACACAACGGTCCTAAATAAGCTTCTTAATGAGAAACATGATTGGTGATAGTTTCATCAACATAGAAGGAAGAAATTTTTACCAGATATTTTAATCATAAAATTTATGAAATTACACATTAAATGGAACTAAACTCTTTGGGTTTTGATTATTTTCATTGTGATTCATAATAAACCTTTTTCTTGTGTCGAATCCATCTATCATAACACCATCTAAATCCTTATATGGAAAAAGTCCCGCACAACTTCCTATATTGATTAAAATTATAGAATAATTAAGAATTTTGAATTTATAATGAAATAATATAATTATCTCATTCAAGATTCTTGTTTATACATTGTGTTAATAAAAAAATATCAATAATATAAAATATGAATTATTAATGGGATATATTTAATGAATACTTTTAAATCTAAAATAGATTCCAAAAATAGATTACAGAAATAGAAAATAAATACCTTTTTGGTATAACTAAACTTCCAATATTATAAGTTAAACCATATATTTCTTATTAAATTATGATATAAGAGAATGTAGTGGAAATGTTGTAAAAATAATATTTAATTGGTTTTAATGATAAGAGTAAGATAAAATATTTTTTCATGATAAAACTTATGTAAAATATTTATAGAAATATTTTTTTCAGTAATCTCAACAACAAAACATTTATTGTATAACATTTTTCAACTCATTTAATAAATATATTACATTGATATATATTATCAAGATATGTTACCCAAGGTACATGTTTATTTTCATCCCATTAAATATATTATATAACTCTAAAAATGGAAGGTAAATGTATAAATAATTTGGACACAAATATAAAGCTATATAATAATTATTTTATATTATTATTTAGGTTTTAGCTGGAATTTTTTAGTAACCACAACTTTTTTGAAATATTCATTATGACACACTAAACATATGTTAGATAATTTATCAGTGATTATTATGTTATAAAGTTTTATGTATAAGGGATGTTATCTTTTGATTTATTTATAAAGATATGATATAATTTAAATACCCAAGAATTATAAAGACATCTCATGACATTTGTTTTAAAATTTTATTCTAAAGCATTATATTTTAATTGATTGAGATCTGGTAATTTAAATAATTTAATTTTTTATAATTTTGTATCAAAAAATAGGAATAATATTATTTCATTATCATTGTAAAAAAATAAAAAGATGATCATTTTTTATGAATAATTTATGAATAATTTTTTATATAATAATACACATTCCATTGGAATAAAAAGGATCATTTCCCTAAAGAATTTAATACTTTCTGAGAGAGGACATGTTGACTAAAAATAATTGAAAAATTTATAGAGAAAATTTGATTGGAATTTTTTTGCAGTAAAATAATTTTGTACATTATGTTTCTACAACTTGAATAATATTACCCTAATATAAGTAGATCAACTAGTAATAGAATTTTATCTTGAAAATAATTAAATATACTTATCATTTTAAATTACAATTATAAACCTATATAATCCTATAATTTTAGTAGGGATTTTAATTTTTATAGATTAAGGATGATACCTTTCCATTGACATTGTGATTCACTATATAAAAATAGTGTTATGGTTTATGAAATGGATTATACAAAACATAAAAAAAAAATATCTTTGAAAATTAAAATATAAATTATAAAAACCATGTTTTATTTTTATGATTGCGTTCTTCTTTGTTTTATATGTGATTAATTATTACATGTGTTATAAGATATATCACCTTTTACATTATTAGGCGTAATCTTGATTGAAAATGAAAATGAGTATTAAATTATTTAGTCCCCTATATAATTTTCTCTTTCTAATTGTTTTTACCATAACTATGACTAGTTTTTTAGGGGTCCACCTATAATAGGATATATTTCAATACATTATATATTTTAATTGGGTATTACCTCTAAATTATTATGTATATCTTTAAAAAACCAGGGATGATTTTAATTTAATCAATAATAAATAAATTTAATCCTCTACAGGATTGAATCTTCTTCTATTGAATAATATAATGGATCTATATATTTTATCTCTTGGTTTCATAGTTCTAGAGTCAACCACTATTAAATTAACATTTTTTGGAAAAGGATCACCCATGACCCCAATAGACATGAAGAAAATTGAGAATTACAAGGAGGCTTGGAGTTACGTTATTATTTCTTTTATTAAGATTGAATATTATTTTGTAATGGGGTTGATATTGGAAAAATTAAAATTGGAGTAAATTTTGAAAATTAGTAAAGGATACACCAAAGAGAATTATTCTTAATTATAATTTGATATCATTTTTAAGATTCCAAAAGTATTAATTTCATAACCATTAATGATTTATTTACATGGATAATCTTGTTTTTTTTATAAAAATCAGAGGTTTTGGTGAAACTAATATGGACACCACTGTGGTGAAGAAACTATTATGGATTATCTTATTTAGATTTAATTACAAATGATCTTCATCAAAATAAAAATATGTGAATTCAGGGGATGAAATACATGTTATTTTCATTACTTATAAAATGGAGAATTATATAATATTTAAAAACTCAATTGTAGACATGTTTTTCTAATAATATTAGAGAAGATTACTCTTAAAGAGGAGTAAGATTGATCCCTTTATGTAAGTAATAAAAATGAAAATTAACAACTTGATTATAATTATATCGCTCATTTCAAATAATTTTATAAAATTTGTCACAAAAAATTAATGAAAAAACCGTTAGAAATTTATTATTCTCAGGATATTTGGAATTTTTAAATTTATTTATTAAATAAAATAAATGAAATAAAAAAATATGATAATAAAAAATAAATATTCGAAGGCAGGAAATTTAAATAAATATTTAATTTGAAATTTTTCTTTGAGACATTTGATGATAATAATAATCTTTCAAGATATAAAAGGATACTCTTGATAAAGGAAGAGAAAATTGAAAATAGTTTCTCATATTATAATGAACATAAAGAAGAGGAATCCAATTAAAATATAAAGGATTCATTCAGTAATTAATTCAATAACTATGATTTGATACCAAATTTTGATCAATGTTTTTTCATGACGTTTTCTAATGGGGTGGATTAGATTTTTAAAAATTTATGAAATTAAAACAACACAAAATTCTATTTTGGTAACATTTTATAATTCATAATATATAATATTTTTCATTTGGGTATAGGGTTTCTAAAAAAAAATCTCTTCATTATCACCACTGAGGTCCAATATTTATTTTGGGAATTTAATATAATAACATATTCAAATAGGGATCTTAACAATTGAGTTGAAACAATTTTCAATTTATTTATAAAAATAAGACATCTAAGGCCCTTTAAAATAACAAATTCCCTGTGAATTTTGATATACACTATGAACAAGTAATGTGATCCTAATTGAAATGAAAAAATGTTAAATATTTGTTAAATATTAATTTTTTAAAGAAAAAAAATGATAAGAATAACATTGACATGAAATTTGATTTAGAAATCCATGAAACTCTAAATAATTAACTGACATTGATTGATTTTATACATTGAAAATATTTTTTTTGAATAAACGTCTTTTAAATAATATAATTATTAAAAAAATTCAGTAAAATAATTTTTCATACTTCTTTTGTTTTTATAGAATTATATAGAGAATTTTTTGAGCATAAATAATATATGTTTCTGCAATCCCATCATTTAAAAAAAATCTAATTAATCACTCACCCTCTCTTTAAATAATAATTTATTTCCTCTTAAATTATTTTATATAATCATTTATTATATAAATAAATCAATATTGATCTCATAACTCTAATAAAAGTAATAATAAATGTTCTCAATACATAAATATAATTAAATAACAAGTTATATTTCTTATCTCTAATAGATAAGATTCCATTTTAACAATCAGTAATGATTTAATGGTTGTTTTTTATTAATTTTTTATAGTGTATATACATAGAGTGGACTGGTAGTAACAATTCATAATGAAGAATTTAAATTATACTGGCAAAAACCTTCTTTGAATATATCTAGGGTAAACTTGATTAACGATTGGATGTAACTATCTATGTTTTTATATAAGAATCGTTTGTTCTTGAATACTTAGCATTGAGTATAATTTACGAATTTTTTTATCAATTAGGTCATATTTTACCAACTAACCAATTATTTTTGAGTATAACGACTTCTAATGTGAATTATAGCTCTTTAGGGAATATAAATAACGATGTTCATTGTAAATATTTTCATTTTATTGAAATAACCTCAAAGTAAATGAAATTAATTTTATGTTTAGAGGAATATGAGTGAAATTATTTTTTTAAATAAAAAATTAACAAAATAAAACATAAAATATCATATAAAGGATTATATTCAGGATAATTTATCTATAATACAATGAGTACATATCAATAATTTCATTGAGTAGAAAAAACATGTTCTTTTGTATTTAAAATTTCTATTTATTTGAAGGAAAATTAATCTAAATTTATAGTTTTCATTAAGTATAAAAATATTATTCATAATTTTGCAAGATTTGGGTTTAGTAGAAAACAATTTTTTATACTTTTAATCTTTACATTGAGTTTCTCATGAAATTATTTTTTATGTTACATTTCTATTAAATATTTAATTATTTATTGAGTGGTAGGTTTTAAAATACTTCATTGAACTAAATTTTCTATTTTTATTAATAAATTCTCAAATTTCTAGAAATAACTATCTAGTTTCCTTGATAAATTTGATATAATATTGGGTATACAGAATATAAAGTCAAAATTCATCTTATAATATTTTAACATTCTAAGACATCTAATCATCTCTAATATTTCATGAGTTAGCTAAGATAAACATTATTCATATAGTTGCATATGATTGAAAAATATAGTATATTGATGAATTTTAAGAATTTTTAAAATCCTATTCTCAATATAATTCTTAATATATTACTATTATATTTCTTTCTACACTTCAAATGAGGTTGATAAAAATTTCCAAAAATCCATCCATTTATTAATTATGAAATCCTGTAAAATTATACCACATTTTATATATTTTTAAAATAATTAGTAATAATACTTTTACAATAATAATCTTAACCATTATGTAAACCACTATAGTGGAATAAGTTTCATCTAAAGAGTTTTAAATAATTGATAATGATAATATTGATGCTTAAATATGGACAATCAAAAGAGAATAAAAAGTTTATTTTGTATGGATTGGTGAGGAAGAATTTAATTTTTGTGCCTGCCACAATTGTTGGCTGAAGATTGAGTCTCAAAAATGGATGAATTGTTTATCCCATAAAAAATTCTCTTTAAAATCGATTAAAACAAAGCCTTCCAATTAATTAAAACAACATAGTCTATTATATCATCTGATCAATATAAGTTTTAATATTTCAAAACATTTATTATGTCTCATTAAAATATTTATGAAAAAATAATTTAACAATTTAAATCAATGTAAAAACTTAAAAACATATATATACACTAATTAATATAAACTATCATATTATAGGATTCATTTTCATTTTTTAAAAAATATACATTTAATGAAAATAATTTGAGTAAAAAAACACACAATATATTTTAAATACTAGATGTTTAGTCTACAGCTGAGAGTTACTCCTCTGCACTTAGAAATTGTGTGCTACCTAGATGTTTATAAATAAACCTTTGATCCAAAACCTATATCAGGTATTGCAATAGTTTGATAACTATCTAGACCATATAGGGACCTCTTCATCTATTTTTGTGGGAGTATAAATAATACAGGTCACAACCGGACCTCTACCACAATAGGTGGGAAAAAAGAGTAAAAGGAGTTGAGAAGATATCTAAGTATCAAACCATTTAAAAGAAGTATATTTTCACGGACAAACCCATGTCGACCCTGAACCGGTCACCTGAGTCGGTCTGCGATATGTACTGAGGGTCATTCCTGATCCCCCCAAGATGGAAACCAGTGTTGGGAATCAATGTATACATGAGGGAACGCTTTTAGCCCAAGAGATAAAACCAGGACCAGATAAATAAATTGAAAAAACATAGAATGTGAAAAAAAAGACATCTAAAACTTAAATAAACAAAGAACTGATCCCGATAAAAGGTATTACTAAAAAGAAAAAAACCTAGTAACAAGACCCCACTACTATGATCTCTGTGTGACCCCTTGGTCCCCTCCAACCAAAATCCCAAAATTTCTCCCACATGAGCTACCATAATGAAAAATACTAAACAATTGTTGAACCTTCAATTGAAATGGTAACAGATACGAGTGAACACAAAAAATGCTAAGTAGGGATGTAAAAAGTAAACCACTAAATCCAAGGGTTTTATTACCCAAAGTTGTCCAATGACACAAGTTTTGAAATAAAATTATTGAAATAAGGTTTTACCATTTAACAGACTAACACCTCTTTCCCACTATGATAACAAACTCATGCTATATATTATTTCAAAAACAATTTACAATTCATTAAATAAAACCAAACAAGTGATATCAGGGCTATGCAAAAGGGAGACAGGTAAATAATACAATCCGAAAATAAACCAATGCAGTAGAGAATAAAGAAGAAATACAAGCTGAAAATAAACCAGTGTACCCTAAAATAAGAAAGTAATACAAGATGTAACAATGTGCGATCCTGAACATACATAGAAAACCCCTGGATGCACTCGGTTCAGAACCACCTTCCAGCATATGGTGAATCCCCATAGTCTATAACCCGTTGATCTCCCTCACAATAAAATCATTGGAAAATCCCACCTAGCCTCGCTATCTACTAGGGGGAACCAACCTATCTAACTGGTGCTGATGAGTATCTATCATTATATAATCTATATGACACTCAAGAACCGATGGTGGTTATTATTACATTGTGTATGTAAGAGGCCCTCACATGCCTGACTCATCTCACCTCACTTGGCTACCCTAAACATAGACACCGATATACGATAATACCTAAGGAATATTCCTCCTATAATGGTAACCCGTATTTATAAACATACATTTCATATCACATGAAGGTTCCAACCGGACTGCTATAACATATAAAATTTAAAACAGTTCAGAAAAATTTTAAGGTTTCCAACTAGACACACACATTTATTCAAAATATTCTGCAAAAACCACTCATATATTTAAAAATATAAATGGGCCCTTATGTTCTAAAAACATAATCCAATAATTCACAATTATAGAATATACTTTTACCCTTTTTCAACCCACGCAAAAACATGTTTCAAAACAAATGACCAAACCATAAAGAACACATTATAAACCAAGATATTCAAAACAATTAAAGAAACATCAAATCCAAATTTAAAATAATTTTTAGAATCCACTCACGGGGACCACATTATTTGAAAACTAAAGTCCATTTAGAAAACAAATCATCCAATAAAACATCAATTTCCTCAAAACCATAACTAGGAACCTACTTTATTTATATATCACAAAAAATACAGAAAAACATCAAACCCTTTCCAATACATTTTAACGCGTCTACCATGCTATACCGACATCAAACGACACACACCCAAAATCATCTTTTAAAATCAAAAGAACACCAATAAGACATTTTAAATCCTTGACCCTAAAAAAACAACTTACCAACATTATTTTAAAGGAAATCCAACTAAAAACATTGAATCCATTAAACCCTTAAATTTTTTTTTTAACATAATAACCTAGCCATAACACAACAAAACCAAGTTCATTAACAAACTATGTCATTGAAACATAATAACAACGATACATTTCATAAATTCCCAATTCCTTCTTAAAGAAACATAAGGAATTCCAAAAAGATTTGTAGGTATCATAAAATTATTCATTATACACTAAAACTCATTTAAAACCTATTTTTAATAAATAAAATAAATTCCAAATTTCTATAATAATTTAAAAAAGGGTTCTATTGAGGTGAAAAACTAGTAAATAAATTTATTCAAAATGGAAATCATCAATGGAAAGGCTTTAGAAAATAAAAACATGGAAACACCTACTAAAACCTTGTGTGATTGGAATGAAACTTCAATGGGAGGCAGAACGATGGCCCACAGACAAAACGGACATCCTAATTCCAATAGAAACCCGAGATACACATTAACTCAATAATTTAGGGTTCACCCAACAAGAAACCCCAAGTTTAACCCCTAGAAATTAAGTGAGGAGTGGAGAATATGGGAAAGATAACTCACTAGATTAAACTGCTAAAGGGAGGAGCTGCTACCAAAAAAAGCACCATATGGGAGGAGGTGTGTGTGAAAGGAGGGGGGGGGGGGGGGTAAGGAGAAGATAGGTGGTGTGCATGAGGGATAAAAAAAGTAAACAAAATAATAGGGAGAACGGGTGTGGGTGAGGGGATAATGGGGAGAGAGGGCGTGAGTGTGAAGGGTTATGGGGAAAGTGGGGGAAAGTGGGAGATAAAAAACAAAGAAAAGAATTAACGGTGAGAAAGTGGTGTGTGATTGGTAAATAAAGGAGGGGGGGTGATTGGAGAGAGGGAAAAAATAGAAATAAATGTTGACAGAGGGGTGATGCGTGAGGAATAAATGAATGTGGGGAGGTGAGTGGAGAGAGGTGGCGAGTGATTGGTAAAATAACGAGGGGGGAGTGATTGGAGAGAGGAAATAAATATCAATGAATTAATAGTGGAAAGAGGGATTAATGGAGAGAGGGAGTGCATGACATAAGAAAAAATATAGAGGCGTGAGAGAAAGAAATAATAAAAAACATTTCTGTATACACAATAATGTTGTTATTATTTTTAAGTATTAAACATTTACTTTATTTCATTCTAATAATGATTTATTATTTTATGTAATGGGTAACTACAGGGGAATCCGAGCTGACCACCTAGTTAATTCCAATCATGCGATGCCCGTACACAGATCCTAAACACACCCAAAAACATCAAATATAAAATAAATAAATAAACACACACTCAATCCACACCATAAAGAGACTAATTGAAACAAAGAAATAACAAAATAAAATAATTTAGAAGGTCATGTTGTGACAATTATCCCCAGAAAAAAACCTTCTGCCCCCAGAACGTCACTCAGATAAAAGTCAACCAAAACACGGGTCAATGCATGACCAAAACTGTTGGAAAACAATGAGCCTCGAGCTGAGTATTCACTCCACTTGTCACACCTAACCGACTCAAAGAAAACCCATATTACAAAATAAGGGGAGAAAATGAGAGGGTTATCCCCACCACAATAATTCACCTAACTCAAGAATTTAGAACCCAAACACCCCACCCACCGGGACTTGGAAACTCCCAACCTAACATACTGATTTCTCCACATGAGTTGAATAGGACCATTGAGACTTAAACAAAAAACCACTACAAGGACACCCAACATTCTGGGTCACTGAAATAAATAACTCCCTATAAGACCACCACTAGAAATAAGAATTCCCCACACAAATCTAAAACTCCCCAACAAATCACTTCTCTAAACGATCACTATTAAAACCATGACCAACCCACACAAGGGAAAAAACCCTTTTAAGAAAAAACTAACGATTCTAGAGGTCACATTCAAGAAGATTAAAAATATTACTATCACAAAAGGATAAGTTCATTACACCATCACCAAAAAAGATGAACTTACAATGTAATGGAAATAAGAACAAGGGAACCTTGAATGTCTCTATTCCAAGACAAAAAATAAAGTGTCAAGAAAAGGTCTCACATGACTATGACATAATGACTGTGCACGAGGTTCACCATGAGACCTAAGGTTAGGGCTCTAAAGGCTGAATTATATTATGCCTCAAAGTTATACATTAGATTCCCCTGATCAGAAAACCATCCTCAAATGATGCTTCCCACAAATATTGCTCTGTTGACCTGAATGACCACAATGATTACAAGACTTCGGAGGGATGTGGCCCAACATCTTGAAATTCTCGAACCATCCATACTGATGGCACACCCAAAGGAATATTGATGAACTAGATTCCATGATCAATGAAGATAACCTCTTAGGGAAGGTTACTCTTGCATGAACACCTCACCAGATAAGGAACCTTAATAAAGACCAATTATCACCAACCACTCCCCAAACTCCAATATTGATAAGCCAACCAACCTCCACTGGTCCCAAACTGAACCGTTAAACAAACATGAAACGTCATGAACCTTAATAGCCTAGGGAGTTCGCAACCACCCAAATAAGTACTCTACTTCAGTCAAATAATTACACCACCTCTAACAGACATACAACACCTCAAATGGCGATGACAATTAAATGAACTAAAATCTGGGCATGACTCATCGACAACACTAGGGACCTTTCTGGGCAGTATAATTTGAATAACACAAGAAACAAAAAAACCAAAACATTCCTCAAGGAAAAACACAATAAAAAAGAACACCCCAAACCAATGCAACTGGACTAGAATCCAATCAAACATAAACACAACTAAAACTCTCTTATCCAAAATCACAATTTTCCTTTAAATTTCTGAACTACCTTATCCTAATGTCATTTTTTCAAATACCAAAAAATATTTTCACAAGTCAAAAATATCCACTCCCCATGTTAAAGCAATTTCCAAAACCTTTATATTTTAAAACACATATAAGGAATCTGATGGATCATCACATGTGTGTCCACTAATTTCCATCCATATCACCCATGGAATCCTATGGTTCCCGACACACTTATTGTACACACCCACACACATGTGATCTTCCATAAAGAGTACCAAGGGCCACATCCTTTCTTCATCAAAACCCAATCATTTACTAAAATTATTCCATTTGGAAAATTCCCTTTTCCAATTTAATATCATTTTAGACAAATCATATTCATTTAAAAAAACCCACATCCATTTCTAAATTCACTCTTTCACCAACCGTATAACAACACTTCTTTTATTACAAACATCAACATGATATATTTCATAAACGCTTTACTTGATACAACATGGATGATCAAGAGGTACTGTGTATTTGGGGCATAAGATCATTATATATCAACTTAAAACATTAAATACAACATCTTTATTGAAAACATCCTTTACATGACCACTACATTCCCTGGTACTTAGCATTGCATGGGATAACCTGAGGACATGCATAGGAAAATGGTGAGATATAAAGCCCAGTAAGTGAATAAACATATAATAACATAATTAATACAATAAATTTTAGAAAATAGTCATATCAATGGAAAAAAATAGAAACATGAACATAAAGGCTTGATAAAGCATGATAATCATAACATGGAAGTGTGTCAAACACACTTAACATTGAATTAGCATGAGCCTAGCCTAATTTCACATGGAGCATGAGTAAACCCTAATTTCACATGAATCATGAGTAACACCTCATTTCACTTGAATTAGAACGAGTCAACAACCATTTCACAAGATGTATCATGATACTATACTTTACCCAATGCGTTGGAGCCCTATTAGGGCACACCATTCTTAAACATTTCATTTCATGCATAAGTGTGCCACATGGATCATGGAATCAAACAACATCTAACATTATTCCGCAATTAATTAATGTGGAATAAATACATGAAAGTACCCTTCGATTTTTATATTTTTATAATGGTGAATACCCTTGATTGAGACATGGGTATGGTATTCACTACACAATGATCTTGGCTTGGAAAAACATTGTGCAATTTCGGTAGCAGAACGACATGACATAAGGATTCATAAAAATGGATGATGAGGGAGAAAAGGGTTTCTAATCATATATACCTAAAATGGAATGTAAGGCGGTCATAGAGATACATTTACTAACAAACATAATGGAATTTAGATGCATAATACATAAGAATTACTTGGATGTAAAAGAGGAGAGAGAGTTCTCTCAAGAAATTTTAGCATGGTAATTGGTGTGAATGAGAGGTAGTTAATGAGATTTAAATGGGAATCCCATCATCCAAGCATAAAGATAACAGTATGGGGGAGGTGATAAATCATACCCCAACATTTGCAATTGAAAAAGGGCATAACAACTTAAATAAAATTAGACAAAAATTAGTAAGGAAGAAATCCCTTACTTGGAAGAAATATCCCAAAGGCTTGGGAGAGGCTTCTTGGGATATTGGGTCACCTTTAGAGGATTATAAAGTGAGGAGGGACGAGTTTGGTTGAAATAAAAATCTTTGAATGAGGAGGAAGTGACAACTTGGGTGGGATTATATAGGAAATGAGAGGGAATTCTTTATTATTTAGTTTTGGGACACCTCACATTAAACTAATCAAAACCTCAAACCAGCCCATGGTTTTTTCCCATGGTTTTTGACCAAAGAGGATATGAAAAAAATATTTTATAAGGCCAATGACCTATGTTCTTAAAATAATAAGTTTGATTATGTGGAGGTGATTCACACTCTCAAGGAAAACAATTTAAAAATACAAAATGTTTTATAAGCCTTGAAGGATCAACTGAAGATTTGTAAAATAAATGAAACTAATATAAAATCACTTATTTAATTGTAAAACATATATTGTACGCACATAATGCTTATATTATTTTATTACATCACTATTAGGTCATTATGATGTCATAAAACACATTATGTATTTAAATGGTATTTAGTTTTTTCCCAAAAATTCGACTGTCTTAGAAACTTATGAAAATTCACTGTTGGATAATTTCGACGTCCTGATTCCAAAAATAATATTCTTTTTATCTAAATAATTTTCTACGTATGTGAATTTTTACATTTAAAATAAAAAATGACATTTCTAAAAAATTCATGGGTTTTGACAAAAACATCTTTAAAACCGTAATACAAATTACAATTGCATTCATAAAATTATATAATCATTTATATTTAGTAAAAAGTAATTTAATAATAATAATATTTTATTAAAATATTTTTTAATTCAAAAATCCATTAATTCGTCAAAATGGATTTCTCAATTGAATATTAACTAAAATACTATTTGTGCATTAAAAACAATTTACAAAGTAATAATGATAAAATTAATGCACATTATTTATACAAAAATAATGTACATAGTAATACTGCTTGGGTCTTGTTACATAAACACTTATAACACCCACATAAGACCTAATGGTAAGGTGTGCGATGCTGACAATCTCTTGGTGTGGCTCAGATAACATTTCCTATGGTGGTAATCTCTATTAACAATCAATTTTCCTGTAGTCAGTTTTTCTCAATCATAATGTGTTCAAGCTCGGCTTGGTCTTGGTCAGAAGCAAAACCCACTGAAGCCAGATCCTTTCCAAAATCCGATAAAAGGGCTTCGTACGGGGAAAGTCTACTGGATGAGGCCATCACTTCCTTTGTCTGAGTAAATTGGATTTGTTAAAGCCCAATATTTATACTAATCATGTGATCACTATTCAATAGCTATATTAGAAATGGTCACGATTCATAACTGTATTTTAAAATATAGAAACATAAAACTAATAAAATTCACATTTTATAAAACCATAATAATACATTTAATTAGATCATGAGGAATTACCATGAATGAATGTTTGTGTCGGTACAATATTCCCCCCTTAAGAAATTTTACCATTGAAATTTCCTTTTCCCACTCTAAAACAAATGTGGGTAAATTTTCCTTATAACATCCTCCGATTCACATATTTCTTCTTCAAACTTTTGGGTTTTCCACAACTCCAAACCAAGGGGCATTGTCTTATTTCATAGAACTTTTTCTCTACGATCTATGATCTTCTCTAATTTTTCCTCATAAGAAAGATCATTCTATAGCTACACTACCTCTCAAGAGAGTAAATTTGAAGGTTCTAGTATGTACTTATTTAAGAGGGAAACATGAAAGACATCATGTACATTGGCCATCATAGGTGTAAGTGCAAGTCGATAGGCCACAGCCCCAAACCGATCAAGAATCTCAGAGGGGTCGATGTACCTATGATGTAACTTCCCTTTCATTCCAAAAATCATGACCTTCTTCCATAAATATATGTGTAGAAATACCATCTCTCCAACATTAAATTCAATGTCTCATTGATGGTTATCTATATAACTCTTATATCGGCCCTAGGCTGCCTTGATATGCTGCTAAATGGTTTTCACTTTATTCACCATTTTTTGATCATTTCTTGTCCCAGCATCTTGCACTCACTAACTTCATCCCAAGATGCCGGTGTTTTGTACCTCTTTCCATATGGGGCTTCATAAGGTGCCATTCAGACGCTTGAGTGGAAACTATTATTATAGGAGAATTCAACCAGATGAAGATGTTGGTCCCACCCTCCTTTAAAGTCCATATTAGATGATCTTAACATATCATCCAATGTCTGAATAGTTCGCTAAAATTGGTCATCAGTTTGAGGATGATAGGCCGTACTGAAGTTTAGCTCAGTATCTAGAGCAAGTTGAATACTCTGCCAAAACATAAAGGTGAATCTTGGATCTCGATCAGATAGAATTGATAGTTGTACTCCATGCAGCCTTAACACTTCCATGATATATATCTGTTCCAGTTGATCCAATGAGAAATCCCCCCAAATTTCAATAAAGTGTGCATAATTTGTAAGACGATCCACAACAACACAGATTGCATTGCTGCCTTTGGATGTCTTCAGAAGTCCGGTGACAAAGTCCTTGGTGATGTTTTCCCATTTCCATGCTGGTATGGGTAATGGTTGCATCATCCCCTTAGACATCTGCATCTCTGACATCACTTGCTGACACACCAGGCACATTGATGTATACTTAGCGTTCTCCTTCAACATATTATCCCACCAATAATACTCTTGGATATATCAATACATCCTTTTGTTTCATGTGTGAATAGAGAAATTTGAACTATGTGCATCATACAAAAGTTCCTTCTTTAGCTCTAGACATGATGGAACACATATTATTTTCCCATGTATCACAATTCATTCTTCATTAACATTGAACTCCGATGATTTATCTTTTCAAATAGATTCCACATTCTTCTAAATTCCCACATCATCATTTTGATCATACTTTAACCTTTCCAAAAGAGATGATTGAGAAATAATTTGTGAAGGGATTGATGATGTTACCTTCTTTATGATTCCCATGTCCATCTTCATCATGTCTAAGAATATTGGATCCTTCTCAATTCTCAAAAATGATATAATCATTGGGTTCTTTCTACTTATAGCATCCTACACCCTCTTCTCTTTTCAAAGGTGGTATTGGATCGAGCAGTCATAGTCTTTGATCATCTCTAACCATCTTTGTTGGAGCATGTTCAACTCTTTCTGTGTGAATATAAACTTGAGGCTCTTGTGGTCCATATATATTTCACACTTCTCCCAAAAGAGATAATGCCTCCAAAATTTTAAAGCGAAGATCACCGCAACCAATTCCAAATCATGTGTTTGAAAATTCTTCTCATGAACATTCAATTACCTTGTATCATAGGCAATGACTTTGTCATTTTTCATCAACACACATCCCAGTGCCTTCTTCGATGCATCACTTAATACCACAAAAAGTTATCTAGTTGTGGGTAAAGTGAGTACGGACATAGTGATAAGCCAAAATTTTGACTCCCTAAATCTTTCTTTGTATTCATCAGTCCAAGAAAACATTACTCCTTTCCGATTTAGCTTGGTAAGAGGGTTGGAAAATCCTGAGGAATTCACGAATCGTCTATAATATTCAGGTAACCCCAAGATGCTACAGATATCTGTTACCGATGTTGGCCTCGGCCATCCCTAAATTGCATCTATTTGGAGGGATCCACATATATCGCATTGATTGTGATGATATGGCCCAAGAATGAGACCTACTTCAACAAGAAGATACACTTGCTATACTTTTCATAGAGATTATCCTTCCGCAAGGTCTCTTGTAAGGTTTTTAGATGCTTTTCGCGATCCTCCTTGGTTTTGGAGTATATCTGAATATCATCTATAATGACTACAATTTTTTTCTAGGTAATCCCTAAGACTATATTCATCAATTCCATAAAGATTTTTGGAGCTTTAGTAAGTCTAAAAGGCATTACTATGAATTCATAGTGTGTGTATCTTGTATGAAAATCATTATTGGGGATAACTTTCTTCTCCACCATTACATGATAACATCCTGAACGAAAATCAAACATGGAGAAGTATTCTACTCCATGAAGCTGTTCGAACAAGTCATCGATTTTTGGCAGAGGATACTTGTTCTTTATAGTGATTTTGTTATGATGGCGATAATCGATGAAAAGGCGCAGTGACCCATATTTCTTCTTGACGAAGAGGACTGGTGCACCCATGGTGATGTACTTGTGCATACAAACCCTTTATCTAGACTCACCTGTAGTTGTTTCTTCAGCTCCTCAATCTCCATAATAGTCATTCTCTATGAAGTCTAGGATAATGGCAATACCTTGGTACAAGATCAATTTATAATTCAACATCTCTTCTAGGAGGAAGACAAGGAAATTCCTTGGAAAACATTTCAGCAAATTAACTCACAATAGGCATGTCTTCAAAGATGGTTTCCTCCTTTATACTCAATAATCTGAGCCAGATACGCATGCTCATAGGGTAGTAATATCTGTGCTTGAGATGATGGAGCTAATGAAGATTCATATTCCACATTGCACTTGTATAGAATCCTGGGTCGATTATCTACATGGAGAGTGATTTACCTCTGATGATAATTTATGTTGGATCTATATAAGGAAAAACAATCCATGCCAAAAATGGCACCAAATTCCACCAGAGGGAGTATGTTGAGGTTTACTGGGAAATTCAATCCATATATTATGATAGGGGTGAGTTATAATCACGAGATGCAATGATTTCTCCCTTTTTCGTACTCACTGACATCTCCACATCCATGATTTGTGATGGTGTTGGGATTGTTCTACTAAACATTTAGAATATAAAAGAATGAATAGAACCAAAATACAAATTAATGTTCTCTTCTCTTGAATGAATAACTAGCGTACCTGTCACCAGTTCATTATTTTGGTTCACTTCTGCAGTAGTCATGGAAAAAGCTTTCCCTTACTACCTTGGAATTTTTTTGTTACATCGGAAAACCCTTGCCTTAGGGCACTAATTTTCAAGCTTCCCTGTTTGTTTTTAGTTGTAGTAATGAACAATGAATTGAGGTACGAACGGAGCGTTTCTATCCACCATTATAGCCACAGGTTTTTCTTTTAGGTAGTTAACAGCTAGGTGCCCTTATCTTCCACACCTAAATAATTTCCTTGTCCTCTTCAGGCAATTTATGGGGAGCTTTTTTCCGCACATTTGGCAAGTGGGGTGCTAGATCTTCTTAGCACCATTTGATTTATCCATCAGAACACCATCATTTACGTCCACCTGACTCTTCTTATCTCCATGATACCCCTTAGATTCTCTGATCTCCATTCCGACCTTGAGGGAACATCTGATAATTTCCTCAAAGCTGTCGAAGACATGGATTGCCAGCACTTTCCATAGGCTAGGTTTTCTCCCACCAAAGAAGTAGTAAACCTTGTATTCGGGGGTAACAAAAAAGCTGGAGGCATATCGTGGAAGCCTTAAGAATTATTCCTCCTACGGTCCAACATACTCGTCATCATGTTTCTTGAGGGAAAGGAAGTCCCTTTTCATCCTAAGTCGGAGGTGTGTAGAATATATTTATCGAAAAACAACTTCCAAAAATCAATCTATTCTAACACCATGATATACTTTTCAGGCCTCATATTTTTGATCAAATTCAACCATTGATCAGCTTCACCCTCTTTATGATAATCAGCCATGAGAACCTTCTCTTGTTCTGAACATTGAAGGATGGAGAAGATATTTTCAATGGAGTTGATCTATTGTTCGGTGATTGAGGGATCAGATGATCCATTGAAATTAGGAGGCCTTTGTCTCATGATGCTATCGATAGTGACTAGTTCTTTCATGGGGGGGGGGGGGGGTTGAATGTTCCTCTTGACCCATGATTCTATTCAAATCATGAGTTAACTGAGAGACAAGCGTGGAACAGTTTGCAATTCCCTCTCCCATCGAATTGGGAATCTCATTAGCACAGTCATCACATTGATCTTCACTTTGGTTTTTATCCAAAGTCCTCCTATTACCGACTATTAACTGGAATAAAAGGAAATTTAGGGGTAGCACAAAAAGGGTAATCCATGGAAAAAAACTGATGACTTTTAAATAACTTTTATTTCCTTAACATAGGAATCCATAGTCTTCACTCAATGGCATTCGTGATATACTTTATTACATATATTTTTAGGTGCATTTTTGTCATTCCCATAATAAGGGTCCATACTATGCTTGTTAATTTACCAATGCATATCCCCCGAGAGTTTCATTAGAATGAGTGCATCAAGACCCACTTTTTTGTACCAGTTCCCATTTGAGTCTAGCTCAAAGCGGTGTTTTTGGGTTTCACCCCTATGATACATCTGTGTTACAACCTCCTCTACCTGCTCTATCGAGACATGGATGTATTTTATTTATCATCCAATTTCTCAATACTCACCAATACTTAGGGATGTTTTTATATTTTTTATTCTTGTCTCTATGTATTGACTAGGGTTTTCTAATCCTAATCCTAAAAATTACTAAACCTCTCTCTAATATCAACTATAACAACCTTGCTATTATTATAAACATAAACATGATTTATTACATAAACTCATAACTTGATACAACATGAATGATCGAGATGTATAGTGTATTTGGGGATTAGATTCATTACATAAAAACTTAAAACATTAAATAAAACATCTTTATTGAAAATATCTTTTACATGACCACTACATTCCCTCGTACTTAGCAATGCATTGAATAACCTGAGTACATACATAAGACAATGGTGAGATATAATGCCCAGTAAGGGAATAAACATGGAATAGAATGAGGAATAAAATAAATGTTATAAAATAGGCATATCAGTGGAGAACAATAGAAACCTTAACATAAAGGATTGATAAAGCATGATAATCATAACATGGAAATGGGGTAACAAAAGTTAACATGGAATTAACATGATCCAAGGCTCATTGCACATAGAGCCTGAGTAAACCCTAATTGCAAAAAAATAATGAGTAAAACCTCGTTGCACTTGAATTGTCATGATTCAACACCCATTGCACATAACATATCGGGATACTATACTTTACCCAATGCATTGGAGCGCTATTTGGGTGCACCCTTCTTAAACATTTCATTTCATGCATAAGTGTGCAACATGGATCATGGAATCAATCAACATCATAAGTTATTCCACTATTAAGTAATGTGGAATAAATGAATGAATGTAATATTCAATATGAATATGTGGATAAAGTTGAATACCCTTGATAAATACATGGGAATGGAATTCACTACACAATGATATGGGCTTGGAAAAACACGATGCAATTTCGGCAGCCTAACGGCGTGACATAAGGATTCACGAAAATGGTTGATGAGAGAGAAAAGGGTGTCTCATAATATATACATAAAATGGATAGTAAGGGGGTCATATAGATACATGTACCAATAAACATAATGGAATTTAGATGCATAATACAAACGAATTACTTGGCTGTAAAAGAGACGAGATAAATCCCTAAAGGAATTTTGGAAAGGAAACAGGTGTACATGGGGGGTATTTAATGAGAGAGAAAGGGGTCTCACATCATAAATACATAAAGAGGACAGTATGAGGAAGGTGCAAAATCATACCCCAACATTTGTAATTGAAAAAAAGGTCATAAAAACTTAAATAAAATTAGACAAAAATGAGGAAGGAAGAAATCCCTTACATGGAAGTGTTATCTCAAAGGCACGGGAGAGGCTTGAGAGAGGCTTCTTGGGAGCATGGGGAACCTAGGGATGATTCTAGAGAGAGTAAGTCAGGGGTTTTTCGATGTCCATATGTTTTGAGTGAAGAGTAATTGGGAGTTTGGGTAGGATTATATAGGAAATAAGAGGGAATTCATTATTATTTAGGTTTGGGAAACCTCACATTAATCAAATCAAAACAACAAACCATCCTATGGGTTTTCCCATGGTTTTTGTCAAAGTGAAGTGAAAAACAATATTTTATAAGGCCAATTTCTGAACATATTATAATAATAGTGTTGCTTATGTGGAGGTGAGTTACACTCTAAAGGAAAACAATTTAAAAAGACAAAAAGTTTTATAAGCCTTGAAGTGTCCACTAATGCTTTGTAAAATAAAACAAACAAATCTAAAATAACATTATTTTAATGGTAAAATATATATTGTCTGAATATAATGATTATAGTATTTTATTACATCATTATTAGGTCATTATGATGTTATAAAACACATTATATATTTAAATGGTATTTAATTTTTACCCAAAAATTTGATTGTCTTAGAAAATTATGAAAAATCACCATTGGATATTTTTAACATCCTGATTCCAAAAATAATATTCATATTATCTAAATAATTTTCTAAATATGTTAATTTTTTACTTTTAAAATAAAAACCATCATTTATCGAAAATTCATAGGTTTGGACAAAAACAGCATTCAAACCTTAATAAAAATTACAAATGCATTCATAAAATTATATGATCATTTATATTTAATAAAAAGAAATTTAATAATAATAATATTTTAACAAAATATTATTTAACTAAAAAATCCATTAATTCATCAAAATATATTTCTCAGTAGAATATTAAAAAAAATAATATTTGTTCTTTAAAAACAATTTACAATGTAACAATAATAAAATGAATGCACATTATTTATACAAAAATAATGTTCATAGTCATAATGCTAGGATATTGTTACATAACCCCTTATAAAACACACATAATACTGAAGGGTAATTTCTGTGATGGTGACAGACTCTTTGGGTGTCTCGGATAACATCGCTCAGGTGGTAATCATTATTAACTTCCACTTATCCCATAGTCAGTTTCGCTCTTGCTTAACGTGTTCAAGCACAGATTGGGATTGGCCAAGAGCGAAGCCCAGTGATGCCACCTCCTTTCCGAGATACATAAATTGGGTTTTGTATGGGGAAAGTGTACTAGATGATGCCATCGCTTCCTTTGTGTGAGTAAATTGGATTTTTTTTAAAGACCTATATTTATACTAATCATGTGATCACTATTAAACGGGTATATTAGCCATGGTCACAATTCATAATTGTATTTTAAAATACTGAAACAAAAAACCAAAGATGTTCTCATTTTATATAACCATAATAAGACATTTAATTAGATAAAGAGGAATTTACATTAATGAATGTTTGGGTCATTACAAAGTGATACCAAACAGAGTACAACATACAAAAAACCACTAGAATGAGGAACTAGTAGTTATACATAACCCAATGACATGGTCGTGAGTCATGACCTGAGTAAGAGTAAACAACTAGGATAAACTTAAGCCATGCACTCATACTCCACATGGGTCACTACTTCATGTGAGGTCGCGACGTGACACCGGCTTGCCTCCATTGTTATCCCCCAATCCAAAACAAAGACACAAGACTCAACCCCAAACTACCCCTGGAAACGCAAGGTTCAATATGAGAAAGGGTTCATGACACCCTTCCCGCACTTACCTCTCCAGTCCTAATAGTCCTAATATTCATCTACCAAACACACCAAATAACAAGGGCCCCATCTGATACCATTTTGTCACGAACCAACCCTGGTCGACCCTAAACTGGTCACCCGAGCCGGTCCGCGACATGTCCCGAGGGGTGTTCCCAATCCCCCGGGATGGAAACCAGTGCAGGGAATCAAAGTATACATGAGAGAACGATTTAATCCAAATAGATAAAACTATTACCAGATAAATAAATAGAACAAACATAGCATCTAGAAAAATGATAACTAAAACGTAATTAAACAAAGAACTGATCTAGATACAATTTATTACCAAAAAGAAAAAAACCTAAAAAACAAGACCTCACTTCAATGATCTTTGTGTAAACCCTTGGACACCTACAACCAAAATCCCCAAACTACTCCCACATGAGCACACACTAAGAAAACCCATGAAGAATTGTTGAACCTGCAACTAAAATAGGAAATTATAGGCATGAGCATAAAAAATGATCACTATGGATGCCAAAATAAAACCACTGAATCCAAGTATTTCCTTACCCAATGTTGTCTGATGACACATGTTGGGAAATAAAATTATAAAAATAAGGCTTTCAGGTTTAAAAATTTAAATCTCTTTCCAACTAAGAGAACTAAATCACACCATATATTATTACAAACAAAATTTACTCTTCTTTAAATAAAACCAAACAAGTAATATTAGGGATGTGGAAGAGGGAGATAGGTAAATAATACTAGTGAAAAACAAAACAGTGTAGAAATAAAATAAACACGAAATATAAACTGAAAATAAACTAGTGTAGCTGAAAATAATCATGAAATAAAAGCCAAATAAATGGGAGATTTTGAGCATCCCTAGAAAACCCCTATATGCACTCAGTTCGGAACCACCTGTCGGTGTATAGTGAAGTCCCATAGTCTATAACCCACTGATCAACCTCATGATAAAATCACTGGCAAATCCCACCTGGCCTCTCTATTTATGAGGGGGCACTAACACGTCTAATCAGGGTTAGTGAGTAACAGTCACTCGATAATCTATAAGATTCCCACAAACCCATGGCGGTTATAGTAATATTTTTTAAGTAAGATTCCCTCACACGTGTGACTCATCTAACCACACATGACTACCCAAAAAACAGACACCAATATACAATAACCCCTAAGGGATATACCATATATAATGATGCCCCAAATTTATAAACATACATTTTATATCACACAAATGTTCCAACCTAGCTGCTATAAAAAATAAACATTGAAACGTTTCAGAAAATGTTTAATGTTTATAACTAGACACACATACTTCTTCGAAATATTTTGAAACCACCACTCTTAAATTTAAAAGGATCAATGGTCCCTTAAGTTATAAACACACATTCAAACACGTCACAATTGTCAAACAAACTTTTACCCTTTCTCAACCCACACCAAAACATGTTTCAAACCGAATGAAAAAACCTTAAATAACACATTATAAACCATGATTTCAAAAACAATTAAAGAAACACAAAAACCACATTTAAAATACTTTATAGAAACAACTCCTGGGGATCAATGATATTAGAAAACTAAAATCCATTTAGAAAACTAAACATCCAAAAAAACGTCAATTACCTTAAAACCATAACTAGTAACCTACATTATTTATATAACCTAAAAAAATCAAAAAACAACATTAAAACCATTCCAACACATTTTAACATGTTTATCATGCTACACCAACATCAAACCATACACCCCCAAAATCCTCTTTTTAAATCAAACAGACACCAAAAAAATTTCAAAGCTTTTCCCCTAAAATCACCACATAACCAAATTATTTATAAGGAATGCCAACTAAAAACATTGAATCCATTAAAGCCTTAAATTTTTTTTAACACAAATAACAAGCCATAACACAACCAAACACTGTTTAATATTAAACAATGTAGTTGCAACATAATAACGATGATACATTTCATAAGGGATCAATTCCTTCTTGAAGAAACATAAGAAATTCAAAAAATATTTCTAGGTATAATAAAACTACTAAATTTACACTAAAACTCCTTTAAAACCTATTTTTAATAAATCAAATAAATTCAAAATTTTTATGATAATTTTTAAAAGTATTCCATGGAGGTGAAAAACTAGTATATAAATTTATTCAAATTGGAAATCATCAATGGAAAGAATTTAGAAAAAGAAAATTTGGGACACACATTCCCAAACCTTGTGCGATTGAAATGAAACTTCAACGGGAGGAAGAACGATGTCCCATGGAAAAAACACGACCCCTGAATTGAAACAATACCCAAGATACACATTAACCCTATCGTTTATCATTCACCCAACAATAATCCTCACATCTAAACACTAGAAATTGTGTGAGGATATGATAATATGGGAAAGATAACTCACTGGATGGAACCACCGGAGGGAGGAGCAGCTGCCAGAAGAAGTGAATGATGGGAGGAGGCATGTGTGAGCGGGGGTAAGGGGATGATTGTTGGGGTGAGCGAGGGTTACAAAGAGGAATGGAAATAATCCGAAGAGCGTGTGTGGGTGAGGGGATAATGGGGAGAGAGGGCATGAGTGTGAAGGGGTAAGGAAAATGTGGGGTAAAGTGGGCGATAAAAAATAAAGAAAAGAATTAATTGGGATAATTTAGTGTGTGATGGGTAAATAAAGGAGGGGGTGTGATTGGAGAGAGGTGAGTGTAGAGAGGAATAAAAAATATGAGGAATATATGAGTAAAGAGGGGTAATGCATGAGGAATAAACGAAAGTGGGGAGGTGAGTGGAGAGAGGTAGTGAGTGATTGGTAATATAAAGATGGTGGAGTGATTGGAGATAGGAAATAAAAAACAATGAATTAATGGTGGAAATAGGGATGCGTAGAGAGAGGGAGCAAATGAGATAAGAAAAAATAGAGAGGCACGAGAGAGGGGGAGTGGGGTGTGCGTGGGGCATTAATGGGGAGAGTTTTGCGAGTGAGATGGATAAAAAATGGGTTATGATTAAAACACTTAAAAAATAAAATTAACAACAATAAAAAATAATAAATATATGTTAATAATTTAAATGATAATGATAATAATTATAAAAATTTAAATGAATATAATAATAACGAAAATTTAAATGGCAATAATTATAATAATTAAAAAAATTATATAATCATAACAATGCCATTAATTTTCTTAATGATAATAATAATAATAACAATAAAAATAATATTAATTTAATCATAATTTTATTCATTTATATTATAAAAAATTAAAAAAATTATAACACCCGAATTATAAATATATTTATATTCATTTAATGATAATAATATTAATATCAACATTAATTTAAAAAACATTTCTGTATACCCAATAATGTTGTTATTATTATTATATATTAAACATTTATTTTTTTCATTCTAATAATGATTTGATTTTGTATGTTATGGGTAACCACATGTGCATCTGAGAAGACTGCATGGTTAACGCCAACCGTGTGGTGCCCATACACCAATCTGAAACACATAAAAAACACAAAATATCAAAAAATAATAATTTAAACACGCACTCAATCCTCACATTCACAGGACTTAACAAAACCAAGAAATAATAAAATAAAATAATTTAAAAGGCTAGGGTGTGACATTGATAGTGTGTGATAAATAAAATAGAGCAATTCACAATACTCGTAATGTAAATACAAATAAACAGATTGAGAAAATAAAATATGTAAAGATATAGTGTTTCTCACTTTGTTAGGCTCTTATGCTCATGACTCCTAGAATGTTATTTGAATTGATGCTTGAGTCGACATTCAAAAATATGCTACAAAATAGAGTGATGTAGATTCCCTTTTCTTGAATGTTGGAAGACATTAGATGCATATTGTTCTATGGATTCCTCTATTGAGTGTAGGCAAGATACAATATGCATTATCCTGTTGTTCTTGCAATAAGGTTCAACTCTCTTCACATCACAACACACATATTAACAAGGGATTATACTTCCCCTTTTATAAAAAATAGTAGTAAATACATCCACAAGAGAATAAATCAAGATATTATGCCTCCTATTACTCAAGGATAGAAAATTATTTTATTTATTCGAGTCTATCCCCTAGCGAACAATCATTAAAATAATTTTTAGAATTAAATTCCATAAACTATAAGTTTTAAATAGTTAATTAAAAAAGATAAGAAAAATAGAAGTAGTGAATCATTTGAATGGTGAATCAGATTTTGGTGGTGACATGTGTAGTGGTGCCTCTTCTAGAGGTGACTCATCTGGTGGTTACACTTCTAGCAGAGACACTTCTGGTAGTGTCTAATTCTGGTGGTAAGTGAGGCTGGTGATGACTCAATTTTGTCTAATTCCAATCTTAGCTGTGACTCATTACTAAAGGACAGTCCTTCCACACATTTTAGAAAATATAATCTAGTTGTGACTCTTGTTTATAGGGATTTTTACTCGTACATAACCAATTCGTGATCCTAATTGCGATACTCTTTGATGGTGTCTCAAGGAGAAAATGACACATTAGTGACAGTGAGATATTCTTAGCGATGATACATTGCTGGTGGTGAGCCTTATCTATAAATGTCTCATACATGGTAGAGAGTCTTTTCAAAACATAATGAAATTTCTTTCCAAAGTGTCTTATAACATAAAATGGTACAATAAATCATAAAGCTCATTAACATCATTATGAACATGATTGAAGGATCATTAAAATAGGAGCCTTGTAATCTCTATATTTTTAATGATCAGAAATCATGGAATTTTTTAATAGGATATCAATGATAAATAATGGAATAAAAAGGAAATAGGATACATAGGGTATCAAATATATTAGGTAGATGGTATCAGATATAATGAAATAAAGGTATCAAAGGTAAATAATGACAATAATTATATTTTATCAATGGTATAAACATAGTAATCAGTAATAGAAAACACTATGATATAAAAGAAAATGGTATAATGAAATAGAAATAAATTCCATATAATATTTATCCCCATTTTTTGATTATGAAAAAGTGATGAGTTAAATAGAAATTTTATAGAATAAAATAATATGAATAAAAAAAAGATTTCTATTTAGAAAAATTCACTGATTATTCAATAATAATGTTCAAGAAAAAATTACATAAAAACAATAGTCCCAACAAGGAATCATTGTCTAATTGACAATATGTGTGATTGAATAAAGGGTCAAAAAGATGTTTTCCATTTTCCATTGATGAGGAAGAATGATTGGCTTCTGAAACAGTAAGAAAAACAATAGAAGTGTATGTTATTGCAAATGGAGGTTGAAGTTCTCTGATAATGATTTGGTAAAGGTTCTCCAAAAATCACATGGAGATAAGGAAAAAGGTAGGAATCTTGTTGGAAAATATTCAAGAGGATCATTGGTAAAGTCCCATTCTAAAGAACTATTTAGTTATTGTAGGATGAGTCATATGGAATACAACAAGGATAACTTCAAGGATACAAAAGTAGTAGCATTCACATGCAGGAATGAAATCATCATATTCGCAAATTCCATTATTATGTTACCACCCCTTTCTATTACTTTGAAAAAGTCTTTAATCTCACCCATAAGAAGCTTCAAAAGAGGATTTATGACCTCTAATTGATCGTCATGTTTCTTAATGTCTTAGGTGCTAGGAGGAGTCCTTAGATTCTCATCTAGAAACAGGAAATTAGAATCCTTATAATTCTTATTATATCCTCAATATATAATAGTTTATTATTTTTTAGAGTCGTATGATCAGACTTTGTGTATTTAGTATATTCTGTAATCAACTTGAAAACATGATCACTTTTAGACCATTTTTGCATATGGTTTCTATAGTATGTGTTTTAGTAACACATGAAGTACTAGCTGTAGTACCTCTATTCTCTTCTTTGACCAATGATCAGAGAAACTCAATATCAATTACAGGAGGGGGAGTAACAACTGAACAATATTCCATATAAGTAATATTCTCAAATATCTCAAGAAGAGCAGCCATAGAGGTTGGAAATGCTCTACACAGTTCACCCAAAACATATTTCAAAGACTCCAAGTCACTAGAAAATCTTTTTTTCTCAATTTCCACTTCTTGAATATGGAATATCATCATCAGTTGAATGTGATGTATTACCAATCCAAACTAGTATCCCACATAATTTTCACTAAAACTAGTGACAATATGTGTCTAATTTCTCAATATAACATCAAATTATGAAAGATTGTTTTCACTAAAAGAATCTAAGTTACATTTTTTGACCATATAAACAGGAATAGGCTAGAATGTAGAAGTAGATGATGGAGAAACTAACACTATATCAAACCTATATAAGTCAGAAGATGCATCAATTTGGTAAATTAAATATCCATCAAGATCCCTTAATTTTCAAATATAAGGCTCCCCGTTATTTAGTGGAATCCCAAGAAACCTACCACATTCATCAGAATTTGGATCCATCCATCTGTCATAAGACTTATAAAAATAACATTGTACATATATAATTACAACTATTGTGGGTCATTCAGCTAAATATAAAATCATTGTTGGTAGAGGTGAAGGGGTCTATATAGATCTCTCATCATTAACAACTTCCTCAACAAAACCAAATTCCATCTCCTTAGTCAGATAATGCTCAATGGAAATAATTACTATTATATTCTCAACAAAAAAAGAATTTGAAAACATTTTACCATCATCAATAGGTATTTTGTCAACTCCATCAACATGAGAAACTATTTTATGGTTCCCATATATTTAGTATTTCTCCCCTAAACATACGTACTACATTATTTTCTAGTAAGTATATCAACATCACCAATAAATCAAGGCCTTTTCTTGGATTTGGAAATAGAACTACTAGGGTAAGTAAGAAAATATCGAGGAATATCAACATCCACTCTTTTAATTTTACCATTAGAACCAACATGATCTGATCTTCTATCACCCTCATCATTTCAATATTAATCATATTCATCTTTTCATGATCATCAAGACAATTTTTCTGAGAATATTTGGAATTGATATTTAATAGTTCTTATCTGTAGAATCCGGTCTCTCCCTCACAATTATTTACTAATTTCCCTCTTTTAGGAAGAGGCCTAGGGAGGTTAGGAGATCCATATTTTATTTCTAGAGATCTAGGATGAAGTTTTGGATCACTTCCATCATTAAAAAATTTCCTTATCCTCATATTCTCTAGAGGAAGTAGACTATTCTTCCTTGTTTCTATCAGAGTACTCTATAATCTCATCAGTCTCTAGACCATGGACCATACGATTTCTCCTTCTATAAGGTTGGTCAATAAGATTAAAATCATTGTAAAACGTTTCATTATGTCATACTCATTTATTATACCATGGGACAAAACTTATTTTAATTATTTTTCATATTATTTTAGTGATACAATAAACACCCCAATCTAAAATTGACTCCTCATCATCATCATCTAAAACTTTGGTTGTCAGAATTGGAGAAATGAACTTCAGATAGATCAATGAATTTGATATATTGGTTGGTTTGGACACTCCCATCTTATGAAACAAGAGATTTCGACAACCGTATATCTTATACCTCTTTCTATAAGATATACCAAATAGAAATCTTGATAAAACAGGGTATAAAAATAATCTTTCCTTGGGCACAACATGTGAAGAATGAATCTAAACAACAACTTACATTCTCTATCTAAGCCATATGAAATTATTCTCCTTAAAATTACATCACCTATAATCACATATAATTATTATTCATAAAACAATCTTCACTATATTCTAGATTCACTACATAGTATTCATCAAACACACCATCTTGTGGGACTTTTAGGCCACTACCCAACTAATTTTATGAAAAGGAAATTCTATAACTATTAATACTGCTTCGCACATAGTACTCTTATTCTTCTTCAAAACCAAATTACACATAATAATAAAAATGATATATATAACTAGTATAAATATCTCTTTCATTTGAAGAGATACATTATATACATCCTTGGTTCTGTATAACTTGAATCACTAAAGACTTACTGAGTAACAACCATTCAGATTGCACTTCATTCTTAGAAATGACTACTATCTTCGAATGATTGGGATTAACTGGTTCCACTATTGTAGGAGGATTGTATTCCCCTTTATATTTCTTTCTATAATTTGAATTTTCTTTAAAATATTATGAATGTAACTTCCCTCTAGCCCTGGAGGTTGGATTAGTTGGCTTGATCGAAGGTGAAAGGTAGAAGAAAGGATAGTCAAAAGGTTTGGAAAGCAATATCCCACAGTACTCAGGAGAAAAACATTATTGAAAATATGAAATGTTATAACTTGAAAAAGTATCAAATTTATTATCATTTGAGAGGTTAGGTATTTAGAAACTAAAAATTGAAAAAATATGATAAAAAATTGAATCGAGTTATAAAATAAACCGTAACTAAAAAAAGAATGTAAATAAAATAAAAACTGGAGGTTTAAAAACATAAAACATGAGAGAGAAAAATATAAATAGGAATTAAACATTCTAATGGCATGACTAACCAACAGTGAGAATGGTCGATGGTTAGAACTATCAATAGCGGAAAGTTTAACAGTGAGAAGTATCAGCAATGATAAGTTCAATGGTGAGAAGTGTCAATGATGAGAAGTTATATTATGAGAAGTATCAGCAGTTAGAAGTTCAATGGTGTGACATACCCAATGGTGAGACATTCATAATGGAAGTACATTCACAATGGAAGTACATTCACACTAGTGAGACATTCACAATGGTGATAAATTCACAATGGTGAAGAAATTCACAATACTGAGTCCTATAAAATTTAACTTAACCAAAACCGATCATTTATAATTTATGGTTGATGTAAATAATTCTATCAGAATTAAAAGGCTTAGTGAATATAATATAAAGTCGATGTTATATACCAAATTATTCAATAGTTATATCACCATTTTGAAAATGATCTCTCAAAAAGTGATGTCTTACATCAATATGTTTTTCTCTAGAATATGATACGTGATTCTTAAAAATATTATTTCCACTTGTATTATCAAAGTTTATAGAAACCAGTCATAATTGAAATACATAGTTTTGTAATGTGTGTTTTATACACAAATTTTTTAACTACATCTACCGATATATGTGTAATCAACTTCAGCAGCAGAAAATTCAATCAGAATTTTCTTCCTACTACACCATGTAACTAGAGACATGCCTAAAAAGTGATATGCTATGGAGTTCCTTTTTCTTTCTAACTTAAATCCACAGAAATTTTCATCCGAATAACAAAGTAAAGAAAATTATTGTCATGTTCAGTAAAAAATTATTAAATTCCTAGTACATTTTAGGTATTTAAAAATTCATTTTACAAAATCCATGTGTCATTATTTTGGATTTTCATAAATTTTTGCACACATACACACATTGAACAAAATACTATGTCTACTTATAGTAAGATAGATAATAATTCCAATCATTCCATTATAATTTGTTTGATCCATTGGTTTCTCAACTTCATCAAGATCCAATTTACTAGTGATATTCGTTGGAGTATGACTATCCTTATTTATATCCATGTAAAGATGTTTTAATATATCATTTGTGTATTTAATTTGATTTAAAATAATTAATTCATTATTTCCAAAAATATAAAAACCAGTAAATAATTTGATTCTACCCATTAAAATCAATTCAAATTCATTTTTCATCATTTTAGAAAAATTAGTACGTAACAAATTTTTTGAAGATCCAAAAAAATATCATCTGTATAGATTTATACAACTAAAAGATTTATTTAAATTAATTTTATAAAAAAGTGTAGAATTATATATAACTTTTGGAAAATCATTTGAAATAAGAAAACAGCTGATCCTATTACACCAAGATCTAAGAGATTATTTTAAACCATAAAAATATTTTGTTAGTATGAAAACTGAATTTGGAAAATAAGGATTTTGAAAACCCAGGGGTTGTTTAAAAAAATATCATAAATTATATACCCATTTAATAAATCACTATTAACATCATTTTGTTAATGTTTTAAATCTATATAATCTACGTAGAAAATATATATTCTAATGGATTCAACCCTAGCTACTGGTTCAATGGTCTCTTCATAGTCTATTTCTTCTTCATGATTATATCCTAGTGTAACAAGTCATGAATTTTCTCATAATATAGTGCATGATTCATCTACCTTGATTCAAAACACCCATTTAGTGCCTATAGTCAAGGTTTCCTTTGGTGTTTCAATATGTTCCCATTATGTTTTCAAATTAATTTAGTTCATCTTACATATCCATTATCTGAAATTCATAATTAATTTCATAATTGATGTTCAACATTATTTCATAGAGAACATTTAGCCTGTGTACCTATATCTAGGTCTATAACTACTATATAAAATGTATGGTACTAAAAGGTCATAATAGCTCTAGCGAAAGATGGGATTGTCACTTCTATTATTTCTACAGATCCATGTTTTAGAACTTCTTAAAATTCAATAGAACTGGATGAATTTTATGACTGCTTCTCTATAGAAATTGTAGTTTTGGAATTTATGTTCAGAGTTGATAAGACAACCTGAAGGTTTTATAAAGAGGTATTAGGTTCATTTGGATCTTTATCATCAAATTTTATATGAATAGATTCTTCCACAATCATGGTTCATTAATTAAAAACTATATAAGAATTATAGGATGTTGAATATCCTAAGAAAATTACTTCATTACATTTATAGTTTTTTTTGAAAATTATCTATAATATTAAGGATAAAAACTTTTCTACTAAAAAAATATAAAGTAATTAACCATAGACGTCATATAATTCCAAATATAATTTTGGGTCTTTTCCAATATTGGTTTTATTAAAAGTCAATTGATTATAAAACATGATGTGTTCACCGGCACTGGTTCAAAGTATGTAGGTAAGTTATATTCATTCAGAAAAGTTTTGGTTATCTCTTAAAGTGTTCTGTTACTTCTTTATACAAATAAATTATTCTAGGCAGTCCTAGGAGCATATTAGTTATGACTATAACCATTTTTTGAGAAAAAACATTCAAATAATTTATTTTTAAACTCATGTCTATGGTCACTTCTTAATGTATTAATTATAAGTCCAATTAAGTTTTCTATAGATCTAGCATTCTTGGTGAAGAATATGAGGCTTCAATTTTGTGAGATAAAAAGAATACCCATGTATACACATAATATTCATCTACTAGTACATAAAAATATTGATTTCCATATAGAATTGAAACTCTGGATGGTCCACGTAAATCCAAATAAACCAAATCAATATGTTGAGATGTTAAAACTTCTTTCATTGATTTAAAATAAATCTTATGATTTTTTCCTTTTAGGTATATGTTACAGAGTTATTAATTTGCAAACTATAGTTTGGGTAGATCCTTGAATAAACCGTTTATTTTAAGATTCCTATGTGAGTGAATTTTACAATGGTCAAGTATCCCATTCCCAATTCATGATACATTTTGAAAAGCACTCTATCCAGAAACATTTAAAAAATTTAATGAGTTATGAGAAAAAAATAAACATTTTTATTCCTTAAAGTAGTAAAAACAAAATAAAATTTAGAATAAAAAATTAAATGAATTATTCTGAAATTTAACATTAAATCCATTATTTAATAATTTCCAGATTCTAATAAATGTATACTTCAAACTATAAAAAAAATAATTTAGAAATTAAAAATAAATTGATGATACTAATATGTCCTAGGCGAATTATCTTCCCCTTAACAATATCACCAAAGGATACATGACCACCATAAACCTTCATTAGGATCTTGAAACTTGATTAGTATCATTTCATATTCCTTGAAAAACCATTATCAATGAACCATATTCATTTATATGAGATCTTTAATAATTATTCCAATAAAACATTATTTATACAAGAATTGATTTTGGTACCCATATTTGCTTGGGATCAGATGTGTTAGTAATCAGGTCTATTGGAACCCATATTTTCTTAGATGGTCTCATATAATAAGGTTGTATGATTTTTTAGATAATTTTTTGTCCCTATATAATTGTAACTATAAATATATAATTTTTATTTTGATTTACGTACAAATATTCTATTGACTATTTTTCCCTATCTAGGATGGTATTCTAAACATGTAATATATTTTGGAGAAACATTTTCCCTAAAATATGATAAATTGTTTCTCTAACAATTTTAAATACTTAGAAATATTTCTTAAGTTTATTATTAGAAAATTTATGTTACATGTTGTCTTTTAATAACAAATGATTATTTATTTTTTCAACAGATAAATAATATTTAAAATTATAAGATAAAGCATGATATATTTTGAGAACATTATACATATTCTTATGTTCATTAAAAGTGTCTTCTAAAATTTTTGAATATTCAAAAATATCTCCTTGAGACGATTCATTTTCATTGTTTTAATTCTCATAATTATCACAATAAAGCACATGTAAAACAATATAAACCATAGGTACCTTATAAACATTAGTCATGAATCACATGTTGGATCAATTTGATTGGTCTTCATGATTAGAGTAAGAATCACTGGAGTTGTTTACAAAGGAAATCCATATTTATTTCATTTTTCGTAAAACTTTGATATATTTCTTCTGGTTTTTCAGTTTTGGACAGTATTCCTAAACACGTCCTTTTCTTTTTCATTCATAAGATGTAATTTATTTATACCCTTTCTTCCAATAATTTTCATGTTTTCTTTATTTTTATACTTTCCATTCTAGTTTGGCTCTCTGGAAAACATATTATTTCAATGGAACTTTCTAAATATCCTGGTTAGAGGGGTCATCCCCTCATCAATGTTTGGTGGTGATTCACAACCACAAGTGTTTTCATCTTGTATATTTTTTTGTTCTTTTTTCCTCTATTTCGATTCATTAGACTTGAAAGCTACTGAAATCATTTTGGCACATCATCCTCTCATTGGTTGAATTTCAATTATTCTTCATACCTCATTAGTTTCCCAATCAACTCCTTGACTGATTGTTTTTTTATGTGACATGACTCTCTAATTGAAATATGTGTTCCAATTTATCTTTCAGGAATATATCTTAGCATACTCATATTTTGATCATTGTCAGATACTAGATTTCCCAAAAAACTTATGGTGCTCAAAATTCCAATTAAACTGAAACACATATTTGAAATTAATTCGTTAGGTTTCATCATAAATGTATCATACTTACTGGAATATGTATTAAATTTCATCCCCTTAAATTTTTGATTGGTTGATGAGAAACAATTATTGTGTCTCAGATTTCATATGCAACCTTTATAGTATAAATTTTGTTAAATTCCTCATCTCGTAAGGAACAATAAATGGAATACATTTTATTGAAATTGGAATTATAGGATAACTTAGTAGCATCATACCATGTAATTCTAGTTGTCTTAAGAAACTCCTACTTACCCTCAATAGTAGACCATATTTCAAAACTTATACTTTATATATGCATTTTCATATTAATCTTCCACTGAGAATAATTATTTCCAATGATAAATGGAATATTTTTAGTAACAAACCATTTTTCCATTATCCATTTAAATAATTAAATTCATAACAAAAAAATTAGATCATTAAAGCATCACTAAAATCATAGTTCAAAATGTTTTGATCACGCTTGATTGCTAAGCTTAATCTTTTACTACCGAATGTCAGTTTCTGTGAGTATCTGAAGATAGGGTGAATGAGTATCAAATAATTTTTTTTTTAAAATGGATTTAAATAAACTTCCCCAATTATTTATTGTAGACTAGTTTTTATAAAAAATATGATCGATATAAGTTGAAACATTTCAAAATAGTTCACAAAAGAATGATTATGTCCCATTAAAAAAATTATAAAAATCTTACATATATTTTGAAATCAATATAGTAAATAAAAAACTTATTTAAACACTAATAAAGGTAAACTATAAAAATATTTGTTTTTTTCATGATTAAAAACCATTGGGTTTAAAAACTAAAGTAAAAGAAAATATATAATGAAATTTTTATACAAGATTTTCAATCTCAAGAAGAGTCTTAGCCCTATCCACTTTGAAAAAAACTGATTCCAAGATTTTTATAATTGATCTTTTTATCCACATTCGGGATTGGGAATTATTATAGTTTGATACCTATCTATGCCATAGAGGGATCTCTTCCATAGTTTTTATAGGACAAAAAAACCATGTCACAACAAGACCTCTACCAAAACTTGTGGGAAAAATTAGTAAAAGGTGTTGAGAAGATATATAAGTATCTTGCATTTTAAAAATAGGAGAGAGTATGGGATAAATAAAATAGAGTAAGGCACACTGCTCATTATTTTAATATTAATAAATATATAGAGAAAATAAAAGATGTAATGGTATAATGTGTGACGGTCAGTTTGGATCTGTAGCTTGTGACTCCATGAATGTGTTTTGAACTATGGCTTGATTTGAGCTTCATAAGTCTTTAGTAGAACAGAATTTATATATTCCATTTTCATAACTATAGGAAGGCACTAGAAGTAAGTTGTGTGTGTTCTTCCTCAGTTGAGTGTAAGAAATTCTTAACATGTAGGATATTAATTTTCTTGAAATATGTTTTACCTCTCTTCACATCCCACAAAACATATGAACCAGGATGTCTGCTACCTCTTTTGTCAGTATCAGCAGCAAGGAGATCCATTTGAGAAGTAATCTGAATATTCTACATCCTCTTACATAGAGAGGCCACATTCTTTAACCCATCCACATCAAGAAACTACGGAACAATATTTAAAATATCTTTGGGAGATAAATTCTATAAACTAGATATTAGAAATATTTAATTAAAAAATAAGAAAAAGAATAGTGGTAGTGAGTCTTTTAAAATGCAACTCAGAGTTTATTGGTAACTCATCTAAATAGTCTTCTTCTTATGATGAAACTTCTTGTGGTTTGGTGATGAAAATTTTAGCGGTTTCTAAGTATAGATGTATTTCAGTCTTGAGATGACTCAACATTGTAAAATTTCTATCATTGGGGTGTCGAATTACTGATAATTATTCTTTTTATAAATTGATTAAATTACATTCTGGCCGTGAATCATGATGATGGTAAGTCATCCTAGTACTTATCGGATTTTATATCCCTTCAGTGAGACTTTTTGATAGTGTCTTATGGTGACGATGGTACTTTGGTGATAGTTAGTTATCCTTGGAAGTGAGACTTCACTAGTGTGGAGTCTTTTTTTGGTTTCTCATACTTGGTGATGAGTTATTTACTTATTTTACCAAATTTCATACCAAACTAGGTTATAAAAAAAATTCTGTCATAAAACATAAATCTCATTAATATCATAATAAAAATTACTATGTGATTATTAAAACAAATAGTCTAAAAAAATTAATTGGGAATGTCATCAATGTATGATAAGGCAATATTTGATGGAGGTGGATCCATGATGGATTTAAAGTATGCTAGAATATTTTGGGAGAAAATGACTACATTTATCATAGATTCACAAATAAGAGGTTACCAGTTAGTAGCATGGTTGATTACGTGGTATTTTGTGAGATCATTTAGTAATATAATTTTTTAAAATATGTATTTTTATGGAGAAAATTTACAATGGTATATCTAGTGATAAATTTAAGAGAATCTATCAGATTATAGAATCTTGATAGTAATGTTTTAAAAAAGTGGATTTCAAGAAGGATCATAACCATGGAAATAGTATGAGATGAAATTTTTTGGTGGGGATTTAAATAAATATAGGGATATTAGGCCTATTTATATTGGAGGGACCATTATTTAGGACATTTATCTTGTTTCATGATCTATGTAATGAGTTATCATGGTATGAAATGGCCAGTTGGTATTTTTTATATGGGTCATAGATGAATAGATGCGTGTTGGAGAACCATAAAGATACTGAAAAGTGAATAATACATGATCATTTATTAAATTCAACATTTATATCTAGATGAACATTTATAATGTTCTTTGATAGGGTGATTGTTTGGATTACCTTGTGAAAAAAATTCTAATGTTGGAGAATGTGAGGTTTTGGTAAATGAATTACTTTATAGTTATGTGATGGTTTTCGATAGGTTATGTTTCTAGAATTTCATGTGTTAGAACTAGATTAGGACATATTCACCTTCACCATGGGTATCCAATTTTACTTTAGAACATGTACCTAAGTTAAATAAAGTGAGAGGAATAAGTATATTGGATTCATTATTATCAATGGGGACATAGTCCATGATTATAAGAGGAATGACTGGGATCTTGAACGCATGGAGTAGTCACATTCTAGAGAATGGAGTGATGTAGACATAAGTTTCATTCCAGTTTTAGCATGAAATTTCAAGAAGATATTGATATTTTAAAAGATGTTATAACTTGTATATGGGTCACTGGGGAAGATATATATGGGATTATAGTATTTTGAAAAATAATTTACCAATAGTTTCTTAGAGGTATAGGAAATTCGTTGGGTGAGGATTCCCAAAAAATTACTTCAGGGTTACATATGAGTCATAAGTTAAATGTATGAGAAATGAACACTCAATTCACAGAATGATAGTGGTTATTGTTATATAAGATACATGTAATTGATGGTTATTTATACCAATGGTGCATCCCTTAAAAAAACTCTGAAATTTGTGAAACTAGTTGATTAATTATTCCCTCTGAAATTGTAGTGTTATGAGATCACATATTTTGTGTTCCTTTCTTCAAAATAAAATAAAAAAGTCCTTTTAAATGAAAGATAAATTTCATAATTTGTAAGGGTGGTGGACCAGAATGAGAAGAATAGAATATGTATATTCTCAAGGGGTTTAAAGTGTTTTGTTTATATCATGGACCTATCACTTGGGGGAAATCATAGTGGGAGGTCTTTTAATAGGATAATTTCAGGGATATCATTGATATGATCTCTTTCCTTATTCTGGGAGGCGTTTAACAATGTGGTTTCCTTATAACTCATATATTTATTCCATGAATGAATTTATAGTGTACTATACCATGGATATAGGGAAAAAAATTCTAAAACAAGTATTTCAATTTTTTTGTTTTCTTACATTTATTTTAATTTCACTTTTTATAGTTAATTTTTTATTTTATAGATGATCATATAAAGAGGAGGTCAAGGGAAGTAAAACCAGATAGTGTAGGATTATTTAGGTGGATGTGTTGCAAGGTTAGACTATTTTTGAATATAGAGCCTAAGAGATTACATAACATTCATAACTTTTGGAAAACTTTAAAAGTACATAATAAAAAAAATACATTATCCTTGAATAATAACCTCAGTAAATCAAAATAAACATCAAATAATATTATCTATGATGGAAAATAATTTTGATGATCACTTGAAATAATTAATGAAAAATAAAATTTGAATTTCATTAAATTATTTTTTTAAATAGTTTCACATTTATAAAAGAAACTATTTTCTTGGAAAGTAACCATGTAATATTTTGTAAGAAGCATGAAGTAATTTAGAAATCATGATTAAGGGAAAATCCACTCTGGTTGTATATGATAAAAAATCTTTCTATATTTTTTCTTAAAAAAGTCAAAAAGTATATTGTTTCAAAAATGAAAAAAATTCATCTAAACCATTTTGTAAAAAGTAAAAAAATTTTAAAAACGAATTTAAATATTCATATTATAATAGTAAAAAAAACATAAACATTTTTACAAAATGTGGACTTGGAAGAGAAATATTCTTTTTTTGAGACTTAAATACAAATAATCCCGAATAAAGATATGATTCAGAAATAAACTATTTATAATTTAAAACCAGTCAAATTATAAAACCCATGAAAGGAAGAGAAATATATAAATATGTAAATTCGATAATAATCCAGATAAAAAAAACTAAATTTATTGGTAGTGTATACACTACAAAAAAATAAATAGGTAGCATAAAAAACATGTGTCCTAAGAGAATAAAAGTGAGGCAAAAATCTCTTTCCAGTATGATGTCATTGAAGTTAAAATTATTAAAATAAATCAATTATTTATATTCATTATAAATCCACATCAAAAAACTTGAGATACAATATAAGATAATAAAAATTTATTTCACACATAATCATAGAATTACATAATCAATGAAATTATAGTTTAACCCAATGAATCAAAAAGCGAGTTAATATTTCCCTTACCTCAATTCTCCAGTTTCTTTATATTGAAATATCATGTATAATATATATTGATTTATTGAACCTATATCCCATAACCATATATTTAAAATACCTTTTATGATTTATTTATAACATATTATCGCCCATTTATTAATATTTTTTTAATTAAATTCATTTTTTAATGAGATAACTAATTTGTTTTCAAATTTTGTTTTGGTTAGTCAGTCTTCATACTTATCAATGAAAATCGGTATTAGAATTTCCATATTGTTAATAATTTTATAAAAATAATTTAAAATAATTATATTAACATTTATTTTCATTCATACAAATTTTAAATAGAAAAATTTATTACATAGTTCATGGAGATTGTAGGTCGTATGTACGCATGAATATTATTTTCATTTTTTGACTGGTGGAATGAAGGAAAGGTAAATAAAAATTAATCTCTCAAGAATAATTATTATATCATATATATATATATCATATATATTGATAAAGTTCATCCTTATTATCATCCATGTAAAATATAAAGGAAAAAAGAATCACATCGCATCATTAAGATGGTAGTCTATACGTATGCACGAGAGATATTTACATCTTTCAAAATACTAGACGATAAGAAGGTATATACGATTTTATCATTAAAAAATTATAATAATATTATATATATATATATATATATATATCTATAATATAGTAATTAATAATATCATAACACCCGTCTATAAAATACGGTGATGAAAAATGAATTCTATCGCTACATGGATACAGTAAGTCGTACGTACAGATGAGTGATACATTCACTTCATGTTTGACAGAAAAAGGGGTGTACATTGGTGTGTTAATAACCATAATGACATTAAATAATATTTAGGCTGATGAATTATTTATTTTATGATTTTAATAGTAGATTTAGAGGAGGTAAAGCGGTGTAGAAAAAGAAAATGATCAGTAATATTGATTTCCACTTTTTCAAAACGCCTACATTAGATATCCTCTATAGGGTTCAAGGGTTGCTATTTTGAGGAGACCGGAACATATAGAGTGTGGATAGGTAAGTTTTTAAGATTAATTTTTAGATTATGGTAGATATATAAGACCCAATGTGATAAAATGAAGTGAGGGATGGGGTTCCCTTTTATAATTGAGGTGAGGGACACTATTGAAATTCCTTGAACGATTAAATTATTTAAAATCCATTTTCCATCAAAAATAAAAAAATGGATAAAGACTAAAATATTATATAATATATGTTTTTAATCTCATAAACCAATAGATTTTAGATATGCTTTAGTTTTATTTTAAACCTTAAAATTTTGATTAACCCTTCATTAACCCATTTTAATTTTAACTATGGTAATAATAGGTTTTAATATTGAATGATTTTAATTTTTACTAATACTATGTAAATTGGCTATAAATGGTAAAATGAATATATTATATACCTTATTTAAATAGAATTTATTTTTTAAAATATTTTTATGTTTTTTATATAATTTTATTATATATTATTTTGATAAATTATTATTGATGTCTATTTTGGTGTATTCATTTACGTTGAGTTAAAATAAGTCTAAAAAAGTGTGAATTGAGAATATAATTCAAAAAAAAACTACCTAATAGGTCATATAAACGTAGAAAATTAATTTCATACATTAAATCATCAAAATTATAAAAAATTTAACATGTTCAATGAAATTAATATTATTTTTCAATTAATTGATAAATATTGTATTATAATTTCAACAGAATTTAAGGTAATTATATAATTTCTAAAAATTAAAACCATATTTTTATAATGAATATAATTATATTAAATACTAAATAATTTCTTATATTAGTTAATATCTTTATTTGTTCTCTATGTATGCACATAAAATGTATTTAATATAATTAGAGTGAAAATTTTTAAGTATCTTTGATTTGAATAATATATATTTCATTTTCATGGAAAAATGGCCATTGTACCAATAAAATTAAAAAATAAGGAGATAAGGGTCTAATATGACTCATTTAATATTTTTTTGACATTTTAGGTCTTCAATACTCCCTTATAATTTGGTTATAACCATTATTTAGTCCCATTAACTCTTACCATGACAATAAGGATTTTTACTCTTTAAAAGTTTATATATTTACTATAAAATTTAAAAAGACCCATAAATAGATAATTTTTGAACTTTGAAACCTTATCAGAATAATTATGAAGAATTATATATTTTTTTAAATTTTATATCTTTTTATAAATTATTATTTACTTTTAAAATTTCATACTGTCAAATTTGAGGGTTATTCAATAGGCTGAATTTAATAATATAAAGATAACACTTATAATTTGATCCAACTATATTATTATATCCCTAAGAGGTTTTTAAAATATATGGTTTTTTATTAAATGAATTATCCCAATTATATTTATTTTAATATTTTTAGTTTCATCAATTTGATATTTTTATTAATAAAATAATTAATCCATCAACATTGTGTGAGAAGTTAATGTAAATTTTTATTCACTAATATTAAAAATTAAATTACCATGATGTATATAGATAATTTAAAATTAAAATGAAAACTTATAGTCTTATATATATTATAAATAACCCTATATTAAAAATTTTATAATTAGTAAAAATAGAAGTTTGGCATCTTTGAATTTTCATTAAATAAAATATTATGAATGTCATAATCTCATTAAAATGGATCCTAATGGTTATAATTTTGACGCTTGTATGATTATGGTCTAAAATAACTCAACCAATAAAATTTGGTAATGTGTAAGGTTCATTTTCTAGTCATTATCATTTTATTTTTTTACCGATAATTACTTGATTTACGTTTTACCATGGTAATAAAAATTACCAAAGTCACTATTCAAATTCAAAAAATAAAAGGTTCATATTTACTAATTTTGGACATTATAAAATAAAATTTTAAAATTGTTTTTTAAAAATAAAAATAAAAAAGTTGTTTAATTAAATTTATAATTAAACTTCAAAAACACAATGAAAAACATTTTTTTTCTGAAACATTTCCTTTTAAAATATAAAATGATTTTATAATATATTAAAGTATAAAATCAATTTAAAAAGAAAAAATGGTATTATTTTATATATAAATAAACTAATATAAATTTAAAACTAATCCATAATATAACATGACCTTTTAAATACTTTAAAAAAATATTTTTTAATAAAAATATGTATTTTTAATTTTTATTTTCAAAATTGAACTTTTTTGAAAATAATCAAAATTTTATCAGAGGAAAATTTTGATATTTTGATTTTAAAAATTAATATAAATTTATAAAATAAATTTTGTAATGGATCTAAATATTAATTACATAATTTGTAAATAATTTTATCTAAAGAAATTTTTTTTTGAAAATTAAAATAAATTTTCTAAAAATATAGTAGTAATTTATAAAGAATTAATTAATAAATTATCAATGATTTTGAAAATTATATATATTTCAAAATTACATCAGTAATATTTCTTCAATTTAATTTAATTCTAGGTTATAACAACCACATTAAAATAATAACATTTCACTGTTCATTTAAGTATGTTGTTGTATATCTTTTACACCATCTATCATAGCATTTCCTTTTAAAATATCATGATATTAAAATAAAATTTATCCTCATTTGAGGTCTAGTAGACACTTATAGTTTTTTGGAAATTTAGGAACGTTACATTCATAGGATCTAGACCCATCTTTATGTTATAGACACTAGCATATATGAATTTCCCTAACATTTACTTCCATCATCTTTAACATTTGATATATATAATTCAGCTATACAGCTAAGTCATTTTCAATTCAATACAACATAGAGAGAAATATATTTCTAAAATAATATCTCAATAAATGGATATATTAAGAAAACTATCATATCTTTTAAGGAACAATATTTTCTGAATTTACATATTTTCTAGATATTTCATAGGAATGTGGTGAATCGGGAATATTTATAGTACTCAAAGGTTATTTATTCATAAAATCTGTTCTCATAGAAACATATGAAGTGATTGTTGGTGTATCCTTTTCTCATGCTTCCTTCTCTAATTTTTTTGATGTCTAAATATCAAAAATTTCCTTGGTTGGAGAATCCTTAAAAATTGATTTTGAAGAAGTCACCTCTAATTTTGAACATTATGTTTTTGGAGAATAATTGGTGCCAAATTTTTCATTCCCAACTGAATCATGTATATTATAATGATGAAAATCTTTCCTTTTATCCTAATTTATATAATTTTTTTCCTTTATAAAACTTCCAGAAGGCATTGATTCCTGTAATGATTTATCTAAATTTTTTTTCAACAATTTTTGATATCTGAATAATTAATATATTTTCCCCATTAATTGACAGAAAAAATTATTTCTTTTAAAAATATACCATATTATAATAATTTTACTCTTATTTAATTGTTTTACCCTTAAAATTTCTTGTGAGTGATGGGTTTCATTCTATATAATACCTTGGTATATAAAAATTATGATAGTTTCAAAAGATAATCACCATTTTCAAATTGGGGGGATATTGAATTCAAGACTAATTATTTTTAGGAGTATTCAATTTTAAACCATTATCTTTTATTTATATCCATTGTTATTAGATTTACATATAACTAACTTCATGGTCTCTTTCTACTCATAAAATATTTATTTATTTATTTTTTATAAAAAATTATCATTTAAACATTAATAGAAATCACCTGATTTATACTTTTTGTTGGATTATTGAAATGTTATACTTCTATTTCCTCATAATCTTCATCCAAAATTTACATGCCATCCTAATTTCATGAACATTCCATAAAATCATTAAGTGAATAATTAAAATTTTATGATTAATGTGCATGGGAAATATCCTCCTTATCATACCAATAACTTTTATCTTGAAGATTATTTATATCATATAAATGATGAAAACATTCATTTCGATTATCCACAAATATATTTTCTTCATTTAATTCAATAAAAACTAAATAATTTAATGAATATATTGATAATTATTCACTATATGTAGACATAACCCATGTATTATTCTATAGAGAAGTATTTTAGATTATTTTAAGACATTATAACAACCAAAACATTCTATACCACATTTTAACATTTTTAAAATTCATCCCTTTATATATCTATTATCTTATATTTTCCATTTATTTATTATTGATCAGATAAAAATACAATTTATTATTTTCAATCTATTTATAAGCATAGTAGATGAATTCATTGGATTATATTTTTTTCTTATCTATTTATATATTTCTCAAACTAATATTTTTCTTCAACCTAGTATTGATTGCATCATAAAATATACATCTCATATATTCCCAAGTACTTAAAACATATCATCACTTACTTAGAGAAAAATTTAATTTATATGAGTTTTTATTATCACTGATATAAAATTTATTTCATTTTTATTATTATTTTCCATTTCATTATCTCTCTTGAGATAAATCTAATACAATTTAAGGATTTATTCAATTAAAAACATGATATAATTATTATTTTGGTTTTTAGTTTCATTTTATAAATGAAGAACTTTCATAAAATTATATCAATGATTTTATCAACAAAATTCTTATGCATAACATATTTTTATCATATTAGTTTTTAATCACTGACAACTGTTATGATTTTTTTAAATTTATGTACCTAATATGAAAGATAGAGATAAGAAAATCGATATAATATATATAGTATCACAATTTTAGTTTCTAGTACCATTAAAAAATATAGGTATATTGTTTTAAAAATTTTAATATTTTATCATCATTATTATTCAAATTTATATAATAGAAAATATTTAATTAAATATCAAAAACTAGAGTGCTTAAACTATTTTTTAAAAGAAATTTCGATATATTATCAATGATGATAGATAATATTTTTGAAATACTGTAATTATTTAGGGGTATGAAATTTTTTTCACTCCTATATTAATTTTAAATTAATATATTATATATATGAAATATTGTATTTTTTTAATGATATAATTTTATTTTTACCTATATACTTTAATATTACAAAATAGACTTCAAGATCTAATTTAGAAAATCCTCGAATATATGAAAGTAAATGAATTTCTTGGAGTATTCTTTGATACCAATAATTTTACCCAGTACTAATGCTTCAAGTGGTGGTGAATTAAAAATTTGAATTTATAAGATAAAAATATTCAATAAATTACAAATAATTTTTTTATATTAGGAATTTTTAATCTTTTTAATATAGTTCAAATATAAAAATAAAATATATAACATAAGGTAATTTTTTTACTATTTTGAATAATATATTTCATAATTAATAATAAAATCTAAGCAAACAATCCACATCCTTTATTGAAAATATTTAAATTAAAAGTTGAAGGAAAAAATTATACTGAATGGATTTTGGGAATGAAATCCCAAAAACCCTATTTACCATCTAGTTGGATACCGCAAGTTATTAAAAAAGGGAACTTCTTTGATTTTTACTCTAATGGGTATTGTAGTCCTATACTCATATATGTTCGAATAAGTACCAAGTACATGTAGTACTCACCTAATAATACGTATTCTAAAAAAATTATTTGATCAAATGATAAGAAAACCTAAATAGTGAAATTATAAAACAGAATGTTTTTTGTAATTATGATAGAATTTATGATGTTTTAAAGCTAGGTAAAATTAAAAAAATAATTAAAATTCGAAAATGGATGTGAGAAACTTGTTCTTTGGAAAGGGATATCAAGGAATTAAGAATGTGTTTAGCAAAACATTTTTCACGTATAGACCTAAAAATTCATTGTCTGAGGCTTTATGTTTTTAAGTAATGGATTTTAATAAAGAATAATAGAAATATTTTGAGGTTTTTAATAGACCATAACATGGTTTTATAGTCATTATTCTAGTGTTTTTTAGTTTTATCGTTTTTATGTGGCCGTCAAAATGATGGATATGTCATTGTTCATGGAAGAAAATAAGAGTATTCCTTCGGTCTCCATGATGGATAAACCTTTCCACAATTATTATATATTTGAATTAGTTTATTAATAGTGGTTATTTATTATGTTAGGATTTGTAAGTGAATTTTTATGAATTAAATACATGAAATAAGAAAACGGAAAATCATGGTTCTTTAAGTTAGTAGAAAAAACATTGTTTACTAATTCTATATCATGTTTTTGTATAGTTTTTTAAAGGGGAATAGAGGAAACTATACAGATTTTTTATTTTGTTGTGTATCCAATACCACTAACCATAATAAGCTTACCACTATATACTAAAAATTCAAGAACATAACTCCAGTAACATCAATGAATAGATGATACCCCATGGCCTCACTTTTCCGAACTCTAAAGAGTACAATACCACACCACTTCAACAAGTCACCATTATTTGGTTTTGAAAAACTCTCCCAATCCACCTTTGAAATAATCAATCCAGACAAGTGATAATAAAACATGTACAATACATGAAGATGAAAATATTTAAAGTATTATATTGTTAGAAAAATATTCACTACATCCATGAGAGAACAACACATATTTTATTCATTGGAACATTAACTTATTCAACTTATATGGATAATATCATATTATACCGATATTCTTGGATGATAAAGACAAACCTATTACCATGAAAAGTACCTTATTCAAGTGAAATGATCACAAAGAACCATGTGTAAGGGATTTTGAATCTTATGGGGGACCCACATTCTATAACTATTCCATCTGGTTGATATTTTTTCATCCAAATAATGACTATCATCCTTAGAACTAAAGCGTCATACTTGCGGAATGTGGACTCAAAACACAATTCTAGGATTCGTTCTTTTTATCCAGATTAATTCACACGTTCTCTAACCCCACATAATATATGGGGGCCTATATGGTCATCAGTTACTAATTTTATTTAACTTCATTATTAGAATCATTATTTACAACTTCCAAATTTATTTCCCTATTGCATCTACTTATTCAACTGTATACATCAAGTGAACCAATAATGTAACTATTTATGATCAATGATGATGATTAAATTAAATATTTTAGTTTTAGTGACCCATTATGAAGGTCTTCCACATACCATCACTAGTGCATACACATATTTCTTAACTTCTACACATTCCATAACTTACTCTGAAACTATTCGTTGTTGGAAGCATCCCATTCTATATATATAACTTCTTCCATTAAAAAATAAATGAATATTTAGTGAAATAATTTTAATTATGAACTATAATTATTCTTACAATCGAACTTTGCTGGGTTTCTACTTTTATTAAGCTACTTTATGATCATCCACATTCTTTAAACATATTCTATTTAACCGCATATGAGGGAACCTCTTGAACATGTTTCATTCAACTACATCAACTGAATAATTATGTTGTCTTGGATCTGGGCATCACATGGTAAGTATTTACAACCTCCATATAGTCATAATGATTTGTATCTTCTAAAATACATCTTTTAAAAATCCCATCAATTGACCAAAAAGTATTTCAGAAGAAAGACACTAACAATCTCCATCTTGATAATTGTTTTCATAGGTTAAGCCCAAAATATTAAACATATTATATTTTTGTCCAAATAAATATTTTTTAAATGAAAATAGTAGGTAAATATTAAGGAATGTTATGATATAAGTTATTATTGTTTTTGGAGACCACATTAAATGACATAAATCTCTACAAATTTAACGACACCAAGTAAAATTTTGGACTCAAAAAAATTATATAGAAATTATAGTGCCCCCATTTTTCAATTTGAAAATATTTCAGCCTTGGAGAACAAAAATTATAAATGGAAGTATTTTTTGGAATTTTTAGTACCTTTAATAGATATTTGGGTTCTTATCTTAGTAAGACCAATTTTTCACAGTCAAACAAAATGTTTATCTTGATATTTTATTATTTATTTCTATTATACCATTATGAGCTTTCACTGGATGTGTTTGAGGTGTTGTTATATATTTAAATTTATATTTGAATGGTGTATTATATATTACATAGATATAAAACATTATAAATTGATATTTTATGAAATGGAATTCATATTTTGGAGACATGATGATTCAACCCTTCATTTAATGTGGGTTATTCAGAAAAATTACTTTCATTATTTTTTTATATAGATTAAACATTCTTTGGATTTATATGTATGTATTTTTGAGATTTTTATAATTTTTATAATAATTATTTTATAAAAAAATATTTCATGTTAATATATACATATATATATTATTTTTTATGCATCTTTACAGTTGGATTTGATATGTTTTACCGTGATTGAGGACAAAGATATGATAATGTAACAGTATGTAGAGTGTGTTATTGTAAAAATGTTGTTGTGGTTTTATTTACATGGGTTCAAAATGAATATTTTATGTATTTTATGTTATGAATTTCCATATATATGATTATTAAATAAATTAACGTGTGAATTTCTAATAGAATTCAGTAAAATTTTACCCACCCAATATTAATTCCATTCTATTAAAGGGTGGAGAGATTCTATAAATGGATTATAATTCAAACATATATTTTTAAAGATATTCTTCTTACATGATAGTATCCTCAAAATCCACCATGTTTGGAGGAGTGTAGAATCAACGCCATTTTGCTTCATCGGCATCTACTCCATCCTATAGTGATTCCCTATCAAAGGATTACTCTTTAGAGTCATGTATTCCTCTTATTTCTGTCCCTAAGTTTAATATTTCTTTCAATGAACCATATTAGATTGAATAAGACATTTTTAGTCTCTATAAATGGATACATTTCTCTAATTATAGTATTTTTCTTTCCATGAATATAATTGTGAAATTTGGAAGAGATTTTCCTCCAATCGATGCTTTCAAACAATTCAATTAAAAATCATTTCATCTCATAGGTCAAATGAACATTTTGAACCAAAATAGATGGTATTTATACATATTTTTATTCCCCAAGGTCAATTTATTTATAATCTAAGTTAGTGGATCTCATATTTATAATAAGATATGGTTTCCTTTTTCTGGGGTCTTGTAGATCTTCATGAAGACATGATGTCTGAAATACATAAAAACTAGATACACCTTCTCAGATAAAATTTATTATTCCCCAACACATAAATTTTGAAGGGAATCTATAAAAACCCAATATTTTATAATATATTTATATTTAATATATTTTATTAATTTATCAACTATATATACATGCAACATTGAGCTCATAAGAACCATTTATACTATATCAATATTCTAATTTAGACTAGACCATTATGACCTTGTATTTCCGTTAGAGTGTGTAAATGATATTTAATTTCTTTGGACATATATAAAGAAAATTTTCAATATTTAAAATTTATTTACTAATTCTTAGTAAATAATCATAAAATATTTAACAAAATTATTTTATGATTAAAGTACTATTTTTTGTAGAAATGTATTTTTCATGCAGTTATTATTTTTTATATAAAAAATATAGTAATATTTAATAAATTTTAATTTTAATTGAATTTATAGTTAATGTATGAAACATCATTAATTCTTAAGTTATCTCATTTTTAGAAATAGAGATAGAATCATCTGAAGGTAAATTGAGTTAGTTTTCAAAAAGTGTTTTTATGCATGAAATGTTTTTTTTATCATATTAAATTAAATAAATAAGTATTATTTAAAGATGATAAATAAATTTAATGATTATTTTTTCTAAAAAATATTTAAGAATACAATTAATTGTTATTACATATCAACGAATGAAAGTATAATCCATTTAATGCTAAAAACACAATTTTCAAAAAAGATAATATTCATTCCATTTTGAATGATTATTTTAAACTTTATTTAATCAAATTTTATAAATTCAATATGGTATAATTTATTTTATATTTTCAATAATTATTAAAAATATGGTAATGATTACACTTTAATTTTTTGTCATGATGAATAGTAAAAATAGTAAAAATTTGTTACTATATTTAAGGTTAAAAGGGTTCACCGTCGGTTAAAATGAGATATCAGGGTAAAAATAACTCTCAAGATTTTATAATTATTGTTGGTTTAATATAATTATACTATATATTATTTTATTCTTTAATTCACATCCATTTTTTGCAACATTAAATAAAATGATACGTATATTATTTAAATATGTTATGTAATTCCATTTGTGTCCCTCCCCTAAGTTATAATAGAGAACCTCTTAACCTATGTTATTCACACAATTTTATCCCTATACTTCATCCAATACCTTCTAAAAAAAATTTATAGTTTCTTTCAATTAATTTTTTATCTTCTTTTATTCTCCTAAGACAAATTAATATGACTTAAGTGGTAAGCCAAAGGAGGTGTCTCAAATAAAATGTAATCAACTTAGAAAACTATTTCAATGTTTATTTATTATTCTAATTCCACTTAGTTTATTTTATCCATCCTATAATAATATAAATTTTATAAAAACTAAACTGATATGTTACTATTATTAATTTTACCACCATTTTCTTCCTCCTTTCCATCAACTAGGAAAGGAATGTATCGCTCGTGCATTCATGTGGAATACCGCCTCCACAGAGTTATATGATTATTTTTCCTTCAAAAATTATCACGTATATTCATAATGATGGATATAATGAATATATATGACATTTATGATATATTTTTTATTCTATAATGATAGCATATTTTTTATATTTTTTCTTATTTTTTAGAAAATGAAACCATCGTTCTTTTGTATATTCTGGATATCATTTCTAGGAATGCTGAAATTCATTTTTATATAACTTATATTTATATATTGTTATAAATATTTATATAAAAATATATTTGGTATTAATATAATTATTAAAAAAATGGTGATTGAACCGTGATCAAGATGTGAGGACCATTACCTGCAGACCGATACAAACATAAAAAATGAAGTCGTTAACTCCTAAAATGATGATAATGATGTGTGATGATTAATTAACATGTGATAAGATGTTATATGTAAATGATTAATGTTATTATAATTCAAAATATATTTTTTCTATAGAAGTATAAAAAATTAAAATTTATTCTATAGTATTTTAAAATCACTTATAATGTATGTAGAATTTGTGGTAAGGGTTTGTCGTCTCACTTTTATTTCTTTGAGACATAAGCTATATTCACCAATTTATACATTTATGTGGTGTAAATATGCAACCTTTCATATATTCCAATAATTTATTTATTTATACTAATGGTTTTTAAAGACTGAATTTAATTTCTTTCATTAATTGCTGTTATGATTCAATAGTGACCAAGGTGAAAGGGCTTTTTGTTTCAATATCAATTTTTACCTAGATTGTTTTCCTTAAATTTTTTATGATTAAATTATATGATATATCTCTCAATATCATTATGAATTTTATTATCCTCTACCTATTTCTATAAATTATATTTTCTTCTTCATTTATTAACTCTCTACGTAATGAACAGTCTAATAAGTCACTTTTAAGGAAAACAATTTCTTATTCGACCTTCATTAATTCTATGCCTTTTCTATATTTTATTTAAGATGTATTGAATTTTTTTTACTATTCTATAATGACTTATTAATCTAATTTCTAACTTGTTTTTTTATAATTTTTTTTAAAAGTATTATTTGTTTGGACATTAGAATGATGTACTTCTTAAAAAATTTGTAGATTAAATATTGTTTAAGATTTTCTATGGGAAACTTTTTTTCTCCTATAATGGTTAATATTTACTTTAAATAAAAATTAACATGGTTCAATATTTTATTTAAATGAAAATGTTTTCCCTAATATTTTGTAAATTTCTATAATTTACAGAAGTTATTTTAAAATAATAATGGTATTTTCCTACAGAAATTTACAAATTATTTTTAATCTTATTTTTGTCTATAACTATATACTTTGATGATTTATATGATTTAATAGGGATATAATTCAATTTTAACATATTTATTCTTTCTCTGGATGGCTATTTATGGTGGAAATGAAAGCTGTTTGAAATCCATTTTCTTTTCTTGGGGTTAAGCTAAGATAATACATTAAACATTTACATGATATTGGGGTATAAATGTGAATGCATTAAAATTATGTAATGGGAGGGTCTATTATAGATATCCAATGCACTGAATAATGGTTAATTTTTTAGGATCTCAACGTGAAATTGGTATTTTATCCCATGTCCAAAAGAGGACACAGAGTTAGATGAACCAAGCTCAAACAAGGTATATGGGTGGTTACAATAATCATAACATGTGATAAATGTCATGGTGGATTTACATGACATAATATCTATAATATAATGATTAAAAAACACAATTTTTCCACTCTATAGGACAATTTATTATGATTCTGATATTATCCCTTGGGTCATGATCTTCGATTATTCAATGATTATTTTCTAATGACCTGATAAAGCCTTATGTATTGGTCATGATCTATTAATTTATGTATGTAATTTTCACAAGCCAAGGTTTTATTCTTATACCCATATGGTCATGTTATTCTCACATATGATTATTTTCTTATGTATTTCTGGAAAAAAAAAATTCCATTTGAGAACACAATTTCTTAAGTTTCCCTTCCCTAGGTTATGAATAATTGTTTTAAGTAGGGTATGAATAATAAGATCAATATGTGAGAAAAAATGCACAGGATGTGATTAATATATTTCCTAGTAAAATGTTTTTGTTTGTTGTATTTACATACATTAAACCTTTACTGTACTCAAGTGTGTATTATATAGATTTTTTAAGTATACATATTAAATTCCTTAATAATTATTTGAATAAGGTTTTATTCACCTCAGAATTAGTGAATCTATTGAACGTTCCCTCTATACTGATTCCATTATTATTACCAGTATGTATACCTTATAATCGTATATTCCTGATGTGATAGATTTTTTAATGGTGTTTCCATAACATATTTTCCTACTTGTAGGGTATTATGTATTATTATGGTAAAATTTATTCTTCTTTAACAAGGTTGGTTTTTTTGTGAACATTAATTTTCATGGCTATGTCACTTTTGAATAATGGATAGATGTTTGTACTATTCCCCATGTGGTCCTACCAGATGTGCGGGGTGGCTCACTGTTGGACCCCCCATTAGGTTTGTCAATAGCTCCTAAATTAGGATTGGAGAATCCTTCATCTCTCCCCGGTGTAGACATTATAGATAGAGTAATAGCCCATTATGTATATATAAATAGAGGAAACAAATATTGTTGTTTTGTAGAACTATAATAAAATGTTGATGATGAAACTGGTGATTTTTTCGGGACTGGCCGACTATAGAGTTTTTACTATTTTCCAAGGTTTCCTAGCATGATGAGGAATAAGTTATAAAGGATGGTGTAGAAGTAAATTCCAATGAATATGATGGAGATTCATAGGGTGATTGACCTTCTTATGGGTTAAAATCCCATCATGGAATATGGAAGCAATGATATAATAGTTAGCATCTCTAAACTATGATTATTATTATCCATGGTAAATCCTCAAATCTATACCCTATATCCATAAAATGATGGTGAAGCAGTTGGGAGGCCTATCTCAGAATAAAACACTGATATGACAAATGTTTTTAAAAAATTAGATTCATTTGAAATTGTAACAACCAATGTATTTAATACACATTTTTCTTTAATTCAAAACATTATTTAATATCCTTCTCTACACATAACACTAAACTAAAATGAAACTATGTTCCATTAAATCATCTTTATTTAATTTTACTTCATTAATATAGACATTAAATTATAATATATAAATAGAAGTAACCACATTTTGAATATATAAATATAAATAAAATAAGGAATATGTTTAACACTAATGAATTGAGAAAACTAAATTAGTACAACTAAATAACAAATGATATCAATTTATTATTAAAATTTTATTTTTTGAAAACTAATTTATAGGACCCATTAGTATATATTTTATGAAACTAAATATGAATAAATATTAATGAATTATACTGTTGATATGGATAACATACTAACATTAATGTTATTTGATGGGAAAATTTAATACTAATAATTAATATTTAAATATTTATTTTCTTATAAATATTTTCTATCATTATATTTTACACTTACATTTAAATTTTAAATTTCAATATTTTAGAATTAGAATAAAAAACAAACACTATTTTTGGATTTTTCTTGACATTGTTATCTTTATTTTTAAATATTTTTAATTTTTATAAATTTTTACTTTTTAATTGACTAGTACAAATTACAGATTTTACGAGTATCATGAATTTTGTGATATAATTAGTATATAACCATTATATATAAATTTATGAAAGAAATTTAAAAAAATTATTTCAAAATTAAAATTAGAAATCTTAAAATTTTATGATTAATTTACATATATATATTTGAAATTTCAATACCTAATGTTGTATTGTCTTCAATTTTTATCCGCTATAATCAATATTATTTTAGAAATAATTTTCATCAGTATTATAATATTAATATTATGAAATGGATCTAATAATTTTAATCATCATAAAATAAATATTTAAAAATGTTAATTTCATTTTTGGTAAAAAATAAATATTACTTAGATTAGAATATACTTACAATGGGAAAAATAAATAATGAGAAGAAGGTAAATTCAGGAAGAAATTCTAAAATTCATCAAAACCATATCCATTATTTGTGTTCTTGAGATAAGTATTGAGAAACACTCATCCACTATCCATTATTTTCCACTTTAGGAGTAACCTTCCTTTGAAATGTAATGACATAAATATATAAGAAGTAATGAATATTTCAAAAAAAATCTCTTCTCTCATAAAGGGTCCCTTCATTACCCCTACAAAGATACAATAAAATTTATATAATACCTTAAGAGTATAACAATGATATATATCCTATAATTATTCTTCACTTTATTAATCCTATGGTAAAAATAATTTGGCCAATGCACTTTGTTTCAATGAAATACATCGAGAGAAAGTAGAAATTATCAACATAATTACATATCCCTCTCTAATATTTTTCCTTTTCTATCATTCCCCTAAAAAACTACCTTACCAATTAAAAAGTAATGCCATATGTATTTTCGATTTAAATATATTTTTATGGGATAATAATTACCATCCTTCCACCCTTATCACATATAAAATTGAAAACATCATCACACGTACATGTAGACTATTAACTACGTGAATGATTAGATGTATTTTCCAGCACCTACTTACATAAATGGTTTAAAATAAATTTCTAATGAAATAAAATTTTATTAATAACATTAGTAATTCTTTAAAATCTAAACAATTACTTACACATCTCTTGTACTATAGAAAATGAAATTTACATCAACTATTTGAAATATAACCAAAACCCACAGTTTGAAACTGCAGGTATAGCCCATGAAACTGTGGGTTTAGGCAATACCCATGGTTTCATAAATCTTGGGATACCGAGGTGTTGGTATAGCACTATACCCATAGTTTTGAAAAAACCTTGTATGTATCCCATGAAAATTTCATAATACCCATGTTTTTTGTTAAACCGTCAGTATACATTTCCACATCACACATTATATACCCATGGTTTATAAAATATTCTTTATAGATGCTTATCTTAGAAGCACAACACCTAAGCACCTTCTTACTTTTTTCCATCCTTCACCAGTAAAAATAGTGCAAACCAGAATAAAAATGTGTTACAAACCACAATCTATCATTAGTCGAGGAAAAATAAAATAACCCCCCATACACATCTCATTCATGTAGAAATTATAAAAGATCTACCTCTTCATCATCTATTTGAAGGCTCTTTAACAATGGTATGTATTGATGAGTGTCTTCCCTTTTGGGTAATGGTTTTCATGGGAGTTGATATATTGTAAAACTAAACCCTAAAACTATAATAATATCCTATAATCCTAAGGAAACTATGAAACTGAAACAATATATTAACTGGAAACCAATCTATCATGGACTCTATCTTCCTGAATTCAACTGATAAACATACCTTTGAAAAGATATTCCATTATAAATGAACATACTAAATCAAGAAAAATAACATCAATGGTTTTCCATACCACTGGTTCTCAAGAATTATGGTCAATATAGACAAAAATTCTCAAGATTTATCATCATTGATTCTAGAAAAATTTAGGATGTAATTAATAAAAGTATCCATAAACCTATCCACATTAAAGGTCCAATTTAGGATTTTCATGAAAATAGTTGTATTGTTCGTGATTACTAATAAGATAGAACATTTAGTGGTTTTCCCCTTCTCAGTATGCCTAAGGTACATTCCTACTAGTAATTATGAATCATAACCAATATACAATATGGAATATCACCCTATCATGATGAAAATATACCTGATCCTGGGCTATAGATAAATATTACAAATAAATGATAGTGTCATAGGGTTTTATCTCATCCATTATTAGATTACATGAAAAAAAACACATTTCCAAGAGTAGTTTTACAATGAATCTTGATATGAATAAATTTTTAATGACCCACAATAGGATTTTTTCTTTAAATGTGTCATGATTGGGGCTGTACTTGAATCTTTAACCCTTTAAAAACAATTCAATAATAAATGAATGGATCAAGATACTCTCGATGTGTATGAGTGTATAAGTATATAGGAAACAAATTATTCCTTGAATTAAGAGAATAACTTCCTAATAAATTCCCTCCATCATTTTCATATGACTACATCCCTGGTCGCTCTCATCCTATTCTTCATATAGACTAGATAAATGTGGCGGTGGTAGTGTTAGAAATGGGTTAATGATATATCTACCACAAGTGTTTTCTACATTAATATCTCTAATTACGTATCTATATCTAAGAGGGACACTCTATCCAAATTTGGGTGACCATAATTATAGTACCTTATATTATTGGGTAGTCTATCCACAATTCTATAAAATGTTTTCAGTACTCATGATAAGGTTTTAAAATGATACTTGTTTTGATGGAGAGACTCCACCAACTATTGTGAGTTGACTACTTCTGGTGACTCTACCATGACAAAACTAGTCTTACCTCGATAATAGATTATATATCATTGAATACACTATATATCACCAAGGATCACCCTATAATACCCTCATTGATGATGATTCAAAAGGGTCTGATCCTAACATGAATATCCATACTCTGTTCTCACTCATTTTAAAGATTAAAGAAATAAATCACGATTCATGTCTTGTGAGTACCTTTCGTTATCCATTATCCTTGATATATTCTTGTACATAGACATGTTACACTATTAAAAGTCCAATATATTCTAAACACATAATTTCCTTAGTTTCAATAGTTGAAACTCTTCTGTAGACATAATTTTAAAAAATAAGAAGAGTATATTGAACTCATTGTGAGTTTGAGTGATCAATGTATAACAAAGACTAGTTTTTCAATGTATAAGACTCAAAGAAAGAAAAAACATATGATCTCTGTGTTATTAAAACATACTTAAATTTTGATTCATCAACACTAGTTAATAATTTTTTATTAGGGGATTTGTATTTCTAGAAAATGCAGGAGGACCCTTCCACTGGATCTCATAAAGTACAATCAATCTATGTGTAGTATCATTCAACTCAATAGGGGTTTGGATTGATAGAAAACCAAGGAGGATTCTTCCAATGGAAGTATTATCAATCTATTATTATTCTCATTCAACATAGAAATGATAAAATATACTCAATGGGTGGGCATACTCACCTTAAAATTGGGTGAAGATCTACCATAAATTCATGTGTTGAGATACATCCATGTGAGGTCCATAAACTGGTATATCATCATCCAACTATCAATCGAATGGATGCTAAATCACTAGAATATGATCATCGTAAATGTAATCTATATCTATGTTGGTTATATACAAGGTGACATCCAACAATTTGAAATGAATAACCTATGATTATTAATTAATATCTAGTTGACAAAACCCATTAATAACATTGGTAAAAATAAAATCGTCAATCTATAGGATGCAGATATTGTCCTATTATGTATCTCAAATGGTAGAAGATATTTTCTGTCAAATAATAAATTATTAGTTTACTTTGGAAAGAATTTATTATTCTACCTTACTTACACAAATTTGTTTGGACTATTAATAATGCTCAAAACCCTAAAAAACAATCATAAATGTTACCCTGAGATTCTGGCCAAAGTAGTCAATTAGAGATTCATACTCTATCAGGTCACCCACCTGTGTTGATTTAGCATTCTCACTTAGTCAAAATTTCTTATAACACTTGTTATGATTATGAAAAAACACTTAACTCTTAAATTCAAGAAAACCCACTTCATTAACTTTTGGATGCATAACAAAATTACATTACCTATTGATTAAATTTGGCAAAGTTATAGACAACCTGAATAGAAGTAAAACTTGCAAGACTTATGAATGTCAAATGAGGAAATTTTATAGGTACACATGCACTAAGATCCACATAATAAGATGAACCAAACACAAACCATGGATTTGAAACTTTGGAATTGAATTTTACAGACATGGATTTCTAGAAGATTATTTTTGAAGCAAATAAAACACATTATAATGATAACACATATAAAATAAAATAAATAATGGGGGCCACATAACTTATAACAATTACCATTTTCATTCTATTTCCAATTATCCTCGATGCCAAAGAGTTCATATATAGTTAAAAATGTCTCATAATTAATTACTAAATAAATCCAAACCAAAATATAAAATCAAAATAATCAAGTTAAATATCATTGAGAAGAACCAAATTGATGTAATCATTTGAATGAGTGTATAGATGGATCAAATATGGCTTTATTCCCCCAATGAGAAAAAATATCAAATTTCACACACATAATCCAAGGGTAACATGAGTTGGAAACTCACAAGACACATACATACACTTCTCTATATCTAATTACACTATTGATACTTCAATTTTAGACTTATATTATGATTCTCTTAAAAGTTAACACATCAAAAATAGTAGATTCCAATAGATATATGAACAAAAAGACTCTATATGAATGTGATGTTCTATTTTAAAAAAAATTTAAAAGTATTTTTGTTTCACATTTTTACTATTTTTGAATAGAAATATAATTTAATATAATATAGAAATACTTTATAATATTGTAAAGGTGTATTAATTGATGTTTCAAAATTTTATAGACACGAAAGAGTATGTTTCTGTCACATCATCACACACATAAATGGAAGTTGTAATGCCTCAACCCCATTTACCCATAGTTGGTGAATTATTACATAACATTGTCATGATCACAAGAGAACAATTCCTGAAAGACCGATTGGTTTAGTAGCCTTGTAAGACCTAGATACATATATAAGTTTAAAATTACATTATGAAATAAAAAAACAACATTATGTCCCCTTTTAACACAATCATATCCTTTATCCTATTCGTTGAAGTCAATCATAATATACTTCTTCGCATATTTGGAAAAATAAAACATAATAAAGGGGTGAGCTCAGATGCTCAGTAAGTACAAAAATATTATTCAAACTATTATAAATATGCATAAACATATAAGGCAATGTATAAGACTAAAACATAAGCCTTTTAAATATAAAAGTCAGCATAATATGGCCATGATAAATCAATTAATTATATTTACTTTTCCACGTGGAAATTATACTAATCGAATAATCACATGTAATATCAATAGAAAATTTCACAATGATGGAATGCATATTGCTAGACATCATAACCACATAGTCAAGGAATCATTCCAAGAATACAAGTAAATTATTTTTCAAGGACTTGTGTCATGATAATAATTTGTCTCATTAGAACTACTAATGCATTAAGGGGCTATAGTGTGCCCCACCCATCACATACTACATACAATGCATTCCTCACATGAAAAGTTTGAAACATAACCTAAACATTCATATTAAAACTAGTATAAAAAATGTTAATACATTAACCATAAACCATGAATTGTATAAAAATATCCCTTCCACAGTAAAAAATATCACAAAACCTTCAATAAATTATAGAAGATTGTATCATAATGAATCAAATTAAAACAGGTGTAAAACCCATCAAAGGATGTTGACATAGATGAAAATCAGTCTAAAAACTATTAGAGTGAAATATCTCATTCTACTTCAAAATCATTTAAAAGTAAACAAAACATTAATTTGAATATTTTATTATATGTTTTAAAGGGATGTTTTGAAGTTGTTATTGTTAGTGTTTTTGGCCTAGAACCAACTACTTTGTACTTTATTCATTAATAAAATCCTTGTCACATCTTGATTGTTCTTCTACGTGACAATGCTTGTGATAATGTCCTAAGTATAACTGTTGCATTAAAGGGTCATAGCAGATCCCTACTATGATGAGAAACCAGAAGTTCCATAACATTGTTCTTGAATACATGTTCTATTGCCGAATGATATTATTTGAGGGACACAAATAATATAGGCCATTAGAGGAAAGGAATCACAAAACTTTGAGGCACTACTTAATGGTGTGCGCCCTTGGTAATATCCAAGAGCATATTATGAGAACGGGACCCGCCCGTTGGAAATCCACATTTTATAGTGTCAATGGATGTTCCTATATGCAGATGTGTGTATTGATCATTAGACTTTAAGATTATTATTAATGGGTGTTACAACTTGTGAACTTATATGTATTGAGCAAAACTATGAAAACACACTGTACGTAGTGAGGTAGGATACGTTGGCTGCGTCATGAGTAATACTACATTAATTGATAACGCGATAAAGTATTTGTCCGTTTTGTTCCATAATAGAAGAAGATATATCAGGCCCTTTGATGGAATTGATATAGCCTAAATAAATCCATGGGCATGGTATGGTATGGGCGAGTTAGATTCTGGAAATTCAAAGAAAGAATAATCGATCACATGGATTGATGGCACTAGAATGCATCCCGCCTGATTAGATATATCAAGGAAAACATATTATATTACATGGTAAGTGTTCATATGAGGTGACATGTCATTGCGGAGTAAACTACTTTCTATATGAGTGCTTTGGCATGGTGCTAGATGCTAACCATGGAATTGAGGGAGGATCCGCCTAATTCCACTGAGAAAGAGGTCTAGAGGGTCACACACTAAGTGTGTCCATGTATCTCAGTTAAATATTTATTTAAAAAGATAAATTAAGATTATTCCCAACTGTGGTTTAATAATTATTTAAGGATGCCTGATCATATTTATTTCAACACTAGTTATTCGAGATAATATATTGTGGATGAAATAAAATTTATTAGCGAGTGATGCGGTTATATTTATTTATGAAATAAATAGCAATTAATCAAGGTCTAATAAATGTGGTGGAGGAAATAAAGGAAAGTGGAAAATAAAAGTACACGCCGTGTATATTAAATATACACACCGCGTAGTTATATGGAAAATGATTACACGCCGTGTGTTAATGATTCAACACTGTGTAGTTTTTCCAATCAAGATTTTGAGGATATAATATTGATTTATTAAATGATATTTATTATAATTAGCGTGGGCGCATGTCAAGGAATTAATAATTCAACATGGGGTTTTTAATAAGAGTTAATGAAGTAAATAAAATGTGTAACGCATCTATTTAGTGTCATAACTCTATAACCTCAAAACCTGATTATAAATATCCTCACAAACCCAACACTTTTCCTAAAGAGAATCATTGCGCACAAAAATTCTGGAGAATTCTTTCAAGATTGAAAGAACTTATTCCTCCACGAACGCTCTCAAGACCGAGAGATCAATGCGATCAAAGGTGGACATTGAAAGTGATGGTTATTCCATGATAGTACCCAGAGATCCCTTCGGCGATGTCCGGAGATACGTGGCACACATGTGGATCACTGCTAGAGAAATCCTACACTTGGATTCTATGACGCAATGACGGATCTCAAGATCATGACCGGAGACATCAACGAAGAATGAATTCCACCATGGTAATTCTTCTGAATTAATTAAATTAATTCTAACCAACATATGATGATCCTATCTCTGTGGTTATGGGATTCCCTCTTATGTTTTTTGTTATTCGTTCCATTTTGAAGATTTGGCATTTTATATCATGATGTATCTTAGATTTAATATTGTTTAAATGTTAAAATTAATGTTGGGAAAACCCACCAACGTTCTTCTACTGCGCTCGAAACCTAAATGTGGTATCAGAGTGGTCATATCATTGATTTTTATGCATTTAATAATTTAGTTATTTCAATTCATGTTTAATCATTCTGGAAATACGAATATCCAGATCTGTTCCTCGTCCTTCATTTCTCATTCACCTCACAGAAACGAATTTTTCTTTTAATTTTAATTAAAATAAAATAGAGGAACTCATCCAGAGGAGCGAAACGTTTTTGTCCGTACAACACCAGAATGTACGGCGTGTATTCGGAAGTACACGCCGTGTAGTATAGATTCATCCATCGGACTGATCCACCAAATCATAATGTGTGTTGGATCCTATCTAAGTCATTAATGACACCGTTTGTTGACCAGGAAGAGGTGGCACACGGTTTCCGGATTACATGCCGGGTCGTCCAATGAACATGGCATGTAGTCCCTTCGGGTTAGGGTTGGACCATGTACCCTGTACACGGCTTGCCCGGTAGGAAACCGTGTAATGCGGAAACTACATGGCGTGTGTCCCACTAGACATGCCGTGTACTCTGAAAATATATGAAGCACATTAACACTCCATGTCCCCGGTCATGTACTTGGGATGGACAGTGAAGAAAAGTACACACCGTGTACTCACTCAAATTACACAGATTTATTAAAATTTATTACTAAATTATACAAACCCTTGAGAGGTGTACCATGGTGCAGGCGTGAAGCTGAGGCACAACACATGATAGGTGTTTTATATATTTGTTTTTAATATAACATCTGCGTAATGAACGGGAATTCACCGGGTTGCCTCCATGGTACAAGATACATACTAGGATAATTTTAAATGAATTTATTTATTTAAAATTATGATGGATGAGAGTCTCAAGGAAATTCAAAAAAAGGGTTAAAGATAAAAGGATTGATTAATTAAATATAATTAATTAATTTGAGTGGGATTAATCTTAAACAATAATGATTATTGAATTGAATGCTATATTTTTTATGAGTAAATATCGTTTCATATATGGACGATCATGAGTTAAACCGAGGCCTTTGCATCTGAATGTTTTCTTTTAATTTATATATTTAAATTAAATTTGTTGGCATGAGATCCATATCCTCATTAATATGCAGGGCCTGTGTACCCAAGGATTCATTTATGTAAAAACCCCTTTTTAACCCCCCACATGTGTGTGAGATAAATGCATATGTAATGGATGGATATCGCAAGCTAGTGGAGGCGGCTCAAGTTAGGAGCCAATGTGAAAACATTCCAAGGAGATACAAAGGTGGACAGGTGGAAAGCTGTAAACATGAACATAAAAGGTTCAAGGTGTTTTTCCCCTAGGTATTGGGTTAGATTATCAACCGCTAGATAAACTAACCAATAGAAAAAAAGCTCATGATCATATCATTTATTTTATCTCTATTAGTTTCATGTTTTATTTATTGTGGGTGTGTTGTCACGATCACACAATTAATGAATTAAACGAGCATGCAAGATGGAACTAAAATAAAACCATCTTATACATAAATATTATCTTAGGCATTGTTAATCACTTAATTATATCCTACTTAATATTAAAAAGCATCTAATAAAAGATAATAAATTAGAGATTTACATATAAGCATAAAATACCTCAAAATAAATATTTAGTTGATATAGCTTTCCATGATCTTGGTTAGAATCGAACCATAGTTCAAAGTGCTAAACCAACCCATGTTGGGGAGTTTTCAATTATTGGGGAAATCTAATTCAAGGTTTTGGGTTGACTTGAATTGGTTCTCATCAAGGGTTGACTGCCACACCAGGAATTGGTGTGACCAAGAGGCAAAGGTTGAGGAAATCCAAAATAAAAGGATTTTAGGATTGGGGAGTCCACTCAGCGGAACAAGGAGCGGTGAGTTAATGCAGTTGGAATTTGGAATGCCTACCTAAAAACCCATCAAGTTGCTTGACCAACCCAAGTTGGGGTAAGGCGAAGGGGAATATGGATCCTTTCCACTAGAATATCCAGGAAACAAAATATTCTGAAGTCAATGGTGAGGGCTATTGGATTTTGATAAAATAGTGGGAGACTAATAAATATTAATTTACTTATTTTTCTCAGTTTTTTAATAATGTAATAAACCTTTTCTCTTCTTAAAATTGTAGAAACGAAACGAAAACAACTTTAAATACATCATTGCGAACCATACTCGAGAAGGAAAACCTTCTCACTGGAACCAATTTCCAAGAGCTGCAAAGGTGTTTACGTGTCATCCTTCACCACGAAAAGAAATTGTATGTGCTGGAAGAGACTATTCCACTTGCGCCTCGAAAGAGGCCATTTATGAGTAAATATCTCTCTACGCAAAACATTTGGATGATGCCAAAGATGTATAGTGTTTCAGGCTATTGGCCATGTCTAATGATCTCTTGAAGAAACATGAAAAAATGGACGTGTATATTATGATGTCTCACCTTAAGGATCTCTACCAAGAGAAGGAGAGGCAGGAGAGGTATGAGATCTCCAATGATTTGTTTACAACTATTCATGGAGAGTCTTATCTAGCTGGGACTCATGTAGTCAATATTATTTGTTACATTGAACGCCTGGACATCTTAGGGATTAAATTACCAGATGATTTGCGTACAGATATCATACTATCATCACTGAACAAGACCTTATCTAGCTTCATTGTCAATTTTAAAATGAGAGGTAATGAGAAGAGTATATCGGAGCTTCTGACCTTGATTCTCCAAGTAGACAAGGACATGGGGCATGAAAAACCTGCATTCCTTATGGTGAACAAGAAAAGGTAGGGTAAGGAAAAGGGGCCAAAGACTTATAAACGGTTTGAATCCGCTGAGCATCGTCCCTCCAGAAGGGGAAGATCCAGAGGCAGGGAAAGGAATGGGAGGTAGTACGTTTTTCATGTGGCAAGCAAGGCCACTAGAAGAGGAACTACACCCAGAAGTGTGGGGACGCTAAAGGTTTGTTCGTTATCGAGTGTAATCTTTCCATTTCTACACATTTGGTATTAGATACCGCTTGTGGGGCTCACATCTGTATTCAAATGCAGTAACCAAGTAGATTTAGAATGATTGTCAGAGGAGAGGTGGATCTTCGAGCTACCAATGGAGCAAGGATGGATGTGTTGGCTATTGGCGATTACCACCTCTCATTGTTGACTGGGATGATTCTGGTTTTACATAACAGTTATTATGTGTCTAGTGTAACCAAGAACATAATTTATGTATCTTGTTTTCATATGGATGGATTTGTTTTAAAATTTGGAAATAAGGGTTGTCTCTTTTATAAGAACAATGTATGTTATGGTATGACACATTTAAATAATGGTTTGTATGTATTAAATTACAAAAACCAAGTGTTGGCAATCGATAAAGAAACAAACTCACATGACTCATACATTACCCTATTGTGGCAACACCGTCTCAGTCATGTGAATGAGAAGTGCTTGATAAAGCTCTACCAAGTTGGCTATTTAGACTCTAATGAGCTAAAACCACTTGATAGATGTCACACTAGTTTAGAAGGAAAAAAAACTAAGTCACCTTTTGGTGGACATGGTGAAAGGGTCACAAAGCTTCTATGATAGGTACACACAGATGTGTGTGGACCATTTCTAGTAAAAGCTAGAGGTGGATATTCTTACTTCATTACTTTTATTGATGATTTGAGTAGATATGGCTATGTCTACTTAATGAGGTATAAGTCATAGGACATAGAGAAATTTAAGGAATTCAAAAATGAATTATAGAATTAGCTTGGTAAGAAGATAAAGAAACTTCGATCGGATGGAGGTAGATAATATCTGAACCACGAGTACATCGATATTCCACGGGAGTCTGGGATTCTATCTCAGCTCACTTCTCCTTATACACCACAGTGGAATGGTTTTAGTGAAAAGATGAACCACACCTTGTTGGAAATGGAAGGATCTATGATGAGCCATGCGGATCTTCCATTATCCTTTTGGAGATATGCCTTACAAACTACAGCATACACATTAAACCGAGTACCAACTAAGGCGGAAAATGGAATTCTCTTTGACCTATGGAATGGAAAGAAACCCATTTTGTTGCACAAACGTGTATGGGGATGTGAGGCTTTTGTTAAGGCCTCCTCAGGCAACAAACTAGCACCCCAGGGCACGAGGTGTATCTTTATTGGATATCCCAAGGAAACGAAATGATATTACCTATATAAACGTTCATAAAAGAAAGTGAATGTCGCCAGACAAGCCGTCTTTCATGAGAGGGAGCACATCCCCAAGAAGGATAGTGGGAGCTTTATTGAATTCGATGACGTTGATACTCAAGATACACAAGAGTTGGTACAAGAAAAGGTTCCACAGGTCCCCGTGGAAGAAGTTCCAGAAACACAAGTACTGCGTAAGATCACAAGAGAGTTAAGTGATATAAAGAGATTTGGTTTTCTAGTCACCGAGGATGGTGAATCATTATTGCTGGACAATGATGAACCTCTATCCTATAAGGAAAGAGTAGAAAGCTCAGAAGCTGCAATACGGCTAGAAGTTATAAATTCTAAGAGGGATTCCATGCATCATAACCAGGTCTTGGTTATGGTCGAAGAGCCAGTTGATGTAAAACCATTTGGATGAAAATGGGTATTCAAGAGGAAGCAGGACATGGAAGGTCATGTTAGTACCTATAAAGAAAGGCTAGTGGCTAAAGGGTTTAGACATCTTCTTGGAATTAACTATTATGAAACGTTCTCGCTAGTTTCCATGTTTGAATACATAAGAATCATACTTTCCATAGAAGCTTACCATGACTACGAGTTTTGGACGATGGATGTAAAAACGACATTCCTTAACGGAAACCTTGAGGAAGATGTCTATATGAAACAACCAGAAGGGTTTGTGACACCAGGTGAAGGCAAACAAGTTTTCAAGTTGCATAAATCCATTTATGGATTAAAGCAACCATCCAGGTCATGGAAAATTTGATTTGATGAAGCCATAAAGTAATTTGGGTACATTAAAAATGAATGTGAGCCATGTGTTTATAAGCGGTTTAATGGGAATGTGATCGTTATCCTAGTAATATATTTTGACGACATATTGATTATTGTAAATGATGTACCAGTCTTGTAGTCAGTTAAGGATTGGTTCAACAAGTGTTCTTACATGAAGGACTTGGGTGAAGCAGCCTACATTCTAGGAATCAAGATCATTCGTGATAGATCCAAGAGGCTTCTTGGACTACGTCAGGGTACATACATTGACCAGATACTAAAGAGATTTAGTATGGAACAATCCAAGAGGGGATTAGTTCGAGTGACACATGGCAAAAATCTTTCTAAGAAAATGTGTCCTTAGACACAACAAGAGAAAGATATAACGAGTAAGATCCAATACACTTCGACTATAGGAACCATCATGTATTCCATGTTATGTTCTAGGCTTGATGTTGCCTATGAACTGAGCATGGTTGGAAAATATCAAGAAGATCCAGGAGAATAACATTAGACTGCTGTTAATACTATCCTTAGGTATCTGATAAGAACTAAGGATATATTCCTGGAGTATGGAGGAGACTAGGAGATTGGCATCACATGGTATGCTGATGCTGGTTTTCAGACAGATCAAAATGATATGAAGTTGCAATCTGGATATGTTTTCTATTTCAATGGAGGAGTTGTGAGCTGGATGAGTTCAAAGCATCCAGTTGCCACTGATTCTATAGCAGATTCCAAATATATAGTAGCTTTTGATATAATCAAGGAAGCCTTCTAGATTTAGAACGTTGTCCAGGAGCTTGATGTGGTGCCTAGTTGTAAAGATCCCATTACATTGTATTATTATAATACTCCACTGGTGGCTCTTGAAAAAGAACAAAGGTCACATCAACGGACAAAGCATATACTACGAAAGTATCACCTCTTGAGGGATTTCTATAAAAGGGGTGAAAATACAGTGGGAAGAGTGTCCATAGCAGAAAATGTGGTAGACCCAATGACTAAAGGCCTATCTCAACAGAAGCATGAATATCATATGAGAGCTAGTGGGTTAAAGGTTGTTAGCAGTTGGCTCTAGTCCAAGTGGGAGTCTGTTAGAGTTGGTGACCTAGAACCAACTAATTTGTACTTTATTCATTTATAAAAGCCTTAAAATATCATTATTTTTATCCTACGTGACAATTCATGTGATAATGTCCTAAGGATAGATGTTTCATTAAAGTGTCATAGAGAATCCCTGTTATGATGAGAACCCGGAAGTGCGATAACACTATTCTTGAATTTATATTCTATGGCCGGATGATATTATTTTAGGGACACAAATAATACATTCCATTATGGTCGAGGACTCATAAAACTTTGAGGCATCATCTCATGGTGTGTGCCCTTGATAATATCCAGGCGGATATTATGAGAACGAGACCCGCCAGTCAGAAATCCACATTTCATAGTGTCAGTGGATGTTCCTATCAGTGGATGTGTGTGTTGATCCTTAGACTTTAATATTATTATTAATGGGTATTATAACCTTCACACATAGATGTATTGATGAAAACTGTGACGACACACTGTTCGCAGCGAGGTAGGATACGTTGGGTGCATCACCAGTAATACCGCATTAATAGATAAAGAAAGAAAGGATTTGTCCCTTCTGTTCCATAATGGAAGTAGATATCTCAGGCCCTTTTATGGAATTGTTATAGCCTAAATAAATCCATGTCCATGGTAAGGTATGGGCTAGTTCGATTCCGGAAAGTCAGAGAAAGAATAATTGAGCACATGGATTGATGGCACTAGAATTGAACCCACTTGATTAGAGATATCGAGGCAAAAGGATTATATTACACGGTAAGTGTTCGTATGGGGTGACACGTCATTGCGGCGTTAACGTTTTTCTCTATGGGTTCCTTGGCATGTTGCTAAACGCTAACCTTGGACTTTAGGTAGGCTCTGCTTAATGCCACTGAGAAAGAGGCCTAGAGTGTCACACACTATGTGTGTCCATGTATTTTAGTTAAATATTAATTTAACAAGTTAAATAAAGATTATTCCTGACTGTGGTTTAATAATTATTTAAGGATGCCTGATCGTATTTATTTGGACAGTAGTTACTCGAGAGAATATATTGTGGACGAAATAATATTTATTAGTGAGTGATGTTGTTATATTTATTTAAGAAATAAATAGGCATTACTCAAGGTTTAACAAATGTGGTGGAGAAAAAATAACGGAAAGTGGAAAATAAAAGTACACGCCATGTATATTAAATATACATGCCGCATAGTTTTATGGAAAACGAGTACACGCCGTGTATTAATGATTACATGCCGTGTATTTTTTCCAGTCATAATTTTGAGGATATAATATTTTTTAATTAAATTATATTTATTATAATCATCGTGGGAGAATGTCAAGGAATTAATAATTCGACATGGGGGTTTTCAATAAGAGTTAATGAAATAAAAAAAATGTGTAACGTGTTTATTTATTATTATAACTCTATAACCTCAATATCCCATTATAAATATCCTCATAATCCCAACCCTTTTCCTAAAGAGAATCGTTGTGCACAACAATTCTAGAGAATTCTTTCAAGTCTGAATGAACTTCTTCCTCAATGAACGCTCTCAAGACAGAGAGATCAAGGAGATCAAAGGAGAAAATCGCAAGCGAATATTCTTCCACGCTAGCCCCCATAGATCCGTTCGGTGACGTCCGGTGATACGTGGCACACATGTGGATCACCGCTAGAAGAATCCTACACTTGGATTATACGATGCAACGATGGATCTCAGGATAATGAACAGAGACATCAATGAAGAAAGAATTCCACCAAGGTAATTCTTGTGAATTAATTAAATTAATTATAACTAACATATGATGATCCTATCTCTGTGGTTTTAGGATTCCCTCTTATGTTTTTCATTAATTGTTCCATTATGAAGATTCGGAATTGTATATCATGATGGATCTCGGATTGAACGTTGTTTAAATGTTAAAATTAAAGTTGGGAAAACCCACCAATGTGCTTCTGCTGCGCTCGGAACCTATAGTTACAATGAAGGAAAATGGTCACACCCGCCATATAAGTTAAAAAACAATCTTTCCTTAATTTGTCGAAAAATTCATAAAGTACATTGTTTGGAAAACTATGGGAAGATTCCATTCAAATAATTTTATAAAAGTCAGAAAATCATATAAATTACATTAACCCATTGTCTAGAAATAGTAAAAATGTTTTTGAAATAAATTTTTAAGAAAAACATGGATGCGGATGACAACAAAGTCCCAGTAGATACTTATGTATAAACGACCTCATATAATAAAGGGATTGTGAAATTAACACTAACCCTGTAATTTTCCCTATTCGAGGGTATGTTAACCACATGTCTTATGGTTAAAGAATTTTTATTTAATTATAGATGAACCACATATATAAATATGATATTATATATGATCCTTTAATATTACTTTGTTAATAATATTTCAGCAGTATCATTGTTTCATGTGTTAAGAGATTTGTTTTCTATTATATGTTTTGTTACGTAAGAAATGTTTATAGTGGATAGGATGTATTTTATTCATATCCAAAATTATATTAAGTTATTAACCATTTTTTTTAATCATCAAATGAAAATTATTCTTTAATGGTTACTATGTGGAATTTAATCTTATCGTGTCATGGGGACGGTATGCCGTACGTACGCACATGCAAAAATATCATTCTATTTATGGTGAAATCATATGTGTTTGTATGGTATATGATATATACATGGAAATTAACATGTTATTTTTATTATTTAGATCAATTATACTCATTATTATACCCATCTAAATAATGATTTGTCGAATAAAAAACTACTCCACGACGTGGAGACGGTAATTCGTACGTACGCACATATGGTGAAATTGTCAATAATAGGATGGATAGAATAAAGAATATGGTTGTACCATATTTATAAAAACATCAAAGTATTTAGAAGGTACTGGGGATGTTATATTGGTATGAAAACAAAAAATAAAGAGGAATTCAAAGAAGAAAATAACTTTGAAAGAGGTGATGAAATAATCACCTCATCTTCGGGTTCGTCCTTTTGAATTTCACAAAAGGGATCCATAGGCTTGATTTATTATCGATATATGTACTCTAGGATGAAGAGAGGGTAGTTTGGAGGAGATTAAATATGGTTTTGGAAGAGCCAAATGGCCTTGGTGGTGTGACTTTGAGAGAAGGAGAAGTACACTTTTATAAGAGAAGTGAGGGGCACTTTAGGAAAAGATTGAAATGATATTTTATTATAAAATAAATTTTTGTTTTTAATTGATCCAAATAGATTTATTTTGAGGATAAGGAAAGGATGGGTCCAAAATCTCTCAACCAATAGGTTTTAGACAAGTTTACGTCACCATATTAACCATATCTTTTATATTTAACTCTTACTTAAATAGTTTAACATTTACCATGTATTCTTGTATTATTATAACATGTGTTTAATAAACATACTATAAAATTCCAAGAGAATCTCAAGTGTTTCATTAATTATATATCTATCATTATATAAGTCCTTTGTCCAATCCATAGATTTTAAAGACTATTATATAATTTAATAAAATTGTATTTGTTTTAAAAACTCATTTATATCAATTTTGACACTATTTAGAATTTGGTTTCTTTGAAAGTCATAGAAACATTGAAAAAAATTCATTTAATCAACCCTAAAATTTAACATTAAACAATAATATTAGTTTAATGAATCAAAAGTCTCAATTTACATTTATTTTAATATTTATAAAATCAATTATTTTAGTCTTTCATTAATAAGGTAATTATTATATCATCATTGTGTCATAAATAAATTTAATTATGTAATGTATAAAAATTATAAGTAAAATACCATGATGTATGGAATATTTTTATATTTATAATGAATATTTATAGTAGAATTTATCTTATGTATAATACTATATTAAAAATGGTTACTAATTAAAATTTGAATTTAACACTTTTAACTCTTCTTTAAATAAAATATAATGAATGTCCTAATCTAATCCAAGTGGATAAAAAAGATCATATTTTTTTCTTAAGGATTATTTTGATAGAAATAAACATATCCAATATAATAAATACATGTCTTAGGGTAATTATAATATAATTTTTACCTTTAATTACCTTATTTACTTTTAACTCTGGTAAATAAAATACAAAAGTTACTCTTGGCCAAAAATTATTTTCATCCTATTGAACTAAATTTTACTTATAGATGTCAACAATGATTCTCTGATTTTTAAATTTCAATTTACGGAATCATTAAAATTATTCTTTATGAAAATTTGAAAATGTGCCAAGAATGTGGGTAAAAGGTGGTAAAAAGTTCAACAAAATTTTATATATCTAATATTATTATAGAATTTCCTATATCAATTAAATTGAACAAATATAGGTATTATTTATCTATTTAGACATTAAAAAAATTAACATTAAAAATTTATTGAAATAAAAATCCAGTTTTAAACAATAATGCAGCATTTTTTAGTATTCATCAAAAATAGTAATTTTCCAAAAAAATTAAAAACAATTCACCAGAAGCTATTTTTCATATTCCAAATCCATAAATGAAGTCCATTTTGAAAAATTAAATTTATAAAATTTATAAAATTTGGTATTACGTTTCATAACATCTTTTTTAAACAGCTAGTTTAATTGGTTGTGGTGTGCAAAAATTAGAAGTTGTGTACATCACAAGATATTGTTTTTTTTTCAAAGAGAAAGGTACCATAGAAGTTTGGGGTGTTACATTCTTCCCTCTTTCAAATAATTTCATCCTATAAATGTCTAGAATATTACTATATGAAAAGAATCAGGTGGTTCTTCATCATAATTTCCTCATGTTCCCATGTCGCCTCTTCCATTTTATGGTTTCCCTAAAGAATCGTTACCAGATGGGTCATCCTGTTTCTCAACACTTGTTTTTTGGTATCAATAATCTTGAAAAACTCTTAACAATAAGACAGATCAGGTTCCAGTTCTATTTCTTCATAGGTGATTACATGCGTTGGGTCAGGAATTTATTTTCTCAACAGTGATATGTGGAACACATCATGAACATTGGAGAGACTTGGCGACAATGCCAAATGTTAAGCTATAAATCTAATTTTTTCTGAAATTTATAAACGTCCTATGTACTTGGGACTTAATTTTCCATTCTTACCAAATCGTGCAACAACCTTCCACGGAGATACCATTGATTTGAGAAATCTCTTTCCATATAACGCTTCATATGGTGCCATAAGAATACTTGAATGTAATCTATTAGTAAAGTAAAGTTATACCATAGGTAAATAAAGATCCCACATACCTTGGATGTCAAGTGAGTAAGATCTCAACATGTCTTATAAGGTTTGAATATTCTGTTATGATTGTCCATCTGTTTGAGGGTGGCAGGCAGTGCTCAAATGGAGTTTAGTATATAGGGTTTTCTGAAGAATTTTACAAAATCCTGATGTAAAATGAGGATCACGATCAGAAACAATCAATAGGGGTACATAATGATGTATTACAACTACATTAATATATAGTATTTTTAAACATTAAAGTTGTAAGTATTATCTTATAACAATGAACCATATTACATCATTTCTTCTAGGAGTATTTTGTAGTCTGATGTTAATGTCCATCGTAATATCATCCCATTTCCACTCAGGTATAGGAAGAGGTTTCATGACTCCACCAGGATGTTGTCTTCCAGCTTTAAACTATTGAAAAACCATACATCTTGACACATAATCAGAAATATTATTCATTATTTATTCCCACAAAAAATGTCCCTTCAAAACTCTATAAATCTTAGTGCTACTATGTTTTATAGAGAAATTGAAGCGATGAGAATCATCCAACAATTCCATTTTTAGATTAGGTATATCGTGAACACAAAACCTCTTCCCAAATTTCTAAATTCCATCTTTATACAGGATGTCAATCAATCTCTCATCATTCACAGCTTTAATTTTCTTTTGAAACTCCATATCATCAGTATGAGATCATTTTACCCTTTCTAGTAAAGGTGGATTAGAAATAGTTGGAAAAAGTATTGGTGTTTCACCGTCCATGGTTATTCCCGTATCAATAATTACTAAATCCATGAACATTTGATATCTTTAAACTCTCATCTTGTTCAGAAATCCATGAACATTTTTTGATTAAGGCATATGCCTCTTTATTTTCATTCCCCATGTGGTAGTTTATTGTTCAAACATAATCCATTATTAGTTCAATCCATCACCTTTTCCTTTTGTTTAGTTATTTTTGTGAGAAAATACACTTCAAACTCTTGTGATCAGTATATATTTCACAGTTTTTACAATAGAGATAGTGTCTCCATATCATCAAAACATTCTTCACACTATTTTTTCCTAACATATTTAACCACTTTACATGTGATCTTTGTTAATGGGTCAGCCAATCAGGAAAAATTCTAGATGAAATGCCGATAAAAACATGCTATACCAATAAAATAGGGTACCAAATTTATACTCATCGGTGTTGGGAATTCTTGGATTTCCATTTTCTTTGAAGGATCGACAAAGATTCCATATTTAGGGACAATATGGACAAGAAAATAAATCTTATGATGCCAGAATACATACTTGCTAAACATCCCATATAATTCATTACTTCTAAGAGTTTTAAAAATAGTTCATAAGTGATTTTCATGATCTTCGTAGACTTTGGAGTATACCAAGATATTATCAACAAATACAACTAAAAATTCATCAAGATATTCCTTAAAAACTCTATTCATTAGATTAATGAAAATAATGGGTGCATTAGTCAGTCCAAAAGGAATTACTGTAAACTGGTAATTCTCATACCTGATTCAAAATGTTATTTTTCAATTTATTCATTCTTCACGCACAACTGATGGTATCCATATTGATGTTCAATCATTGAAAAATATTTATCTCCTTGAATCTGATCAAATAAATCATCAATACGAGGAAAGGGATATTTTTTCTTTATTTTTATATCATTTATATCCCTATATTCACTACACAACCTCATAGATCTATCTTTCTTCTTAACAAAAATAATAGGGTCTCCCAATAGATTAACACTAGGGTAAATAAATAATTTATTTCTAAATTACATCTGTTGTTTATTTAGTTCCACTAATTACACAATGTCCATTATATAAGGGATATTAGATATGGGCCTTGAACCAGAAATTAACTCAATGGAAAACTCAACATCTCGTTTTGCATGATGTCTAGGTAAATCCTCTGGATACAAATTAACATATTCTTGCACAATAGGTACATCGTCTATTTTTACATTCTATTCCACACCCATTGTTATTTAACTCTATTCCTCCCCAATAGTTAAATTTAGTAGAGATACTGGGGTCGATCTAGATGAGAATCAGATTGTGAAGTTTTTGCTCTAAAGATAAGTAATTCATTATCACCTTCAATAATTGTAACCCCCTTCTTCTTACAATAATTTTTTGCATCATGATTCAGAATACAATCCATAAAAAGGATAATATGAAATTAAATCATGGGTAGGATTATGAGATCAGTAGATAATGCACGTTTTTATGCGATAATGGTAGCTATTTCAAAAAAACATGTTACAATGATACATACCTTAGGAGTGTTGACTGACAACTCCTTTTTAAAGTCAAATAGGAAATATCTAATTTTCTTGGAAAACTGGTAAGATTTGAAATAATGTGATGATCCAGAATCAAATAACACATTGGCTAATGTTGAGGAAATGTTTACAGTACCTGCCACCACGTCATTTGGAGATTCAACCCTAGCAATGGTGATTGCATAACCTTGGATTTCCTCCCTTGGCCTTTTATGAGGTAAGTTTTCTTGGATCTTAGGACAATCATTTGCATAATTCCCCATTTCTCCACAATTTTAGCATTCAACATTAACTACCTTTTTCTTTCCCTTGCAATCACGAGCTTTGTGACCTTTTTCTCCATACTTGTAATAAACTCCCATCCCCTTCAGGAAAATACCAAGGTGTTTCTTCCCACATTTACATCTGAGTGGAAAGTCAACTTTTCTATTCTTACCCTTATTTAATTTTTCATAGTGTTCAGTAGATCTCTTATTCTCTTGGTTCCCTTTAAAGTCAAAAGGAATAAAGAATTTCTCATTCTGTCTTGATAGCACATGAGACTATATATTTCTATGATGAGAAGGATTGTGAGACTAATTCTTGATAGAGAAATGGTTTTAACCCATCAATGAATCGATCAATATTACTTCTTCAGTTACGTGTATAATCTAATGAATTCTTTTATAAAATCGTAAAGTTAACCACATACATTGTGACATTCTTATACTTCTTTTTCCTCAGACTTAGAAATTTTCTTTCCATACCATCTCGATGTTCACGAGGAAATTATTTTTCTAAGAAAATATCTTTAAACTCCCTCCATTACATATTTTCTAATTCTTCATCCTCCTTTGTGTTTTAAACTAATGAACACCATTGATTTGAATTTCCTATAATGTGATAAACTGCAATGAAAATATTTTCCATTTTGCTACTCTCCAAAAGCATGAAATATTTTCTCTAAGGAACTTATCTATTGCTCAGTGAAAAATGGATTTGTAGTCCCATTGAATTTTGGTGGTTGTTGCCTCATGAAATGGTCTAATATTTTTTTCTTCCGTGTTCTGGATTAGGGTGCTTCGTATGGGTAATTGTATTAGTCAAAACCTAAGTGAGTTATCCCAGAATGGTTATAACATGTTCAACACCAATTTCATCACCATATCCACTATAATTATCTTGGGTATGTGGAAAATCCCTACATGGATTATGTGCGTTCATATGATTTCCATTACTTCTACTAAGAACTATTTCTAAAAAATGGCATACACTATATTAGTTTATGAAACAAAATACATAATTCCAAACTTGTAGAATACATAACATAAATTGAATAGTTTATGCATGTAATATGTAATCATAAAAATATTTTTTGGGGATGTATTTACTCATAACTCTTCCATAATGGGTTGTAAAGAAAATGTGAATTATCCTAAGTATATCACCCATTAGTGTCAAACCAGGTGCACAGTATTGCCCATTGTCATGTACCAAGATACCCCGGGTCATGCCTGAAAGTCCTTGTCGGAGTTTTGGTTCCTAGGTACATCTATTCCAAAACCATGTCCACTTTTAGTATCTAGATAGGGCTGTATTTCTTGGGAAACTCAGAAAAATATCTACATTACCAAAATTCTAGGAAGTTCTAATATACCAATCCTCAAAGTCTATATGATGGTAATGTTATCTAATCAGAGTTTTTCTGAATCTAGTTTCCATGTTTTGTACTAAACTTTCTCTGATACAAACTATAACATCTTGACCCTAGTTACCCAATGTCAGTGCCTTATTACATAACATTGGAATTATCATAAGAGATCAAGTCTGGAATGATTTATTAGTTTAATATCATTGGATGTAATAGATACATACATAAGTTTCACATTACATTATGAAAGGAAAAAAACAACATTGTGTCCCATTCGCACACACTCATATCTCATATCCTATTCCTACAGTTCAATCATAATATACATCTTTACATCATTGGAAAAATAAAACAAACAAAAGGTTGAGATTAGATACTCAGTAAGGATAACAATATAGTATAATCTATCATAAATAATCATAAAAATTTACGTCAATGTATAAGACTAAATAAAATCCTTTTAAAATTAAACATCAGTATCATATGGAAAATATAAATATAATAATTCCATTTACTTATTCTCATGGATATTCTACTAGTCGAATAATCACTTGTAATATGAATAGCTAATTTCATAATGATGGAATGCATAATGTCAGACATCATAACCCTGTAGTCAAGGCCTCGTTCCAAGACTAACAATAAATATTTTCTCAAGGACTTGTTCCAAGACACTTATTTTTCTCTTGAGACCTACCGATGCATCAAGGGGAAATAGTGAGCCCTTCCCATCACTTTCTATATACAATTAATTTCTCATATGAAAAGGTTGAAACATAACATAAACATTCATATTAAAACTAGCATACGAAATGTTAATAATTTAACCATAAACCATGAATGGTATAAAAATATCACATCCATAGTCAAACATACCACAAAACCTTTAAAAAATTAGCAACATTGTATCACAATAAATCAACTTAATACAGGTGAAAAATCAATCAATGGATGATGACATAGATAAAAATAAGTTCAAAACTATTTGATTAAAATATTTATTTCTACACTGAAATAATTTAAATATAAAGAAAACATTTATTTTAAAAATATTCTTATAAGATTGCAGGGGAAGCTTCAAGGGTGTTATAATGGCAGAAAATGGCCGCTCCCACTGTATAAGTTAAAAAAACATTCTTTCCAAATGTTTTCAAAAGGTTATAAAGTACCTTGTTTGGAAAACGACAAAAGGATTCCTTTAAAATCATTTTATAAAAGTAAAAAAGGGTATAAATGAATTTAATCCATTGTCTCAGAAATAGTAAATATTTTTTTGAAATACATGTTAAAGAAACATCTATGTGGATGATAAAGAAGTCCCCATAGATACATACACATAAAAAACCTCGGATAATAAAGAGATTGTGAAATTGACACTTACATTGAACTTTTACTTAAAAGAGGGTATTTTAACCTCCTGTAAGATGGTTAAATCATTATTATTAAATTATAAAAGAACCAAATACATAAATACGATATCATATATGATCCTCTAATATTACATTGTTAATAATATTTTTTTAGTATCATTGTTTTGGGTGTTAATTGATTTGTATGTAATCCCGAGCGACAATATCATTCTATTGATGGTGAAATAATATAAAGTTGAATGGTATAATATATATATATATATATATATATATATCCATTAACGTGTCATATATATTATTTAAATAAATTAAATTAATTATTACACCCATCAAAATAATGAAGTGTTGAATAACAAACTACACCATGACGTGGAGACGGTAATCTGTTTGTACACACATATGGTTACTTTTTCATTCATAGGATGGATATAACAATGAATGTGGTTGTAACATATTTATAATAACATCAAAGTATTTATAAGGTATTGGAGTTAGATTTTTTTTATGGAAACAAAAAATAAAGGAGAAGTGGACGAATAAAAGAACTTTGAAAGAGGAGATGAAATAATTACCTCTTTTCGGGTGCTTCCTTTTGATTTGAACAAAAGTGCTCCTTAGGTTGGATTTCTGATAGAGGTGAGGCATATAGGATTAATTATGGTTATATACGAGGATATTGTATTAGTTTTTTTGATCCAAATGGCTTTTGAGGTTATAATTTGAGAGAAGGAGAGTAACCTTTTATATGATTGGCGAGGGGTTCTTTAGGAAAAGCGTGAAATGTTATTTTATTATAAAATAATTTTCCATTTCTAATAGCTCCAAATGGAACTATTTCTAGGATTAGGAGGTTATGGGTCAAAACACTCTCAACCAATAGGTTTTAGATAGTTTTAGGTCACCATATTAACCTTATCTTTTAGATTTAACACTTAGTTAAATAGTTTAAATTTTACCATGTCTTCTTATATTATTATAATAAATGGTTAATAAACATACTATAAATTCTAAGAGAACCTCAAGAAGTTAATTAATGACATATCTATCATTATATAATTCCATTGGCAAATCTTTATATTTTTAAGACTATTCTATAATTCAATAAAATATTATTTGTTTTGAAAAATCATTTGTATCATTTTTGACACTATTTAGTATTTGGTTTATGTGAAAGTAAGAAAAAATTTGAATAAAAATCATTGAATCAACCCTAACATTCCATATTAACATAGAATATTTGTTTAATGAATAAAAAGTCTCAATTTATATTTATTTTAATATTTATAACATCAATTATTTTAATCATTCATTACTAATGTAATTACTACCTAATCATTGTCTCATAAATAAATTTAATAATTTAATGTATAAAAATTATAAATAAAATACCATGATGTAGGAAATATTTTTATATTTATAATGAATATTTATAGTCGAATTTATCTTTTTTATAACCCTATGTTAAAAATGGTTTAGTTATTAAAATTTGAATTTAACACTTTTAACTCTTCTTTAAATAAAATATAATTAATGTCTTAATCTAATCTAAGTGGATAAAAAAGGATCAAATTTTTCTCCTAAAGTTGATTTTTGTCAAAATAAAATATCCAATTAAAGTAGGACATGTGTTAGGGTAATTATAATATAACCTTTAATTACCTTATTTGCTTTTAACTTTGGTAAATAAAACTCAAAAGGTACTATTACCCAAAAATTATTTTCATTCTATTGAACCACATTATACATACTTATTTAAACTGTGCCTCTTGGATTTTTGAAATTCAATTCACAGAAGTGGTAAAATTAAGTTTTATACAAATTTTCAAATGTTCATAGAAGGTGGATAAAAGAAGGTAAAAAGTTCAATAATGTTTTATATATATTATGTTATTATAAAATGGAATCTATGAATTACATTGGAATAATATAGGTATAATGTATCTATTTTAACTTTAAAATAAATTAAATTTTAAAAGAAAATTTCTTAAATAAAACGTCAATTTTAAACAATAACACAGTGTTTTTCACTATTCATCAAAAATTGATGGTTTTCAGAAAAATACAAAAAAAATCACCCTAATATAATTTTGTTATTCCGAATCAAAAAATAAAGTCCATTTTGGAAAATAAAAAATATAAAATTTCAAAAAGTGGGAATTACTATTCCTAAATTCTTTTTAAATGGATAGTTTAATTGGTCATGGTGTGGTTACACTCAAAGTTGGGTACATCGTAAGCTATTGAATTATACAAAGAGAAACGTACCGTGGAAATTGGGGGGGGGGTAACCTAAATGATGTAAAAAAACACATCAAACATTGCGTGAAACATAAAAAATTATTATTAGAAATAAAAATATTTTTCAAGAATTTAATACCACATAATTTGGAAAAGGAAACATTATTAGGGATGAATATATCCAAAAAAAATCAGCAACTCTAAAAAAATACTAAAAAAGAGGGTATATTCGGTTTTCATTCATACATGTATAAGGGGTAAACATACAAGTACGTTCTATTTGAAACCTTATTCATTGTACGTATAACATATCTTCTAAAAAAAGATGATATGTTTCATTTGATACGACCTATACAATGAATGATAGCAACATATGAGAAAATAACCTATGCAACATATGAGAAAACAACATGTGAAATAAATCTCATGTTTCCAAAATAGATTCTTCTTTTGTAGCTTCAGTAAACTCAATTTCATTTTGAATTAGTCTTAATGATACTGGAGTAAAATATTTAGAACGTCCCATAAAAATATACTATAAAAAATTTCTATAGTTGTTTGTAAATAAAGTATTTCAAAGAGGAACAATAAAGAATAAATTTCTTATGGTTTTTATTGAAAATTGAGGTAATCAAATAAAAGTAAGTCATACATTTGAAAAATTTCAATAAGGTATGAATACCAAACATTTCCACCACCAGATAAAAAATGGGTTTTTTATGGAAACCAAACATTTAAAATCATTAAATATTATTCCATTAGGTAAGGGATTAATTCAAAAAGATGTAACAAAATAGATAAAAATATCAAAGTAATAACATCAATATTAATACATTACAATAAATAGATAATTAATATCCAAAAGGAATCTTTATATGACCCTATTCTTTAATCTCACGGATTTTAAAAACCCTTAACATGTGCTACAGATAAATTGGTCATAAACATTTGTGGATAAGATCATGAAGGAAATTCATAGACATAAATGGGGCCTCTCATTGATTCCCTTTTCCAGCCACTTGTAGTAATGTTCTAAATTTAGGGCATGGAAAGTAAATTTCATAGAGGTAAAATGATTTGAAAAACATACGCACTAAAAAGTATATATCTTTATTGAATCTGGTAACTATGTACATACACTTCAATATACCTCAGTATAGTTGTCTCCATCAATCTTTTTAGCTGAAAAATGAGTTCCCTATAGAATTTATAAACCTATTGAAACGCTGAACAAAATACAATAGGGTGATGTGAAATAATAAGGAAAATATAAACTAAAACTATCATATAATGCAGCATAAAACCAAACAATGAGAATACACCATACCCTTCTCTTTGGATTTCTCAAGATCAAACCACCATGCTTTCGAAAATCTATAGGAATGGAATTAAGAGGAATTAAAAGATAGTATTGCAAGAAATATGTATTTTGAAATAGAGGAAATGTATTTTTAAGATTAAGGAATGTACTATTGTTAATATGGAATACTTTGATAGGAATATTCTTGATAGAATCCCTTTTAATGGGATGATTTTGAGTAGATCTTCAAGGAAACCAATGTTAACTGCTTGTGAAAGGTGAATGCATTGACTTATGAAAAGGTAAAATTTCCAAAGGAATTCTTATTTAACACATATAAGGAAAACATAATCCAAAATGTATTTCATTTCATGAATAAATTCACATCATACAAGCAATCCACTAGTCCAAAAAACAGCAGCTCCAACACAAATTAAACCACACTGCACTTGTAAATCAAATAAAACATACATGTATATCCTTATCTATACATACTATGGTTTCAAGTTCTTGATGTAGCTATACAAGTATCTATTATATGACAAAAATGGAGGGGATTAATATCCCCACCATTTCCATCATCCCCACCCAAACCCCCATTCCCATCATCATCATCTTCATCATCAGCAACATCATCAATAATATCATAACAGACCTCACAATTAGCATCATCATCATCAATCTCATCACCAACAGTAGGATCTGCAACATCCTCACCACCAACTGCTCTATCGCCACAAATGTCATCACCACTAAGACCCTTATGGGAATCACCGAAGACAAAATTTTAAGAGTTCATTGATTCAATATATGAAATAAAAGTAATAACATCCTATGATGGTAGTGAATGACACAAAACTAGTATAGATTTCATTAAATTTTCATTCAACAACATAATTATTTCAATTTCCTCTAAAGTAAATTTCTTTTCTTTATCTTCTCATGCACATGATCTTTCTAGCTTAGAGTTCTGAGAGTCTTGAGTAGAGATTTATGACCACCAGTACTGAGAGGGGAAAATGTTTTTTCTTGGTCTACATCAGACTCTCCTCAGGTTCTCCAAACCTAACACATGACTTAACTGATCATGTCACCTTGAGTTGTTATCATCCTTCTCATCTAGAGACTCCAAGGAAGACTATTGAAATTATAAACAACATATTAATTTATTAATTTCATATAAATATTTTAAATATAAATAAAAAACATACAATCTTATTTTATTTCAATGCATTTACTGCACTTCTATCAATTCTATTCTACTTGAGAAAAATAATTTGGTATGAGGTACAAGACCTTCAATTTAAAATATAACATTCTTCAAAAAAGAAATGAAAAAATCTAGAATATAACAATATATGAGAAATTTTAAAATATAGATTCAAGTAACTGCATCACTGACCTACAAACATTGATGTAAATGACACTCATAAATGATTGGTTTTTTTTTTCTGAAGTGGGTTGGAGGGAATTTCTCTACTTTTGTAGAATAAATATAGAATCCTTCTCCTACTGGTATAATATTTCTTTTCTATAATGAATGGACTATCCAAGGGGAATCCATGATGAATTTATAAGGACAGGTTATCAATGAAATAAATTACTAAACGGAAATCCATCAATTATTCCAATAAAAACATTTTTTAATACATTTTTTGGTGGTTCTTTATTAACATCATTTATTTGGGAAATAAAGTGTGTGATCTTGGGATTGGTCTAATTGGCCATGAAAATGTAACTATGTAAAACAGAATAAAAATTTTCAATTATTATACTCATTGAAGGAAACCCATGCTCGTGTCTATCAGGATCAACATTAAATAATATCTTCTTGTGAGCTTCTATAGTATTATTCATAATCAATATAAGAATGGAATGTAAATTTTTTAGAAATAGTTTTTACAAATCATGCAGACAACATAGAGTAAAATAAGACAAATAATTTTATAACTTCTTTCAGTAATGATAATTTAAAACCAGTTTTAAACCCACATTTATTATTCTAAATAAATATAAATAAATGAAATGAAACAAACCCATACTAAAATAGACATATCATTCTAAACTAAAACTAAATTAAAGTAATTACATTAATACCAACAAAAGAAACTCATGTTAAGGTAAAACGAATGAACTATGAACATATATAGTTTCTTCTACATATTACCCTCCACTACCTCAGGTTGAACATCATATCTCATAATGGGACAATTTGTCTCATCAAAGGAAATATTTTGGTCAAAACCAATGGGAGCGTCAAAGGTGGATATTTCAGACCCATCATCATGAAAAATAGGGATTTAAATTACGTTATTAATTACAATGTAATCTGGTCTCAGATGATCTTTCAGATAATTTTTTTTCCATTGATGCCAAAATGCATTGTTCATAAGTATGCAGGAATTGACTCATGTCAATAACTATGAGTCCAAAATACTAAAAAAATATACCTTGTTGCATCATTGAATCAAACAATTTACATTTAATCATAGTGACTCTACTTTGAGAGTTGTAATCCTATAATAATAGTTTCTCAACCAGTCCATAATAATACAAATCTTGATATCAAGGTTGATTATCTGATGCACTGGCATAAAAATACATTGTAGAAGATAAAATAACACCATAATGTTGTGTTCTCATTTTCACCCCTTTATAATTAATAACAAATTTATATCCATTGACTCTTAAATATTTTTAGTCATAAACCAAATAATTGGAACTAAAATCTAACTCTCATAATTCTTGAGAAATAGAGTCTGAAAGTAAACTAAATACCTGAAATAGATATGGTTAATATAATTAAATTTATTTATATATTTTAAGATATTTAAATTAATTTTCATACCCTTGATTTTAACCAAGCTGGAAACTCTAGGCCATTAGAAGGCTTTCTCCTTCTCAAAGGCAACGATTGATGAAATCTACCAATAATGTTTTATGTTCCCAACATAAAATGACAATAAATGTCTAATGTGTTAATGAAATGTCATAGTATGGTATAAAATATAATAATCAAAGTTACTTATTTGATATAGTCATCGAACAAACCGAAATTAAACAAGATTGTGTGATGTTTCATATCCCTCTCTTGAAAGATCAACATAACCAGTTTATATGACTAGGAAATTACACATGTTTGGGGAACAAATGGAAAAGATAGATACATTTCCTCATACTTATAATCTTTTATTTCTCATTGGATGATTATTTATTATCATAAAATCATACAAATACATTGAACAAAAATCCTTACATTCATGGTCCTGATAACTCTTCACAATGGAACCTTCATGATAACTCTTGTTTTAGACATATGATTTCATTGTGTGAATATTTTTTTTCATTGGGGGTAAATCCATTGAAAAGTCACTGGACCCCCAAGAAGTGTCTCATTTTTCAGATAAACTTTTAAATGATGTTGTAGATAAAAAAGGATATAGGAATATTTTTTCCAACTCATGTATAATTAATAGTGCCACATGCTGCATTGTTATCATGAATTACTCGAATAATGTTTTAGCATAAAGGTATCTAAAAAAATGGAATAAATTATTTACTGTCAATCCTACATTATTGGATAGAAAATACCAAATTTCTATTAGATTCAATTCATGAATTAGGATGGGATAATCATGAGTGTTTAGGGATTTTAGTTTCAAAACTATTCTTTTCACTCAATTAGATATGTTGCTAAAATAGTCATCTTGGACAATGATATTCTCCAATGCTACCAGAAGCTGATATTTCATTATTGGTGTCATCACATGAGAAGCACAAGGAACTTTCCCTTTGTTTTCACTGATACACAAAGTATGGGGTTTTGGTCAAATACCCCAATACTACAAGTCCTGATGAGTTCAGAAGTCATCTTTGGTCTTCCTGTTGATATTCTGAAGATTTTCCAGAAAAATTTCCCATATATTTTTCTCAATATTCATTACATATAAACAATTAAATAACAAATTGGATGACCAATATGGAAACTCCAAGAAAATATTCCCCTTCATCTAATTGTAAGTGGCATCAGTGTCAACATTATTAATATTTTTAGATTTCAACTGCCCTTTCCCTAATGACAAACTGAAGTCTTTCAATTCATTAAGAACATCAATTTATGACAGGCATTGATGTCATTTTTCTGTGTCAATATTATTATCAAACCTTGGATGATTCTTCATGTCTTAATGATCCATTGGAAAGAATTGTCGACACCCCATGAAACTGAAACTTCAACAATATTTAAGCCTTCTCAATTATGTATTATTTATTCAAATGGGACATGATATTTTTCCCTTCCTGATCCCCCAGACATAATTTCATAAGAATGGAAATCATTATGGTCTATAGAAGGGAAATACACATCTGAAACATATTCATTGAAGCAGAATTGATTGTACAAACACCCAAATCCCAAATTTTATTCAACTCTCTTATTAAAGGCTTTTAGTAGCCATCTATATCATTACCAAGACTAGAAGGTCCAAATATCCATATAGTTATGATTGTGAAAGGCTTTTTTATAAAAATCCATAGAGAGAGACTATAAAAATGAATAAAAACAAGACACATATTGTGAAAAGTATGAATCTGACCAAATTGACTAAAACCATTACAGCATAGACCCAACCTGAAATTACGCACATCAGCTATAAATTTAGGATGTTATGCATCAAATTTCTGCCATGCTAATTCATTTATAGGATTAAACAACTCATCATTACCTTTAATTCTATCAGAATCATGCCATCACATATTTTCTAATATTTTTATAGACATTAATAGATTATTATGTATGAGAAGAAATGGAAAGTACCAAATGACTTTCTGGGGCACATGAGATGGGGTTTCATCTGCATTTATCTTCCATTGAGATGTACCACATTATTTACAATCATTATGGTGAATTGTCTATTCCCAAAATAAAATTAAATATTTTTGAAAAGAAAAGACTTTATTAGTAGAAAATTCAAGCATCTTAATTAACTTCCATGCATGATAATGATTTTAGAGAATATTTACACCATCAAGAAGAAAATCCATAAAAAATGTAAGAATATAATCAATTTTAGTATCATAAATTTCATGCGTAGTTTTCCCATGATATAACTAAATTAAAAATTAAAACATGTTCATTTTAGTATATTCCTAATACACTATAGATCTGGTATCATCCAATAAAATTTTCACACTCTCAACATAATTTCCTATAGTATTTTACTCATGTGTATTGATATCATTTCCTTTTTGCACTGGCATAGTATATCTCTCTTGATAATGAACAAATGGATACCGATCAAATTTTAAATTCACCATGTAAATACTTTCATTTCATTTAGAAACAATAGATGATTTAGTTTTCTATCAATGGTGATAACAAATATAATTGTTTGTTTGAAATAAAAATTTTGTTAAATGAAGTATAATTACTTCCTGGATAAACCATGGTCTTCCAACAAATTTAAATCTTGGTAAATGTATAAAACCTCCACCTAAAGCATTTTTAAATTCTAAATCTATAATATTATCAAAATTATTTTGAAACATGGTTGAAATCTAATCGGTATGATACATCCAACATCTATCCATTATATAATATGGAAAAAGTTATCTTACAATACAAATTTTGAATTATAATTATAAAAAGTATTATAATCAATATTGTTATAAAATTAATAGAAGAATAATTGTAGGTAGAAAAAAAATACAAGAGAAATAACATATCCTATAACTGATAAAAAATGTCTATTTGTATCACTAGATTAAAATGTGTAATACAAGAAAATCATATTTAAAAATTAAATGGACATCATTAAGTGAGGATATATTTGTTTGTTTCTTTTAATTATGTTTTTAGCATCCATCTGAATATCATTATGTAAATATCATCTTTCTCAATTAATTATTTTCAAAAAATACACAATACATGAAAATTGTGTCGAGTATGTCATTTTTTAAAATAATATATTAAAATTTCGTTGATCTTGTAAATAATAATTTTTAAACTAAATAATTCTTTTTTAATATTTGTTACATGTAATAGTATACATAATTAATAATTATTCTGGTCTAAAAGTTATTTAATGTTCATTAGTGAAACACTAAAATCGTTATTATTTTATAATCCTTTGTTAAGAGTCATTAATATCAAATATATTAGAAAAATAAAATCAAAGAGGCATGATAAAAAAAATGTTTTTGTTATAAATAACCAATCAACGAAATCAAGAGGGTGTGATTTGAAGATGAAATAAAACAGAATTTTTATCCCCCCCTAATAAAAAAAGTTTATTAGGGTACACATTTTCTAATCAAATAGAATATATCATAGCATATAAAATTAAAAAAGGGATATGTACTAGAAAAATAAAACTATTAGAACATAAAAAATAATCGTTAAATATAATTCACATTTGTATTGCAAGTGCTTTTTTTTATCACAAATTTAAAACCTTTCATTATCAGAGATAAAATTCATACATCTATCCTTTAAAGAGATGATCAAAAGGGTAAACAATAATGGGCCAAGGAAGGTTCGATGTCTATTATAGAGCGGAATGTGTAATTATAGTTGAACTAAACCATGATAACATTATCATCCGATATATTTCTATAATATTACCAAAAATACCTTTTTAGGCCCTTTAAAACATAAATGTATTGTGTTTCATAGTCACTAATCTAATGGAGTCATTTTTTAATGATCCGTTATTGGGTCATGAATTCCTCTTATAGTCACATCCATTACTAATATGTTAACCCAATGTATTTTCATGATGTTACCATATATAGTACATCATACAATTTAAAAATACAATTTATTAATAAGATTTAAAATCCATATATTAAACTCTAACCAGGGATAGGGACACAATATTGTTTCATTTTTTGGTTTGAAAACTAGAGAACTCCTTACTATGGTTAGATATACAAGCCAATCATTGTTATCAAATATATTAACAATTTTTTACTCCATTAAATCTTTTCTAGAATGGGGAATATTTTACGTTTGTATAGTCTAAGATGAACTAGGTAGCATGTGCTCCCCTCTTCACGATTCATGAAAAGAGATAATTTCATTATAGACGAGTATCTATAAAATTTAACTAAATTAGATATTATTCAATGTCCTAAAATTATTAAAATCTCAAATTTATGACTATTATATAGAATATGTAATTATAATCACATAAATTATATGATCCATCAGTGTTGTTAAATGAGAACTCATTAGGGTGCCTTGGTGAGAGGTACAACGAGGCACAACTGGAGGGCCTCATCATAGGTGAGGCAAGGTGACCTCACAGAGGTGTGACAAATGCGCATGACTCACATGCAATCTTAGGATGCATTGAGGTGTATGGATCTTCAATGGTGTTCCCCCTAAAAAACACAAGACCAATTTTCTAAAAAGCATCATCGAAGACGGTGGAAATCATGGTAATTGACACATCGGAAAGGGGAAGTAGATATTGGTGGCCATGATATTGGGGGGTAGAAATTGAAATATGGGAATATATCAATCTGGGGTACATACTGAAATTGGGGTACTTATAGTGGAGGGGGAGATCATGGGTGATGAAATACAGGGTGGTGGCAGAGATCTGGGTAGGAAGACGGAGATCAGGTGTGGTTGAGGTGGATCAGCGGAAACTGTTGTGCAACACGAGAAATAAAGCTATGTTTGATTAAATAGAAAATTTAATATATTAATAAAAAACATAACATACTATTAAAACATCAGTCACTGTCACCTCACTACCATTGAAGTTGATTAAATTTTATTGTTTTTATTGAATTTATTTTTTCAACATTTAAATCTTGTTTAAAACAGTATTTAATTGATTATTCTTATATATGCCTTATTTGCGCCTCACGCCACGCCTTGAACCGCACCCCGAAGAGTCCTTTGCTCTTTATTGTTCCATGTTCCTTTTATAACAATGTGACCCATTCACAGAATATGTATCATATCTCATGTTTTTTCTTCAATAATTTTATTCTTCATGAACTGTAGTTTCAAAAATAAATTAAATGGAGTTAATTATTCAAACAAAATATTGATATAAAACCACACTCGAATGGAAATTTCATATAACATGCAATTTAAAAATATATATTTATTTGTGAATGCAAATTATTTTTCAAAATTAATCTTTCATATAGTGTTGTTATAATATTTAAAGAATCAATATGATGAAATTAAGATATAAATTTTTGTTAATCACATATCTAAAAAATATTCAACAACTTTCCCATGTGTTAATTTCATATTTATAGGGTACTTTTCCTCTAGACAACACTTTATAATTTAATAAAATATGGTTACCCATTCAGCTATATGTGAATCCAAAAAAAACAAAACGTTTATCAATAATCCAATTTCCCTTCACATACATCATGAACATATTAAAACAGTATGCATTATATAACATTTTCATTTGAAAATTATAATACTCCATTCACATGACAAGTGAATCTACAACGAATCAATGGTATGAAAAATTATACATATAAAATATTCTTAAATTTTTTTATGAGATCCAAATGATTTCACATAGAATATGATATTCTTTATGAAACATGAAACACATCATATATTGTTCCCCTAAATCCCGAAGAATATTGTTCTCATGGTATCTTCTATGTTAAATTCCAATGAGTTATAGCTATAAACCCAACAATGATAACTATATTTACGTTCTGATAAAACAAAAATCAATCATATATCAATGATAAATGAAACAACATGAAATGATACAAATTGATTCAACCAAACTAAAACTAAAGATGTAATAAACTAATTATAAAAGTATAAGATTAGGGACTCACTTTCAAAGATAACCCAATTCAGAAAATCATAGAAAGGGATTCTCGACCAGAGGGGATCCTCAATATAGTTGGGATGCTCGACTAGAGGGGATGCTTGACCTAGTAAAAGAGTATGCTTGACCAAGATGGGATTTTCATTGGCTGAGGAAAAGCTCATCCTATGGGATTGACCACCTAGGAGGGGATGCTCGACCAGAGGAGGAGGAAGAGGGGGGATAAGCATCAATTGAAGGAGGGGGAGAAGTGGGGATGTCTATCGACCAGAGTAGGAGAAGGGGCATTGCGTGGGGGGAAAATTGGGGAGGGAAAGGGAGCTACAGTGGGGATGAAACACAATATGTGAGGGGTGAGCATGTGTCGGGTGAAATTATTTTCACCTCTATTAGAATGGTTTAGAAAAAACCATTGGAATTGACTTTCTATAACCACGGTTTATTCAACACCATGGGTATAGAGAAACCCTTATCTAGATATACAGATAGTTTATAAAATCTGGGATATAGCTTCACGGTGTTGGCACCTCATTCCAGTAGTGATTCGTGTGTACATTCGAACTATTTCCCCCATAAAGTGATGTGTTTCATTTTATATCTATATTATATTCAATATTTATATAACTCTCTAAAATTATGAATAACCACATTAAAATAATAATAATATCCTTATAATTCTCAAATAATTATATTAAGTGAAAATAATTTCTTTCTTGACAATACTTAACCGTCAATAACAGCATGTTCTTATTAGGTTCGGTTTAACCACCTAATTGAATAATGATATATATTTATATAAAGGATGAATATAGACACAAGAATACTATTATTAATAGAAATTAATGAGATAATAATTTTTTATTTAATGTTCTTCAAATGTTTCACAAATATTTAACATTGTATTAAAATACCAACTATTCTATCGTAAAATTATTGATACCAGATCATCGCAGATTCCATCTTTGTGAATCAGGAATAAAACTATCATTGAATGAAAGTATATATTTATAAATAATTATATAAAGTATATTTTAAAACTTGATTATGATTTGAATTATGAAATTTTAATCAATAAATGGGTATCTTTTTCGTCACTTTAATGAATTCCTAAAACAATAGGAATAAACAACATCCATTGATGAAAATAAACTAAAACTATCTAGTAAATTTATAATAAATGATTATAATTAATGTGTATAAATAAAAATGTATATGAGTAATTTTATAAAAAAATTAATTAGTATGTTAATGTTTATCATATAGTATGTTTGTGTGTTTTTGACTATGTTGGAATATATGGTAAGGGGTTTCTCATCTAAAATGTTATTATTTTGCGCTTATGCCACATAAAACACTTGTTTAACTTTGTGTGGTATATATAATTCCAATGGATATTTATTTTATAGTAATATTTATAAAATAATATGGATTTTTAGATCCAAATAATTTTATATATTTCAATTTATTATTTAAAAGATACCAAAGTTGACAGGTTCCCTCTTACAATCTAATTCTGAAATCAAGATTTCTTATGAGTTATAAGACATATAGGGAACTTGAAAATTATTTTTCTATAAAACCCAACTATAATTGTATTTTTTTTATTCATGAGGTTTTCAATTTCCTCACCTAGTTTCAGTTACCTTGGAAAATAAGTTACCCATTATGATGACTGAAAGTGAAATCAACCCCACCTCTTCATTATAGATGAGAATCTACATATTATATGTCCAAATTCATTTTTATATTGTACCCATCGATTCATTAATAATTGATTAAGGTCATTTTATATAATATTACTTTTATTAAAATATTTTCAACATAATATTTTTGACATTTTACAGATGTACCATTATGAAAAAATAATATTTTTAAATTCCCCCATGTAAAATCACACTTTTATTATTATGAGAATTCCTATTAATATTACTTAAATTTCATGTTTCAAATTATTTTTTGGAATGATTTTTATTATTACTGATTTTCAAATGAAAAATTCATTTTCCTATATTTTTTAAAAGTATAAATTATTTTATTTTTAAAAAATAATTTTTAATTTTATATAGTCATTTTCCAGGGATCAATTATTGAATATTATTTTAATTTTTCAGAAGATAAATTTTCTAATCTGATTTGTATCTTATTCATTTTATTAAAATTAATTGAACTTTTATCTAAATAATCTTTTATGTTTCAATAAAATTTTCATATTTAACTCTACTATATTTATCTCTTATGGAGTTATGTTTTTGGATCACCTTCTTAATTTATACATGAAATACTCATTTTTTGGGATTTAGTTTTTAGAATCAACTAATATATTTCATGAATTGTTTTTTTTTGTGATTCTATTATAAAATTTCACAAAACAATGTTTATTTTCATGGGTTCTTTATGATAAACTAAATGATTGATTCAAAGTGTAAAATATATGTATGTATGATTATTATATGATTTTTGGTTCCTATATGACTCTAAAATATATTTATTAATCATTTAATTCTCATTAAAAAAATTTGAAATGAGTAATGACATGTTATCTCATGTAGGAAATAGGTAGTTATGACAAATCCAATATGAAAATGTAGTTATGATGCTAGATCCAACATGGGAGATAGGTTATGATTCATATTCTACTAAAAGAAATCAAATGTGATTCCTTATACAGTATGTTATGGTTCACATATATATATTCTTATTTCACATTTATATGCTACATTTATATGTTATAATCCATGGATCTTGTTTTTTGTATATGATTTCACACTCTTAAGTCATTTCATATTATTGACCTTTTGATACTATATGTATGTCTGTTTTACGTATAAAAAACACTTATTATTCCACTATTTTATAATAAGATAATACTCCCATGATCATGTATTATCAGAATCTAATTTTAAATCCCTTGATGATATATTGATGCATTTTAACTTACTGAGCATTTGAGTTCATCCATTTCTTATTATTTCATTCCCCTGACCATAAAGATGAGTATAATAGATGAAATGTCTAAAAGGGGCCTTGTGTTGTCTAATTATAGATTAATATTCACAAGTATTGTAAAATAATTTTCTTTTGTAGATAATTTTCAAAAACAATAAACTTATAGTTCTTGGGATTATTTTATTATTATGATTCATAATGTTTAACATTTAGAAATGAGGTAAATTAAAGATATGTTTTTCTTAGATGATATCACTTTATGTCAAATCCAAGTTTAATGTTTTTTATTTTATAACTGAATTGGAGAGTATGGTTCTGGGGAACCTTGGATATTATCAAATAATGATTTAGTTTTAATGAGTAATAGTCCAGTTATTTTTCTGATTAGGATAATATAACTTTTTTGAATACCTTAGGGTTATGTCTTTATATATGATAAAATCCTAAAATTTTGTTAATGTAGATATTTTTTGAATTTTCTATCTATGAAATCCTCTTATGGATTCAAAAAGAAGATATGGGCACTAGAAAATATGTACCGAAGGTTAATAACCAAAAAATAGATGTCTCAGTCCTAAATTTATATTTACCCGATGTATGAAAAAGAGGCCTAACTGCCCACCTGCTATGATTATCCTAGGGGATATGCATCGATTAATAAAATTATTTTTACCAGATATTGTGATGGATTTATTATGTTATGGAACTACATTAATGTATATGAAATGACCCAACATGAAGAATCTGATATTGAATTAAGGGTGATTTAGGTTGAACCAAAAGTTAATTTGATGGTTTTGAAGTGTTAAACATTTCGATGCTGAGGTTTTCATTGTATTATTTATTAAAATTTTATTTTCTTATGTATCACCATGTGAATCTCTTTTTTTTATTATTTTTTAATGGGTAGAGGAAGAAGAAACGAAGAAAAAATTGGGTGTAATGGACAATGTGGTAAGTTTCTAAATGAGAAACCAAATGAGATTAATGATTGATTTAGAAATGATATGGTTATTCTCACCCAAATATAACAAGTTATGATTAATAACATATGTATTTCAAAACAACCAATAAAAAACAAGATGAAAATGATGGGGTGTCATGTAATTTTATCTGATAAAGACTATGAATGATAGATTATTACACATCATACACATCAAAATTTTTGGAAGAAAGACTTAATAATTTTTCTAAATCATGATGATATTTTTAATATAATAGAGTAGGCCATCTAAAACATCACTATTGAAAAGATAACAATAGGTTTCCAATGAAATAGAAGAAAATATTGTCCTAACTAATGATCCACCCACACCACAATGATTCAAAAGAAATTAAATTGAATATTATGAGAATCGATGATCCTATATAAGTTATAACAAGGATTATAAGCATCAATAACCTCTTTTGTAAAGAAAAAATTGGAATGACTATCCAATCTTGATTACTTTGGTGGATCATGATAATTAAGAAACTATTAATTCTCTATTGCAGATTTGGGGATGAAATTATGGATTTTTTATATATTGTATCTTGGATGTATTCTAAGATAATTAAATCAGCTCCCCAATAATTACATTATTAATGGAAATATATTGTTACATACTTATTTTATCTCAATTTTATGTTTTTTGAAATTTTATTCCTGAAAATAATATTATTCTATATTAAGATAAATTTATCAATATTTTGGAAATATATTGGACTCCATATTAACTACTAAAATAAGGAAGGCACATCTTATATTTCAAATGAACCTGTCATCATCAATTAGTACAAGGTTGACTCTGTACTTTATATTTAAACTAATTATATCATATGAGTCATAATACACAACCATATGAAATTTTTAGTTCAAATGGTTATAGAAAACGCCAATATTGTGATATGCCTACCATACATGAATATATTAGTTTCCTATACTTACCTTTGTTGTTGAAGATGATTCCTCATTTTAAATTAAATTTTAGTTCATGTTTATCTTATGGACACCCTTAGCTATTTTCATTAGTAAGTGATACATAAAATTACAAGGAAAAAATGATTTAATAGGGAAAACGTAATGTACAAATATTTTAGAATAGATTTACCTTTAATTAAATGCACTATTTAATAGCTTTTTCGCTGTGTAATAGAAAACAAAAATAAAAATGTGATTCATTAAATCAAAATTCATAAATTGGACGGTTATAATATAACAATAAGTTAGTGGGTAAAATTTTTAAGCAACCACATTATGAAATATATATATCTAAATAAATATAAATGTCACTTTTTTAAACAATGCATTTATGAAATTAAATTATTCTTTTTAATTAACTAATGAGATATTTTTTTTCCAAAAATGATTTTTTCTAAAAATTAATCTTTAAGCGTGATTTATTTATATAAAATGAATCAAAATGATGTTAAATAATGATAAAATATAATTTTTAGTTGAATAATATATTAACAAAAAATAGAAATATTATTAAGAATTATAAATATTTAAATATACATTTTCCTATAAAAATAGTTTTTCATTATATTTCATATTTCTATTTAAATGTAAAATACCTAAATTTTAGAATTTTTATTAGAGAAAATGGGAAAAAAATTGATTCATAATTATAATATTTATATAGGATAAAACTGTGATATTTTTCCAAAAAGATTAATTTTTAATTGAATTGTAATATATAACGATTTTAAAAATATCATGATTCTTATGATATTGTTAGAATATAACCATGATATAAACAATTTTGAAACCATTTTTTCAATAATATATGTATTTAATAAGGGAAATCATATATTTAAAAAAATTTATTCTTAACTTACAAACATATATTTAATATTTTAAAACCTAATGATATATTTTCTAAAATAGTTTTTTTCCATTCAATAATTATAATTTTAGAATATTAATTTCAATTTTTTAAATTTAATATTATATTGTTTTGAATTGTTTTAATAATCATTTAAAAATTATATAATATTTTTAATTACATTTTTTATTCAAAAAAAATAAATTTTCGAGGCTGAAAAATAGTTACTCTGGTAAAAGAAAAAAACGGTAAAAAGAAAAATTGACAGAAAATACATAAATAACATTAATAATTATCCTGAAATTTTTTCTATGAGAAATGGATTGAATGTGATTAATCCCCTATACATCATTATACATTTATGAGGGTTATTCCTTGAAAGAATAAATGAAAATAATATATATAATGTTATGAATATTTTAAACAATGCCACTATCCTCACTTATAATAGTGGCTTTCACTAGAACATCAAAAAAACTATATAAATTGTAGTTTACATTAAAACAAAATCTATTAAAATTACCCTAAAATAATCTTCCATTCTTTTATGCCCCTATTTTTAATAATTTGTTATAAGTCATCCACATATAAGAATTATTTCTAGAGAATGTTAAATTTATCAGCGTAAGTACTAATCCCTCTCAAATATTTTTCCATGTGTATATTTCTACTAAATACCTATAATTCCCATTAAAATATTATAAAATAATTATTTAAGATATATATTATGTTTCTAAATTTATGGGACAAATAATACATGCATTTCACTCTTTTCAATCGAAATTTGAAAATGTTATCATGCACAGTTCGAACAACTTCCCTTGTGGATGGTGAGTTTTTTTTCATCGCCTCCTTATATAGATTTTAAAAATTATTATTTAATGAAAAAATATTATAATAAATAAATTCTTATTATTTATTACTTTTAAACCACTTTCTACCCTTATCCCATTTTATGGAAAATGAAAACATCAAACTAGAATACCTATGCACTACCGCCTAAAGGAAGTGACATATTTCATTTTCCATGTACATTGCATTTAAATATTCATATAAAATTCATTAAAAATTATTAAAAACATCAAGAAAATATAAATAATATCATTATTCTTCAATAATAATTTAACTATTCCAAAATAATATGTGTATTAACTATAATTACACATTGATTATTACTTGTTCTTGATTGTGTTGGTTTAGCCACCAACATGAAAAAATGAAATTAATTTCTATAATGGATGAATATGGAAAAATAAAATTAGATATAACCATACATTACTGAGAAAATATTATTTTTTAAGTTATTCAAAGGATATATTAATATTTAACTTGTTTTTGACAAACTCACTTTTTTCGTTAAAAATTACTGAAACAAGGTCATCATTGATTTCATTTACATGAATCATGACCAAATTTATCATTGAATAAAAATAGATATTTATAAAGCATTATAAATAATAAATTAATATAAATTTTATAATCTATAAAATATTGTATTTATATCAATTAATGGGAATCACAGTCAACACTTTAAACAACACACGAAACAATCAAAATCGCAAATATCCGATGAAGAAAATAAATTATTAACAACTTGTCAATGTATAATAAATAAATATTATCAAAATTTGTAATATAAATATATATTTATAATATTAAAAAATAATTTTTTATGATCCTTATTTATATTATACAAGAATCATGAGTGCATTTGAATATGTTGGAATACTTGGCAAGGGGTTTATTAAAACAATTTTTATTCTTTCAGAATTTTTTCAAATCCACCACATTTTATTTTTGTGTGATGAATATAATACCAATGGATGAAAGTTTTTCAACATTTTAATGAAATTTAATTTATTTATTGAACTATGTAATTTTATATATTCTATAGATTTTAATTCAAATCTTACCCAAGAAAATAGGGTCATATTTCCAATCTCATCAAGAAATCAAAATTTTCATTTGGGTGATGATCCATATGAAAATATTTTGTGATATTAATATATAAAAAACAATAATTTTATTCTCATATAATTATTATTTAATTTTTATATTTACTCCTAGATTTTCATTTTCATTGGTAAATAATATACCTGATGTGATGTTTAAATGTGAATCTAACCCCACCACTTTTTTACGGTAAAAAATATTCCACATTCATTTTATGGACTTACATATCCATGATTTAACAATAGAATTAGAGAATTTTGTAATATTATAATTTAAATAATATAGATATAAAATAATTTTTTATTGTTTTCTACTTGTGTTGTTTTGACAAGAGGTTATTTTTTCATGGGAATGTATTTAATCACCATAATCAGAATTTTACCTTATAAACATTAATTTTGATGGATTAATAATTCTATATAAATTATTTCTGTTATAAATTATTTAAAAAAAATAATTGAATATTTTTAAAACTTTAAGAAGTAATTTTTTTAAAAAAAAGAAATTCACAATGAAGAAATTTTTTTTCAATGATCATGTTGAGAATATTATCATTATAATTAAAACATATCAAATGTTTTAACATCATTTTTTTTAATTTTGTTCTTTCATAAGGCCCCTTTTTTTATTTCTAAATTATTATTTTTAAATTTTCTTCTTTTAATTTCTAAAAAGTGATATATTTAAAAGTGACACATAACTTCTTCTCTTCAAGAAAATGTAATGAAATTATTTCAAAATAATTTTTTGTTTTACCTAAATTTTCATATTTATATTTATAATTTTTAGATCCTACGGATTTATGTTTTATAAATTTTATTCAAAATGATATTATGAAATGCTCTTACTGTAGGATTGATTTTTTTGTTTCCATTGATCTATGACTTCAAATTCTTTTATAAGATCCCATCGGGAAATATTACGAAACCAATTTTATTTTAATGGGTTCTCTATGTCATGATGAAAAATTAAATTAATTTCTACATATATGAATGTGATTATTATATAATGGATGGGTTCTATATAAAATTCCAATGATTTGGGTAACTCTTTATATCTCATTATATAATAATTGTAAATGAATAATGATACATGATCCTTTCTAAGAAATAGGTTATGATACCTGATCTAGCGTTGGAAACATTTTGTGATTCCAGATACACTACGGGAAATGGTTTTTGATGTCTAATCCACTAAAGGAAATAATAATTCATTCCTCATTAACTATTTTATTGTTTCTATGATTATTTGGGTGCCATATTTCTATGTATTATTCCTTTCTTACTCTCCAAATATCTTTTTTATTGTTCATTATTTCTCACTCTTATGCTATCATATATGTTTGAACATTTTAGAATACATGTAATTATATTATTACTTATGTAAAAATATTCTTTTTCAGTGTTCTTTTAATATGTTTTGAATCCCATGATCATGTATTATCATAATATTAGGATCTAACCTTTGATGATATATTGATATGTTTTACCATATTGAATATTTAAATTATGAAAATAAGAAAAAATTTATGAAATTGTTTATCATGGATCATCTCAATTGAATCCAATACAGTTTTTTATATTATTTGTAATCCACTTTGAGGATATGTGTGAACCTATGTAAAATATTTCTTGATCACCAATTCACACCCTCACCAAATCACATCACATTATAGGATTCAAATATAAAAATATTTTACCATAATCATCATCCTTGTGCCAAAACCGTCAATAACCACCATATTTCAAAATTCAAAGAGATCATCACCGCACATCCCATCTTAAAAATCTAGCGATCCAACCGAGGAAACTTCATCTACTACATCGAGGAAGGCATTCCACATATATACCATAGTTCCATCATCACCATGATTCCGTCATCTCAATAATGTTGTCCACCGCCAAAAACTACAACAGATGTCACCAAAAAGACTAGTTGTCATCATCATTATCACTATCTGCCATTCACCATTGTGAAACACCAGGAACCAAAACACCAGAGACCATCGAAGTCCGTCAAAGACACCCCGTAATATCAAAAAATTATCATCAAACCCTATTGAACTAGAAACAACCAAATCGTGAATGAAACCAAACCAAAAAAAACTCAATGGAACACTAACGAAGAAAATTCACCCAAATCAGCCACTAAGAGGAGAAAAGAAAACCTACATTGAAGAAAAAAATGATGAAATCCATAAAACCATAACCCTCATTGATGGCCGCACTCTAGGAACACAACAGTCACCAGACCACACCTCCCAAACCCCCATTTATACCACTACTCTAGATAAAACCATAATGGGAGAATCATATCGTAATGTTAGGGAATTGGTAAGAGAATATAAAGATAATAGATGATGGAAATAATGATGATGTAGAAAAATAATAGCTTTCAAAACTCGACCATGTCGACCCATGAAGTGCTTTGAGATCCATCCACAGATGATCCGAAAAACTCAAAACCCCATTGAACCACCACTCCAAATCTGACTTGGAGAGTCATAGTGGATCATGAGGTCAGAGGTACGGAATGAGTGACCGAAATCTTCAGTAGAAAAATCTATAAGATATGACACCAATACCTCCAATAAGAGGAATATGTTAACGTTGAATAAAATCAGAATCACTATCACTAGAGAAAAATTTTAAATAGAAATTATGAAGTAGAAGAAAAATGCATAAGGAACCATCGACTAAGAGATAAAGGGTTTCTGGAAGAAACCTTTGGCATATTAGGGAAAAGGAGGAGGTCAAGGAGAGAAGGGTCTTAAGAACCTTAGAAGTAATTTTTATGGTTTAGTTATTTTTTAGGATTAGGGAAGTTATTTTGGATAATATGATAATGGAACCTTGGTGAAATCTCTTGGGATAAGTCTAAGTGTAGGATAACATTCTAAATGTTTTTTAAAGAAACTATTTTTCATTTTCATTGGTAATAAAATACTTTTCAAGATACAAAAACATGAATGCATACTCTAGAAAAATTGAACATAGTGGTAATAAACTAAAAAGGGTGGGTAGGTATTAACTCTATATTTAACATGTGCGTGACAAGTATTACCCACTATCCACCTTATTTTAAACTAAAATGGGATATTATTTTGTTAATAAAATTATTGTTACAATAAATTATGAATAATTTATTATTTTAATTAATTAGGTTGAAGAGTATGATGGAATAAAACTTACTGAAATGTAGACTGATCTGAGAGTGATTTTTGTGGAGTTGAATACTACTGTGTCAGTTTTGAAGGGTAATAAATTTTTATCTCTAGTTTTTAATGATATTATTTATGATAGTTAATTTATCATTGTTCACCACTCATGTCAAAACATTTATTTTGTTTTATTATAGCTAAATCTAGAAGAAACTAAGATAATAATATGTATAATGAAAAACGTTTTGTATATCCAAATGAGAAACCAAATTTGATTGAATATGTTTCTGAACATACTGTGATTATGCTAACCTAATAATCTCATGTTATGGTAAATAAATTATTTATTTCTGAATATACAAACACATGAAAGAATAGAAGGATATATTTTAATAGAATTTCAATGAATAACGACTATAGAGGAAATACATTCATCTTTTGATAAGTCAAATTTAAATGAAGTAGCACCTAAGAAAATAATTTAAATAGTATATAATTTGTTTTTCCTATGGTATAGTAGGCCATCATATGAATAATTATCAAAATGATTCAAGGAGGATAGAAAATGAAATATAGGAAAAGATGGTTCTATCTATTGCTCCACCCACACGTAAATGCATCAATTGTGTGGAATTTGATAATTATTCAAATATATTTCCCTATGTAAGGTATAAAAAGGATTATAAGAATAAAAAAACTCTTAAAAATAAGGAATAATGGAAATACTATACAACAAAATTAATGTATTAGATTCAGATAATTAAGGAACCCTTATCATGTACAATATATTTGTATATGAATTTCTTCATTATGGTTTATTGTATCTAGGAATTATTCTAAGATAAGTAAATCAAAACCTTGATGAACATATTTTTGGTGAAAATTATCATTATATACTTACTCTACCCAATGTTTAGGTTTATCAGAATTGTTTTAATGAAGATCAAATAATTTTTAATTTAGATAAAATTTATGTTATTTTGTATATGGTTCGTTGTTTATATTAATTACCAAATTAGGGAAATTATATCTCATATTTCAAATGAAACTTTTATCATTTATCAATAAAAATATGACAACGAAATCTCTAGAAAAACATATATTATTATATCTTTCTCTATACCCAATATTGAGGGTTTTTTAGCTCAAATGATTAGAGAAGAACTCAATATTGGGATACACGTATGATAATGGAATATATGTATTTATTGGAACTAACTAAGATAGATAATTTGACTCCACATGAGAAATTAAATCCTAAGTCGCATATATCCTACAGATTCCCATAAAAATTTAAAATAGTAAGTGATAATTAAAATTTTAAGGATAATAATTATTTAATGGACAAGAATTTAATTCCAAATGATTTTTGTACAGAATATTAATAAATTTAAAACTATATTTGATTGATTTATTAATACCAAAACCTATGTAAAAACAAAATATTTTTACATAAAATCATAATTATTAAATTTTAATATTATAATGTAGTCAAGAAATTAGTGAGTATAAATATAGTTAATCGAAATGGGACATATATAGGGGTAATTTATAGTTCTAATTAACTGATGAAATTAAATGAGTGTATCTAAATAATTAATGAGGTCATTTTATTCTAAAAACTATCTTTTTATAAACAAAAATAGATACATTACAATTTTATATTAAAATTTTAAATATTGTTAAATAATTCATAAATATGTTGTTTATATGAATAATTTTTTAAAAATAAATTTTAATTGTTTTGAAAAACAGTACTGGAAATGTAGCATTTCCCAACGGTTCAGAATCGTTGGGAAAGGCATTGAACTGTTGGTATATCTTATACCAGCGGTTTTGCAAACCGTAGGGAAGTAAGCTATTGGGAATGATTTTTCTGACTGTTTATACTGAACCGTTGGGATAGGTTAGAAAAAATGATCCTATCCTAATGGTTGTGCCAAACTGTTGGGATAGCTTTTCCCAACGGTTTGTCTTGAACCGTTGGGAAAACCAACCAGAGGGCTTCTTTCCCATTTTTTTTCTAAAAGGTTGGGAGAGGATTTTTACCAACAGTTCATAGAACCGTGGGTAAAAAATACTCAGAGAGGCTATGCCAACAGTTTCAAACCGTTGGCATAGCCTATGCTATGCAAATTGCACAAAAGCCTGCAATTTTCACAGTAGTGACCCTCTCATTTTTGTGCAATTTTCACAGTAGCCAGTCCATTCCCTCTCATTTTCAATCATTTCCAATTATTCTACCTCTAATAAACTAAAACATACATATACAATTATTGTACATGCAATAACCAACTAACACTTACATGTAGAGAACAAATCCATACACATTTATCATATAATGCATCCTAGAACTATACACTCCCCAAATTAAATAAGAATTCATAACGTAATTATAGACATACATAATTAATTTAGAATTCAATTTAATATTTAGATGAAAATTATATGTGGAATCCGTAATTCAATTCATAATTTGATAAGTTTTTCATATACCATATATTTTTATTAGAAATGATGTCCATTTTAAACAAAATACATACATCTGGGGTGATACCAGCCACACCGTGCCTCGTATTGTGGCAAGGTTAACTCAGACATGCCACAAATGACTCATGGATCATTGTCCTAAAGTATCAACATATTCCGAAAGCATTTGGCCAGTTTTCCATTTGTCAGCTGTTGTTTTCACATAAAATAAAGTGCTTATTAAATAAAAGAGAGATACTTTGAATGGTGTTGGCCACAATGCTCCTCAGATTAAGGCGGGGTTGACTCATACACGTCAAAAATGACCCATGGATCGTTGTGCTAAAATATCAACACAATCAGAATCCGTTTGGTCGGTTTTCTGTATGTACTTAAAATGTTGTCCATTTTAAATATAAGAGTGATGCATTGGAGGGTCTCGGCCACATAGAGACTTGTATTGAGGCGCAGTTGACTCTTACATGTAACATATGACCCATGGATCATTGTCCTAAAGTTTCAATAGATTCCGAATGCGTTTGGTCAGTTTTTCATATGCTAGTTGTCCTTTTTACTTATAATCCTATCCATTTTAAAAAAAAGAGACACAATTAGAGTGGTACTGTACACATCGCACCTCAGATTTAGATGGGGCTGACTTTTACACATCTCAAATGACCCGTGGATCATTTTCCTAAAGTATCAACACAATCCGAATGCATTTGGTCGGTTTTCCATATGCGAGTTGATGTTTTCACTTAAAATGATGTCATTTTGAAACAAAAGACAGAAACATTGAGTGGTGTCGGCCATAATGCATCTCAGATTGAGGCGGGGTTGATTCGTACATGTCACATATAACCCATGGGTCTATGTACTAAAGTATCAACACAATCAGAATCTGTTTGGTCAGTTTTTCGTATGTACTTAAAATGTTGTCCTTTTTCTAAAAAAGAGAGACACTTAGAGTGTTCCCAGCCACAAAGTGCCTTGGATTGAGGCAGGGTTGACTCGTACACATACCATACGACCCATGGATCATTTTTCTAATGGATCAACACATTTTGAATGTGTTTGATCAGTTTTTTGTATGTCACTTGTTGTTTCCACTTAGAATGATGTCCATTTTAAACAAAAGAGAGACACTATGAATGGTGTCGTCCACACCATGCCTCGGATTGAGGTGGGGTTGACTTGTACATGTAAAATATGACCCATGGATCGTTGTGCTAAAATATCAACACAATCAGAATCCATTTTGTTGGTTTTCTGTCTACTAGTTGTTGTCTTTACTTAAAATGAAGTCTTTTTTAAACAAAAGAGATACACTTTGAGTGGTGTCGACCACACCACAGCTCGGATTGAGGTGAGGATGACTTGTACACGTAACATATGACCCATGGATCATTATCCTAATGTTTCAATGGAAACTGAATGTGTTTCATCAGGTTTCTATATGTACTTAAAATGTTGTCCATTTTAAACAAAAAAGAGACACTTAGAGTGATCTCGGCCACACTGTGACTCAGATTGTGCCCGGGTTGGCTCGTACACGTCACATAAGACCCATGGATCGTTTTGATAAATTATCAATAGAATTCGAATGCGTTTAGTTGGTTTTCCAAAAGCCATTTGTTCTTTAAACTTATAATCCTATCCATTTTAAACAAAAGAGACACAGTTAGAGTGGTACCGACCAAACCGTTCCTGGTATTTAGACGAGGTTGACTCGTACACATCTCAAATAACCCATGGATCATTTTCCTAAAGTATCAACAAAATTAAAATTTATTCGGTCGGTTTTCCGTATGCGAGTTGATGTTTTCATATAAAATGATATCATTTTGAAACAAAAGAGAGACACCTAGAGTGGTTTCCGCCACACCGCACCTTAGATTAAGGTGAGGTTGACTCGTACACGTCACATATGACCCATGGATCATTTTCCTAATGAATCAACACATTCAAAATGTGTTTGTTCAGTTTTTCATTTGTCACTAGTTGTTTTCAATTAAACTGGTGCCCATTTTAATCAAAAGAGAGACCCTATGAATGGTGTCGGCCACACCACGCCACAGATTGAGGAGGAGTTGACTTGTACATGTCACATATGACCCATGGATCATTTTTCTAAAGTATTGACACAATCAGAATCCGTTTTGCTGGTTTTTCATATGCTAGTTATTGTTTTCACTTAAAATGATGTACATTTTAATCAAAAGAGAGACACTTTGAGTGGTGTCGGCCACACCGCATCTCGGATTGAGGCAAGGTTGGCTCGTACGTGTCAAATATGACCCACGGAACATTCTCCTAATGTTTAAATGGAAACTGAATGCATTTGGTTGGTTTTCTATATGTACTTAAAATGTTGTCCATTTTAAACAAAAGAGGGACACCTAGAGTGATCCCGGCCACACCGCAACTCGGATTAAGCCCAGGTTGGATTGTACATGTCACATATGACCCATGTATCATTGTGATAAATTATCAAAAGAATCCAAATTTGTTTGGTTGGTTTTCCTTCTTCCAGTTGTTCTTTTCACTTATAATCCTGTCCATTTTAAACAAAAGAGATACATTTAGAGTGGTACCGGCCACACCGCGACTCAGATCATGACAGAGTTGACTTGTACACGTCTAAAATGAAACATGGATCATTGTACTAAAGTATCAACTCAATCCGAATGCGTATGGTCAGTTTTCCATATGCCAGATGATGTTTTCACTTAAAATAATATCCTTTTGAAACAAAAGAGAAACACTTAGAGTGGTGCCGGCCACACCGTGCCTCAGATTGAGGCAGGGTTTACTCATACACATAACATATGACCCATAGATCATTGTCCTAAAGCATAAACACATTTTGAATCCGTTTGGTTAGTTTTTCGCATGTCACTTTTTGTTTTCACTTAAAATGATGTCCATTTTAAACAAAAGAGAGACACTATGAATGGTGTCGGCTACACTGTGCCTCGGATTGAGGCGGGGTTTACTTGTACACATCACATATAACCTATGGATCATTGTGATAATGTATCGACACAATTAGAATTCGTTTGGTCAGTTTTCCATATGCTAGTTGTTGTTTTAACTTAAAATATAGTCCATTTTAAACAAAAGAGAAAGACTTTGAGTGGTTTTGGCCACACCATGCCTTAGATTGAGGCGAGGTTGAATCGTACACGCCACATATGACCCATGGATCGTTAACCTAAAGTTTCAACAGAAACTGAATGGATTTGGTCCGATTTCCGTATGTACTTAAAATGTTGTCCAACATAAACAAAAGAGAGACACATAGAGTGATACCGGCCACACCGCCAATCAGATTGAGCCCGGGTTGGCTCCTACATGTCACATATAACCCATGGATCGTTGTGATAAATTATCAACATAATCCAATTGTGTTTGGTCGGTTTTCCGTATGCCAGTTGTTCTTTTCACATATAATTGTGTCCATTTTACACAAAAGTGACACTGTTATAGTGGTACTGGCCACATCGCTCCTCGGATTTAGACAGGGTTGACTCGTACACGTCTCAAATGATCCATGGATAATTTTCCCAAAGTATCAACACAATCCGAATACATTTGGTCAGTTTTCTGTATTCCAATTGATGTTTTCACTTAAAATGATATCCTTTTGAAACAAATGAGAGAGACTAAGAGTGGTGTCGGCCACACCACGCCTCGGACTGATGCGGGGTTGACTCGTACATGTCACAAATGACACATTTATCGTTGTGCTAAAATATTAACACAATCAGAATATGTTTGGTTGGGTTTCTGTATGTACTTAAAATGTTGTCCATTTTAAATATAAGAGAGACACTTTGGGTGGTCCCGGCCACTCTGTGACTTGGATTGAGGCACGGTTGACTCGTACACGTAATATATGAGCCATTGATCATTGTCCTAAAGTTTTAACAGATTCCAAATGTGTTTGGTTTGTTTTTCGTATGCCAGTTTTTCATTTCACTTATAATCATGTCCATTTTAAACAAAAGAGACACAATTAGAGTGGTACCGGCAACACCGCATCTCTCATTTAGACGGGGTTTACTCATACAAGTCTCAAATGACCCATGGATCATTTTCCTAAAGTATCAACACAATCCGAATGCGTTTGGTTGGTTTTCCATATGTCAGTTGATGTTTTCACTTAAAATGATATCCTTTTGAAACAAAAGACAGACACTTTGAGTGGTGCCAGCCACAAAGCATCTCAGATTGAGGCGGGGTTGATTTGTACATGTCACATATGACCCATGGATCGTTGGGATAAAGTATCAACACAATAAGAATCCGTTTGGTCAGGTTTCTATATATACTTAAAATGTTGTCCATTTTCTAAAAAAACAGACACTTAGTGTGATCCTGGCTACAACATGCCTTGAATTGAGGTAGGGTTGACTCGTACATGTCCCATATGACCCATGGATCGTTTTCCTAATGGATCAACACATTTCGAATGTGTTTGGTCAGTTTTTCGTATGTCACTTATTGTTTCCACTTAAAATGATGTCCATTTTAAACAAAAGAGATACACTATGAATGGTGTCGGCCACACCGAGCCTCAGATTGAGGTGGGGTTGAGTCATACACATCAAATATAACCCATGGATCATTGTGCTAAAGTATCGACACCATCAGAATCCATTTGGTCAGTTTTCAGTCTGCTTGTTTTTGTTTTTACAAAAAATGAAGTCCTTTTTAAACAAAAGAGAGACACTTTGAGTGTTGTCGACCACACCATGACTCGGATTGAGGTGAGGATGACTCATACTTGTCACATATGACCCATGGAACGTTATCCTAAAGTTTCAACAGAAACTGAATGTGTTTGGTTAGTTTTCCATATGTACTTAAAATGTTGTCCATTTTAAAGAAAAAAAGACACATAGAGTGATCTCAGACACACCACGACTCGAATGGATCCCGATCTGGCTTGTAAACGTCACATATGACCCATGGATCATTGTGATAAATTATCAATAGAATCCTAATGCGTTGGGTTGGATTTCTGAATGCCAGTTGTTCTTTTCACTTATAATCCTGTCCATTTTAAACAATAGAGACACAGTTAGAGTGGTACTGGCCACACCGTGCCTGGGATTTAGTCGGGGTTGACTCGTACACATCTCAAATTACCCATGGATCATTTTTATAAAGTATCAACACAATTCTAATGCGTTTAGCCAGTTTTTCGTATGCCAGTTGATGTTTTCACATAAAATGATATCCTTTTAAAACAAAAGAGAGACACTTAGAGTGGTTTTAGCCACACCGCACCTCGGATTGAGGTGAGGTTGACTCATACACGTCACAAATGACCCATGGATCATTGTCATAAAGAATCAACACAATTCAAATGTGTTTGGTTAGTTTTTCATTTGTCACTTTTTGTTTTCACTTAAAATGAAGTCCATTTTAAATAAAAGATATATACTATGAATCGTGTCAGCCACACCACACCTCAGATTGAGGCGGGGTTAACTTATACATGTCACATATGACCCATGTATGATTGTTCTAAAGTATTGACACAATCAGAATCTGTTTGGTTGGTTTTTCGTATGCTAGTTGTTGTTTTCACTTAAAATGAAGTCCATTTAAAAAAAAGAGAGACACTTTGAGTGGTGTCGGCCACACCGCGCCTTGGATTGAGGCAAGGTTTACTCGTACATGTCACATATGACCCATGGATCATTCTCCTAATGTTTAAATGGAAACCAAATGCGTTTGGTCAGTTTTCCGTATGTACATAAAATGTTGTCCATTTTAAACAAAAGAGAGACACTTAGAGTGATCCCGGCCACACCACAACTCGGATTGAGCTCAGGTTGGCTCATACACATCACATATGACCCATGTATCATTGTGATAAGTTATCAAAAGAATCCAAATGCGTTTTGTCAGTTTTCCAAATGCCATTAGTTCTTTTCATTTATAATCCTGTCCATTTTAAACAAAAGAGATACAGTTAGAGGGGTATCAGCCACACCGCGCCTTTGTATTTTGACAGAGTGGACTCGTACACATCTTAAATGACCTATGGATCATTGTACGAAAGTATCAACACAATATGAATGTGTTTGGTTGATTTTCCATATCCCAGTTGATGTTTTCACTTAAAATGATATCCTTTTGAAACAAAAGAGAGACACTAAGAGTGGTGGCAGCCATACTGCGCTTCAAATTGAGGCGGGGTTTACTCGTACACTTTACATATGACCCATGGATCATTTTCCTAATGTATCAACACATTTTTAATGCCTTTGGTTAGTTTTTCATATGTCACTTGTTGTTTTCACTAAAAATGATGACCATTTTAAACAAAAGAGAGACACTATGAATGGTGTTGGCTACACAGTGCCTCGGATTGAGGCAGGGTTGACTCGTACACATCACATATAACCCATGGATCGTTGTTATAATGTATCAACTCAATTAGAATTCTTTTGGTCATTTTTCCAAATTCTAGTTGTTGTTTTCACTTAAAATAAAGTCCATTTTAAACAAAAGAGAGAGACTTTGAGTGGTGTTGGCCACACCGCGCATCGGATTGAGGTGAGGATGACTTGTACACACCACATATGACCCATGGACCGTTCTCCGAAATGTCAATGGAAATCGAATGAGTTTGGTCGGTTTTCCATATGTACTTAAAATGTTGTTCAACTTAAACAAAAGAGAGACACATAGAGTGATACCGGCCACACCGTGACTCGGATTGAGCTCGGGTTGGCTCTTACACGTCACATATGACCCATGGATCGTTGTGATAAATTATCAACAGAATCCGAATGTGTTTGGTCAGTTTTCCATATGCCAGTTGTTCTTTTCACTAATAGTATTGTCCATTTTTAACAAAAGAGACACAGTTTGAGTTGTAACGGCCACACCGCACCTCAGATTTAGACGGGGTTGACTTGTTCATGACTCAAATGACCCATGGATCATTTTCCTAATGTATCAACACAATCCAAATGACTTTGGTCATTTTTCAGTATGCCAATTGATGTTTTCACTTAAAATGATATCCTTTTGAAACAAATGAGAGACACTTAGAGTGGTGCCGACCACACCGCTCCTCGGATTGAGCCGGGGTTGACTCATACATGTCACAAATGACCCATGGATTGTTGTGCTAAAATATCAATACAATTATAATCTATTTGGTCGGTTTTCTATAGGTACTTAAAATGTTTTCCATTTTAAATATAAGAGAGAAACTTTGGGTGGCCTCGGCCACACTGTGACTTGGATTTAGGCACGATTGACAAGTAAACGTAACATATGACCCATGGATCATTTTCCTAAAGTTTCAACAGATTCTGAATGCGTTTGATCAGTTTTTCATATGCCAGTTGTTCTTTTCACTTATAATCCTGTCCATTTTAAACAAAGGAGACACAGTTAGAGTGGTACCGGCCACACCACATCATGGATTTAGACGGGGATGACTCGTACACGTCTAAAATTACCCATGGATCATTTTCTTAACATATCAACACAATCCGAATGAATTTGGTCAGTTTTCCATATCTGAGTTGATATTTTTACTGAAAATGATGTCCTTTTGAAAGAAAGGACATACACTTTGAGTGGTTCCAGCCACAGCGCATCTCAGACTGAGGCAGGGTTGATTTTTACACATCACATATGACTCTTGGATCGTTGTTCTAAAGTATCAACACAATCAGAATTTGTTTGTTCAGTTTTCTGTATGTACTTAAAATGTTGTCCATTTTCTAAAACGGAGAGACACTTAGAGTTATCCCAGCAACAACATGTCTCGGATTGAGGCAGGCATGACTCGTACACGTCCCATATGACCCATGGATTGTTGTCCTAGTGGATCAACACATTTTTAATGCGTTTGGTTAGTTTTTAGTTTGTCACTTGTTGTTTCCACTTAAAATGATGTCCATTTTAAACAAAAGAGAGACACTGTGAATGGTGTCGGCAACACCGTGCCTTGGATTGAGGTGGGGTTGACTCGTACGCGTAAAATATGACCCATGTATCATTGCTCTAAAGTATCGACACAATCAGAATCTGTTTGGTCGATTTCCGGTCGGCTAGTTGTTGTTTTTACTTAAAATGAAGTCCTTTTTAAACAAAAGAGAGACACTTTGAGTGGTGCCGACCACACCGTAGCTTGGATTGAGGCGAGGATGACTCGTACACGTCACATATGACACATGGATCGTTATACTAAAGTTTCAATGGAAACCAAATGTGTTTGGTATGTTTTCCGTATGTACATAAAATGTTGTTCATTTTAAACAAAAAAGAGACACTTAGAGTGATCTCGGACACACCGTGACTCGGATAGAGCCCGTGTTGGCTCGTACACATCAAAAATAACCTATGGATCATTGTGATAAATTATCAATAGAACTTGAATGCGTTTGGTTGGTTTTTTGAATGCCAGTTGTTCTTTTCACTTATAATCTTGTCCATTTTAAAGTAAAGAGACACCGTTAGAGTGGTACCGGCCACACCATACCTGGGATTTAGACGAGGTTGACTCGTACACATCTCAAATGACACATGTATTATTTTCCTAAAATATCAACACAATTCGAATGCGTTTGGTCAGTTTTCCGTATGCCAGTTAATGTTTTCACATAAAATGATATCCTTTTGAAAAAAAAGAGAGACACTTAGAGTGGTGTCAGCCACACCATGCCTCGTATTGAGGAGAGGTTGACTCGTAAACATCACATACGACCCATGGATCATTGTCCTAAAGAATCAACACATTTCAAATGCATTTGGACAGTTTTTCATTTGTCCCTTGTTTTTTTCACTTAAAATGATGTACATTTTAAACAATAGAGAGACACTATGAATGGTGTCGGCCACACCATGCCTAAGATTGAGGCAGGGTTGACTTTTACACGTTATATATGACCCATGGATCATTGTGCTAAAGTATTGACACAATCAGAACCCATTTGTTTGGTTTTCCGTATGCTAGTTGTCATTTTCACTTAAAATGAAGTCCATTTTAAACAAAAGAGAGACACTTTGAGTGGTGTCGGCCACACCACGCCTCAAATTGAGGCGAGGTTGACTCGTACACGTCGCATATGACCCATGGATCAGTCTCATTATGTTTAAATGGAAACCGAATGCGTTTGGTCATTTTTCTGTATGTACTTAAAATGATTTCCAATTTAAACAAAAGAGAGACACTTAGAGTGATCCCGACCACACCGCAACTCCGATTGAGCCCGGGTTAGCTCGTACACGTCACATATGACCCATGTATCGTTGTTATAAATTATCAAAAGAATAAAAATGCGTTTTGTCAGTTTTCCGTATGCTAGTTTTTCTTTTCACATATAATCCGGTCCATTTTAAACAAAAGAGATACAGTTAGAGTGGTATCGGCCACACCATGCCTCAAATTTTGACAGAGTTGACTCATACATGTCGTAAATGACCCATGGATCATTTTACTAAAGTATCAACACAATCCGAATGGATTTGGTCTGTTTTCCGTATTCCATTTAATGTTTTCACTTAAAATGGTATCCTTTTGAAAAAAAGGAGAGACACTTAGAGTGGTGCATGCCACAACACTCCACATATTGAGGTGGGGTTTACTCGTACATGTCACATATGACCCATGGATTACTTTGCTAAAGCATCAACACATTTTGAATGTGTTTACATTGTGTTTTGTATGTCACTTGTTGTTTTCACTTAAAATGATGTCCATTTTAAACAAAAGAGAGACACTATGAATGGTGTCGGCTACACTACGCCTCGGATTGAGGCGGGGTTGACTCGTACACATCACATATAACCCATGGATCTTTGTGATATTTTATCGACACAATCAGAATTTATTTGGTTGGTTTTCTGTATGCTAGTTGTTGTTTTCACTTAAGATGATGTCGATTTTAAACAAAAGAGAGAGACTTTGAGTGGTGTTGGCCACACCGCGCCTTGGATTGAGTTGAGGTTGGCTCGTACATGCCACATATGACCCATGGATCGTTCTCCTAATGTTTCAATAGAAACCGAATGTGTTTGGTCAGTTTTCTGTATGTACTTAAAATGTTGTCCAAATTAAACAAAAGAGAGACACTTAGAGTGATAATGGCTACACCGCGACTCAGATTGAGTCGGGTTGACTCGTACATGTTACATATGAACCATGGATCGTTGGGATAAATTATCAACATAATCCGAATGTGTTTTTTTAGTTTTATGTATGCCAGTTGTTCTTTTCACTTATAATCATGTCCATTTTAAACAAAAGAGATACAATTATAGTGGTACTGGCCACACCGCACCTCGGATTTAGACGGGGTTGACTCGTACACATTTCAAATGACCCATGGATCATTTTCCTAAAGTATAAACACAATCTGAATGCATTTGGTCAGTTTTCCGTATGTGAATTGATGTTTTCACTTAAAATGATATCCTTTTGAAACAAATGAGAGACACTTATAGTGGTGCCGACCACACCACGCCTCTGATTGAAGCGAGGGTGACTCATACACGTCAAATATGACCCATGTATCGTTGTCCTAAAGTATCAACACATTTAGAATGTGTTTGGTCAGTTTTCCATTTGTCACTTGTTGTTTTCACTTAAAATGATGTCCATTTTAAACAAAAGAGAGACACTATGAATGGTGTTGGCCATACCGCACCTCGTATTGAGGCGAGGTTTACAAATACACATCGCATATGACCCATGGATCATTTTTCTAAAGTATCAACACAATCAGAATCTGTTTGGTCAGTTTTTCGTATCCTAGTAGTTGTTTTCACATAAAATGGAGTCCATTTTAAACAAAAGAGAGGCACTTTGAGTGGTGTCAGCCACACCACACCTCGGATTGAGGTGAGGTTGACTCGTACATGTCACATATGACCCATGTATCATTCTCCTAAATTTCTAATGGAAAATGAATGTGTTGAACAATTTTCTGGATATACTTAAAATGTTGTCCATTTTAAACAAAAGAGAGACACTTAAAGTTATCCCAACCACACCGCGACTCAGATTGAGCTCGGGTTGGCTCGTGTACGTCACATATGACCCATGGATCGTTGTGATAAATTATCAAAAGAATCCTAATGTGTTTGGTCGGTTTTACATATGCCAGTTGTTTTTTTAACCTATAATCCTGTCCATTTTAAACAAAAGAGACACATGTAGAGTGGTAACGGACACACCGCACCTCAGATTTAGACGGGGTTGACTCTTACACATCTCAAATGACCCATGAGTCATTTTACTAATGTATAAACACAATCATAATGCATTTGTTCGGTTTTCTGTATGCCAGTTGATGTTTTCAATTAAAATGGTATCCTTTTGAAACAAAAGAGAGACACTTAGAGTGGTTCTGGCCACACCACACCTCGGAATGAGGTGGGGATGCCTCGTACAGATCACATATGACCCATGGATCGTTGTCCTAAAGAATCAACACATTTATAATGTGTTTGGTATTTTTTTTCGTATGGTAGTTGTTGTTTTCAATTAAAATGATGTCCATTTTAAACAAAAGATAGACAATATTAATGGTTTCAGGTACACTGCGCCTCATATTGAAGCAGGGTTGACTTGTACACATCACATATGACCCACATATCATTGTGCTAAAGTATTAACATAATAAGAATCTGTTTGGTCGGATTTCCATATGTACTTAAAATGTCGTCAATTATAAAACAAAAGAGAGACACTTAGAGTGATCGTGACCACACTACAACTCGGACTGAGGCGCAATTAACTCGTACACATCACATATAACCCAAGGATCATTTTTCTAAAGTTTAAGTAGAATATGAATGTGTTTGGTCGGTTTACAGTATGTCGGTTGTTGTTTTCAATGAAAATGAAGGCCATTTTAAACTATAGACAGACACTTCGAGTGGTGTCAGTCACTCCGCACCTCAGATTGAGGCTAGGTTGACACGTACACGTCACATATGACCCATGGATCATTGTCCAAAAGACTCAATAGAGGCCGAATGCCTTTGTTCAGTTTTCTGTATGTCAGTTGTTGTTTTCACTTAAAAAGTTGTTCATTTCAAATAAACCTAAGACACTTTGAGTGGTGCCAGCCACACCGGGCCTCAAATTGAGGTGAAGTTGACTCTTACACGTTACAATTGACCCAAATAGCATTGTTTTAAAGTGTCAACACAATATGAATGCATTTGGTTTGTTTTCCATTGGGCAGTTTTACTTTTCACTTAAAATGTTGTCCATTTCAAACAAAAGTTAGACACTTGGAATGGTGCCAGCCACACCGTGCCTTGTATTGAGACAGGGTTTACTCGTACACATCACATATGACCCATGGATCATTGTGATAAAGTATAAAATAGAATACGAATGCGTTTTTTGGTTTTCCATATGTCAGTTGTTCTTTTCACTTAAAATATCATCCATTTTAAACAAAAGAGACACAGTTAGAGTGAAACTGGCCACACTGTGCCTCATATTTAGATGGGGTTGACTCATACACGTCACAAATGACCCAAGTATCATTTTCCTAAAGTATCAACACAATCCGAATGCGTTTGGTCGGTTTCCATATGTCATTTATACTTTTCACTTAAAATGTTATCCACTTCAAACAAAAGTGAGACACTTTCAATGGTGCCGGCCACACCACGCCTCAGATTGAGTTGGTGTTGACTCATAAACGGCACATTCCAAATTTATTTGGTCAGTTTTATGTCTGATAGTTGTTGTTTTCACTTAAAATCTTGTCCATTTTAAACAAAATAGTGACACATTGAATGGTGTCGTCCACACCGCACCTCAGATTGAGACAAGGTTGAATCGTACACGTCGCATATGACCCATGGATCATTGTTCTAAATTATCCACACAATAAGAATATGTTAGGTCGGTTTTAAATATGCTAGTTTTTGTTTTCACTTAAAATGATGTCCATTTCAAATTAACCTGAGACAATTTGAGTGGTGCCGGCCACCCCGGGCATCGGATTGATGCGGTTTTCCGTATGCTAGTTGTTGTTTTCAGTTAGTAAGCTTACCAAGACATTAGTATAAATCAAGACATATAGAAATGGAATAATCCTAAATGAAATTCCAGGATCAGAGAAATAAAAAAACATGTGAAATCAAGGAGGGTGGGGGATATCTGGGGGGCTATCTGGGGGCTGTCCGGGGGCTATCTGGGGGGCTATCTGGGGGCTGTCTGGGGGGTTGTCTGGGGGGGGGGGGGGCTGTCCGGGGGGCTGTTTGGGGGCTGTCCGGGGGACTTTCTAGGGACCAAGGAGGAGAGTGGGAGGGCTGTGTGGGGGGATGTCCGGGGGGTGTTCAGAGGGCTATCAAGGGTCCAAGGAGGAGGGTGGGGGGCCTGTTCGGGGGGGCTGTCTGATGGGCTATCTGGGGGGGCTGTCCATGGTCCAGGGAGGAGGGTGGGGGTGTTGTCAACATTTTTTTGCAAGAAATACTTGGAAAAATTCTTATAATAAATATCTCTAAACAATTGAAAAAACCGAATAACAGTCACCCTTAAATTATTGGACAAAAGATGACAGATTGCTATTGGAAGCAACTCATATAGTAGAATGTGATAATCATGAGTATTCAGAGATTTTAGCTTCAAATCTATTCTGTAGACCTGTTTAGATATGTTTCTTGAATATCCATCGAAAAATATAATATTCTCTAATACTTACAGAAAATGTTTTTTTGTAGGTGTGATCACTTAAGAAGAACATGGAAGTTGCAATTTATTTTCTTTGATACACATAGGATGTAATTCTGGTATGATGCCTCAATGCACCAAGTCACGCCAAGATCGTAAATCATCTTTTTTCTTCCCCTTGACATTTAGAAGAACCGAAATCAACATTTCTCATATATTCTTTTCAATATGAATTATGTCTAAGTAATGTCGTAACAAATTGGTTGACTAATAAGGCAAATCAAAAAAGATACTCCTCTTCCTCCAGTTGTAAGAGGTTTTAGTGGAAACATTCTTTCTCATTATAGATTTCATTTGACCCTTCCCGAATGAAAAACTAAAATCTTACAATTCATTAAGCACATCAGTTCCAGACATACGCTGAGGTGGATCATTGGTCTCTATGGTATTATCAAATCTTCGACGATTTATTCTCTATGGATTATCATTTTTCAAGAATCACCGATGTCCCATAAAACTGAAACTACATCGATGTTTCAGTCTTCTGGATCATTTATTTTTCATATAAACTTGGCATGACAATTTTCCCTTCGTTCTCCAACCAGACATCATTACATATTCCAGAAAATCATTGATCATCCACATAAGCACAGCTTGCATCAGAAATATGTCTTTCGAATATGCATCATATGTGCGCACACCCACATCCCAAAGAAGTTTCAACTATTTTATTAAAGGTTTCATGTATACATAAATATCAATTCTGGGATCAGAAGGATGAGTGTGAGTATACTAATGAAAGTGAAATTATTTTTCATACACAACCATGGGGGAAGATTATAAATGTGTATAAACAATGGACATGTGTTGTGCGGAGTAAGCATCTGCCGAAATGGATTAAAACCATCACATGAAAGACCCAGCCTCACATTATGCACGTCAGATGCAAAATCAGGATGTCGAGCATCAAATAACTACCATGGAAATCCATCTATAGGATGAACCAACTCAACATTAGTCTTCTTTCTCTCATTATCATGTCATCTCATTTTTATTGATATTTCATCAGACATAAAAAGATTCTGGAGTCTGTGGATCAATGGAAAGTTCCACATTACTATTTTTGGAACACGGGATGGTGTTCCATCAGATTTTGACATCCAGCAGGATGTGCCACATTTTATACAATCATTTAGTTTCGTGGTTTCCACCTAGAATAAACTATAATATTTCGGGCAAGCATGAATTTTGTTTCCTGAAAATCCAAGTTCCTCAACTAACTTCTATGCAATATAGTTATTTGAGGGAATATCTGCATCATCTGGAAGTAAATCCTTCAAGAGGGTAAGAATGTAATTGATTACTGTATTAGAAATCCCATACATAGTTATCCCATGAATCAATCAGATGAAAAATTCCATCTTTTTCATTTTATCACAATGTCGATATACTGGAGTCATGGCAGCATCATTCAATTTTTTCACCCTATCAATTTCATCATTTTAACTAGATGCATCAATTGTCCTCATATCGAAGTCTTTGTGAGTCGAAATCCTTTCTTTTTCATGATGACGAATAAACGGAAACCGATCATCTAACAAATTCTTCATTCCAGTACTTTCATTTCAATCATCACCAATTTGATATTTCATTTTCTCCCCATTGTGATACCACAAAAAAGTAGTTTTCTTGAAAACCATGTTTTTTTACGTGGTAGATGACTTCTTCATGGCTCAACCAAGGACTACCAACACAACTGGAACACCAACAATGTATGCGACCACTATCTGAAGCATTTTGAAGTACAAAATCTATAATCTCTCCAAATTGATTTGAAAATAGCTTCAGATATGATATGTTTCATACATCCAACTTCTGTCCATACTATAAAAATAATTTATATAAGTTATTTTTTCATAAACAATTCAATAGGATTGAACATTAATAGAAAATACATTTAAGTAAATGATAAAGGAAGAAGATTCTAGTCGATGTAGTGAACTATTAAAATAATGAAAAGAAAAAGTACACATAAATTAAATTAAAATTTATTTATAATCATTTTCATTAGGTATATAAGAGACACATGCCTCAGGTCCCATTATGTGTTATAGGCATCCCAAATCATTCACTCATGTTCAATAACTCATTATTGGCACCTCTATGGCCATACCTTTCATTACCCAATTACTTCCCCAAGTCAAGCGCACCACATGAGTGAATAAATTTTAGGCTTCTACACTAATAGGTTGTTCATGGACTGTAAAAATATTTAGTTTCATTATGTATAGTCAAAAACATTTATTTTTAAATTTGAGATTATTAAGAAAGTTTGTAAATGATAAAAATATTACTGAATTAAACATGTGACCTATCTAACATTTTTATGGATGTCTACACAAGACAACATGGGTAGTGAAAAGAACCCCACCCTCATAAAAGTGAGTATTGGAAAAAAAAGGACACATAATATACAATGTACAATGAGAACCATATTTAATTGACCCTAATGTTATATTAGTACAATCATCTTGGGAGAAATGGAATATATGATGATGGTTAACTGATGAATTCAAAAGCTCGTATTCCATATGTTGGACACTATCTAAGATTAGAAATCATGTGAGGATGGGTTTACATCATTAAATTTCTTACAATCTAGTGAGAATGAAGGATTCAATTAATGACTTTAGTTCACTGATTAAATGAGGGTAGAGGTTTCATAGGCTGTGTAAACAGAATGATTAAATAAGGGTAGAGGATGCATACGTTGTGCATGGTAGGGGATTCTCAGCCGATTTAGAAACTAAAATAAAATCCCATCATAGGTATCAATAAGAAACATCAACATCAAAAGAAACTCCAAATAAAAAAGGACTAAAAACATCAAACATTTCAAGAATTCACTACTATTCATGGTTTATCCACATGTTTAGTAGTAATTATATGTCTTAATCATGAACCACCATTACAGATCCTATTTTTCACCAAGAAACATAAGGTAAATATCTCAAAATATCTTCAAATCAACTCATTAATATGCTCAAAACATAAATATAATCTTGAACCAACCATACAATCTCTTTCACAACACATTCTCACACACCAGTTGTATCATGTGTTACTAAATACCAAACATAGTCACATTGTGTACTATAACAAATTACATTACACTAGCCTTATTAAAAAATACTAAATTTTAATAAAACACTTTCCTTAAGGAATTTTATGGAAAATATTCATAAAAAGTTTTCTTAAAATTAATAAACACATATAAATAAATTTCCAAGTAAAAAATTAATTACATGATGAAAAAAATCATAAAAATATATACTTAAAAAATATAGAATCCAACAAAAATGAATTTGAGATGATTCTTCTTCGATATAGGGTTAAAGATTTAATTAATTAATTGGATTGGAATGGATAAGGTCTAGATTAAATCAAAACACAAAAAAATGATATACACATCCAAATCAAAACATAAAACTCAATTATGAGATGAATAAAAATAAAAACAAGGTGGAACTTAAATATTTTATGTATATAAAGAATAGAATACCTGATTTGAGATGACTCAGATAGTGTTTCACAGGTTTGGATGGGGGAAGTTGCGAGAGGAGCTGAACCTTGAAGAGATTTATGGCTCTGTCGCAAATGGGGGAGAGTAGTGGACGATTCTGTATTTGGGGTAAACATTTCCCAACGTTTTTAAAAACCGTTGGTAAAGGGGTGTCCAAGGCACCCATTCCCAATGTTTCTACTAGAACCGTTGGGAAAGGTTGCATTGGACACCCCTTTCCCAACGGTTTCCTAAAACTGTTGGGAAAGGCCTTCATTACCACCAATTTAAAAAAACCGTTGGTAAAAAAGCATTGGGAAAACCAAAATTTCTAGTAGTGAAAACTATATGAATAGTTCAAATATAAATAATGAATTTCTAAAAAAACGGGTTTTCATTATATTTTAATGTTCTGTTTTAATGTTAAAATACTACACTTTTACATTTTAATTATAAAAAAAATGTACATAAATGTTTTATATGTCGTAAAAATATTATATTGGGATGGATTTTTTATATTTTATAATAAAATAATCATTTCAAGGTGAATATTACAAAATATCAATTTTACACCTTAGGTTTAACCTTGGTCATCCGTTGGAATCATCTATTCAAATTCTTTATAGTAGTTTATATGAAAAATTTGTATTCATAAAAGAATATCCCCTATGAAAATATTTCTAGGTTTTTAGTTAGAGGACCTCTAATTATAATCCAAAAATGAATTATTTTATTCCGAATCAACCTTATTCAAAGTTGTTACACTTAGGTGCATCTGTGTTATTGCAACATCCACTTTTTAGTATCAATATGAGGATGTATTTTTTTAGGAAATCCAAAATCCATTATTTATCATAACATGTGAAGTTATGTTATAATTATTCATATCCTTAGGGTTTTAATAAATGTTTTATCATCATATATTTAAATAAATAAATAAACCTAGATCTAACACTAACTGAAGAAGCCCATGCATTTCATAAAAAAATATTTCTTATTATTATATGAATAATCATTGAACAACATTATAATAGATTCCATAAATCTAAAGGTTTATTTTATTTAGAAACATTGATTGAAAATAAAATAATATATAAAACATCTACCTCATCTATTACTAAGTTATTTATTCCTAGATCCCTTTTGATACATATCATAGTTAAAACAAGGTTTCTTATCATGGGGAAAATGAAACATAATAAAATGTGAGATCAGATCCTCCATAATGGTATAAAGGGTAATATAAATTATTATTTGTGAATAATATGAGAATAAAGATACCATAAGATTAGATTAATATATAAAAACCCCACTGTAAGATATAGTGTCTGTTTTAGTTGATAAATTTTTAATTAATTCATATTTTTAATTACTGGACTTTTTAAATTTTGATTGGTTATTCATAATAGAACTCTAAGAGTTAAAATGACTCGAAGTGAATTTTTTAGATATTTAATGAGTTTTGAAAAGTACTAGGTTGTTTTGGTGCACTTAAAAGTTTTCATGTTTAGTTTTAGAGGTTTTTTATATTTCTAGCAGTACGCCATGGTTTTGGGTGAAATTTATTCGCAGAAACCATGGGACACATAGAGGCTAAAGAAGGGTTTAATACATTTTTTTATTGATCATGGTCTAGGAACATGGTTAAATATAAATTTTAGGTAAACCATGTGACATTTATATGAAAATTTTGGGACGGTTGTGGCATCGAGCATAGTGCATGGTTAGTACATGATTATATAGAAAACCCGGTGCGGTGTTTCAGAGGGGTTGCAAATACATCATCAAACTTGGAACATGGTTTGGTAATCCATGTATCCATGACATGATATGAGGATGGGGTCAATTCAAGGACATTTACATGGTTGGTTCACAATTTGGAAAATGATGCTGACAATAAGGATGGGTTTTTTCTGTACCTAGGAAGAGGACGTAATGGAACATTATTTTTATATGGCGAATCATCATTTCAATTGAGGTATACTGTGAAATTAATTTTTATCAGTTTTTTATTAAAATAAAATTGTAATTCATCAGGAATTATCATTGGATGATTGAGTTTTCACTTCTAATAGGGATAGACAAGTGAAACAAACCCATGGGGTACTGTTGGGGTAATTATTATGTGATGAGGCCAGCTATGGAGTGTTTGGGAATTATTCTTATTTAGATAAACTATTTCAATTAATTATAATTAGATTATATTAACTAATTAATTTTAATACCCTTATAATTAATTGATCATGATGGTTCTGTTGTGATATAGGGGAAGATTTTTGTCATATGAGGTCAAACAAGATTTACCGGCCTTGGTATACACTATCATCCTAGAGAAGATGAAAAAAAAGAGTTGAATAAAATTATGAGTCCTTTTGTACTTTAATTATGGAAGTTACATTTTATTTATGAGTGTGTTGATTCTTGATCACTCAACAAGGAATGATCCCCCATTAATTTATTGAATTATAATCATTTAGTTAAATTAAATTAAAATGTTTAATTTATATAGATGAGCAATAGGGGGTCATGAAAACCCATATGCACTATATTGAAACATCGATCACTGATGGGTAAGGAAAAAATCATTGAGGCATTTTTGGTCCCTAGAACTCATTGGAGTTGAGTACATACCATTTATTTCTATAAAGGATCTTCTATATCGATCATAATATTAGGGATATGGTATCCACCTTGACATTGGGTGTTGATAGTTACTATTACTGAGGATGCATGTTGGAGTTCCTCTATTGTATTGAGATCAAGGGGACCCCAGTAGGTACCTTGTGACATGTGAACCTGGTGGGAGGGTATTTATAGGTAATGTTTGAGATGGTATCAGGTTTTTTTATTTAGTACCTAGATGAATGTTCCTTGACTATTTAGGTGGTGATGTGTTGATCCACGCCTCGGGGAGTCTATCCATGGGTTTCCATGTTGGTTATTTTCAAATCCACCCATTTTTACAAAAATTATAATGTTGTTGACATGGTATACACTATGAGGCACTGTAATAACTTGAGGGATACTCTCATTTTGGATGAAGGTTCTGATTCCTATAGGGGTTTCTCTTAGTTGTGGACACTCCCATATGGGTGGATGGATATGATGTGTATAGGGATCATTCCCAAGATATGGGAAATCTAATTGAGTACGATTGTTATGATACCTGTTGAGATTATTCCTGGTGAAAAAACTCTCATAGTGGAAATTGGTGATATAGGTTGGGATATCATGAATATAGAGACCAATATGGTTAGAGCGTCCATAAAGTTCAACCTCAGATATAGTTGGACTATAATGGATTTTTATTTGGATGTAGATAAAACATTAAAATATTTTGTGCTCAAAAATGATTTGGAACCATTTATTTAGAGACTAGACGTTAATATGGACCATCAAGTGTTATATCGATGGTGTCCTTAGGGAGGGGGATTTGAGCCTTTTATACTCTAAGGGGATGCTATCTGTCTATTCATAATTGGTCAAGTATACATGGATGATCATAGCCCATGGTCTATAAATACTATAAAAAAATCACATATGGGAGGCTTTTGATATTATTAATGAGAAACAATTATTATTATTTTTAGATATTTTGGTTGATGTGATTTTATGAAATTTATACTGAAACATCGATGTCATTCCAAAGTAGGTATTTTGGTGGTTATTTATTTCCATTATTTAAGCATTTATTTATTTTAATTGGGCATTGCATATGCACATATCATGGAATATGCTAGTTTTTGTGGGGCCATCTTGATAGTGCATGCTTGAGTTTTTAGTCACTCCTTGCTCGTAAGACCACTACACATGGGTTCCCAAAAATACATTAACTTGGTTCCAGGGATAGGTTATGATCGTTGTTTAGGATTATAAAGTTTGAGTTAGATGGCTCAGATTTTTACAAAGAACATGGGATGATATATGTATTGGAAATTTTATAAATCTAAATAAGTATTTTTTTCATTTAATCACATTTATATATATAACTAACATAGTTTGAGGTTATATGTATGTATGTTATGGTCATTTGGGGAGTCATGGAATTTCATGTATTATTTATTGTTGTTTAATTATATTTATTATTCTTTCTAATTATTTTATAATATAAATGATATTTAGTTATTTTATATTTATCGTGTACTCTGATATAGGGGTTATAATCATCCCATAGTACCACTTTAGTCCCCTACTTCTAGTTAGAAACGCATGGAATATTGGTATAAGTGAATGAGGTACTACGATGGTTATTTTTCTAGGCACCTGTCAATGTCCCAGAGTGAAGGGTCATTTAAAAGTTTTATTAGAGCTTTCTTAATTTTACTTCTTTAGGATATGGTATATTATATATTTAAGAATGTATTAGAGCCTGTGACAGAATTCATATTTTTTCATTATAAATACTTGTTCTGGTAAAAATTATGGATTTCTAGGAATATGCAATTTATGTTATTTATTTCCAATATTATATTTGTATTTGACTATCTCATTGAGAGATACACATTAGTTTTGTATTATATGATTTATGATGGATGTATGGATCATGGGCCATTCAAATGTGGAAAGCGATTTTTTAGGACTCTTGTCATGTGGAGGGAAGTGGCATATCTTTCATAATATAGGTGACATAGGATCCACCGGATAATAGACTATTATTTTGTGGTTATAATGATGGTTGAGTTTTAGTTTTTTTAATTTGAAAAAAACTTCTCAAATAGTGTTTTCCAATATAACTATTACGTTCCATTATGATTCATTTTTCCCAATTGAAAATTTATTTTCAATTTATGGTAGGTTATGTGGATCTATAGTCAGATTCTCATCAATGATAATGGAAAATTAGTCCCTATACATATGATGTGTAGTGAACCTGGTGGGTCATTATGACATGTAGTGATGAAGTGTTAGACCCATCAGTTTTTTATTTGGGATTAATTATTTAATGTGTTAGTATTAATGAATATGTTGTTTTCTCATATAACTCTGAATGACAATCTATATAACCAAAAAATTTGGTTGTGTTTTCCCTTGATATGGGCCGTGTATGATGATTCCATCATATATGGGATGATTATTTTAATAAGATAGTGATATTAGAGGGAATATTCTCATAGATGGATTCTCATGATAATGGGTTCCTTATTTTTCTGTGGTGGATGGAGTATAATGTCATTGTAGATTAGACCTTGTAAGTGGGTGGTTGGCTTGTTGGTGTCATGAGACTTATGAGTTGGGAGCATGTGTGACACCCTTTATGTTTTTACCATTTTGGGGTTTCTCTATTAGAAATATGTGGGATACATAGAAACCCTAGTATTGACTCATTCCCTAGTGGTATGAAATTTTTTTTGATAAAGGGACACCCATGAGAGTGGTATTCAAGGGTTTGGGTGTGACTTTATATTTGGTTAACATGTTTAAAAGCTTATGGAATGATTGGTACACATGAAGTGTAACCAATTATTAGACATAGGTAAGACTATGCCTTTGGTTTTTTTAAGAAGTTCTTAGAGTGATTGGGTATCATGGCCAGTTTCAATGGGAAGGAATATTCAGCTACCGAACCATGTTGACCAGTGGATGTGTCGTAGTATAATTTTCAAAGAATGGGTAGAAACCTGTGACTGTAACCACATCTGGTGGTTTCCAAATGTGTTGTTGGTTTAATGACTAGACCTAGTGTGGATCATGATTAGTATGGACTTGGTGTAAGATGACTTATGAGATCACATGCCAAGTGTTGGAATTGTTGATAGTCATGAGTGTTCTACGGATTGATGCAATTTGATGATACCCTTGCAAGCATGATGACATAAATCTTCAAATGGAAAAAGTAATTGCCTCTATAATGAGGGTTTTCCTAGAAATGGATCGGGTGTGATGGGAATGTTAACCTATGGACGGTCCTTAACACTAACTATCAGGGAGATGTGGTTCCATGGGATGGATGTAAATTTTTATGGACCATGAGGAATGAAATGTGTTTAGTTATAGAACCTATTGAGGTGTTGTTCTTGAGTTATTATTGTGGGACACTCTAGTTGTTATGTTTTTTGATTAATGGGGTGTGGTCAACGGTGATCGAGATTTGTCTTGTTAGTCCTATAAAAAGGATGCTCTTAATGTGGGGTGTGGGATGTCATTCATAGGTATGTGAGCCTCACATGAGAATGATTTCATGAGTGATAAAGGTTTTTGAACTGTTATTTTGGTGTTATGATGAGAGTGGATTCTGTATTCCTCTGTGAAGGCATGGTATATATTCAAACATGGTATCAGATGGAGTCGGTGTATTTGAATTAGACTTGATGATATTTTATTTTTATTAGAGAATGATTGGGTTTGTGGTACATCAATTTTTTAATTGTTCCATGGTAAATGAAATGAACAATTTATGGTTCAAATAATTAATTCAACTAGAATTTGGGTACAAACTTCAGTGATTGTGATTAGAATAATCTCAGTGTACCCTTGAATAAAGGAATCAGAATTGGGTTTTAGTGACATGTAACTGGATGAATCCTTGTGTTTTTAAGACAAGTCATCCAGGGGTAGTTTGAATTTTCTTATCTCATATAATTAGATGAAATTGGTTATAAACATCATCAAGAATTTCAATTGTGATAACACATAAGAATCATGGGAAATGGATAAGGCCTCTTGAGGAATGGGTGATAGGCATGGTGTTAAATAGAAAATGGAGGTACAATCACTCTAACATTGAATTTTCAACTAATAATGGGTATCCACTTCTATATTTAATTTTCTAGAATGGTATATGAATTTTCAGAAACCATGAAGGTAGTGTTGTCATGATTATAAAAGAGTTTTTGATATCTAATTCCAATTACTAAATCGTGAAAACAATGGAATTAACGATTTTGGCCTAGTTATTATGGTGTAGATAACCATAGGATAGTGAATGAATGATACAATGATATGGTTTTGTACCATGATATATGGTAATTGTTGAAGTATATTCATTATGTTAGTGGTTGAAATTATTGTTATCTCAGGTTTTGTCGGTTTAAGCACTATATACTTAGAGTAGTGTTTTGGGAGCATGTTGTGATTTCTAGAGTGGGACATCCATTAGAGTAATAATTTGTGATTTAGGTGGCTTAATATGTTCAATTGGATTACCATCGAGACTTCTTGTGGATGTGATGTCTTATATTTTGGAGGATTTATGATCTGTTGTCCATATGAGTTGAAAATATCAAAGTAATATTGAATATGCAATTATAGGACATGTTAAATTTTAATAATATATTTTGAATGGAATCATAAGAGTTGGAATGCATCAAACTAATGGTTTTATATATTGAATGATTCATATAAGTTAGCAAACATTCTCGGGTTAGATTCAAAACTTTGAGTTAAGTATTAGTAGTTTTGGAGATTTCTAGATGGGGAGGATGGTTTAGGGCACACCGTTTTGGGGAAAGCATGGGGAACAAGAAGGCCTAGGATGTTTTCACATATTTTTCTATAGGGGATGGTCTAGGTTTTAGGATAGAACTTGGTTTTGGAAGAAACATGTAAACATTAGAAGAAACTGTGGGGGGGGGGGGGGTGGACTGGGGTCTTTGTGAAATGCTTCCACATGCTAACATACGAACCATGAAATATATTATTGAGATGATATAGATTCATCTACATAGTTGGTGAATGGTTTCCTAAATAGTGTGGATAACCAGTTCAATTTAGATAGTGTGGAGGTTGGTTCATCAACATGGTTAGCAAATAGTTTATCAGACTGTGAGGCCAAAATGTGAGGCCCATTAAATGATGGAAAAGGCCACTTTTACCCTTTTCATTCCCTAAAGGGGGGGGGAATCTCCATTCTATTATCCATGGGACTCTCCACAACAACTACCTCTCTTTTATATTATTCTCCCCTCATATATTGTGGTGGATTTTGAGGCTATTTCGTAGTATTTTATGGTGAATCACCACATATGTTGGATTTTGTTCCCCTCCTCCACCATTTTCCACATATTTTGGTTTCCATAGTTCAAGGTTTGGTTATTTATTCCACTATATTTTTAATTAATTAGATGATCACGATGGGAATTTTCTTTTCCTAATAAGAGGATGTCTTAGAATTTCTTATTCACAAAGTGGTGCATTTTTTGGTTTGAAGTTAGTTACAACATTAGTTTTTTTATAGGGGTTTCATTTAAATAAAATTATAAGCTCTAGTGAATTAGTTTTGTTTAATAAGGATTTTTCTTATCATAGTGTCAAAATATTAAGAAAGGACCATGGGGTGATGTGAGATGTCGTTCTAACATGTTAATAATTTTTGGTGACAAGTTAGTAGTCATTCATATTTGGATAAAATAGTGTGATTAATTATTATTTTTTAAAATTAATTAATTATTTATAATGTAGTTATAATTATATTTTTTTGTGGTTTTGTTGTAATATAGGGCCTCATATATCTCATATTTTACCATACACGTTGTATGGTCATTAAAAACTTATACTAACCCTTTGAAAATGATCAAAAACATCAAATAGAGGTAGGTGGTCTCACATAAATTCCCTAGGGAATTTATATTTTGTTTCTGTATATATGGATTAATATTAATTCCATGTGGGTGGGGCTGAAATTAATTTAATTAAATGGAATTTTTTTTTAGGATTAAATTAAAATATTTAATTAGTATGGATGATTTCAAAATTTCATGAACAACCCACGTGCGTTGGATTGAAACCTCGACCATCAATGGCTATGGACATGATTTTTGAGACATTGGAGTGCCTCTAAGACCTCTTTGGAGGTGAGGATAGACCTATAAAGAGATAGTATCCATAGTATAGGATCCTTAAATAGCCCTTTAAGAAGGGGGCTTGTGAATTAGAATGACCAGGCCATTAGGGTTTCTGTGAAACCATGGAGATAGAATATCTTCTCCAAACCGCTTGGGATGTGAGGCCAAACTAATTATGAATTTTTAGATGATTCAAATTTCTAGTAGATTGTTATTAGATAGATATTGATTGAGCTGGGTTTGTAGACTAACTTAGAGTGATTGCGAGGATATGGATGGTTCATGGTTCATCTTCTTAATAGATTCCATTATGTAGAGACTTGATTATCAGGAAAGGCTATGGTACCATAATAGTGAGTCAGGGGATGTGGTATCCATTAAGAATTGGGTGATGATCGTGGCTCACATCAATAACCCATGAAAGAGTTCCTATTATTTATGAAGAAAAATGAGGACTTAATTGGTACCCTATGACTTGTAATCATTGTGGGAGGGAGGTTATGTATAAGGGTTGAGATAATCGTATGCATCGCTTTTGGACATTGATAGATGTTTCAAGCCTTTTTGGGTTGTAATGTGTTGGTTCATGCCTTGGAGATTCTAAATAGGGGTTTACTAGAAGATTGGTAATACGATAAACGTCATTTATAAATTTTTTATTGTTGTTGACATGGTAAACACCCTTAGGAATCATGATAATTGGATGGAGACATCCATAGGGTAGGATGGATGTGATTTCTATATGGATTATTCCTAGATGTGGACACTCCCATTGGAGAGGATGGATGTGATTCATATTGGTCTTATACACCGGTTATGGAAATTACCATTGTGTAGGAATGTTTTGACACCAATATGGATTATTATCAGATGGGAAAACACCCATATGGGTGGTATTTGATACCTGTTGTGCCACCACAAATTTGGGGCAAGATATGGACATAGATCCGATATGGTTAGTGTAATGTCTTGGAATTCCATCGATTTTTTTAAAATAAAATGTGATTTTTACGAGACCAGGCATAGAGAAGACACATACTTATGAGGCCTCGAGTTGCTAGAATAGAATTTTTGACTTATTTAAGTTTATTAATTGATCATGTGGGACAATTTTTATATGTTTTGAACCAGTTTATGGATTGATAATATGAGGGCACCTTTGAACTGAGAATGTCAGGATTGTCCTAGAAAGGGCCTTATGTTGGACGACACGGGCCAACAATGGAAGTTTGTTTTTGGACATAAATAAAATAATTATTTAACAATAATTTATTTTTAGATCATTATGACTCTTAAAAAATAACTCCGATGGGAAATCCGAGTGTACCATTGAGCTCGTGAGGGTGGGTCTTCCATTAGGCAGAGCTTAACCTTGACAGGAACTGGTCGAGGGTGAAAGTTATTTTTTAAGTTTTTTCATGAAAATTAAAATGGAGTGCATGAAATGTTTTTGAGAATATCTAAATAAGAGCCCGGATTGAAAATCCGAGGACATCATTACTTCCAGAACAAATACATTACCTACGAATGGAATTAATATCGATCAACACAGGTCGACCGTAAAAGATAGTTTCAAAAATTTTATGTAAAAGTAAAAATATAATAAATTGGATGGTTTATTTTATTTTTAATCCTATGAAACTGTTGTAGTAAAATGGAATTTAATTCATGGAAACCAAAATGTTGTTTCATTAATGAAACAATAGAACAACTTTTAAACGTAGTGTAACAAAAATGCTGAATTACAATTCACCACATAATAAATTATTAAGGACCCAACATCTGGGGGGGTTGGACGCTGGATTTTGTTGAGAGAGCTAGAATTGTTGTTTGGAAAATGACCAACGGTGGTGGGATCAATGCATAGGATAGAAAAAGACGTTGACAGTTGATGATCGACGAACACTGGTGGAACGAGGATCAACGTGGCGAGACAACATCAGTCAATTCCTTCAGCTGATCCAAGATCTAGGTAGGGGCTATTATTTGAATTAAATAATCCCTCTTTCTTGGTTTAAAAAAACACAGATCAAACCATGAATTGGTTGACATGTGGTTTGATCGTTCTTGTGGGATGATTTTTGTTTCATTTTCTTATCCTTTTATCGGGTCATTTCGAGGCCGGAATGAACAAACAACCATGGTTCAATCCAAGGGATAATTATTACGCCTTTCTATGCCATGTTCTTCTGATAATTCATGGGGTTGAGAACGGTTGATCATTTTGCAACCCTCATTGGCGCAATGCTCCAACATCTTGGATCTGGGAAGGACACATCACGACAAAGGTGCAACGACAACCATTGGTCGGTGGATCGAAGCGGTCTGTCAAAAACTGAAATGCAGTAAATTTTTGGAGGAAGGGAACTCAATATAGATTTGAAACCCAGGTGATGAAGAACTCCACTAGATGTTTTTGGAAAACATTGTGGTTTGAAGAACGGACCACCGGAGCACATGCAGTGGTCCGTAGAATAGCATGATGGTGGCCACATGCTGGTGTAGTGGAGGCTATCCGCATACGGAGGTGGATAGAAGAACCCGCAACAACCACCGAAGGGTTTCTGGAAATGGAGACCTCGCATGGATGGATGCACACTGTCAGGACATGTATGATATTTTTGGTCCCCTCATACGGAACGACTGGATGGGGTGGTTGCGCCAGCTGGTGCTGCCTAGTGCAGAAGCAGAGACAGAAAATCCACGTCTATCCTGGAGTATCCATCCCACTCTAATGAGAACCGGGCTTGTGCTTACAGGCCATTCCGTACCAGACAGTCCCAGAACATTTGTTTTGGTCTGGTCGGTCCGACTGTGTTGTACCGGACTAGACCCAAAGGCCCCCTATTCGTTAAAATGGCAGTACTTTCAAATGGAGTGCCCAATTGATGAGACTTTTATGGATTTGGGACCCTTGAAATAACAAGATCCTTTTGAGAAAATATATGTTAGTTTTTGAGGAAGTTGTATTATTTACTATGGTATTGAAGATTAGGTACCCCCGGTATAAGCATGGTTTGAGAAGAATCGAGGTGGTTCTTATGAAGAGATGTTAGGACGGTTACTCCACTTACCACTGATGGTTTGAGTACTCTTTACCCCTCTTCTAAAGTAGATACAAGACTCCCCATGTCATGGGAGTAGGTTCATTTTCCTTACGGTATCTTTCTCTAAATGTGATACTCTCCTAAAGGAATAGAGTACGGGTTCATGGAGATATTTGTAAAGGTAGAGTATGTCCTCCCTAGTGTGTCCATGGATCAGGTCCTCTATCAGTGGATTTGGTACACAACTATTGGACTAGGGCACTGGTCCTCCATATCTGATACACATAGAGTCGGTACATCCATACCGGGTTGGGTGCAGGTCCTCTATGATCAGAGTTGGTACTCCCCTACTGTTATAGGGCACAGTTCCTCCATAAAACTAATATACATAGAGTCGATACTCCCATATTGGGTAGGTCCCAGGACCTTTATAACATGATTTTGTCCTCCCCTAATGTTTTAGCGCACAATTCCTCCAAGAATGATCGAATAGAGCCGGTACTCTGCTACCGGGTAAGGTGTGGGTCCTCTATGATAGGATTCGGTACTCCCCGGCTGGTTTAAGGCGCAGGTCTTCTACATAAGAAATGATAGAGTGGGTAGTCCCCTATCATACCAAGGCATGGTTCCTCTAGTCACTGAGTTGTACTCCCCTACTAGGTAGGGTGCGGGTCATCAATCGGGGATTGGAGCTCCCTCAGATTTCCGACATTGTAGCGAGGAGAGCGCCCATACACGTGATGAAAATGATACCTAGATAAGAGCCAGTGCTTGCTCAATGCATCGAGGTTTGGGCTACTCTTAATATGAGCGATAGAGGTTTCACGAGAAGGTTAGTAGTTGTGCTCCCTCTTACATGTACAATGGCGAGGGCTGGATTTTTCACTTGGGTTTCCATAGTCTTGCATGGGGTGCATGACCATGATGACTAAACCTCTAACACCAGGCACTAGAGTCAAACCTAGTAGAATGTTCCCAATGGAGGAAATTCTCTCGAACATACTATTTAGAATGGTAAGATTGTACATGATGGATTAAATCTCTCGGATGGGTTCCATCAGGGGTGGTTGATCACATGGAGTGTGATCTTCTGTTTTTTGTGTTACAACTTGAGCATTTGATGATAATCCTAAAGATGGTTGTCAGGGGGGGACCACATGTGTTCTTAGTGGATGATATGATTAAACCTAGATGATGTTGGTATCTATATGAGAAAATACCTGTGTATGGATGACTGTGCATTTTCATTGTGTTTTCCCTTTTGTAATTTACCTTGGTTGTTTCGGGGTCCCCTATAGAGTATTGTTTTACTCACCCCAGCATGGGCTTTTCCTACATGTGTCATGTCTTGTGCAGTTGAATGTTGCTTTGACAACGTCTAGGTAGGGTTAGGACCAGGTGGTGTCCATTGAGAGAGGACAGAAGAGGAATACTCCTATGACATCGGGTAGCTACCCTCCACCTACCCTTCAGGTAAGATTCTCGGCGAACGAGTTTTAGAGACTTTGGGTTTTAATTGTGTTATATTTTTCCATTGGTGGGCTTGTATACTAGTCATGTTTACCCCTTGTACTTTACAATTTTTTGTAATTTGGTTGTGGTTTTCCTAGTTGATGCATGAAGTATTTTACTTTTCAACTTGTGGTCTAGGGTTATGAGTGTGCGTGTGTACAGGTTCTCAAAAAATTCATCCCACATACAAGATTATTCCTTCGCCGCTAGTCGCCAGCCCCAGGCCTATGGGAAGTGGGCTTCGGATAGTCTTAACATGGGCCTGGGGGACGGTTCATGACCAATTCGTTTCAGAGGTGGTCGATACTGCCTCAAAGACCACAGTTCTATTGTTTTTGGTTTTGGGCCCCATTGTTTAGTGTTTTGAGTTCGGCTTTCAGGCTAGGGACTCTAGTGTTTGTGTAGAGGTCAACCTATCCATACACCAGGACACTGGACACCTATTTTCCAACTTGGTACATGGAATCACTAGTTGCGGGGAAATAATGGATACACACATCATGTAGGAATGGTTGTGCTTTCCAGGACCTTCTTGAGTCAGCTCTCTAGATATGGTCTTAAATCATGGTCCATCTTGATTTATTTTAGGATTCCTTCACAAAAAAAGACAGATAGGATTCTACAACGTGATCATAATGATGATCCACAAAGAGTGGAGGCTTTAGTGCAAGGAACTAAATCTGAGGCATTAACTCTGGGTGGTGCACCAGTGATGCCACCACCCACCGATCATTAGTTCCCCCCAGCACTACCAGTGGAGGATGTGTGAAGGCTAAGTTTGCTACACAAGTTCCATAGGTAGAGACCACCCAGGTTCTAAGGTATTACATTTCCTAATGCTGTTAAAGATTTTCTTGAGGTAGTTACACGAGTATTTCTCTTAGTATGGACACCACTCGAACAAATGAAAATCCTATCCACAAGACTCCTATAGGGATCCACATGACGATAGTAGATCTTGTTGATCCAGATGCATGAGGAGGTGACCCTCACTTGGAAAAACATTGAGTGCCCTTTTAGGGAGGGGTCATTTATGATGACTTTACCTTGTGTTATTATACAGGAAAGGGTGCATCTACGGAAGGGCAGTGTGATGGTAGCATATTACTTGAAAAAATTCATAGATCATTATAGCTACTATATGAATATGGTAAGAGACTGTTACTTCAGGGCCTAGTACATCAATTAGGGACTTATTCGAGAGATCAGAGCATCAGTTATACCCCTTAGAATTCTGTCATATGATGGGGTGCTGGAGCGAGATTTGGTGGTTGAAAGTTTCGGGTGGAGGAGCAGGTGGATGTGTCCAACAATAGAGGTCACGATTTAGAGGCATTTTCTAGAGCCATCATACAACAAGTGACATGATCGTGGTGTAGGAGGCATAACCATACCCGAACATAGACACATGGGTCTCTGGAATAGGAGAATTGCCATGGAGAATATCATATGTTGGAGGGATGATCTTATGCTTTCAACAGTCAGGGACATCTCACTAGAGTTTTTCCACCCTGTCGTGCTATTGAGAGAGAGCCGACGAAAGAGCCTTCTGGGCAGAGAAAATGCTTGGACCAATGAGATCCATAGGTCAGCGGAGGAGGGTGAGTAGCTAGATGAGTAGCAAGAGGTGGTCATCGCCAGGATTAGGGAGTAGGAGGGTGAGGTCAAGGACAACTACATGCAGCCATGGGCTAAAACCAAGAATCTACAGGAGCGATTTGAGGTTTGATTTGTGTATTTTATTTTGGTTTCCTTTTTAAATAGACACAGGTTCTAGACATTATCATTTTTCCCATGCGTTCTCTTTGAGACATCAATGTTCCGGTTGGACCATGGACTTGACCCACATGGTTAGAGACTTCTACTAGAGTAGACCCATTTATCACACACTGGCACTGATAGTGTGACCTGACTCATGGAGGCGAGAGTTGCTATTGTGATCTCTTAGTCATGACATCGAGGCCTTACGGCATCATTCTGGGTATGGACTACTACTGTTTATACTTGGAATGAAAAATATAGGAAAATGATACAGTGATCCATAAATGGTGAAAAAGTGTTTTTTTCATTGTGGTAAAAGGTAAAACTGGGCAGCACATAGAGGACTCTTGCTAGTGGAAATTCTTGGGATCATTTTGTGATATTAGTGTTAGAACCCATATTGTTTCTATAGTATTTAATGTTTCTAACCATCCATACATAGATGGGATGCCACTAGTGAGTGTGGAAATCTTCTTGCTTCGGTAAGTTGTGTGGCCCCTAGAGGTTGTAGAAAGAGGTTCTATTAAGGACTAACATTCACTCTTGGGAATCCCTATTTCATTCATAAATACCCATGTATAATTAACATAAACCCTAAATGTGTAATTCTTGTGGAGTATTTGGCATAGATCATCCATGGGAGGGTGTGAAAAAATGGATTCCATCTGTATATGTGACAAGTTAGCATGGAGGTGAGCCACTAGACCCCATGATTGCAGATGGATTGTAGTGCGTGGTGCTTTTTCGCACTAGTTGAAGATAAATAATCATATACGCTTCATTACATGAGTTTGATCTAGAATGATCTAGGCATGATATTGGATGATCTCAGTAGTTCCTTGAGGAATGGGCCTGTATGAAGTGCATAGACCCTTGATGAACTCAGTTTTATTCCATTTAGAATATCATTTTTCTTTTTGAGGATTAAAATCCCTATGTTTTCGATAATATAATTACTTGTAATTCCACATATTTTTTTAAAAAAAATTAAATGGGATTTTTACAAGGATAGTCTCAAAGAAAGAATGTAATTCTAATGCTTAGAGTGGCCACAATGTAATTTTTAAAATTTTCAAATTTATTAATTAAGCATGTGAGTAATTTTTTTTTCTTTTAAACTAGAGCTCAGATTGAAAATATGAGGTCACCGTTGAACTCATAATATCGAGATTCGCTGAGAAAGGGACTAACATTAGCCGACACCGACCAAAAGTGGAAGTTAGTTTTGGGTCGTAAATAAAATAATTAAGTAGAAATTATTTTATTTTCAAATACTTATAAATCCTTAACGATAGCTTGGATTGGAAATGTGAGAGTACCATAAATCTCATGAGATCATGTTTTAATTAGGAAGAGCATAACCATGACTGGCACGAGTCAAGGGTGAACATTAGTTTTTGAGTTTTTAATTGAATTAATATGGCACATTAGTGATGGTTTGAAACCATGTAAATGGGTTCCCATATTTAAAATACGAGGGCACTGTTGCATCCAGAATGGTGACATTACCTAATAATTCACATAACATTGACTAGGGTGGGTCCATTGGAAAAGATAGTTTTCATACATTTTAATAAAAAGATAAAATAAAATAAAGTGAATGGTTTATTTAATTTTTGAACATTTGAAACTGTTGTAGTGAAACGGTGTGTAAAACTAGGATACCAAAATTTTGTTTCATTAATGAAATAGCGTAATGACTTTGTAATGAAGTGTAACGGAAATTATTGAATCTCGATTCTCCTCATAATGGATTACTAAGGACCCAAAGTCGAGGGGGGGATGCTACATTTCATTGAGATGCCTTGAAAAAATCATTGGAAAACTAATGATGGTGGGATCAATGAATGAGATTGAACCAGACGTCAGCAGTTGATGATTGATAAAACATAATGGAAAGAGGATCGACGTAGTGAGGAAACATCATTCTATTCCTTCAATAGTCACAAACTGTAGGTAATGGATGTTATTGGAATTAAATCCTCCCCCATTCTTCGTTTTTAACAAAAAACATGGACAAACACATGAATAGGTTGACCCAAGGTTTTATCGTTCTTGTGGGATGATTTTTTTTTCATTTTCTTGATCCAACTAATGGATCTAGTCGAGGATAGAACAAAAAATTGCTAAGGTTCGATCCTTCAGTTGATTATTATACTTTTATCCACCATGTTCTTCGTGTTCCATTCTAGTTGGAAAAAGATCGATCATTTTGCAACTGTCCTTGGAAAAATGACGAGCCATCTTGGATTGAGGACGAACATGAAATGACTAAGGTGCGACGACGACCAGCAGATGGTGGACCGAAGCGGTGCATGAAATACCAAAAATCAGGTGTTTTTTGGTGGAAGGGATCATAAAAGATATGTGAAACCCAGAGAATGATTGATGCAACCTGAGGGTTTCATAATACCTTATGGTTCAAATAATGGACCACCACGCTACGTCCGATGGTCCGCAGAATAGTCTACCGGCACCGGTGGTGGTACGTGGCAGTGTTCATATGCCGATTCTGCGAAGGTAGTCCCCCTGCAGTGGTCGTGTTCTAGTGTGGTAAGGGATGTGCATCTGTATCGACATCTGGAAGAACCCACGACAACTTCCACAAGGTTCTTGGACACAGTGAACCGTCGTGATGGCCACGATGAACCGTTGCGGAGAACCGCCACGCTGAATGTGGCACACTACCGCACTGACCTTGGAGAACCTCTATGTGAATGGTTGCATGAGTCCGGGATGCATGCAATATTTCTGGTCCGCTCATGCAGATCAGCTAGATAGGGTGGCAAAACTTGCTTGCGCCACCTGGTGCAGAAGGGGACATAGAAAAGACACATCCGGGATAGAGGAGTCAGGCTAATCTGATGTGGGTCAGGCTTGTGCTTTGGGGCCACACCCAGCTAGGCAGTATGGGGTGGACCTATGGCCATGTGGGCAGGACTGGACTCAGACCCAACCAGCCCCTGATTCACAAAAATTACTATAACTTTCAAACTGAGTTTCCAATTGATGATCCATCTACGACATTGAGACCCTTACAATGAGAAGGTATTTTTGAAATACTCTAATTGAGTTTTTAGGATGGTGGGGGATATCCTAGGGGTTTTAGGAGTAGGCTCTCCCAGTATAATCTAGCTTTGAGTAGAATCATGGTGGTTATTATGAAGATATGTTTGGAATATTACTCCCCTGACGACTCAGGGTGCTGGTACTTCTTACCCCTCTACATAGGTAGAGATGAGACTCCTCACGTCTTGGGTGTGAGTTTGTTTTTCTTTAGGTACCTTACTATAGGGGTGATACTCCCCTGATTTACTAGGGTGCAGGTTCCCAGAGATGTTTGTAAAGGTAGAGTAAGTAATTCTATGTGGGACCAGGGAGCGGGTCCTCAATCCGTGGAGTTGGTACTCCCCTATTGGGCTAGGGAACGAGTCCTCCACATCTGAAACACATAGAGTCATTACTCCCCTACCAAGTAGGGTGTGGGTCCTCAATGATTAGAGTCAGTACTCTCTTTCTATTTTGGGGCGATGGTCCTCCATAATCCTAACGTACATAGAGTCGTTACTCCCTTACAAGGTACAGTTCATGTCATCTATGATAGGATTCGGCACTCCCCTGATATTTAAGGGTGTGGGTCCCCCACGCATGATAAAAAAGAATCGGTACACCCCTACCAGGTAGGGTGTGGGTCCTCTATGTTAGGATTTGGTACTCTCTAACTATTTCAAGGCACTTATCCTCCACACATGAACTGAAAGAGTCAGTACTCCCTTATTTCACTAGGGCGTGGGTCCGGTAGTAACCGACCAATAATCCCCTACCGGGTAGGGTGCTGGTACTCAATCAAGAATTGGATGTCCCTCAGCTATCAGACACAGTAGTGAGGTGCAGTCCCATCCACCTAATGAAAACGATACCAAGATAGGAGCCATATCTCCCTCGATGGACTGAGGTGAAGGCCACTCGTTATAGGAGCAACCGAGGTTTTGCAAGATGGTAAGGAGTGGGGCTCCCTCTTATGTGTAAATAGGTGCCAGCATGCCTCTCCACTTGGGTATCCTTAGTCTTGCATGGAGCACAAGACTGTGACTACTAAACCTCTAGTGTCAAGCACTAGATTAGGGCCTAGTAAAATGTTTGTGATGGATCAAGTTCCCTCGGATGTACCATTTGGAATGGTAGGATTGTACCTATGGGTGTGCATTTTTTTGACGGGTTCCATCATGGGTGGATGAGCTTGTGGAGTGTGATCTCCTGGTTTGTGTGTTATGAATTTATTATCCAATGATAATCCAAAATCAAGATGTGTGGTAGGGAAAACAAGTTTTCTTTTTGGCCAAGATGATTACATATGGGTCTTTTGGGTATCTGTATAAAAATATACCTGTATAGGGATGACAATGATTTTCTATTGTGTTTTTCCACTTGTGATTTACCTTTTTTATTTCGGGGTCCCCTATGGAGTATTGTTTTACTCACCCCTGCATGGGCTTTTCCTGCACGTGTCTTCCCTTTCGCAAATAACCGATGCTTTGACGGAGTCTAGGGAGGGCCAGGACTGGGTGGTGTTCAGTGAGAGTGGACAGATGAGGTGTACTCCATCAACTTCCGGTAGCTACCCTCCTCTTACCGTTTAGGTATAATTCTAGGAAGATAGTTTTTAGAGATATTGGGTTATACTTGTGTTCTATTTTTTCCTTTGGTGGGATTGTATAATGGCCCAGTTTACCCCTTTTACTTTAAATGTTGTTGTACTATAACACCCCAAACATTTTATGGTATGTTTCTCTTAAATACATTCAATTCATTAGATAGCCCATATTTCATGAAAGCACAATGTCTTTATCGAAATAAAACAATTTTAGGAGAAAGTTATATTCTATCCATTAAACTTAAATTTTCCTCATCTATGTTTTGAATTTCGAAATACAATCATCTAGAGTTGTGACCAGTAAGTTTTTTGGAGTCTGATAAAACAAACTTGATTTTTTGATGAATTGTAAAATGCCCTTTTGAATAGTAATATTCATAGTAATATGACCCTTATAAAAAGTAAATTATGATAATATTTTATTTTATTAATGTAATACGATAATGAGATGTTAATTAATTTTTCAATGTAATACAAAACTAATTATATCTTTAAATTT